>NC_069403.1:46742472-46802033 GCF_026875155.1 Cherax quadricarinatus
GGGAAAAGGGGGCCCAGTTGAGGTATGCCCCCGTGGCGGGACAAATAAGCTGGGCCAGAGGTTGAGTCTCCAAATTTTTTAATCAGTGTTTAGTGGGATACAGTATCAAATGCTTTTAGTGTGAAATATAATAAAATTGCAGTTGAACTATCCTTTTTCTTTTGTTTGATCTCCATTACTCTCTCCCCTCAAGGGAGGTTCCTTGACGCTGGTGAGAGGCTCTTGATCTAGGGAATTGGATCTGTGTTCCAGCTCCCTGAATTAAGCCTGAATACCTTCTATCCCCCCCCAAGGTACTGTATAATGCAACAGGTTTAGCGCTCCCCCGTGATTATAATGCATTATTCTATCATTCCATTAGGTTCATGAGGCAGAACTTCAATCACCAAATCTTTGCTGATATTCTGCAACAATGTTTCTCTTCTCCAGCACCTTCTTCTTGATTATAATCTCAAAAGCTTTTGACACCATTGTATCTGTTCCATAGCTTAGTGGTGAGAGTCGCTGCTCTCATCATCCAAGTCCGGGGATCAAATCCCCGACCGGGAAAACAGAAAAATATTTTGTTTAAGTAATAATTGTATCACACAAATATTTTAACATTATTGACTGAAACATTAAATACAACTGTATCATTCAGCGTCAGAGGTAAAGAAGAGAGGGTCGTCTGAAGGGACTGAGATCGCACCTTTAGATCTTTGACAACCAGGTGTTGTGTGGTTTTTTATATTCGGGTCTAATACGACCCTATCTGGTGTGGTCTTGATGACCAGGTGTGGTGTTGTATTGATGATTAGGTGTGGCGTGGTCGTGACTACCAGGTCTGGTGTGGTTTTAACGACCGTGATTCTGGTGTATTTCAAGGTTATCTTATCTGTCGACCTCTGCTCAATGACGCTACTCCTCCATACCACTTCCGCCATACCACTGCCTCCACACCACTTCCGCCATACCACTGCCTCCACACCACTTCCGCCATACCACTGCCTCCACACCACTTCCGCCATACCACTGCCTCCACACCACTTCCGCCAAAACCACTGCCTCACACCACTTCCGCCATACCACTGCCTCCAACCACTTCCGCCATACCACTGCCTCCACACCACTTCCTTCATACCACTGCCTCCACACCACTTCCTTCATACCACTGCCTCCACACCACTTCCTTCATACCACTGCCTCCACACCACTTCCTTCATACAACTGCCTCCACACCACTTCCTCCATACCACTGCCTCCACACCACCGCCTTCACATCCTTTACTGGATAATCTCAGTAATTCACTACGCCCTCGACGAAGCCTTACACTCGCCACTGTTGCGAAATCACAACAATCTGAACAGCGTCATTTCCTTATTGTGATTCTGAACAATGTTGCTGCATTCTTGAAAGCCACTTATCGAACCCCCCCCCCCCCCCAGTCATCATTTTACACATTTCGATTTAAATATTTTATCTTCTATGATATATATTACATAATTTTCAAGCTGAAATACAGCATTCACAAAGTATTTTTTATTTGTGTCTCCACGTCGTTATTGTACATACCTGAGTGACCTCTATTGGCACCAGATATTTTATCATCGAAGCCATGATATATAAGAACTTGAGCACAAATACGAGTCACTTACACGGTGTTAGATAGAGGAGACCATCGACCCGTGTGGCTGTAAATCCTGTCTCCTCCACCAGTCACAAGAAGTGGAGCCTCCACCCTCAAGACTCCCCAAACTTATGCAGGGATATCATGTGCTAATGCACTGGAGCACATGAGTCCGGATTTATACAAGGGGTTTGACGCACGCAGAGGTTGGTATACAGTACACAGGCTCTGACATACACGAGACTTGATGTTCACACAGGGCTGAAGAAATACAGGAGAAAGGAAAGCATTGAGGAGACATCAAATATACCGTAAATACGCCACGCAACGTTTAGCAACGACAGCTGCGAGGTTCTAAAACTGTCTTCCTCAGTATCACTATCAGCCCTAATGATAGATCTAGCTCTTGTCCCTTGAAATCCAGAATCTTCTGGGAAATAAATGAAACAGTGAATTTGGCTTTGAAAGGACAGGAGTTAAATCTATCATAAGTCTGTTGGCGATGGGGAAGACATTGGAGGCCGAGGTGCTTCCAAACATCACTCACTGAGGTTGACTTTCTTCTCTTGTAATCACCATAGCACAGTGGCAGACCGCAGGATTCGCAAATGTATAGCCTCGGTTTCAATTCCAGTCCAGTTGCAACCTTGCAACATTGCATAGCTCCTGATGACGCACTGAGAAGTGCGAAAGTACTTGAGCTAAAGATTTCCACCCTCTTGTGGCTTGTCTTGCATAGTTAAGATCTGGATCCTCTGTCTCCCTGCTCCATGAGCTTTACTATACCTCGTCTTAAAACTATGTAGGGCTCCTGCGTCCACTACATCACTTGCCAGACATTCCACTTCCTAACAGTTCTATGGCTGAAGAAATACTTCATAAAATCCCTTTGACTCATCTGAGTCTTCAACTTCTAATTGTGACCCCTTGTTACTGTGCCCCATCTCTGGAACATCATGTCTCTGTCCGTCTTATCTATCCCACTGAGTATTTTTTTGTGTGTGTGTATGTGTGTGTGTGTGTGTGTGTGTGTGTGTGTGTGTGTGTGTGTGTGTGTGTGTGTGCGTGCGTAGTCTGCCTGTCTACGTTTGTCCGTGTGGTACACACACCGGTGTGTATGCATTTATCTTAAAATAATTATCCTCGTATTTGAAGGAAATATATAAGGTAAAAACTACACACACACACACACACACACACACACACACACACACACACACACACACACACACACACACACACACACACACACACACACACACAGCCTAGCTTAACCGTACACACAACATGCAAACACACAAACACAAACAGGCCCACAAACACAGGTAGTTACCTCCTGACGCTGATAAACCCCCAGCCAGGGGTCAGTAGACACCTGTTTATCTCTTTTATGTCAAGATGGATACCCTCTGGTTCATGTCAGTGACTGGGCACTGTGTGTTTTACTCCACTGAATCTTTTCAGATACAAACTACTTATTATGAAATAAAGATGGGAATAGTTTTGCAATGTCTGATGCATTTATTTAACGTGTACATGAAAGAAAGGAAGGTATATAAGGATTGAAAGAGTGTATGCATAAGCAGGCAAATTGTATAACATAATTGTTAATCAGAAGAATTTTAGGGAAGAGAGAAAGTATAATTGCAACGAAACAAGATGAATTTAGGAGTTTAAGTGAATGTAAGGAGTAATCGTTTGTACCGAATATTCAGCTAAGGGAAAGAAGCAGTTTGTTACTTGCATAGATTTGAGAGTCATATTGAATGTGAAGAGAGTATTGTTATAGTTTCTTAATAGCTGCAAAGTGCTTTTAGAATGAAACTCAGGTTTAGGTATGTAGATGATAAGGAATTTTTTTCCCAGCCAACATGGGTCTTAAACAGTGAGGTGCGATGCCACTGTGGTTAATTTGCTTACAAATATGACTGAAGAGGTTAATTCTCGAGTGTCTGGGAGAGGTACCGAATCAAAAAAAATCTGGTTATGATACAAAAAGAAAGTTGTCAAAGTTGATACCTGTTGATGGCACAGCACTTTTGGAAAACTCTGAAAAAGTTGTTAATATATTCTTCTGGGAAAATTCCCCTGACACAGGTCTTCGCTGTAAGATGGCCTTCTTGGTGTTCCCAGACCTACAGAGGGATGGAGGAAAGGGGAGATGAAAGAAAATGGTAATATCTAGGAACATATGTGAAAATGAAATAACTGTTGACCCTATTGCAGACCAGGGGGTGGTAGGAGAAGAAAATATTCAAACAGCTCCGGGGAAAACCTTGAATTTTCCCTGAGGTACGTTTATTGCCGTCTCTGAGGATGAGGGTCCCCAGTCCAGTTATAGAGGTGGTACCTCCCTATATTATTTTAATATATATATATATATATATATATATATATATATATAAAATATATATATATATATATAATATCAAGTGAGTAAATCCAAATTACAACACAAATATTATTCGAAGCTTTACGAAGTGTTAATAATTTTAACTGCAGGTTTATCCTCGCGAACACCAAATTAATTAACTCCAATAACAACGAGCCGTTAGCATAATGGCTGAGGTTTTATCAAAAGGTGATTATGCGTGTTGATTGGGCCAATCGTCGAGGGCACTCGAACCTAATGGTAATCCCAACAGAATTATACATTCCAAAACATAAGTCCTCAAACCATGAAATTGCCGCAGTATCCCTCTATTACCACCACCTCGCTGAATACACCGAGTGAATGAAGCGAGTTGCATATCGCTGCAAGGGTTGATGAGTTTAAATACACCCCCCCTGGCAGACTTGATGCAGCTATGGTGGCCAGTTAGCCAGGGATGAAATGTAATCAGAACGCTGTGGGTCTCTCTCCGGGCCAACAACCCCAGTGCCGCCGCTGCGTTTTCTTCGAAGCCTTAATGGGGAAGACGAGGTGGTGTTCAAGCACTCTCCAGAAGGTGAAGCATACGATACTATGCTTGCTCTCTCTCTCTCTCTCTCTCTCTCTCTCCTCTCTCTCTCTCTCTCTCTCTCTCTCTCTCTCTCTCTCTCTCTCTCTCTCTCTCTCCTCTCTCTCTCTCCCCTCTCTCTCTCTCCCCTCTCTTTTCCTCTCTCTCTCTCTTCTCTCTCTCTCTCTCTCTCTCTCTCTCTCTCTCTCAAATAATTGTAAATATTTACATCGTTGCTAAGTGCACATAAGTATTTCCTAAAAGGAGCTATTCACGGTAAAAAACACTCATAATTATTTAGCAGGAAATTAGAGTAATGCATGTCGATGTGCGCCACTAGTCATATTTTAATGCCCCCATATATTAGGGATAAAATCAGTTTTACGGAAACTGAGCTGACGAGGTTGTTAGTCGTATAGCTGACCCACTTATTGTGAGCGTCTTTAAAACTAAAACCTTTTTTTGTATAGCTGCGTCTTCTAGTGAACGTCGCATATTAACGTAAGGTAGAGCTCGGTGCTCTCTTCACCTCCGACGTGAAGTTTCTAGACGGGATGTTTGTTATTTTGGTATAGCTTCTTTGTTGCTTCCCGTCTAGCGTATTGGAATATAGTTGCCGTTAACTGAGTGGCTAGTTAATGGTTCGAGTCGGACCTAAACGCCGTCATAAGTTTCAGTTTCCTGTGTGCGGGTTATTTGTATTTGGTTCCAGTCACCGTATTGTGCTATTTTTATTTTATTTTACGATGGTTAAAGTAAGGTGTGGCAATGTAGTCTCTGTGGTGCATGGCACCGTCAACCACATGCGGAACATAGATCCTGGAAATTGCAGTTTCTTCCGGAGGTCACTCATTCTCCCATCCCCCTCGTTGCACAGTCCCAGACAATAACTTCCTGGTTGCTGACCTGACTGATCAAGCTATTGGTACCCGCCGCCTGAAGTCCAATGTATGTATCCCAGACTGGCAGATAAGGAACTAATTTGTGAAGATTTTATCTATTTCTCTCCAGAAGATAACAAGGGTTTCGTTAACAAGCCCCCTTATGAATGAGGGGAGTTGAAGAGTCATGGACAATTTACTCTTATTGAGTTCTCTCTCAGTATACTCATTGCTTTCCTGCTTGTCACGGGACGTATCTTGCATCGTGAGCAAAGCCTCTTGTTTTCATATATAATGATTTCAGAGTGCAGATCTGGAACCAATCACTCCAGTATCTTCGAGATGTAGATAATTATACATCTCTCACGCCCGTGTTCTCAGGAGTACAGGTCGATGGGCTTCAAGCGCTCTCAGTAATCTAGATGCTTGAATGAGGTTATACGAGCTGTGACGATTCTCTACATTTTCCATCTCTACAATTTTGCCTGCTTTGAAGAGGGCCGTTAATATTCAGCAATATTCCAGCCTAAAGAGAGTTATTGGCCTGACATCTATTGTTTCCAAAGTTTCAGTAGTCCAATCCATCATTTTCCTTGCACTATTGTGCTCCATGAATGTGAGATCTTTTAATATTATCACTCCTAAGTCTGTCACATTAGACTTAGGTTCTATTAATAGCTTTCAGTTTGATTTGCATTTCGATATTGGTTATATTTCCTCCATCCTTCCATTACGTAGTAAATGAAATTTGTTCTCATTGAACATCATATTGTTGTCAGTAGCCCACTGACAACAATATGACTCGGATGCTTGCTGTCTTCCATAGATGCTACTCTCAGACAAATTCTAGCACTGTCTGCAAAGGATGATACAGTGTTATAGTTTATGTCTCTGTGTCAGATGTGAGAAAGAGAAGTAGGGTGAATACAGTGTCCTGGGGAACACATCTTTTCACTGTAGCAGACTATGATTTTACTCGGTTTATTTGGAAGTTGTTTGTTAGAAAGCTAAATATCCATCTTCCCACCTATCCAGTTGCAACTTCTGCATGTATTTTGTACGCAGTTACCCATGGTCGCACGTGTCAAAGGCTTTCGCGAAGTCAGTAGACACTGAATCAACATTCACACACACACACACACACACACGCACGCACAGAAGGGAACATCAAGAGGGAATATACCAACAAGTGTTGGATGGCATACGAACAACCGAGGAGGAGGTGAAGAAGCTCTTAAGTGACCTTGACACCTCAAAGACGATGGGACCAGGACAACATCTCCCCATGGGTCCTTAGAGAAGGAGCAGAGATGCTGTGCGTGCCTCTAACCACAATCTTCAACACATCCCTTGAAACTGGGCAACTACCTGAGAAATGGAAGACAGCTAATGTAGTCCCCATATTTAAGAAAGGAAACAGAAACGAGGCACTAAACTACAGACCTGTGTCTCTGACATGTATTGTGTGCAAAGTCATGGAGAAGATTATCAGGAGGAGAGTGGTCGAACACCTGGAAAGGAACAAGATTATAAATGAAAACCCAGCATGGGTTCATGGAAGGCAAATCTTGTATCACAAACCTCCTGGAGTTTTATGACAAGGTAACAGAAGTAAGACACGAGAGAGAGGGGTGGGTAGATTGCCTTTTCCTAGACTGCAGGAAGGCCTTTGACACAGTTCCCCCACAAGAGATTAGTGCAGAGCTGGAGGGTCAGGCGCATGTAACAGGGAGGGCACTGCAATGGATCAGGAATACCTGACAGGGAGGCAGCAACGAGTCATGGTACGTGAAGAGGTATCACAGTGGGCGCCTGTGACGAGCGGGGTCCTACAGGGGTCAGTTCTAGGACCAGTGCTATTTTTGATATATGTGAACGACATGATGGAAGGAATAGACTCTGAAGTGTCCCTGTTCGCAGATGATGTGAAGTTGATGAGAAGAATTAAATCGGATGAGGATGAGGCAGGACTGCAAAGAGACCTGGACAGGCTGGACATGTGGTCCAGTAACTGGCTTCTCGAATTCAATCCAGCCAAATGCAAGTCATGAAGATTGGGGAGGAGGCAAAGAAGACCGCAGACAGAGTATAGCTAGGTGGACAAAGACTACAGACCTCACTCAGGGAGAAAGACCTTGGGGTGACCATAACACCGAGCACATCACCGGAGGCACACATCAACCAAATAACTGCTGCAGCATACGGGCGCCTGGCAAACCTGAGAATAGCGTTCCGATACCTTAATAAGGAATCGTTCAAGACACTGTACACTGTGTATGTTAGGCCCATACTGGAGTATGCAGCACCAGTCTGGAACCCACACCTGGTCAAGCACGTCAAGAAGTTAGAGAAAGTACAAAGGTTTGCAACAAGGCTAGTCCCAGAGCTCAGGGGAATGTCGTACGAGGAAAGGTTGAGGGAAATCGGACTGACGACACTGGAGGACAGAAGGGTCAGGGGAGACATGATAACGACATACAAGATACTGCGGGGAATAGACAAGGTGGACAGAGATAGGATGTTCCAGAGAGGGGACACAGGGACAAGGGGTCACAACTGGAAGCTGAAGACTCAGACGAGTCACAGGGACGTTAGGAAGTATTTCTTCAGTCATAGAGTCGTCAGGAAGTGGAATAGCCTAGCAAGTGAAGTAGTGCAGGCAGGAACCATACATAGTTTTAAGAAGAGGTATGATACAGCTCAGGAAGCAGAGAGAGAGATGACCTAGTAGCGATCAGTGAAGAGGCGGGGCCAAGAGCTGAGTCTCAACCCCTGCAACCACAATTAGGTGAGTACAATTAGGTGAGTACACACACAGTCATTACGTTTATATATATATATATATATATATATATATTTTATATATATATATATATATATATATTATATATATATAATATAATATATATATATATATCAAAATATGCAAATTACCAAATTCTAGTAACTAGCAAATTAATTACCAAAGGCCTAAGACTGGAAATTTAACCTAAATCAAACATGTTTTATGATGAGTTGAAATATATAAAAAATTGTAAAAATATGCAAAATATACTTAGAATTATTTGATTATTTGTTTGTCAAATATCACTATAATGTGATGAATGCTATTTTGTGGTATTTTTTTCTAATACAGTCAACGAGCGGCCACTGCGGCCTTTGGCAGACTTACCCTTTCAGACCCCAACGTGTACTTAATTCATAGCTGGACTCGTCTTGTACATGTGCACTGCGGCTCCGCGAGTAGTGTTGCCAACGGCAACTACATAAAATTATAATAAAAATACATCAGTGGTTATTGTGGCCTTCAGATCCCGTTTTTTTTAGTATATGTAAAGTAATTTATATAATTCTTTTTAGACAGGTCTCAAAAAGGACAAATTAACGTCCAGCTTGAGGTGGCGCAGGACGGAGGCCAGAGTGCTCAAAAGCAGGACTGTTAGGCCTAAAACAGGACGTCTGGCCAGCCTAAAATTTATCGAAGATCATTCTTGTGGCAGTCAATGTTTACCCTATGGCATGTCTGTGAAATGGGCACTCGAGCAGGCCAGATCAGGGCTGCGAGCTCACGTACTTTAAGGACCAAGGGAATAACAGTGGGTCAACTTGGTACCTTCCTTAAGATGAGCATATGAGTTGTTTATAAGCAAGGCAGCACAGTTATTCCTATACACAACGGCCGCTACATTCCAATACACTAGACGAGGGGCAATAAAGAGATAATACTAACATGCTGTGTGTATCTTAATAATAACTATATATTGACCCCCATTAACACTTTAGTACTTGTTAATTATTATTTGTATTTTTTATTATTTAATATAATCTTAAGTAGAGTTTTTTGGGGGGAGGGGGTGATTATGCAATTAAGATGGGTATCGATGCCCTTAGGTTATTTACCATAGGAATACAAGAGAGGCATCAGTTTTGGCTGACTCCTGGCGTAATGGCAACGGTAGTAACAGGTGATCTCTTAATTAAGTGTCACTTGGCAGTCTAGTAGGTAGTACAGCAAAATAATTGAACAGTGTAGTGGTAAATCTGGCAAAGCTCTTCTCTTGAGCTCTCGATTATTTTTAGTGTATCTAGGACACAACCAATGAATGTCAAGTAACGTCCCTGTTGACAGTTGAGGGTTGTTGCTGTGAAGCAGCTTCAAGAAAATCCGATCATGATGCGTGCCTGAGGAAGTGTTATGTTTGTGTTGCAGCGATATGGTTCATTTACAGAGTCTGTCGTAGGCTAACTGGTATGAGAACAAGTACCTGCTGACTCCTACTGACTTCTTTTGGAAGCTTCGTCCCAGCCTCTTGGATATCAGTGTGGCTTGGAATCGAGTCGAGTGTGGCTTTACTGCCATGTGAATTACTCAAGACAGATGTGATGAGTCTTACTTTGTCCCGTGGGTATGTGGATGAGTTCCTGAAGAACAGCCATGGAAACCATGTGGTGAACCACATGATCCTCATTCCGTTGTAAAGCATATGTTAGTACTGCAGGATTGCTAATGACCGAACTAGTAGTACTGGTCAATGGTCAGTCTTCATACCCAGGAGTGTTCCTCGGGATGGACTCCCGTTAAATTTCTTTCTCTCTTTTGCCAATAAAAGAATGCACTATATTAGTCTTTAGGAGAAGTGAAGCCTTAAAATATTTTTCTTGCTGTCGAGAAACCTTGGAACAACATTATCAACAAAAACAACAACAATAATAATAATAATTACTTTCAATAACACAAGCAATAACCATGACAGTAACACAATAACAATAACAGTAAACGCAATAACAGCACTAGTAATAGCTGTAATAATATCAACAAAGAGCAGAGAACTTATGGAAACAGCAGTTTTAGGATCATTGCCACACTTATTGCTTTTACAGAGGCAGCAAGAATTGGAAACGAGTCCAGTAATGAAATACAGGTGACTACGTCAGCCCTGCTGGGACCTGTACTCGCTACAATGTTATTGAGAACAGGTTTTTAATATGTCCTCTTATTTAGCTTTCTGTCGAATGAGGGACATCATTTTCTTCAAAAGCATATTGGTCTATCTTAAATTCATAAGTCAGCGTAATGTTAACATATTTAGTTAGACAACTTCCGGATCTATTTAGTGTGTGTATGTGTGTATGTGTGTGTGTGTGTGTGTGTGTGTGTGTGTGTGTGTGTGTGTGTGTGTGTGTATGTGTTAGTGTAACCTTCTCGTGATTATAATGTTGAATTTCCATTTTCCACCACTCTTGTTTCCAATACTCGATAACCCACGTTAAATCCATGACGTCGTAGGTACTATCATATTTATTCTTAAAAATATGTAAGGAATCTGTTTGCACTACATCTTCATGCAGATTTCCCAATGGCACTCAGAAAGATGAAGTACTTCCAAACAACTCTGTTATTCATCCTCATATTTTACTTTTGTCGTCGGTTGCACCTTGAAAACAGTTATCCCCTGTGTGCCTTAACAAGTCTCTTGAATATGTTGTTCGTCGCTGTTACGTCTTTCCTGGTTCTCATGTCCTCTAAGGTTGCCAGTTTCAGGTCTTATAGCTTCGCCTAGTAGGTCAGCCTCCTCAGATATGACTAGTTTTGTTGTGAAACTTTATATTTTAAGCAAGTTCAATATCCAGAGAGTTTCTTTCTCTAATCTCCTGGTAGCCTGTTATGGCTTCACCACTTGCTTTTTGGTTATCTCCTCCATTACATTACTTGATATCCATGTAAAGGACACTAGTATGTAGCTCAACACTGCCTGCATGTTCCATTGCTTGAATATTGACAATATATTTGCTGTTTTCCATCGTTATGGCAGTTGTACCATTTCCAGTGACTTGTTGCAGAATTTTACTGGAGCTTCACACTGTTTCTACTCCTTCTGTCGGAACTCTTGGTGATAGTGTTAAGCACCATTGTTTTTGATGTTTCTAGTGTGCTTAATATTTGCTTGCATTTTATGCTGTGTAGGCATTTCTAATCTTCTTTATTCTTCCCCACATCTTCGTCTCCTCGGTGTTATCTCTCTTCAGATAAAGCACTTTGAATACTACGTTCAATTCCTCATAGATTTCTTTCTCGCTTTCAGTAAACATTTTCATTTCCTTGTTTAAAATTATTACTTGATCCTTTTACTGACGTCATTTTTATGATGTGGTCGTTTAATGGTTTCGGTTCAGGTTTAACATATTTATGCTCTAAAATTACAGCTCCTCTTTTTTCACTCTCGCTTATTTATTCCTGGCTATTCTGCTCTCTTCTCTGTTCTCTGTCATCTTTTGTGTACTCTAGCTTTTTTTTCCCACACTCTCGTGTTCTGCAGTTCTGCATCTGTGGGTAAATCACTGGGTCTCTCTGTTCTTCTTCTTTTCTGTTGTTTTATTACTTTTTCTCCATCTCTTAGCACTAAAGTTAAATACTCTTTTGCTGTATTTCTTTCTAGTTACATTTCCCACTGAAATGAAAGCTGAAATGTCGATAGGGAACCTCATAGGAATGGTAAGTTTAGACTTGCTAAAGACCTTCGATGCTGTCAACAACAATACATTAGGTAAGAAACTTCAGGCTATCGGCATTGGTTCCGTAGACTGGTTTAAGTCCTACCTTAGCAACAGGAAACAAATTGTCAAAATCAGCAAAACAGAATCAGAACCTCTGCCGGTAGTATGTGGGGTTCCCCAGGGTAGTATTCTAGGTCCCTTATTATTCTTATGTTATGTGAAGGACATGTCCATCAGTGTCAAGTGCAAACTCTTGCTGTATGCAGATGACAGTACTCTGTTAGTGTCAGGTAAAGACCTACAAGATATAGCTAATGTAATAACACTGGAACTGGAGTCCTGCAATAAATGGTTAGTAGACAACAAACTATTGTTACACCTCGGGAAGCCATACTCTTTGGCCTGAAACATAAACTGAGGAGGGTAAATAATTTTAATATCCAGTGTAATGGGAACCCATCACTTCAGTTTCCTCAGTGAAATATCTGGGAATCCCCTTAGACCCATGCATGTCAGGAAAATTGATAGAGAACAGTGTAGTAAAGAAAGCGAATGTCAGACTGGAGTTCCTCTACAGACAAGCACAGTGTCTACCTACTGAGGCTCGCAGGACCCTATGTCTAGCCCTTGTACAATGTCATATGGACTACGCTTGCTCTTCATGGTACTTTGGCTTGACAAAAAAAAAACAAGAAAGACAGACTACAAATAACCCAGAACAAAATGGTATGCTTCATCCTGGACCTGGGTCCAAGAGAGCATGAAGGCTATGATGAATTACAGTTGGATATGCTGAATGTTGAAGACAGAGTAAAACAACTGAAGTTAAATCAAGTTTATAAAATTGCTCACAGTGTCCAGAATATCTTGCTTCCAATTTTGTCAAGGCTGGGAACCAAAGCAATCACAGTACTAGGGGGAGAGAGCACAACTTTGTAGTACCTACAGTTAGTGGCCAGGCTTCAAACACCTTATATTACAGCAATAAAGGAATGGAACAGATTGCCTGCACATGTCAAAGCCAGTCATAGCATGAGCCAGTTCAAGAAGAGAGCCAAATGATACCTAATGAATGTAGCGACAGCAGGGGAGGAGAATTATTTTTTTATTTTTTTTAGCTATAACACATGTAAATATAAATAACTCAATTTACCCTATTCCTAGCATATCTCCTTTATAGTATAATAAGATATTATCTCCTTTATAGTATAATAATGAGGTAATAAAACATGGAAATAAGTTACTCTGGGTTTTTTTTTTAGGGGGTTATCCTAGGTTCTCTACACATATGCTGCTATGTATGATAATCTATGTAACTGTATGTGTGTATACCTGAATAAATTTCTTTACTTACATATTCCTCAGTCCGAGGCCTTGTAGGCTATATTTTGCCGTCCCCAGAAACTTCTTGTAATCTGCGTTCTCTGTATCTGATGTGTTTTGTGTAACATGCAGGTCTCCCTTCCTGGTTCAACCCCCACCTCTCTCTCTCTCTCTCTCTCTCTCTCTCTCTCTCTCTCTCTCTCTCTCTCTCTCTCTCTCTCTCTCTCTCTCTCTCTCTCTCTCTCTCTCTCTCTCTCTCTCTCTCTCTAAGACATACATATTGGTACTTCATCTTTTCTCGCGGTTCAACTGCTGACTCCTACCCATATTCGATTCTCCATGCTGTTCCCAGTTCTTTAAGCTACGTCTGGAACTATGATCATACAACATCTGGGGTTTGGAAGACAGTAAAATTTGATCCGAGAAAAGAGCAGGTAGCTCTAGCATCTTGAATCAAGAGTTCTACGCCATCAAGGCACTCATTTTAAAGGGAAGAATTAAAGTCTTCCTAATGACTCTTGGGCAGATGGTACAACATTCCTCTTAATGGTTAACGAGGTTTAGAGCCTATCGACTACAAGAAGGTCATTATGGCTGCTTATAACCTTTCCACCCCCCCTCAAGGAAGGTTCCTTGATGTTGGTGAGGGGCTCTTGATTTAGGGAATTGGATCTGTGCTCCAGTTCCCCGAATTAAGCCTGAATGCCTTCCACATCCCCCCCCCAGGCGCTGTATAATCCTCCGGGTTTAGCGCTTCCCCCTTGATTATAATAATAATAACCTTTCCACCACCAGACAAGAATACTTTAATAGCTAAAATTGGAATTAAAGTAAATTCTCAGTATATTTACTCAGAGAAATATATACCTTTCATTGTATATATTCTATACTGCTTTGCTCTATATAGAGCTATATCGGGTCATGACTCGAAACGTCGCCCCAATAACAGCTCGTTCTACATTTTGGCTTGTCTTTACTAACCTTAAATCTATTACTCTCTCGTCGATTTATTTGCGTGAATGTATACCTATACAAGTCAGTTTCGTGGGTAATCATTAATTTGCTATCCGCAGTCTTCCATCTCGACATACACCAAGAAGAGCATCACAAGCTCTCCTGCCGTAAGTTATACGTAAATTCGCGTAACGAACAGTCAGAATTTGCTTTTATTTCATCAGTTTTCTGATGTATATGGCCGGTGACCTCACAGTTCCAAGACGGTAAACAGAGGACAAGCCGAGGGTGCCATCTCTAGTGCCACAAACTGGGCGGCCATCATCACGCCTCGATACACACATTGCCCGAAGCCTCCAGCACCAGCATCAATACCTCGGATGCTTGAGTTTCCCCTGAATATGACTCTGTTATTTGTCCGGGTTTAGCTGTGTGATTTCCCCGGAGGGCCGTTGCTCCCGGGCGGGTCACCCCACTCGACTCTGATAAGTTCGGCGGGTGTGAACAGGCGCTCATTAAGAAAATAAACGCCCTGGAAATGCCTGTAATTAAAAGTTACTTGATGATAATGGCGAGATCCGATGCGTTTCGCGCCATTATACGTGGAGTTTAATCCCGTCTCTAGAGGATTTAATCACCTTTGAATCCGATCGCGCATTTCTACGAGCGGGGAAGTACTTCGTTTATTACACCGGGGTGATTACAAGATAGTGCCTAAACCCGTTGTAACAGGCGCAGCCAGAGAATGAAGATACCCAAGAAGGTATTGCCGCCTCTTAAGGCTGGTAATCTGACACTCCCGCAGCTACCACACTCACTCATATTGGCGGATGCATCTTCATCCACTCTTGTGAAGAGAAAAGTGAGCCTCTCCATCTTCTGGTGTTCACTCCATCTTTTATCTAGCTTAGGGTTTCCTGGCCAAGCTTTTCTATATAGTTTTAAGAGGCCATGTATTTTGATGCGCAGCTTTGGTTGTGAGTACGTGTTTTCTTGGCAATCTATCACACACACACACACACACACACACACACACACACACACACACACACAACACACACACACACACACACATATATATAATATATATATATATATATATATATATATATATATATATATAATATATAATATATATATATATATATAATGTTTTTTTTTAACAAGTCGGCCGTCTCCCACCGAGGCAGGGTGACCCAAAAAGAAAGAAAATCCCCAAAAAGAAAATACTTTCATCACTCAACACTTTCACCTCACTCACACATAATCACTGTTTTTGCAGAGGTGCTCAGAACACAACAGTTTAGAAGCATATACGTATAAAGATGCATAACATATCCCTCCAAACTGCTAATGTCCCAAACCCCTCCTTTAGAGTGCAGGCATTGTACTTCCCATTTCCAGGACTCAAGCCCGGCTATATAAAAATAACCGGTTTCCCTGAATCCCTTCACTAAATATTACCCTGCTCACACTCCAACAGATCGTCAGGTCCCAAATACCATTCGTCTCCATTCACTCCTATCGAACACGCTCATGCTCGCCTGCTGGAAGTCCAAGCCCCTCGCCCACAAAACCTCCCTTACCCCTTCCTTCCAACCTTTTCAAGGACGACCCCTACCCCGCCTTCCTTCTCCTACAGATTTAAATGCTCTCCATGTCATTCTACTTTGATCCATTCTCTCTAAATGACCAAACCACCTCAACAACCCCTCTTCAGCCTCTGACTAATACTTTTATTAACTCCACACCTTCTCCTAATTTCCACACTCTGAATTTTCTGCATAATATTTACGCCACACATTGCCCTTAGACAGGACATCTCCACTGCCTCCAACCACCTCCTCGCTGCTGCATTCACAACCCAAGCTTCACACCCATATAATAGTGTTGGTACTACTATACTTTCATACATTCCCTTCTTTGCTTCCATAGATCACGTTTTTTCGACTCCACATATACCTCAACTCACCACTCACCTTTTTTCCTTCATCAATTCTATGATTATCATCCTTCATAAACCCATCCGCCGACACGTCAACTCCCAAGTATCTGAAAACATTCACTTCTTCCATACTCCTCCTCCCCAATTTGATATCCAATTTTTCTTTATCTAAATCATCTGATACCCTCATCACCTTACTCTTTTCTATGTTCACTTTCAACTCTCTACCTTTACACACACTCCCAAACTCATCCACTAACCTTTGCAATTTTTCTTTAGAATCTCCCATAAGCACAGTATCATCAGCAAAAAGTAACTGTGTCAATTCCCATTTTGTATTTTGATTCCCCATAATTTAATCCCACCCCCCTCCCCAAACACCCACATTTTTTCTTTTACAACCCCACAATAAATATATTAAACAACCATGGTGACATTACACATCCCTGCAAGACCTACTTTTACCGGGGAAGATTCTCCCCTCTTCTACCACACAAACCCTGAAAAACACTATCCCATAAAAACTCTTTACAGCTTTATAACTTCCCACCTTTTCCATAAACTTGCAACACCCTGCCACATTGCTCCCCTATCCACTCCTACGAAAGTAAAAGATGGGCAGCGAATGCAAATCCGCCAAATAAAAAGTAGGCGCCCATTGGTACACTAAGAAAACACCATAAGTGCCCGGGGGCCCAAAACTGTTCAAACACCCTTTCCCATCAAGCATAGGGAATGCCAAAAAAACCCCTGGCTGCCTTCAGAGAGAGCCTGACAGTTTACCTAAAGTCGGTGCCGGATCAGCCGGCTGTGGCTCGTACTTTCGGACTGCGTGCGGCCACAGTAAACCTAGTTGATCAGCCCTGAACCTTTCGGAAGGCCCCTGGCCCGGGGAAACCGGCCGCGGGGGCGTTGATCCCCGAATAACCTCCAGTTAACCCCAGGTATCATACCCTTTTCTAATCCATAAATGCAATAAAACTTCCCTCCCCTTTATCTAAATACTGTTCCCCATATATGCTCAATGTAAACACTTGATCTACACATCCCCTACCCACTCTAAACCTCTTTGCTCATCCGCAACCCACATTTTTGCCCTTACCTCTAATTTTTTCCCAATAATAACCTAACCGTACGCTTTTCCTGGTATACTCAAAAAAAATTTTGTTCCTCTATAATTTTTACAATCTCTTTTGTCCCCATCCCTTTATATAAAGGACAATAACCCTGGCCCCTCCGCTAATCCCTAGGTACCTTCCCCTCTTTCCCTACATTATTAAACAAAAGTACCAACCACTCCAACACTATACCCCCCTGCTTTTAACATTTCTGTCATGATCCCATCAGTTCCAGCTGCTTTACACCCCTTTATTCTACGTAATGCCTCACGTACCTCCACCACACTTACATTCTGCTCTTCTTCACTCCTAAAAGATGGTATACCTCCCTGGCCAGTGCATGAAATTACCGCCTCCCTTTCTTCCCCAACTTTTAAAAGTTCCTCAAAATATTCTCGCCATCTACCTAATGCCTCCCTCTCCCCATCTACTAACTCTCCTACTCTGTTTTTTAACTGACAAATCCATACTTTCCCCAGGCTTTCTTAACTTGTTTAAACTCATCCAATTTTTTTCTTATTTTCATTAAATTTTTTGACAGTGCCTCTCCCACTCTATCATCTGCTCTCCTTTTTGCACTCTCTCTCGCCACTCCCCTTCACCTTTCTTTTACTCTCCATATACTCTGCTCTTCTTATAACACTTCTGCTTTGTAAAAACCTCTCATAAGCTAACTTTTTCTCTTTTATCACACCCTTTACTTCATCATTCCACCAATCCACTCCTCTTTCCTCCTGCCCCCACCCTCCTATAACCACAAACTTCTGCCCCACATTCTAATACGCATTTTTAAAAATCATCCAACCTTTTTCAACCCCCCCCCACTACTCATCTTTGCACTAGCCCCCTTTCTCCAATAGTCGCTTATATCTCACCCGAACTTCCTCCTCCCTTGTTTATACACTTTCACTCCCCTCCTACTTGTTGTTGCCACCTTCCTCTTGTCCCATCTACCTTTTACTCTAAGTGTAGCTACAACTAAATAATGATCCGATATATCAGTTGCCCCCCTATAAACATGTACATCCTGGGAAACCTACCATTAAACCTTTTATCCACCAATACATAATCTAACAAACTACTTTCATTACGTGCTACATCATACCTTTTATATTTATTATCCTCTTTTTCCCTAAAATATGTATTACTTAATTACCAAATCTCTTTCTACACATAGCTCAATTAAAGGCTCCCCATTTACATTTACCCCTGGCACCCCAAAATTTACCTACACTTTTCCCCCACAACATATTTTTCCCACTTTTAGCAATGAAATCCCCAACCACCATTACTCTCACACTTAGTTCAAAACTCCCCACGCATTCACTCAACAGTTTTCCCCAAAATCTCTCTCTCTCCTCTACACTTCTCCCCTTCTCCAGGGGCATATACGCTTACTATAACCCACTTTTCACATACAACCTTTATTTTACTCCACATAACCCTAATTTAATACATTTATAGCCCTCTTTTCGTCCCTTACTTATCCTTCAACAAAATTTGCTACTTCTTTTTTAGCTCTAACTCTGAAACTCCTGACCAAAACCCTTTTTTCCTCTCCACTGAAACTCTCCCACCCCCTTCGCTTTGTTTCACAAAAGGCCGGGACATCCAGCCTCTTCTCATTCATTAACATCCAAAATCACCCTTTTCAATTTTTCACAAAAATCCACCACATTCAGATTTCCCACTTTGACAATTTTCTTTTTATTATTTTTTTAGAAATCTTTACAAAAAGGGGGTACACCAATTTCCCGGAAATTTTAGTTTTTTACAACACGCATGGGCTTAACGGAGGAAAGATTTTATTCCACTTCCCATGATATAAAAGGTAAAGTAATAAAACCAAGAACTATTAAATAAAATCAAAGAAAACCAGATGAGTGTGAAAATAAACGGTACATGTATGTGTGTGTGACCTAAGTGAAAATAGAATAAAAGACGTACCTGAAATTTTTGCATTTTTAAAGGGACAACAAAAACCCCCAATCCTACCACATTAAAACAATTACAGGCTTTTTTTTACTTCACTTAGCAGGACGAAAGTACCTCCCGGGGGTTGCTGTCTCCCAACCTACACCTATATATATAATATTATATATATATATATATAAAAATATATAATATATAAAATATACAACTCGACCCGAGAACGTTTTTATCGCCTCAGAGACAACACAACACACGCGTCACCTTGACCACTCAGCCAGCCATCCTATAATCTTATCTATTTAAAAATGGTATGAAATACGACAATTTGTTTATTAAGACCTGTGTAACAGTTGGGTATCTTTATTGTTGAAACTTTCGCCACCAGTAGACTTTTTTATCAAGGGGCTGAATTCTCCAGGGGAGGGGCTGACCACCTCAGATACATTGCAAAAAAGGTTGGAGGACTGATTACACATCTTCATTCCGCTACCCACCTCGTCTGTGTAATACTTTAGAAGCCTACTGGTAGGCGAAATGTTTCGACAATAAAACGCAACTTTGAAAAGTTGTTTAAACGATTTATTTTTGGCTACTAATGGGGGATATTAAAGTGTTAGAGCAAAGCGGCCCGATACACTTTTAGACACATTTTTTCCCCCCTATTAAGATTTTTTATAATGTGTCTTTTTTTCTTTTTCATTTTCTTTTTCTTTTATTGATTTTTTTTCACCTTTAAATAATTTAATTTAATTTTTAAAATCTTCGAAAAAACGGGTTTCCCTTCAATAGATCAATGATGAAGTTAAAGTTCTGAACCCAGACTGTACCACCCCCCACCTTCCAAACCCCTCCCCTTTCCTTCCCTCCCTCCCCCCCTTCCTTCCCCCCTTCCCCCCTCCTTCCCTTTCCCCCCCCCCCCCTCCCTTCCCCCCCCTTCCCCCCTTTCCCTTTCCTTTCCCCCCCTTCCTCCCCCTTCCTTCCCTCCCTTCCTTCCTTCCTCCCTTCCTCCCCCCTTCCCCCCTTCCTCCCCCCCTTCCTTCCCCCCTTCCTTCCTTCCCCCCCTTCCCCCCTCCTTCCTTCCCCCCCTTTCCCTTTCCCCCCTCCTTCCTCCCTCCTTCCCTCCCTTCCTCCCTCCTTCCTTCCCCTTTCCCCCCTTCCTTTCCCTTTTCCCCCCTTCCTCCCCCTTCCTTTCCCTTCCCCCCCCTTCCTTCCTTTTCCCCCCTTCCCCCCTCCTTCCTTCCCTCCCTTCCTCCCCCTTTCCTTCCCTCCCTTCCTCCCTTCCCATCCCTTCCTCCCTCCCTCCCCCTTCCTTCCCTCCCTTCCTCCCTCCTTCCTTCCCTCCCTTCCTCCCTCCTTCCTTCCCCCCTTCCTCCTCCCTTCCCTCCCTTCCTCCCTCCTTCCTTCCCTCCCTTCCTTCCTTCCCTCCCTTCCTCCTTCCTTCCTTCCCTCCCTTCCTTCCCTCCTTCCTCCCTCCTTCCTTCCCTCCTCCTCCTCCCTCCTTCCTTCCCTCCCTTCCTTCCCTTCCCTCCCTTCCTCCCTCCTTCCTTCCCTCCTTCCTTTCCTTCCCTCCCTTCCTCCCTCCTTCCTTCCCTCCCTTCCTCCCTCCTTCCTTCCCTCCCTTCCTCCTCCTCCTTCCTTCCCTCCTTCCTTCTTCCCTCCCATCCTTCTTCTCCCTTCCTCCCTCCTTCCTTCCCTCCTTCCTCCATCCTTCCTTCCCTCCCTTCCTCCCTCCTTCCTTCTCTCCCTTCCTCCCTCCTTCCTTCCTTCTCTTCCTCCCTTTCCTTCCCTCCCTTCCTCCTTCCTTCCCTCCCTTCCTCCCTCCTTCCTTCCCTCCCTCCTTCCTTCCCTCCCTTCCTCCCTCCCTCCTCCTTCCCTCCCTCCTTCCCCTTCCTTCCCTCCCTTCCTCCCTCCTTCCTGCTCTCCCTTCCTCCCTCCCTCCTTCCTTCTCTCCCTTCCCTCCTTCTTCCTCTCCTTTCCTCCCCCCCCCCTTCCTTCCCTCCCTTCCTCCCTCCTTCCTTCCCTCCCTTCCTCCCTCCTTTCTTCCCTCCCTTCCTCCCTCCTTCCTTCCCTCCCTTCCTCCCTCCTTCCTTCCCTCCCTTCCTCCCTCCTTCCTTCCCTCCCTTCCTCCCTCCTTCTCTCTCCCTTCCTCCCAACTTCCTTCCCTCCCTTCCTCCTTCCTTCCCTCCCTTTCTCCCTCCTCCCTTCCTCCCTTCCTCCCTCCTTCCTCCCTCCCTTCCACCTCCTTCCCTCCCTCCTCCCTCCTTCCTTCCCTCCCTTCCTCCTTCTTTCTCTCCCTTCCCCCTCCTTCCTCTCTCCCTCCTCCCTCCTTCCTTCCCTCCCTTCCTCCCTTCTTCCTTCCCTCCCTTCCTCCCTCTTTCCTTCCTCCCTTCCTCCCATCCTTCCTTCCCTCCCTTCCTCCCTCCCTCCTTCCTTCCCTCCCTTCCTCCCTCCCTCCTTCCTTCCTCTCTTCCCCCATCCTTCCTTCCCTCCATCCCTCCTTCTACCCTCCCTTCCTCCCACCCTCCCTTCCTCCCTCCTTCCTTCCCTCCCTTCCTCCCTCCTTCCTTCCCTCCCTTCCTCCCTCCCCCTGCTGAATATGCATGAACCAGGCATATGATCCAAGGGAGGATAATTCCCTACTTGGATTAATTATAACATAAAAAATTTGAGGTGTTAGCTGAAATAAATGCAAATGTCCAACCCCATTTTTACTTGACAAAGTTGTTGCTGCAAGTTCTGGTGTGTGTGTGTGTGTGTGTGTGTGTGTGTGTATTGTTGTGTTGTGTGTGTGTGTGGTGTGTGTGTTGTATGTGTGTGTGTGTGTGTGTGTGTGTGTGTGTGTATGTGTGTGTATGTGTGTGTGTGTGTGATGTGTGTGTGTGTGTGTGTGTGTATGTGTATGTGTGTGGTGTGTGTGTGTGTGTGTGTGTGTGTGTGTGTATGTGTGTGTGTGTGTGTGTGTGTGTGTATGTGTGTGTGTGTGTGTGTGTGTGTGTGTATACTCACCTAATTGTGGTTTCAGGTCGATTCATAGCTCCTGGCCCCGCCTCTTCACTGGCCGCTACTAGGTCCTCTCTCTCCCTGCTCCATGAGCTTTATCATATCTCTTCTTAAACTTATGTATGGATCCTGCCTCCACTACCTCACTTTCCAGACTATTCCACTTCCTGATAACACTGTGACTGAAGAAATACTTCTTAACGTTCGTGTGACTCGTCTGAGTCTTAACTTCCATCTTAACTTCCTTGTTGCTGTGTCCCATCTCTAGAACATCCTGTCTCTGTATACCTTGTCAGTTCCTCTTAGTATTTTATACGTCTTTATCATGTCTTCCCCTTCCCTTCCAGTCCCCAATTGTCGTCAGGTCGTGTTCTTTTAACCTCTCCTCGTAGTACATACCCCTTAGCTGTGGGACTAATCTTTTTGCAAACCGATTCACTTTCTCTAATTTCTTGACTTGTTTGACCAGGTGTGGGTTCAATACTGGTGTTGCATACTCCAATATGGGTCTGACTTACACGGTGTATAGTGTACAGTCACAGAGTCGTCAAAAACTGGAATAGCCTAGCAAGTGGTGTAGTGGAGGCAGGAGCCATACATAGCTTTAAGACGAGGTATGACAAAGCTCAGGAAGCAGAAAGAGGACCTAGTAGCGATCAGTGAAGAGGCGGGGCCAGGAGCTGAGTATCGACTCCTGCAACCACAATTAGGTGAGTACAATTAGGCGAGTACAGTACAGTGTCTTGATGACTCTTTACTCAGGTGTCGAAACGCTATTCTCAGGGTTGCCAGGCGCCCATGTGCTGCAAGAGTTATTTGGTTGATGTTCTCCTCATGAGATGTACTCGGTATTATACTAATCCTAAGATCCTTTTCCTTGAGCGAGGTTTGCAGCCTATGGCCCCCCTAGCCCGTACTCCATCTGCGGTCTTTTTTGACCCTCCCCAATCTTCATGACTTTGCACTTGGTGGGGTTAAAATCCAGTTAGCCAGTTGTTGGACCAGGGATGCAGTCTGTCCACATTCCTTCGAAGTCCCACCTGATCCTCATCCGTTTGAATTCTCCGCATTAGCTTCACATCGTCTGCAAACAGGGACACCTCTGAATCTATCCCTTCCGGCATGTCATTCACATATACCAGAAACAGCACCGGTTCTAGGACTGACCCCTGTGGAACCCCGCTCGTCACAGGCGCCCACTCTGACACATTGTCATGTACCATGACTCACTGTCGCCTGCCTGGCACTTATTCTCTGATCAATTGCAGTGCCTTTCCTGTTATACCTACCTGATCCTCTAGCTTTTGCACTAATCTCTTGTGTGGAACTGTGTCGAAAACCTTCTTGCAGTCCAAGAAAGTGCAGTCTACCCCCTACTCATATCTCTCTCTCCTTCTTGTCTTACTTCTGTCACATCGTCGTAAAACTCCAGTAGGTTTGTGACACAGGATCTCCCTTCTCTGAACTCCTCAAGTGAGGTTCCTTGACGCTGGTGAGGGGCTCTTGATCTAGGGAATTGAATCTGTGCCCCAGTTCTCTGAACTGAGCCTGAATACCTTCCATCCCCCACATGCGCTGAATAACCCTACGGGTTTAGCGCTCCCCCATGATTATAATAATAATCCCTTCCCTGAAACCGTGCTGGTTATCGTCTAAAAGCCCATTCCTTTCTAGGTGCTCCACCACTCTTCTGATAAGCTTCTCCGTTGCTTTGTATACTATACATGTCAATGACACAGGTCTATAGTTAATGTCTCCTTAAAAATTGGGACTACATTTGCTGTCTTCCACACCTCAGGTAGTTGCTCTGTTTCAACAGATGTCTTGAAGATTGTTGTTAGTGGCTCACATAGTGCCTCTGCTACCAGGCCACGGTGGCCCGTGGCCTGGTAGGCACCGCTTTCGTTTCACACGCTGAATGTCCGTGGTTCGCTCCTCGGAAAGCCTAGAAACACTGGGCGTGTTTCCTTACACCTGTTGTCTCTTTTACCTAGTAAACATGTAGGTACCAGCATGTCAGTCGACCGGTGTGAGTCGCATCCTGGAGGACAAGACTGAGGATTCGATTGGAAAGACAGACAGTCCTTGATGACGCACTGCCTCTCTTGGGTTATGCTGGGTAGCTGAACTTCCGGGATTTAAAATCCGAACAAAATCTTATCTTACCTCTCAGGACCCATGGAGAGATGTCTGGTAATACCGCCTTTGAGGTATCTAGCTCACTTAGCAGCCTCTTCACTTCCTCCTCGGTTGCGTGTGTGTGCGAGAGAGAAAGAGAGGTACTGAATCAGACATGGGAGTGAGGAACAGACAGGGAAATGGGGAACAGAGACAGACAGGGAAATGGGGAACAGAGACAGACAGGGGAGTGGGGAACAGAGACAGACAGGGGAATGGGGAACAGAGACAGACAGGGAAATGGGGAACAGAGACAGACAGGAGAGTGGGGAACAGAGACAGACAGGGAAATGGGGAACAGAGACAGACAAGGGAGTGGGGAACAGAGACAGACAGGGGAGTGGGGAACAGAGACAGACAGGGAAATGGGGAACAGAGACAGACAGGGGAGTGGGGAACAGAGACAGACAGGGAAATGGGGAACAGAGACAGACAAGGGAGTGGGGAACAGAGACAGACAGGGGAGTGAGAAACAGAGACAGACAGGGGAGTGAGGAACAGAGACAGACAGGGAAATGGGAAACATAGACAGACAGGGGATTGGGGAACAGAGACAGACAGGGGAGTGGGGAACATAGACAGACAGGGGAGTGGGGAACAGAGACAGACAGGTAAATGAGAAACAGAGACAGACAGGGGAGTGGGGAACATAGACAGACAGGGGAGTGGGGAACAGAGACAGACAGGGGAGTGGGGAACAAAGACAGACAGACGGGAGTGGGGAACAAAGACAGACAGGGGAGTGGGGAACAGAGACAGACAGGGGAGTGGGGAACAGAAACAGACAGGGGAGTGGGGAACAGAGACAGACAGGGGAGTGGGGAACATAGACAGAGGAGTGGGGAACAGAGACAGACAGGGGAGTGGGGAACATAGACAGACAGAGGAGTGGGGAACAGAGACAGACAAGGGAGTGGGGAACAGAGATAGAGAGCGACAGAGAAATGAGTGAAACAAAGAAATGTACAAAGAACTGTAGAAATTTAACGGTAGATCTGTTTCACAAGTCATTAGTTACTGGTCACCATCACCAGTGGTCCCAGTGTGGGACTCCCAGCACCAACAACCTGCCTGATCAACATCGAAGCCTAGTCTGGGAGTAATCCTCAAGTCCGATGAGCTCCTAAGTAACAGGTCAAGTAGTGTCTACAAGAGACTACTTGGAAAAGAAATGTAGTTAGCTATCATCCTTATTATTAATAATAAATTAATTTACAGGATAAATGGAAGGAGAAACAGAGACATAAACCACAGACGTCATACGGAGACAAAAACCACAAAAGTCGCAGACATAAACCACAGTTGACACAAGGAGATATAAACCACAGCCTGTCCACAGACGTCGCGAACAAAACATAAACCTCACACATAGCTTCGTACTTTATCCCAAGACAAAACTTAAAAAAAAAAAAAATAGCAAAAACAAGGCTCCCTCCTTCATTACCAGCCGCCCTCCCTTGTAAACCCGTCCACATCTCTTATTACCGGTTTCCATCTTCTTAATTCCTTGATCTATCACGAAAATTACCCTCAGAAACATCACATTTGCCTCTATGCATCACTTTCTAAACTTTCCCCTCTTGCGTTTGAGCCTTAGCGAGTGGATAAGGGGTACCGAGAGGGCGCTGGGAGGGGAAGCTCAAGACGGAGTCGAGGAGGGGCGCTCAGGGATACGAAGACGGTCCTTGTTTTAATTACTCCCACCACAGTAACGGTCATGGAGGCGCTATATTTTAAGAGATTCGCGGCCAAACGTGGCGTTAAAGCTGCTATAAGTATGCATGGCGCCATTTTACAGAAGTCATTTTTAAGATTACTTCCCGGGGCTAATGTTGGTGATAATAGAAGGGGGTGGGAGAGATGGGGGGATGCTGGTAGGGGTCGTGGTAGTGCTGGTGATAATAGAAGGGTGGTAGTGATGATAATGATGGGGGTGGGGGTGGTAGTGATAGTGGTAATAGTTGTGGTGATAGTGGTGGTGGTGGTGGTAGGAAGGAAGCGCTGACCAGGAAAGTGGAAAGTATCGAACTTAAGTTAAAGGACTCATACAGGACCCAGGAGAGACAGGAGCTAAAAGCGATTAGTGAAATTGAAAGAAATTCGAAATATTTCTTTTCATATGCCAAAAACAAGCCAAATGCCACATGTAGTATCGGGCCCTTGCTCAGACAAGATGGGATTTACATAGATGAGAACAAAGAAATGAGTGAGATACTGAAATCCCAGTACGACTCTGTGTTTAGCGAGCCACTAATTAGTCTAAAGATCGACAATCCAAATGATTTTTTCATGAATGAGCCTCAAAACTCCATCAATGTATGCCAGATTTCCGACATTACCCTAAATCCGATAAACTTTGAGAAAGCCGTTAACAACATGCCCATGTACTCAGCCCCAGTCCCAGATTCGTGGAACTCTGTATTCATTAAGAACTGCAAGAAACCCCTTTCGCGTGCCCTGAGTATACTATGTCATTAAGAACTGCAAGAAACACCTTTCGCGTGCCCTGAGTATACTATGGAGAAGGAGCTTAGACATGGGTGAAATTCCAGTCACTATAAACAACGGATATAGCCCCACTCCATAAACGTGGGAGAAAAGCATTAGCTAAGAACTATCGATCAATAGCTCTGACGTCCCACATAAAAATATTTGAAAAAGTGCTAAGAAGCACGATTGCAAACGTCTTGGATTCCCAAAACCTGCACGATCCAGGGCAACATGGGTTCAGGGCAGGTCGCTCCTGCCTCTCGCAACTTCTGGATCACTATGATATGGTCTTGGATGCACTGGAAGAAAAACAGAATGCTGATGTAATATTCACAGACTTTGCAAAAGCCTCCCCTCAAAGAAGGTTCCTTGATGCTGGTGAGGGGCTCTTGATCTAGGGAATTGGATCTGTGCTCCAGCTCCCTGAATTAGGCCTGAATACCTTCCACATCCCCCCCACAGGCGTTGCATAATCCTACGGGTTTAGTGCTCCCCCTTGATTATAATAATAATTGCAAAAGCCTTCGACAAGTACGATCATGGCATAATACCGCACAAAATACGTACCAAAGGAATAACTGGCAAAGTGGGGAGATGGATCTTCAACTTTCTAACCAATCGAACACAAAGAGCAGTGATCAACAGAGTTTTTGGAAGCTGCCATAGAAAAGCTCTGTTCCACAAGGCACAGTACTCGCCCCCATCCTGTTCCTCATCCTCATATCATAGACATGTAATCCACAGCACATTGTCATCCTTGGCAAACAGTGCTAGGATCTGCATGAGACTGTCATCTATTAAGGACACGGTTAGCCTCCAAGAAGATATAAACCAAATTTTCCAATGGGCAACGGAAAACAATATGATGTTCAACGAAGATAAATTCCAACTACTCCATTATGGAAAACTGGAGGAGATAATTAGAACTGAGTGTACTACAAACTATCATCATACAATAGAGTAAATAAGTAATGTGAGGGACCTGGGAGTGGTAATGTCTGAAGATCTCACTTTCAAGGCTCACAACAGTGCCACGATCACAACTGCAAAGAAAATGATAGAATGGATAATGAGAGCGTTCAAAACAAGAGATGTCAAGCCAACGATGATTCTTTTCAAATCATTTGTTCTCTCTAGGCTGGAATACTCATATACAATAACATCTCCGTTCAATGCAGGTGAAATTGCCGGCCTAGAGAGTGTTCAGAAAACCTTCACTGCATATAAATTTCATCAAACACCTCAACTATTGGGAACGCTTGAAAGCACTTGACTTGTACTCACTGGAACGAAGGCGAGAGAGATATAGCACAATCTCCACTTGGAAAATCTTAGAAGGATTGGTCCCAAATCTGTACACAGAAATCACTCCCCTCGAAAATAAGACTGGGCAGGCGGTGCAAAATACCTCCAATGAAAAGTAGACTAAGAGAAAATACCATAACTGTCCGGGGCCCAAGACTGTTCAACAGCCTCCCACCATGCATAAGGGGAATTACCAATAGGCCCTTGGCTGCCTGCAAGAGGGAGCTGGACAGATACTTAAAGTCGGTGCCGGATCAGCCGGGCTGTGGTTCGTACGTTCGACTACGTGCGGCCAGCAATAACAGCCTGATTGATCAGACCGGGCCTCGGGGGCGTTGATTCGCGGAATACTCTCCAAGTAGACTCCTGGTAGGAATAGTAGTGCTGATAAAGGTGGTAGTAGAGGCAGTGATAGTGATGATGGGCAGACGGATATTTAACTTTCTAATTAATAGAACATGAAAAGTAATGGAAAACAGTGAAATAAGATACTGCTACAGTGAAATAAGATACTGCTACAGTGAAATAAGATACTGCTACAGTGAAATAAGATACTGGTACAGTGAGAGGCTCTGTTTCCTAACACACGGTACTCACCCCACTTCTCTTTTTCATTTTTATATTCGAAAGAAGATACTTATATCCTCTGCAGACGATACTGGAATCTGTATGAGAGTGACATCCACAGAAGACACAGCGAGCCTTCAAACTGATATCAACCAGGGTTTCCAGTGACATCCACAGAAGACACAGCGAGCCTTCAAACTGATGTCAACCAGGGTTTCCAGTGATTCACTGACAACAATATGATTTTCAGTGAAGACAAATTTCAGTTCCTACGTTATGGAAGGATTGAGGGAATAAAAACAGGACCAGAGAACAAGACAAATTCAAATCACTAAATAGAACAGATGTCGAATGCGAGAGACCTGGGAACGATAATGTCAGATCTCATGATCAAGGAGCACAAAAATTTTATCACAGCTGCAATGAAAATGATATGTTGGATAACCAGAACTTTCAAATAAGAGATGCCAGGCCAATGATGGCACTCTTCGAGTCACTCATTCTCTTTAGGCTGAAATATTGCTGTGTGCTAACGGCCCCCTTCAAGGCAGGCGAAACTGCAGAGTTGGAAAAATGTAGAGAGAACATTCACAGTTCGTATAAACTCGGTCATGTACCTAAATTTCTGAGAGCAATTGAAATCCCTTGAACTGTACTCCTTAGAACGGAGGCGAGAAAGGTACATGATAATCTATACCTGGATAATTCTGGAATGACTAGTCTTAAAACTCCAGGGAGAAGCAGGGAAGCAATGAGTACACTGAGAAAGAATTTAATAAATGTTAGGGGACCACGACTCTTCAACGTCCTCCCTTCATGCCTACGTAATAAGATCCAAGCTGTACAATTTTTGATGAGAATATTCCAAGACTGGTAGTACCATGCATCAGGATACATACATGTTGGCTTACAAGTTATTTTAAAAGAAAAGCTGCAATTGAATTCTTTTTAGAAATTAACTTAGAAATTTTTTATTCATGAATCAGCATTTTTTTCATATTTACAATAATTATTCTTGCCAAACTTTGCATTAAATATCTCCAAAAATAGAATAAATTTAAACTTATTTATTATTTTCCCTCACAACTTTCTTTCAAAAGCGTAATTTCATTTAAGTCCAATTATCTATAATATCCTTCAGATATATTTCCAGGTAAATATTAACATTCAACTATGTTAGTAAAACATAATATTAAGTTTATAACATTTTACAGAGACGATCTTGTGTCCACCAGAAACTTTATTAATTCTCACAAAGATTGGAGAAAAAAAATCGTATATTGTGTATACATATGTGGTGTATAATGAGTCACATCGTCCAGTTTGGTCTATTTACCAAGGGTTCACTATAGTGAAAATCCGAATTAAAATTTTGTTTTTGCCATAAATCTGCGGAAATCGATCTGAGCATTACGAAAAAAATATATATCATTGATATTAAGGAATAGCAAAAAAAATTTAAATTATATATATACATAAAATAGCAGAATGGAATTTAGCTAAAAAATTATATTAATTTAGGTGAGGTTTCTATGTTAATTTTGGTCCAAAAATAAAACTCTTTACATCATTTTATTGAAAAAAATAGCTATTAATCTGTAAAAAATTTGCTTGGAAAAGTTAAATTTTTAAGGGAGTTCATCCTATTCGGATTATTTAGTACATTATATATACAAAACAACCGCGGAGGAAGTTGAATGATAGCTCTAGGCTTTTCATGTTGCAGTCAACACATTAGGAGCTTGCAATGTTGCAGAAAAGATGTGATTGCAACACGAAAAGCCTAGAGCTATCATTCAACTCTCCCTCTCTCCCTATGGTTGTTTTTCATCTTGCATCGCTTGTTGGCGATTTTTGCAATATAATATATATATACAGTGGAACCTCAAATATCGAACTTAATCCATTCCAGGAGCTAGTTCTAAATTCGAAAAGTTTGAAAATCGAAGCAATATTTCCCATAAGAAATAATAGAAATACAATTAATCCGTTCCAGAAACCCAAAAATATTCACAAAAAAATACATTTTGTAGAGATTAATTACAGTTTTACATACAACAAATACTATAGTGTTCAATTATGCATATAAATATAAAATAACATTTTTACTTACCTTTACTGAAGATTGATGATGGCATCCGGAAGATAGGGAGGAGGAGAGAGGGAGTTGGGGTTAGTATTTGGAAGGAGAATCCCCCTCCATGAGGACTTCAGGTAAAGCCCTCTCTGGGGTTACTTCCCTTCTGTCTTTTAATGCCACTAGGACCAGCTTGAGTCACTTGACCCCTGTCTCACGAAATAACTGTCCACAGTCCTTTGCTTCTGGTGCCTCTTTAACATTTCCCTAAAATGGGACATGGTTCTGTCACTGAACTGGTTCAAGGAGTTTTCTGTACCAGATCGGCATGCAACTTCCTTGCCTTTTCGCAAATAATCGTCTCTGAAACACTACCATCTGCCATCTCTTTATCCTTGATCCACACCAACAACAACTTCTCAACCTCTTCAACTATTTGTGGTCTTTTTTTGGTTAGCATATTAACACCTTTCACAACATCAGCTTCCTTGATTTGTTCTTTCTTTGCCAGGATAAAACGGATGGTCGACTTGTTTTTCCTATACATCCTGGCAAGCTCAGCAAGTCTCACACCACTCTCATACTTCTGTATTATTTCCTTCTTCACATCTATGGCGTTTCTCACTTTCTTTACCACAGGGGTGCCACTAGCAAGTTTCTTTGGGCCCATGGTAGCTTATTTCACAGTCCCACAAGCACTAAACACAATAAAATAATCGTAAAATGTTTGAATGAGAGTGAAGGTTAGTGTTCCCTCAAGCATCAACAAAGCCAGACTGGCTCACGGCACCTGCGCGGGGACGTGGACAGAGCGGGCTGGCGGGCAGGTCTGGTACCCAGCGGTCCGAAAATAGGGGCAAGTTCGATAATAGGGACAAAGTTGGTTCGAAAATAGGATTCTATTTTTGAAACATTCGATAAGTGATACGTTCAAAATTTGAGGTTCCACTGTATATATATATATATATATATATATATATATATATATATATATATATATATATATATATATATGCAAGGAATTCGCAAGAGCAGGCGAAATATACACAAACATTGATCTCTGGCTGAAGGAGACTCGTACCTACGAACCTTGGAACAAGGTACGCAGTGCTTTACCAATCTACCCACACTGGACCAATACCTTGGAGTCCAGCTTGCGCTAGACTTTGATCCAAGGCAGCCAGCTTTCAGGGAGAAGGCTTACAGCTTTTCATCTCATCCCCTGTAAAGCACTGCGTACCTTGTTCCAAGGTTCGTAGGTTCGAGTCTCCTTCAGCCAGAGATCAGTGTTGGTATATATATATATATATATATATAATATTATATATATATATATATATATATATATATATATATATATATATATATATATAGCGTTACCAAGTGGAAACTTTTGAAGTTTAAAATTTGGTAGATTAGGCCGAGATTCAGTAGTAATTGTTATGTGTTAGTGTTGGCGATCTGAGCAGAATCTAAACAATGTCTGTTCCATCTGTCTGCTCGTCAGATGGTTTTCTGTGTTGCAGTAAATAGGGTCGACATTGTTGGTGTCATCTCTCTGGCAGGCAAGGCACTGACCACTACTGTGTTCGCTGATCCTCGTGTTCAGTCCTCTAGAAGTTCCACCAACGCCAAACCTGTCACAGTTTCCTCATAATATTAAGTGGACGCCGTCAGTGGTGACTTTGTGACTTTTTGAGTGCTGTCTTCTTTTTTAACCATAGCTAGAACTATGTATCTGCCAGGGTTGGAATCTTGTCTAGAGTTGTGTAATGTGTTTTTCACTCTTCTCTTGCGGTCAGCAGTGAAGTATTGTGGATAGCATAGTCGAATTATTCTTCTAAAAAGGTGGATGACGAACATATCCTGTGTGCCCCCTAAAACCACGTTTTGCTCTGTTGTCGTCGTGAAATCGGTAGAGTAGTAAATAATTTCTTTAGTAGGTTTGTGGTATACCTTAAAATCATATTTAACTTCGTTCTTGCGCCGCATGGCAGATAATTCATCTGTTCAGCGTTTTCATCACTGATAAATTTAATATTATTTTCTACTGAATTTATCATCCTACGATGGTTAAAGGTTTAAAAATGTTTTGAAACAATGACCAGAATATCACCTTTCCTCTTCCAAATTTTAAGATATAACCCCTATTTTTTTGAAGGGGTGGACCAGTAAGCCAACGGAAGGCCTCGGTCAGATGACCAAAGGCTCCAGCGGCGGGTTATGATGTGACTAAGACCCGCATCAGGAAACATTTGTCCTGTTTCCTGACGAATATTACCTAACCTAACCTCTTCCATGTGTTCCATGGGTGCGCTCACTGGTGAGTTATTAATAGGCCATCCCAAGTGACTGCTTGTATATAGAGCCAAAAAAAAAAAAAGAAGTAATTAAAGTTCATAGATAGCTCAATACCACAGAGTGAGTCTGGCAGGAATCTGGAGGTTAAGACCACCGTAATTTTTTCCACAAAGCTTATGTGACAGGCAACTTGGTGAATAATGATGCGATGTCGAAGCTGCAGAATTTCTTGTTCCTGATGCGTGCGCCTTTTATCCTCTTGACGAGATCCCCCGAGTGTTAGACACTCAAGGGATGAGCCGTGCTAATGGTTCAGCTAGGCTCAGTGTAAATGCCAGATGACGTCCTAGGCACACAGGCATGTGATAGGAAATATGAAATTACAAGGTAGGTTTACAGTGGCGGTGATAGTGGTGGTGAAAATAGTGGTGGTCGTAGGGGTAGCGACAGAGGCAGTAAAAAACAGTGGTTGTAGTAGTAATGGTTGTGGTGGTGGTGGTGGTGGTGGTGGTGGTGGTGGTGGTGATGTTATGGTAGTGATGGTGAAGCACTGTTGGTGGTTATAATGCTATTATTTTTGATGTATGTAATGTTGTTAGAGTATGTAGCGCTGATAATAACCGTTACTGACATTGTTGAGGTGTTATTAATGTGATTTTTTTCTCGTGGTAGTTATGCCATTGTTCATGTGATTATCTTACCGTTATGAAAGTGGTTCTGTTGTGAGTGTGTGGCATTTGTGATAATGATTTTGTTGCAGTTGGTATTTTGTCTGCTATAAAATGGATTTTGTTTGGTTAGTTTATTCCAGTTTATATTGTATATTGATGTAGCTATGATTGTGATTTTCTTGAAGCTATTTTTTGGTGTCTGTGGTGTTTTACATGTATTACTATGTATTACACTGAACAACAATGAGTTTATAATCGTGCTCCTGCAGTTTTACAGATAAGTGAAATAGGAATCTGAGAATCGGGTAGTCACAAAGGCAGGGAGGGTGCTAAGGGACAGAGTAGAACGTCGTTCTCACATTAACTCTCTCCTGTCTGAACTTCCACTTTACCCTTCACACCCTCTGGTACAACTTCGTCCTGGACCAAAGCTTGGCGTTAACTGACTTTTCCGTGGTGTTGTGGGAAACACGGTCCTCTCTGCTCCCGGGTCGAAAGACCAACTTTTACAAGGAACTCTGTCTTATGATCCTGAGTTGAAGCTGACCACCACTTTCATTTTTATGGGAGGGGGGTGTTAGGGGTCCCTTCAGTTCTATTCACTTGCCCCATCTCTACACAATCTGTCCAAAGTCCCCCCAGGTTCACTGGGTAATAGATAATAATTACTCTAGACTATGTCTAAAGCACACACTAGTAATTAATCGTTGGAAGGACCAGTCAGCTACAGAGAATTGATACCCTCCAGTTACTGACACGTAAGCGCAAAGCGCGAGAAAGTTATAAAGACGCATTTATAAATGTTTACAAAAAGCAAAAGGAATATCTAATAAAAAATAAATTTATATTTCGATACTAAAACATACATCATCAAGGAATCATTCAGTAAAATATGAGGAGTAATTTTAAATCCATTAATTTAATTCTGATAGGCATCCCTAAGGCAATGTATGACTGTTACTCGCTTAGCTCTCACCAAGAATATAATAAAAGATAGAAAAAATATGAAACTTAAAATAAGTTCCCGGCCTTTAAAAGGAAGAAAACGCCTAGTGCAGTAACCAACGCACACACGTACATAACCTCTAACACAGTCGTTCTCCAGAATTGTTTCATTTAAGAATGACTCAAATATTTTTTCCGCCAGTGATATAAAAAGTTGGTAACGGGAGTTCATTTTAGCCCTGGCTTCATTAGTGGGGTTTATGGCAGGTATGAAGGAAGACTTTGGGTGAGATTATACCTGTGTTCCGTGCTACGTCTGCTACATAATGACAGGCAACCACCTGCATTTATTTAATTAAGACCCAAATGTCAGCGCTGGAGCTGTAATTATATTTAAGAAAAAAAGGGGGAGAAAAGAATCGTCGGTAAGAAAATAGTGTCGTAGTTATTATTTTACAGCAGGTGTTATTTTTGTTGCTAGAGTGTTGGGGTGATATATAATATATTATGTTCTGCTATGTTGTTTCTGCGTGGCAGCTCGACTTCCCTCCAGACACACTGACGCTCGTCTTAACACTCAACAACACTGCAGTCATTGCCACTGACTTATAAATGTTTATGAATATATAAATTTTATTTAGAAAGCTGAAAATAATCCTAAAAGAATTTGAATAATAAAAGATGAGTGATTGAAGTGCAAATTACTATAAAAAAAAATGGAACATTCGAATTGATGAACGAACTAGGACTTAGGAACACTTAAATTTAAACTTAATCTCAATTGTTGTCAGCAGTGAAGTTCTGACGTCCTGGAGTGTTAAAGATGAGGCTCAGATGTTTGTTTGCATATAATTTTTCTCGTTTCCACGGGTTACATTGCCTGGATACTGACAATGGTAATGAAATAGCTGAAAGATAAGACACTTGTGCAACATCTGGTTATCTTTATTGTAGACGTTTCGCCATCCAGTGGCTTTATCAATACAAATTCTTGGACATAATAAGAAAAACGAAGAACTATATACAAAAGATGAGGTAATCAGTCCCTCGGCCGTGGAGGTGGTGTTTAGAGCACCGTGGTTGTAGAGATTCTGAAGCACAGGCAAGGAGACTGGCGCTTATATAGGCGTCAGTGAAAGGGACGTGTAGCAGACGAAGGCATAGTCACTGGTAGGCGGGATTCCCCAGTGGAAGTAGGTCCTTCCCAAATTGATGGGCTAGTTGTAGAAGTCTTGAAGAAAGTCATGTAGATGTCCTCTGAATCAAGATACCATGATGTTGCAGTGCCTGACAAGTTGTGCAAGACTGATATACAATACCGACGAGATGAAAGTTAAGACACTTGTGCAGCATCTGGTTATCTTTATTGTAGAACGTCTACATTAAAGATAACCAGATGTTGCACAAGTGTCTTAACTTTCATCTTGTCGGTATTGTATACCAGTCTTGCACAATGAAATAGCTGTCTGGCTTTCTTAATAAACTTTATATTCCTCAGAATATTCCCTCTATCTTCCCAGCATCTCCATTTATTCATTTAACACTTCTCTTTTGATTTAGTAATTAGAATTAAATCAGAATGGATATAAATGCTCTGGAAAACGTACAAAGGAGGATGACAAAGATGATCCCATGTTTCAGAAATCTTCCCTATGAGGATAGACTGAGGGCCCTGAATCTGCACTCTCTTGAAAGGCGTAGAATTATGGGGATATGATCGAGGTGTATAAATGGAAAACAGGAATAAGTAAAGGGGATGTAAATAGTGTGCTGAAAATTTCCAGCCAAGACAGGACTCGCAGCAATGGTTTCAAGTTGGAAAAATTCAGATTCAGGATGGATATAGGAAAGTACTGGTTTGGTAATAGAGTTGTGGATGAGTGGAAGAAGCTCCCGAGCACAGTTATTGAGGCTAAAACGTTGTGTAGTTTTAAAAATAGGTTAGATAAATACATGAGTGGGTGTGGGTGGGTGTGAGTTGGACCTGACTAGCTTGTGCTGCTGGGTCTGGTACAGTGCTCCATCCTTGAGTGGGGATGACCAGACTGGGTGGGTCATTGGGATAATCCGGGGGGTGGGTCATTGGTCTGATCCGGGGGGGAGGACATAGACCTGCTCCGCATGGGTCAATAGGCCTGTTGCAGTGTTCCTTCTTTCTTATGTTCTTATTCGTCAAAGTTGTTGATGAGGTCTCACCCACTTTCATAGTGGTTCTCTTTTGCACTTCCTACTCTCTCTTTTAACCTGTCTTTATCTCTCCACTTCTAATATCACTTTTACACTGAAAAAAAATCTCTCATATGCTAACTTTTCTCCCTCACCAACCTTTTATACCCCATCATTCCACCAATCGCTCCTCTTCCCACCTTATTGCTGACATTTATAATTTGCTGGGAAGGTCAGCAGTGCTAATTACCATATGTCTCTTATTGGTACTTTTAACCCACAACCCTGTCCTTATCTCTTGTTCCAACACCACTTTTGCCTTACGTCCCACCCCCCATCACCACACCTCCCTTCACTATCACCCACAGCCCTTCCTTACCTCTTTCCCCCATCATCATCACCCCCTGCCGTCACTGTTACCCACAACCATCCCCCACAACTTGCTGCCTCCTGAGCACCAAACTTGTTCCAGTAACCTGTCACCTAAACCTTTATGAGGAGCTGTGGCACGCACACCATCACTCCCACTCTCTCCACTGGGAGGGGGCGGGAGTTCCATAGAGGGAGTGGGAGTAGGAATTTGTTACCCTCCCTTTCTATGGATCAAATCTGATTAATTTCCATGTCCAACAACAATAAGAATAAAAATAATAATTATTCCTACTAACCCAAACTCCACCTTAAATTTTGTAATACAACTTACGTAGTTTCAGCAAGTCGATAAAGCTGTCACTGAGCCAAATTTCGTTTTAACAACGACTTGTTCTGCCTATGTGTCTTTGATTACTAATGTAATGTCGTTAAGTAAAACGGTCTCGGTGTGCTTGCACCCCAGACATGCAAGTGGTAAATTCAGGCAAGCATGACACAAAACTTTTCGAAGATAAGGGCGGTGATAGGAGCCCCTCCTTGATAACTGGCATAAAAAAAATATTAAAAAAAAAAAAAAAATCTGACAAATCATCTTATAAAATACTCCTATGTGTGAACACTGAGTTCCAAAGTCATTGACACCGTTCTCAGCATTTTAAATGATTTAGATAATTTTCAAAGCCCTGAGCACGATAACTTCAAACGTTCCAGGAAGGTGTCTCTTAATTTGTCAACGACTCAGAGTGAAATTCAAGTGGGTAGGTGATGAGTTGATCATTTTATGTGTAAAATTGTGTAAAATTTTGATACCCGTTTAATCATTATCAAAATGTATGTCTAGAATTTTTGAACAGCTTCATTGTTCAGTGGCTGAAGCATCTTACAGTTAGAATAATGCTCATTCAGTTGAGTTTGTGTATGGGCAAATTTGTCACTGCAATAAATATATTTTTTACACAATTTGAATCGCTGGAATTTTAATTGAATTGAACTGTGTTTAAAAACACAAAATATTGTTTTCTTATAGGATTGTAGAGAACTTAAAGCTAATACAACTGCAAAAAGAAACTAGAAAATTATTGAAAACTCGCATTTTTGTATTTTTTTTAAATTTCCTGAGTTGATTGAACCCTTATTGCTGGACGATATGATGCCAGAGCCGTCCGTCCGTTAGCTACAGTTTCCTCAAAACTTCTAAAGTTTTCGTTTATAACCAGAGAACGCCTTATCCAAATGGATTCAAATTTCAAACCTTAGTTAACTATTACTAGGTGAAGGTTCATAAAGCAACTGATTTATGCAGGTAATCTCTGTTCAATTTTTATATAGGCCATTCCAAAAATTGGTTTCCAGGAGATTCCTCTCTCGACCGGCATCACAATTTAGGTTTCACCGAGTGATTAACTTATATTTATTATTGGTTATAGATTCACATATATACAGACACATGATAGTGCTAGTGGTGGTGATAGTGGTTGTATGGTGATGAAGGTGGTAGTGATGGCAGTGATAGTGGTGGTGAAGGTGGCAGTGTTACTGGTGGTGGTGATTGTGGTTGATAGCAGTGGCGATGGCAACATATATGCACATGTATGCATATACATGTGAGTACACATGCACCATTATGCATCCATATATGAATACATGCATAAATGTTGTATACATAAATACCTGCATACACACACACACTGTAATGAGGTTTTTACCCATAATTTGAAAATCCCACTTAGGACTTTCTGTTAGGCCTGCACTGAATGTAAAGCCTTGTCCACACGTCACTTTCTCTCGACAGCTACCCTTTGGTGAGCACCTTCCCCTCAACCCCTTAGTCTTGGCATTGGCTGCCTTCACTCTTCTCTCCCTGGTGTATTTCACAGCCAACACTCTACGGTCTAGTCTACGTGAGTTTATACTATCCTGCATTGCTCACTACTACACCAGACTACCTAGCAACAAGACGCGCTTTCCCCAAGTCCTCTTAGCTAGGTCTTCGGCCGTGGCTGGGGCCACCAAACACACACATAATGCTGTACTATTATTATTATCCCTCCGGACATATTTTTAATAATTTTATATATCTGGCAGCAGCAGTGGGATCCTATATTCAGTGACGGTGGTGTTATGCTCAAAGAGAGGAAGGAATGTGGAAGTTACATGTTCATTGCCCTATATAGGCAGCATCCATCTACCAACAAGCTATCCTGATGCTGTGTCTGCAACTCTCAGCATCCAGTCACAGGTATATCCATGAATTTATGCCCAAACATGCTTAATTTCCTCGGGAAATCTTTTGCAGCGTTAACTGGGTTTCTCTCAGCATCCCATGCTGTTCTTAGTCACATATTCAGCATCACCTGTACTCTGCTGCTTCAGCTCTGCAACTCATAACTGCCAGTCTCAGCTTGACTGAGGTGGTCGAGCTTCACCCCAGGTTCCACGTGGGTGGGTGCAGAGGCTCCACATCTCGCCTTGACCCGCACCCGCTGGACCCAGCGCTCGCATCTCTGTCACCACTTTCATTTACTCTCTCCTATGCTGTCCTTTCGTGAATTTCTGGCCAGAGCCGTGTATTAGTGTGTCCAAACCACTCAAAGTCATGCGGATCACAAAACCATATGGATGTCCAAGCCTGATGTCCAAGGATCATGGCTACGTTACCTGAAGCTTTATACAGATTTGTACCATTGTGCTCAAGCTACTGTAGCCTGAGGTGAGTTTTAGTGTTTTCCTGTGTGCACTGCCCTCTGCATGTTCTGTCCAGTAGCGCAGCCAGTCATCAGATACGTGTGTCCTGAGTGCAGCCTGAGCAGTCTGTAACCCTTTCTGCGCTCGCTGCTGGAAACATATACATACCTTCCCCGCACTGTCTAGCTATTCTGGAGTCAGTTTGCTATTGTTTGTGCTACTATGATATCATGTTTAACATAACGTCACGCCCTGACGTCACGCTACGTCAATCCTACATCATGTCACACCCTGATCTCATGCGACATCGCACATTGATGTCATGCGATGTCACGTCTTGACATGTGATGTCACGCCTTGGCATGTGATGTCACGCCTTGACATGTGATGTCACGCCTTGACATGTGATGGCACGCCTTGACGTGATGTCACACCACAGCATCACATCCGATGTCACTCCCAGCGTCACCTCTTGACGTCAAGCCCGACAGTGGCATACCTAAGGTATGGCACAGCAACACTTGATGGAGGCGACAATGAGCAGATTCTATTAAACTCCGATAAGCCATCCTCGGATAGTGAAAAAAAAAAAATTTTCTTCAGATGTATGATCTGTCTTTGATTATCATGGGTGAGAGGCACTAGGATGGTTAGATCGTTAAAACACTTATATAAATCATTAGATAAAAATACAGTGCTGGGAGCTACATTACCACATACCTCACAGTGGCATCACTGCTCATTGCTAACCAGCAGTGATTCCATTCTGCACAAACTAGGGAGGTATTCTAGAATTTTGTGCAAAATCTGTGAAATTTAATGTTTTTATTAAAAGTGCCATTTCTATATTTCAGAGGATTGTGTAAGAAGACCATAAAATATTTCTTCACAGAGAAGAAGGAAAGTGGAGCTGAAGGACGGAAGAGATGAAAGTTGGAGGATACCAAGAAGTCGAACAATTATTTATGCCCTTTGAAAAGCCTGGTACAAGTTGTTCGACACATTCCATGCTACAGGTTTGTTAGAAACCGAAGGAGTTGGAGTTTCAAGTACAAATGCGTCACAAGCCGAAGAGCAAGTCAAGTCAGATAAATCCGAGTATGACGAGATTAAAAGTGAGGCAGCTAGAGAGAAAGTGGACATGAGAGGAGGGGAAAACGTTGGTGGTGGTGGTGATGTTGAGATTATTGACGAGATATTACCTGACGAGACTGAACCTGACAACACTGAACCTAGTGAACTGGACGGTGTCAAAGAGTCTTGAAAGCTGGGTTCGAAGTATTTCCGGAACAGTGTGGGGCCTTTCCTGCCAACAAATAACCAATCAATGAACAAAACTTGTTTCAAGAGGAAACTGGGAAACGTGCGTGGTGAGGAAGTGACTGGCTCTTGGTTGGTTTATTTCCCTTCTAAAAAGTTGGCATTTCGTATCTGTTGTCGTCTCTATTCCCCGTCAGACCTCAGACTTTCAATCCTCATTGGAGAAGGAAAGTGGATTCAACCAGTGGAAAGCAACTGAAAGGATTAATGTTCATGAAAATGCTAAGAACCATCGGGAGTGCTTCACACAGTGGAAAGAAATTTAACTGAAAATCGAGAAGTTACTGATGCAAAACTTCAGTCACAGATTAAGGAGGAAAAGCAGAAGTGGCGTGATATCTTAACGAAACTTCTTCACTGCATAAAATTCCTTGTGACTCAGAACCCGACTTTGCGAGGACACAGGGAGTCACTTCAGCTGGACGGTGACTCCAACGTCGAAATTTCCTTGGCTAACTAAAACACTGGCCCTTTTCTGACCCTTTATTATTATTATTATTTTATTATTATTATTCGTTAAGGTGCTATTAAATTATTTTTTATATAACACAAACTTTTAGGGGTTGATGAACAATATAAAAATTCATGAAGGGGTCGATGAGCTGAAGAGTTTGGGGACCCCCGCTGTAAACTATCTATACCTCACCTTGGTTTTTGTGCAGAGGAACAACAATGTCACCCTTTAAACATTTATTACTCGTAAAAACCAGCTCTCAGAATAATTACTCGCAACACTCCAAACAATACACAAAATCCCTTATTCAAAAGTTTAAAACTGGCTTCACAGCAAATTATTCACACTTTTCCTGTGCACGCTATATCTACAGGACTCTAAATTCGAAAATTAACCCAGAGCCTAAATTCTATCTGGAGAGCTGTAACAGAGACATGGACGCAGTACAAGGAATAATTTTCTCTGGCATTCCAGGGTGTACATCGCAACTGTACAAAAACTCCATACAAATGAATGGCTAAAAATTTGGAACTCGCTGTCTAAAATTACCATAAGCCCCAATCTACCAACATCTTTTAATTGTTGAAAAGCACCTATTAAATTTCACAAAAATGTAATATCCCTTAACTGTCAGTAAATTCTAGAGCTTTGATTTCACCACCTTTGTTCGACCCCTCCACAAAATGTAGATAATTAAAATGGTGTAAATGCTATGTAATTTATTTAAATTTGACCAGTCTAGATAAGGTTTGTCAGGAAACAGGACTAGTGTTTCCTGATAAGTAAGATTTCGTTCGGATTTTTAACCCCGGGGGGTTAGCCACCAGGATAACCCAAGAAAGTCAGTGCGTCATCGAGGACTGTCTAACTTATTTCCATTGGGGTCCTTAATCTTGTCCCCAGGATGCGACCCACACAGTCGACTAATACCCAGGTACCTATTTGCTGCTAGGTGAACAGGACAATAGGTGTAAGGAAACGTGTCGGAATTTCCACCCGCCGGGAATCGAGCCCGGCCCCTCCGTGTGTGAAGCGGGCGTTTTAGCCACCAGACCACCAGTCATCAGACCACCGGGCCACGCGCGTCTTAGTCATGTGATTCGCAGCTGAAACTTTTGGTCATTTGACCGAGACCTTCCACTGAGCAATTTGTCATTGGTAATCTGTGATTTATACAAGCTGTACTGATACTATGTGTCTTAAGTCTTATGCTGACACTAGGTTTAAGTACGTACTATGTAATCCTTTAGACTAGTTTTCCTGAAGTACAGCGCACGACTAGAAGTTTTCTTCTGTGCCTACTCTTATAGCAAATTATACAAATCTATTATAATTCCTCTATGGATTAGATTTTGCCACCGAAGTGGCTAGTTTATTGTGCACCTCACATCCATCCTGTGGACGGTAGCGCAAGAGAATATGGATACACAAAAGGCTAGGAACTAGGCTCCAAAAGGATTAGCAGATGTACATTTGGATTTATATCTTCAGTTCACTTATCTGTTACAAACAAATTTAGGAAATTTGCTTAGTATATCTGGTATCTTAGTTTCATTAATAAGACATCTTGACATATCACATAGGTCAGCAATTTCACCTGCCTCGAAAGGTCCTGTTAGTGTGCAGCAATATTCCAGCATAGATAGAACAAGTGACCTGAAGAGTGTCATCGTGGGCTTGGCATCCCTAGTTTTGAAGGTTCTCATTATCCATCCCGTCATTTTTCTAGCAGATGTCATTCAAACAATGTTATGGTCTTTGAAGGTGAGATCTTCTGATATGATCACTCTCATGGTTTTTTACGTTAGTTTCTCACTCTATTGTGTGGTTGGAATTTGTTTTATACTCCGATGTAGTTTTAATTTCCTCACGTTTTCCATATTGGAGTAATTAAAATTTCTTATCATTGAACTTCACATTATTTTTGCGGCCCATTTAAAGATTTGGTTGATATCTGCCTGGAGTCTTGCGGTGTCTTCAATGGAGGACACTGTCATGCAAATTCGGATGTCATCTGCAAAGGAAGACAGGGTGCTGTGAGAAATTATATGGATGAATTTTTACAAGTACAATCTTGAATTAACCTTTCACCAACATAACTGGGGAGAACTTTGGTACATCTAAAACATATATTTTACTTACTGATATTGATGTACCTCGGAGATATGTGGGACTATAGGGACAATAGGCGGCCTTTTTGTCGTTGGATGCCTACTGTCTCATCTCCCCAACTTACATTTCGAAGCTAAAATTTATGTGAACATATAGTTCTGGAATATTGATTAATAAAAGAATTTCAAGCCAGTGAACCTAGCATATTTAATATATTTATGGATTGTATATTTGTTAATTATGTGACTTAATTCAAGTAATTTCTTGTGCATTAACTATACAACACAGTGGTTCAGTTACATTGTGAAGAACATAAGACTTACTTACCAAGGTATTATTATGTTGGTGATATATCCTAATGCCTCCCTATAGGCAGGTACACTAATATTGGCCAATAACAAGCTACCTTACCCGTTGTGTGAGACCTAAATTAACACTGGAAGGCAAACAAATTATTGAAGTACACGACATAGTCGCCATCACCGCGTCCACTATTATCTTCATTATCAGTCTTATTCTGACCATATTACAGTGTATCTGAACCCTTCCGGATACATATTATTATATTCACTCATTTCATGGTTCCTAATTCTTGCCAATACACCCTCTATCGGCCTCGATTACCCACGATCATATTCTGCCGCACTCACCAGTGAATGTTTACCTCCTACCATTTTCGATTTCTCTCCTCACTAAAAGTTTTATCTTTTACACATACATTTAAATTTAGTGGCATTTCCCTGTGTGTATTACATTTTTCTTATTAGAATATTAATTTCCTCTAATTACAACAATTTTCAATCATTTAAAATTACAGTATAAAAGGGAAAATTTATAGATAATATAGGTTTCCAATTTGACAATACTTCTCAAAAAGTCGTACTTAAGATACACACCTACACAATTTTATATAAATATTAACCCCGACAATTCTCTCTCATAAATTTCAGGAAAAATTATCTAGATTTTCCCCACATACACAGAAGACAGTAGAATGGTTTTACCATTGATATACACCTTATCGTAGCTTATCAGCATATCGTAACAATCCCTTTTTAATTTACAACATAAAAAGAGCGCATGGTGTCGCAAAATGTCGTAACACAGCACAGTGTGTCGAACATGTCGTAACACAGCGCAGTGTGTCGCAACATGCCGTAACACAGCGCAGGGTGTCACATGTAGCACAGCGCAGTGTGTCACATGTAACACAGCACAGTGTGTCGCAACATGTAACACAGTGCAGTGTGTCGCAACATGTAACACAGCATAGTGTGTCGCAACATGTAACACAGCACAGTGTGTTGCAACATGTAACACAGCGCAGTGTGTGGCAACATGTTGTAACACAGCACAGTGTGTTGCAACAGACAGGAATAAATAAAAGACAGGAATAAATAAAGGGGATGTAAATAGTGTGCTGAAAATATCTAGCCTAGACAGGACTCGCAGCAATGGTTTTAAGTTGGAAAAATTCAGATTCAGGAAGGATATAGGAAAGTACTGGTTTGGTAATAGAGTTGTGGATGAGTGGAACAAACTCCCAAGTACCGTTATAGAGGCCAGAACGTTGTGTAGCTTTAAAAATAGGTTGGATAAATACATGAGTAGATGTGGGTGGGTGTGAGTTAGACCTGATAGCTTGTGCTAACAGGTAGGTTGCCGTGTTTTCCTCCCCTTTAAATCAATGTGACCCGACCCCGACTAGGGTTGGGGGCATTGGCTTAAGCCCGGTAGGAGACTTGGACCTGCCCCGCATGGGCCAGTAGGCCTTCTGCAGTGTTCTTCGTTCTTATGTTCTTATGTTCTTAACATGTACCACAGCGCAGTGTGTCGCAACATGTAACACAGCGCAGTGTGTCGCAACTTGACGTAGCACAACGCAGTGTGTTACATGTTGTAACACAGCACAGTGTGTTGCAACATGTTCCACAGCGCAGTGTGTCACATGTAACACAGCACAGTGTGTCGCAACATGTAACACAGCGCAGTGTGTCGCAACATGTAACACAGCACAGTGTGTCACGGGAAGAACTAAAAGCCATAAATGAAATCGAAAGAAACCCAAAATATTTCTTCTCCTATGCCAAATCAAAGTCGAGAACAACGTCCAGTATTGGGACCCTACTTAAACAAGATGGGTCCTACACAGATAACAGCAAGGAAATGAGTGAGCTACTCAAGTCCCAATATGACTCAGTTTTTAGCAAGCCGCTAACCAGACTGAGAGTCGAAGATCAAAATGAATTTTTTATGAGCCACAAAATTTGGTTAACACAAGCCTATCCGATGTTATCCTGACGCCAAATGACTTTGAACAGGCGATAAATGACATGCCCATGCACTCTGCCCCAGGGCCAGACTCATGGAACTCCGTGTTCATCAAGAACTGCAAGAAGCCCCTATCACGAGCCTTTTCCATCCTATGGAGAGGGAGCATGGACATGGGGGTCGTCCCACAGTTACTAAAAACAACGGACATAGCCCCACTCCCCAAAGGGGGGAGTAAAGCAACAGCAAAGAACTACAGACCGATAGCACTAACATCCCATATCATAAAAATCTTTGAAAGGTCCTAAGAAGCAAGATCACCACCCATCTATCTAGAAACCCATCAGTTACACCAACCCAGGCAACATGGGTTTAGAACAGGTCGCTCTGTCTGTCTCAACTATTGGATCACTACGACAAGGTCCTAAATGCACTAGAAGACAAAAAGAATGCAGATGTAATATATACAGACTTTGCAAAAGCCTTCGACAAGTGTGACCATGGCGTAATAGCGCACAAAATGCGTGCTAAAGGAATAACAGGAAAAGTCGGTCGATGGATCTATAATTTCCTCACTAACAGAACACAGAGAGTAGTCGCAACAGAGTAAAGTCCGAGGCAGCTACGGTGAAAAGCTCTGTTCCACAAGGCACAGTACTCGCTCCATCTTGTTCCTCATCCTCATATCCGACATAGACAAGGCTGTCAACCACAGCACCGTGTCTTCCTTTGCAGATGACACCCGAATCTGCATGACAGTGTCTTCCATTGCAGACACTGCAAGGCTCCAGGCGGACATCAACCAAATCTTTCAGTGGGCTACAGAAAACAATATGAAGTTCAACGATGAGAAATTTCAATTACTCAGATATGGTAAACACGAGGAAATTAAATCTTCATCAGAGTACAAAACAAATTCTGGCCACAAAATAGAGCGAAACACCAACGTCAAAGACCTGGGAGTGATCATGTCGGAGGATCTCACCTTCAAGGACCATAACATCGTATCAATCGCATCTGCTAGAAAAATGACAGAATGGATAATGAGAACCTTCAAAACTAGGGAGGCCAAGCCCATGATGACACTCTTCAGGTCACTTGTTCTATCTAGGCTGGAATATTGCTGCACACTAACAGCACCTTTCAAGGCAGGTGAAATTGCTGACCTAGAAAATGTACAGAGAACCTTCACAGCGCGCATAACAGAGATAAAACACCTCAATTACTGGGAGCGCTTGAGGTTCCTAAACCTGTATTCGCTGGAACGCAGGCGAGAGAGATACATGATTATATACACCTGGAAAATCCTAGAGGGACTAGTACCGAACTTGCACACGAAAATCACTCACTACGAAAGCAAAAGACTTGGCAGACGATGCAACATCCCCCCAATGAAAAGCAGGGGTGTCACTAACACGTTAAGAGACCATACAATAAGTGTCAGGGGCCCGAGACCGTTCAACTGCCTCCCAGCATACATAAGGGGGATTACCAACAGACCCCTGGCAGTCTTCAAGCTGGCACTGGACAAGCACCTAAAGTCGGTTCCTGACCAGCCGGGCTGTGGCTCGTACGTTGGTTTGCGTGCAGCCAGCAGCAACAGCCTGGTTGATCAGGCACTGATCCGATCCACCAGGAGGCCTGGTCACAGACCGGGCCGCGGGGGCGTTGACCCCCGGAATTCTCTCCAGGTAAACATGTACCACAGCACATTGTGTCGCAACATGTACCACAGCGCAGTGTGTCGCAACATGTAACACAGCACAGTGTTTACCTGGAGTTTACCTGGAGAGAGTTCCGGGGGTCAACGCCCCCGCGGCCCGGTCTGTGACCAGGCCTCCTGGTGGATCAGAGCCTGATCAACCAGGCTGTTGCTGCTGGCTGCACGCAAACCAACGTACGAGCCACAGCCCGGCTGATCCGGAACTGACTTTAGGTGCTTGTCCAGAGCCAGCTTGAAGACTGCCAGGGGTCTGTTGGTAATCCCCCTTATGTGTGCTGGGAGGCAGTTGAACAGTCTCGGGCCCCTGACACTTATTGTATGGTCTCTTAACGTGCTAGTGACACCCCTGCTTTTCATTGGGGGGATGGTGCATCGTCTGCCAAGTCTTTTGCTTTCGTAGTGAGTGATTTTCGTGTGCAAGTTCGGTACTAGTCCCTCTAGGATTTTCCAGGTGTATATAATCATGTATCTCTCCCTCCTGCGTTCCAGGGAATACAGGTTTAGGAACCTCAAGCGCTCCCAATAATTGAGGTGTTTTATCTCCGTTATGCGCGCCGTGAAAGTTCTCTGTACATTTTCTAGGTCGGCAATTTCACCTGCCTTGAAAGGTGCTGTTAGTGTGCAGCAATATTCCAGCCTAGATAGAACAAGTGACCTGAAGAGTGTCATCATGGGCTTGGCCCTCCCTAGTTTTGAAGGTTCTCATTATCCATCCTGTCATTTTTCTAGCAGATGCGATTGATACAATGTTATGGTCCTTGAAGGTGAGATCCTCGGACATGATCACTCCCAGGTCTTTGACGTTGGTGTTTCGCTCTATTTTGTGGCCAGAATTTGTTTTGTACTCTGATGAAGATTTAATTTCCTCATGTTTACCATATCTGAGTAATTGAAATTTCTCATCGTTGAACTTCATATTGTTTTCTGCAGCCCACTGAAAGATTTGGTTGATGTCCGCCTGGAGCTTTGCAGTGTCTGCAATGGAAGACACTGTCATGCAGATTCGGGTGTCATCTGCAAAGGAAGACACGGTGCTGTGCTGACATCCTTGTCTATGTCGGATATGAGGATGAGGAACAAGATGGGAGCGAGTACTGTGCCTTGTGGAACAGAGCTTTTCACCGTAGCTGCCTCGGACTTTACTCTGTTGACGACTACTCTCTGTGTTCTGTTAGTGAGGAAATTATAGATCCATCAACCGACTTTTCCTGTTATTCCTTTAGCACGCATTTTGTGCGCTATTACGCCATGGTCACACTTGTCGAAGGCTTTTGCAAAGTCTGTATATATTACATCTGCATTCTTTTTGTCTTCTAGTGCATTTAGGACCTTGTAGTGATCCAATAGTTGAGACAGACAGGAGCGACCTGTTCTAAACCCATGTTGCCCTGGGTTGTGTAACTGATGGGTTTCTAGATGGGTGGTGATCTTGCTTCTTAGGACCCTTTCAAAGATTTTTATGATATGGGATGTTAGTGCTATTGGTCTGTAGTTCTTTGCTGTTGCTTTACTGCCCCCTTTGTGGAGTGGGGCTATGTCTGTTGTTTTTAGTAACTGTGGGACGACCCCGTGTCCATGCTCCCTCTCCATAGGATGGAAAAGGCTCGTGATAGGGGCTTCTTGCAGTTCTTGATGAACACAGTTCCATGAGTCTGGCCCTGGGGCAGAGTGCATGGGCATGTCATTTATCGCCTGTTCGAAGTCATTTGGCGTCAGGATAACATCGGATAGGCTTGTGTTAATCAAATTTTGTGGCTCTCTCATAAAAAATTCATTTTGATCTTCGACTCTCAGTCTGGTTAGCGGCTTGCTAAAAACTGAGTCATATTGGGACTTGAGTAGCTCACTCATTTCCTTGCTGTCATCTGTGTAGGACCCATCTTGTTTAAGTAGGGGCCCAATACTGGACGTTGTTCTCGATTTTGATTTGGCATAGGAGAAGAAATACTTTGGGTTTCTTTCGATTTCATTTATGGCTTTTAGTTCTTCCCGCGATTCCTGACTCCTAAAGGATTCTTTTAGCTTAAGTTTGATGCTTGCTATTTCTCTGACCAGTGTCTCCCTACGCATTTCAGATATATTGACCTCTTTTAGCCGCTCTGTTATTCTTTTCCGTCGCCTGTAAAGGGAGCGCCTGTCTCTTTCTGTTTTACATCTACTCCTCCTTTTTCTTAGAGGAATAAGCCTTGTGCTATACATCGAGTGCCACCGAGTTAATCTGTTCTAGGCATAAGTGGGGTCTGTGTTGCTTAGTATATCTTCCCAGCTTATATCGGTTAGGACTTGGTTTACTTGGTCCCACTTTATGTTTTTGTTATTGAAGTTGAATTTGGTGAATGCTCCCTCGTGACTAATCTCATTATGTCGGTCTGGGGCTCCGCGCATACATGACTGAACCTCAATTATGTTGTGATCTGAGTATATTGTTTTTGATATGGTGACATTTCTTATCAGATCATCATTGTTAGTGAAGATGAGGTCTAGTGTATTCTCCAGTCTAGTAGGCTCTATTATTTGCTGGTTTAAATTGAATTTTGTGCAGAGATTTAAAAGCTCGCGTGAGTGTGAGTTTTCATCAGAGCTGCCTCCTGGTGTTATTACTTCAACAATATTATTTGCTATATTCCTCCATTTTAGGTGCCTTAAGTTGAAATCCCCCAGGAGCAAGATGTTGGGTGCAGGAGCTGGAAGGTTTTCCAGACAGTGGTCAATTTTTAACAGCTGTTCCTGGAATTGCTGGGATGTTGCATCCGGAGGCTTGTAGACTACCACAATGACTAGGTTTTGGTTCTCGACCTTTACTGCTAAAACTTCCACTACATCATTTGAGGCATTTAGCAGTTCTGTGCAAACAAGTGACTCTGCAATGTACAGGCCAACCCCCCCCCCTTTTGCCTGTTCACTCTGTCACATCTGTATAGGTTGTAACGTGGGATCCATATTTCGTTGTCCAAGTGATCCTTTATGTGGGTCTCAGTGAAAGCCGCGAACATTGCCTTTGCCTCTGCAAGCAGTCCACGGATGAAAGGTATTTTGTTGTTTGTTGCTGGCTTTAGACCCTGTATATTTGCAAGGAAGAATGTTATCGGACTGGTGGTATTGTTGGTACTGGGGGGGGATTTTTTTTCCGGCATTAGTATCTGTTCTTTTGGGTTTTGGGTGGAGGCCATCGCTGTGGTTCCACTCCAGGAATGACTGGATTTGGTGTACGTTTTCTGCCATTTCCTGCCAGTTTTTTTTTCCTTCCTGGCACTAAAAACCTCCCCTCTTGAGGGCTGTGGCTACCCAGGTTTTCCCATGGCCTGGTTTTTTTGTATCTTTTTGTCCCCTTTAGATGGTATGCCTGGCAATTTAAGTTATAGCACATTTCTTTCCTGTACTGAAAGCTACACAGTTCGGGGTTTAAAAAAAGCTTAAAAGGAAGGGAGTTTGCATTTTCCTGTTGTCATAGGGGGCATGGCATTTTCTGGGGTGGTCATAGTTGCACGTCCATCTGTTTTTTCAGATTTCCCATGCCAGCAGATACCGAGTGCATAGTATGTGCACAGGTTTGGTTTCCGTTTCCCTTTGGGGTTTCTGTGACTGTATTCCCTGTTGGTGCATGTTTCCCTGTCTTACTTCTATCCCCCCTAGCCCCAACATGGAGCTCCCAACCAGTTGTTTTTTGGTTTAATATATCCTACTATTGCTAGTGGGGGTCCTTTGTTTGCTATTTCCTGCGGTATTTCTAGTTTGCAATATTGGTTTTATTTTTATCTTTGACTACACTTTTTTCCCCTACTATGGCTCCTGTCCCTATGAGGTCATTTATAGTATTCCTTCCTGCGTAAAATTTCCCCGACTACCTGGACAAAATCTCCAGCTTCACCATTACTGTCTCCCAGGACAGAAATCTCCAGCTTCCCATTACTGTCTCCCAGGACAGCATCTCCAGCTTCACCATTACTGTCTCCAGGACAGCCCTCCAGTTTTTACCATTACTGTCTCCCAGGACAGCACCTCCAGCTTCACATTACTGTCTCCCAGGACAGCACTATCAGTCCCCCATTTACTGACTACCAGGACATCATCTCCAGCCTTACAGTTTCTGATACATGGCCAGTATAAAGGGGCATTTACCATTCAGCCCAGACTTTTTATGTTCCCATCTTTTTGTAGAAAGCTTCCAGGTTTTCTATGAAAGCAGCTTTGATGTTGACCTCTTTTAATACCCTTGTGATTTTAGTCCACAGATTTATTCATTTGGGCATACCCAAAAAACTTCCCTGTTTTAATACTGCTTGTAGCTAGTTTTGGATATCTGCACAAGGGGCGTGACACCAATTTCCACAAAAATGACAATTTATGCATGTGGAAGCCCGTTTGTTTGACTGACCACAGACTACACACAGCTTCATAATGATTTGAATGGTTGATTTACTGCAATTCTACTAGCAACCTCTTGAATATTCTATTAATAACCTGCTAGGTAGTGCACAACGAAACCGTTTGAAACCAGTCCAGGGTTCGGACCAGTGTGTCGCAACATGTAACACAGCACAGTGTGTCGCAACATGTAACACAGTGCAGTGTGTCACAACATGTTGTAACAAAGCACAGTGTGTTGCAACATGTACCACAGCGCAGTGTGTCACAACATGTAACACAGCACAGTGTGTCGCAACATGTAACACAGCGCAGTGTGTCGCAACATGTAACACAGCACAGTGTGTTGCAACATGTAACACAGCACAGTGTGTTGCAACATGTAACACAGTGCATTGTGTTGCAACTTGTACCACAGCGCAGTGGTTGCAACATGTAACACAGCGCCGTGTGTCGCAACATGTAACACAGCGCAGTGTGTCGCAACATGTAACACAGCGCAGTGTTGCAACATGTAACACAGCGCAGTGTGTCGCAACATGTAACACCCGCGCGTGTGTTGCAACATGTAACACAGCGCAGTGTGTCACATGTAACACAGCACAGTGTGTCGCAAACATGTAACACAGCACCAGTGTGTCGCAACATGCAAAAACAGCGCAGTGGTGTCCGCAACATGTCGTAACAGCGCAGTGCGTCGCAACATGTAACACAGCGCAGTGTGTTGCAACATGTAACACAGCGCAGTGTGTCACAACATGTAACACAGCGCAGTGTGTCGCAACATGTAACACAGCGCAGTGTGTCGCAACATGCAACACAGCGCAGTGTGTCGCAACATGTCGTAACAGCGCAGTGCGTCGCAACATGTAACACAGCGCAGTGTGTTGCAACATGTAACACAGCACAGTGTGTCACAACATGTAACACAGCGCAGTGTGTCGCAACATGTAACACAGCGCAGTGTGTCGCAACATGCAACACAGCGCAGTGTGTCACATGTAACACAGCGCAGTGTATCGCAACATGTCATAACACAGCGCAGTTGTCGCAAACATGAACACAGGCAGTGTGTTGCAACATGTAACACAGTGCAGTGTGTTGCAACATGTAACACAGTGCAGTGTGTCGCAACATGTAACACAGCGCAGTGTGTCGCAACATGCAACACAGCGCAGTGTGTCACATGTAACACAGCGCAGTGTATCGCAACATGTCGTAACACAGCGCAGTGTGTCACAACATGTAACACAGCACAGTGTGTTGCAACATGTAACACAGCGCAGTGTGTCGCAACATGTAACACAGCGCAGTGTGTCGCAACATGTACCACAGCACAGTGTGTTGCAACATGTAACACAGCGCAGGGTGTTGCAACATGTAACACAGCACAGTGTCGCAACATGTAACACAGCGCAGTGTGTCGCAACATGCAACACAGAGCAGTGTGTCACATGTAACACAGCGCAGTGTATCGCAACATGTCATAACACAGCGCAGTGTGTCGCACCATGTAACACAGTGCAGTGTGTCGCAACATGTAACACAGTGCCATGTGTCACAACATGTAACACAGTGCAGTGTGTCGCAACATGTAACACAGCGCAGTGTGTCGCAACATGTAACACAGTGCCGTGTGTCGCAACATGTAACACAGCGCAGTGTGTCGCAACATGTAACACAGCGCAGTGTGTCGCAACATGTAACACAGCGCAGTGTGTCGCAACATGTAACACAGCGCAGTGTGTCACAACATGTAACACAGTACCGTGTGTCGCAACATGTAACACAGCGCAGTGTGTCGCAACATGTAACACAGTGCCGTGTGTTGCAACATGTAACACAGCGCAGTGTGTCGCAACATGTAACACAGCGCAGTGTGTCGCAACTTGTAACACAGTGCCGTGTATCGCAACATGTAACACAGCGCATTGTGTCGCAACATGTAACACAGCGCAGTGTCGCAACATGTAACACAGTGCCGTGTGTCGCAACATGTAACACAGTGCCGTGTGTCGCAACATGTAACACAGCGCAGTGTGTCGCAACATGTAACACAGCGCAGTGTGTCGCAACATGTAACACAGCGCAGTGTGTCACAACAAGTACGTCACCTAACAGACCATGTGGAATATTTAATATGATGCAAAACTCAACTAAAATTGCATTTTTTTTTCGAAATATTAAAACATTAGTATTATTATAAAAAAGGAAGCGCTAAACCCATTTGAGCCATACAGCACCCGCGAAATATTAAAACTGAGAAAGGTTTGCATCATTTTATGAAATTCTTGGGTCTATGTTGTTGTTGTCATGTAGGACACTGCAAATTTAGTCACCCTCCATATGTTAGGAACAGATTACATTTATTTTTAAAGTGTTCCCTTACGTGGGAGAGAAATAATGAGATTTGTTACTTATTGCACGAATTTCAAATTGTGATGCAAGTATTCATACGTGTTGCATGATAAATCTCAGGAAATGGAAATCAGTTACACTGTATGAATTTATTGAGTTATCCTCGGTTAAATCTACATAATGTACTCGATATGTATTTCCATAGTATCTAAGTGGCCTTAAAACTATTGTAAAAAAAATATTGGCTAATGTTTTGCAAAACTATTTAAAGAAAAATAATACTGGGCTACCCATGTGACTCGGTGTACATATACTGATTAACTCATTCATTGTATTTTGCATGTATTATCTATTGTAATAACCCCATATGTTTTAAAGAAATAAATTTATTATTATCCCCCAAAAAACTTACTAAAAGAGAATAGTTACCCAAGTTTTCCCATATTTCGTTCTTTCTAGTCACCAAAATATATTATAGAAAACGTTAGTCTAATTTTAGAATATTAATTATTGTACAAAGTCGTAATATTGATTACCCAGACACCAATGCATTTAATAAATATATTAGAAGAGTTCTGAAAGTGAGAGGAGAGGCGTAGTAGAGCATAAATGAAGAGAGAAACCTGCAGCAGCAGCAGCAGCAGCAGCAGCAGCAGACTGACACACACACACATACACACACACACACACGCAGATTGTGCTGCTATAACCCATCACTTCCAGAAGATTCGCACTAAAATACTGGCAGTATGACGGACAGTGACTGGGACACAGTGACAGTGCTGCGCAAGAAGCCTCAGAAGTCTTCACAGCTGAAGAGCGAGCAGGTAGTGAGGTGTAACACTGTTGTACAGCTGGAATAATGTGTGAGGTGCTGGCTGCTGCTGCTGTTGTTGTTGTGAGGGCTAGAGCTGTACCACCTGGCTCCCCAGGGGCACCAGTGGTTCTAGTGCCACCAGCTGGCTTCTCCGAGGCACCAGCTGGACATGAGCTAGGGGTGCTAGGCTGTGCTAGGTTAATGTAGCAGGTTGTCTTGTCTCACTCTCCACTATATAAATTTATATTTAGTCTTTATGGTTATTTAGCACGTTTTATAATGGCTTTCTGTAGTAAATTATGCATAATGTAACTTAAAATAACCTAGTAAAGTCAGACTGTGTGAGAATCTCAAAGTTCCAGCGGAAATATGTTACTTTGTCTTATTAGGTTATCCACGGTAATTTATTCCTATATCTATGTAAAGCAGTTGCAAAAAAACTAAACTAGTCAGATAAACCTGGATAAACTTATTTCATACTTAAGTTTAAGCTTTTATAATGATTTTTTGTATACAGAATCTATCCTAGGATAACACAGGCAGGCTGTGACTCTTTTATGGGCTCAAGATAAGATTTTTGGGATTTTAAACGGGGGGAAGGTTAGCCACCCAGGATAACCCAATAAAACCAGTGGATCAACGGGGACTGACTGTAATTTCCATTGGGGGTGCTTAATGTGTCCCAAGATGTGACCCACAGCAGTCTAACAAGCACACAGGTACCTACTTACTGCTAGGTAAACAGGGACAGCAGATGTAAGGAAACATGCCTAATGTTTTCATCTCTGCCAGGGATCGAACCACATTATTATTATTATAATCAAAGGGGAAGCGCTAAACCCGTAGGATTATGAAGTGCCCGGGGGGGGGGATGTGGAAGGCATTCAGGCTTAATTCAGGGAACTGGAGCACAGTTCCAATTCCCTAAATCAAGAGCCCCTCACCAACATCAAGGAACCTTCCATGAGGGGGGGATCGAACCACACACATTCACTAGGTGAGTCGAGCGTACTGTCAACTGAACCACTTGACACAGTTATGTTGTTTTATTTTTGGTCAATATGTACTTCATTCCTGGGTCACATCCCTGTCAACACTACACAGTATACTTTACAATTGGTCATCTCCATAACAAGAAAAACAGTTGTGAGAATTGTTATTTATTGAAATCATTGCCATGATTTTACTCTCAGGAGTCGAGCCGCATGATGCAAAACCCTATTAATATTTCATATAATAAGTAATAAGTTTATTCATGTATATATATAGATTATCATACATAGCAGCATACATGTAGAGAACCTAGGATAACCCAAAAAAGTCAGACAGTGACTGAATAATAACATTGGCTGTCCATACCACAGGAAACATAGTTGTTTTGAAATGGTTATCTAGGAATACAGTTGCATGATACCATGAACCAGTGACCCAGCTTTTTGGTTGGCTGCTGGATACACTCTTATCACCACCACCTCGCTATCTTTCATTACTTCCTCGATGCAATATCACATGCTTTCACTCTTGGCATTAAATATAATATTATGTTAGGTTGGGTTACGTTGGGTTCGGTTTGGTTATGTTGGGTTTGGCTGGGTTACATTGGGTTCAGTTGGGTTACCTTGGGTTCAGTTGGGTTACATTGGGTTTGGTTGGATTATACTAGGTTATTTTTAGGATTTTATATTGCACAAAAACTATCTCAAGTGCACAAGCACATCAATTTCAGATTTGGTTAAAAATTGCTGAAGTGGGACCTGAGAATAAAGTACATATGATATTTACCGTAATTTTTACACAGGCATATATAGTTACACAAAGATTTTTTTATTTTATATAGATATATATGTACAATGTTTTTGTGGAAAATTGCATTTATCTGAATGTATCATTATATACATAACAGTAAATGAACAGATAATTATTATTTATCAGTTAGACAAGTAGGAATTTGGGACACGTAGGTCGCAAAAAATGTCCCCCTTCGATACCTACCACTGTCATATCCACAAGTTGCTCTGGACCTATTAATTAAATGAATTATACATCTCCAGGAATACTGGTAAATATATAAATTTGTGGACTGTATATTAAAATAAAAAAAAGGATTATATATACACACATTTATATAACAGAAGGAAAATATCTTAATATCACTCACCAATTTGACTGGAGATTAATGTGTATCATACTCAGAAAACCTCACTGTCTATCTATGAAAATAACACTGGCCAGGTTACTACATAAGACTTATCTGAGGTTCCTGGAGCTGTCTTGTCCAGTCGCCTGATATCTCAAGTTATGCAGGAATGCACATCCAACAATTTCGCCTCCTATTTGAGAGGTGTCAACCCAATTTTACCTCTAGAGCACGAAAATTATACACCTCACATTAACGTGCTTGTAACACATTCAAAAAGCAATGGCGACTGTCCTCCCCAGCCGCAGGTTTCCCATTTTCGATAAAATACTTCTTTTAAAAATACAATACATGTATAGGGAATCTACCTATAAATTACCGTATTTCCGGAAAATATATACAGTATTTTCCACACTGCGGCCGGCGGAGTTCGTTGCTAAACGACTCAAATTGCTCATTTGGCAATGGTGGAGGACCTGGGTACATATAGGATCTGGCATCCACACGGCGACATATTACACAAGATTTAATCACCCTTTCTACACTCTGCCGTCCTTGTGGAATCCAGAAAGTTTCCCTAATACAATTTAAGGTATCTTGTACCCCACAATTCATTACATTTTTATGGTCATTTAGAACAATTAAATTTGTTAGACGATGAGTTTTGGGCAGTAAGATAGGGTGTTTAGCATAATCACCCAATTCAGCATTTTGTAACCTACCTCTGCACCTAATTACATTGTTCTCTAAATACAGCCCCAATTTCTCTATTATGGAACCTTTCACAATTTTTCTTTCCATCATCAATTTCATCTCATTTCCATAGATTTCTTCTTGTACCCTCTTTGTCCAATATTCAAGAGGATGTGAAAACTTAAATGAAATATTCATCTTGTTTAGAAATTTAAACACCAACTTAGTTACATTGATTAGTTTGGGTAAAGAAGAATACCTATTTATATCAATGTCTAAGGAAGGACAAACTATTGGAGCGGTGGTCACAGTAATTTCAACAGGAGTAATATACGCCTTTTATACAGGTCAATTAGCTTTATTTACCAACCAGCTCTGTCCTTTAAACCATGATACAGCATTTACAAATTTAGCATAAGGTAAACCTCGAGACAAGAAATCAGCTGGATTCTCCTCACCAGGTATATGATTAAAGGTTAACATATGCTGACCCAAACTATTATACTTCTCTTGCGTCTGATTAATTTCAGCGACTCTGTTTTGTACATAAACAATTTTACTGTTTCCATTACGAATTCATTGTAAGGATACCTCATTATCAGACCAAATTACAGTGTCGCTAATATTTATCTCCTGCAACTTATTTCTTATCTAATTAGCTAATTTGACACCTACATAAATGACTGTTAATTCCAACTGAGGCAAAGTACGTGATTTAATTGGAGACACTTTAGCCTTAGACATAACAAGAGAAATAACACTATTACATTGAAGGTAAGCAACTGCTCCATATGCCAATTTTGAAGTATCACAAAAAATGTGGAGTACATTTTTCCCATTTGGATTGCCCACCTGGCGTGGGAACTCCAACATTGGAATTTTCTCATAATCACCAATTAATTCATCCCACCTGTTAATGAATTCCTCAGGTAGAATTTCATCCCAAGCACATTTAAGTTTCCATGCTTCCTGAATTAATAATTTCCCTCTTATAGTAAGGGTTGACACTAAACCTAGTGGATCAAAACATTTGAAAACTTCAGCAAGCAAGACACTCTTAGTTAATTTACTGGGCATACTCTAATTATTAGGTTTTAACATTAACAAATCTCTCTCAGTATCCCAAGTTAAACCCAATACATTACTACATTTTGGCACTTCATCTCCAGGGTAATCCTTACTTATTTTGTCCTTTAATTTGGACGAATTACTATTCCATTCCTTCAGAGGCATATTTGCACTTTGCATTATTTTATTAGCCTCTCCATAAGTAATTAACAGTTCCTCTTCAGTTGATGTCACACCCAGGAAATTGTCCACATAAATTGTTTGCTCATTCTTTACTCAGTGGACTCCTTAC
>NC_069403.1:46802533-46810033 GCF_026875155.1 Cherax quadricarinatus
TAATACCGAGCACATCTCCTAAGGCGCACATCAACCAAATAACTGCTGCAGCATATGGGCGATTAGCAAACCTAAGAATAGCGTTCCGACACCTCAGTAAGGAATCGTTCAGTGTACGTCAAGCCCGTACTAGAGTATGCAGCACCAATTTTGAACCCACACCTAGTCAAGCACGTCAAGAAATTAAGTGCAAATGTATGCAGTGAGGCTAGTTCTAGAGCTAAGGGGCACGTACTACGAGAAGAGATTAAAGGGGAAATCGACCTGACGACATAGGAGGACATGGGGGAGAGAGAAAGAGAGAGAGAGAGAGAGAGAGAGAGAGAGAGAGAGAGAGAGAGAGAGAGAGAGAGAGAGAGAGAGAGAGAGAGAGAGAGAGAGAGAGAGAGAGAGGATGATAACGACATACAAAATACTGAGAAGAATTGAAAAGGTGTACAGAGACAGGATGTTCCAGAGATGGGACACAGAAACAAGGGGTCACAATTAGAAGTTGAAGACTAACATGAGTCACAGGGATGTTAGGAAGTATTTCTTCAGTCATAGAGTTGTCTAGTAGTGGAACAGTCTGGAGAGTAATGTAGCGGAGGCGGGATCCATACATAGCTTTAAGGAGAGGTATGTTAAATCTCGTGGAGCAGGTAGAGAGTGGATCTAGTAGCGATCAGTAAAGAGGCGAGGTCAGGAGATATGACTTGACCCCTGCAACCACAATTAGGCGAGTACATGCATACATACACAAACACACAGTGTATTCCGCCTTCTCTCCCACTCACTTCCTCAATATTGCTATAAAGCTGTAGGCATAGACAGCGAGGCAGGTGAGGAAGTAGGCCAAGGGAAGCCTGTAACCCTCTCTGGTAGTAGGAATCTTGCTGTAGTAGCCATAGAAGACAGGAGAGTAGCGGAGAACACCCTCGAAGTCCCACATCACCTTGAAGTCAAAAGCCCTCACCTTGTCCTCCACCAGAACGCTCTTGCGCTCTCCCGCCAACGACCTCTCAGATGCCAGGAACTAAAGGAAAAAATAAAAGGTAATAATTATCGTGATTAACTACCTCCTGTTTAGGTATCAGCCTTGTTCTTCAGATACTTACCTGTTTCCCTTTTTTCTCTCTTTCTGTTTTCCTAATCATTTTCATCTTTGCTCTTTGCAGGATAAGAGTAGCGAAAGAAAGAGTGAAAGAAAGTAAGAATCAGCCAAGGCAAAACCGAGCCACAGTTAATAATAATAATAAAAATCTTTATTTCTTCAGGTACATGTACATGGTTTGACATCAGTAACATACTACTACATAGAAAGCCCCTTGTTATGCAGAGCATTTCTGGCAAATTAAGTAAATTTTATCTCAGGATGCGACCCACACCAGTCGACTAACACCCAGATACCTCTTTTACTGATAGTTGAACATGGACAGAAGGTGTCTTAAGGAAAAACATTCTAGGGTTTCCAGCCGTACCGGGGATCGATGCCCCGACCTCAGTGTGTGAGCTGAGCGCGCTAGCAATCTAGGTACGACACCCAAGTCATTCAAAGGCAGAGAAAGTATCTACAGAAAGAGCCGTGTGAGAGGTAGTGCGTGTAAAAGCTGTAGCACCTCAGGAATGACGACGAAAGCAGCGAGGAGGGCGGTAAGGGCGACGTTGAGTCCCAGCACCCAGCGGAGGAAGATGAAGTAGGACGCCACAGCAGACCCAAAGTGCGATTCAATGGTCTTGATGCGTCCCTGCCATGGTTCCAGCCCCGTCACCCACAGGTACACACCTCGAGCCGCTATACGCACCAGCTGTGGGGAATAATGGTGTCCTGGGTGGAAACTAAGTGGGTGACGCGCAGCTGATTGTCACAAATAATAAGCAGTTCTTATATGTAAAGGTAATAGTGATTAGTGAGTAATTATAAAGGAGAAAGTTTGTTGAGGGTATTGGGTAAAGTGAACGACTATTGCTGTTGATCAATATATAAAATATAAACAAGTCTTAATTGCAGGAAGACAGAGTGAATTTAGATTCAGAGGAGACAGTCTCAAGATCCAACTTTGGCTACGCCGTATCTCTACCAAACATAAAGATATTGTTTTTTGTTGGGTCCCTGGTCATGTCGACGTACAGGGCAATGAACAAGCACACTGCTGCGCGGTCAGCAGTACATGACCTACCAATTTCCTATCGAGGTGTTCCATTTCTGGACTATTTTGCTGCAATAGCTACCCACCTTCGCACCCGTTGGCAACAACGTTGGTCAACTCTGCTCGGTAACAAACTTCATTCTATTAAACCGAGCATAGGTTACTGGCCGTCTTCTTGTCATCAGTGCCGAGGTTGGGAGACCACTCTCTCCCGCCTTCGCATTGGTCACACTCGTCTTACTCATGGGTATCTCATGGAGAGGCACCCTGTTCCTCTCTGTGAGCAGTGTCAAGTTCCAGTATCGATTAGCCACATTCTGTTAGACTGCCCTCTCTATCAACGAGCACGCAGAATTTACCTCCAACGTCGTCTTCGTTCTACTACTCTCTCTTTACCTTCCCTTCTTGATGATGGACCCTCCTTTAATCCTGACTCTCTCATTGACTTCTTGACAACGACTGATTTACTCCACAAACTCTGATGATACTTTTCACACTCTCCTCAGCCCTTTCTAGTTCAGTCTCTTGCTGCCCTTTACCCTTTCACCATCCACTGCCCCGCTGTTATCCGTAACCTATTACTCATCCATCTCCCTTTTGCCACCTGATGCCCTCGCTTCCTTCCTGCCCTGCAGCGCTGTATAGTCCTTGTGGCTTAGCGCTTCTTTTGATTATAATAATAATAATCAAGATCTTGCACTAAAACTACATTACAAACACTTTCTTCTGGGGATACCTAATTAAATACCTAATGAAATAATTAAATGTGCCTAAGTCACATCTTGAGAATAAGGCTTCACGACAGGTGAAGTGCAGAGAATGGAACTGTTGGGAGGATGAATGAAGGGTTAGGGAAAAGGAGAGAGAAAGAAAAATAAGAGACTGACCCTCCTAACGCGGATAAAGTTCCTGAGGAGGAGATCCTTGGTGCTGGTGCTCTGAGCAAGGCGCTCCTCCAGCTCCCCCTCATGTCGCTGGATGTACTCCCTCGCAGTTCTCGCCAGCCGCAGCTTTCTGCGGGAAAGACAGAATGCTCTTGCATTACCTGTCTCCTAACACTGGGTCACTGCCTCCAAACACTAGAACAAACACTATCTGGTTCCTAACTCTAATATATAAACATTACCTCGGATTACCTAGCTCACTAAATCTAATATGCAACGACCCCATCTGCTCCAGATGGGCCGTTGCATACTAGATTTAGTATGTCTCAAATCTCTAATGAAAGACATTAAAAGGATTGTATCCAAGAAAACCGCATTAAAATCCACTTTACAATATAAACTATGCAAATTTCATTCTAAATTAGTAATTTCATATGTATTCTAAAGCCAGATGACAGGAGTAATTTCCACCAAAGATAAATTTAATGGGTATCTAAAGAGAATGACTTAATAGGTTTAAATACAACTGTTAAGTGTCACTTGGAACTGTTACCTGGTATATGACTTCTGAAATGAAAAATAGCCATAGTATTTCTTTCAAAATGTGCTCATTCTTTCTAGTGCAAATATTAAGCAGATTCGAGTAACTTTTAAAACCTACAAAAATAAACATTCAAACGTGAAATCTCATAGTATCAGCGGCTTCAGGATATTCACCTTCAGGAACCTAGCTCCCGCGAATTAGGATCAATTGTACATGCAAAATTTTTAAAATTTCTTTAAGAATTATATTTAATTAAAAACAGATTAAAAATAAGTAGTTTAAGTGCGAGGTATGGAATTAATACAGCATAAGAAGTTATAAAAGTTAAGTAAAACGAAATTCCAGCTCTAGGATCAACACAATTACCGAGACTAATTTCTGAACTGGAAATACAGTTATTACTTTCTGCTAGACATAGGAACTGACTGTGGCTACTACACAAGGAGACTACATTTACTGCACAAACTACAGTTAACAATAAATAGCACAGTTTTCCAGGAGATGGACTAGATGAAGGATAATAGTTACTAAAAGAAAATTATGGTTACTATATTACAAATGCCATCATTAGGATTGTATTCGAGTGCTTACCTAGCGATGGGCCACGGCTGCTGGTTGATACCTGCCAGCACCTCCTTGTGGATCCTGAGCGTCTCTGCCACCTCGTCTGCTGTAGACTCCATCTCCACCACCGTCCTGGCAGCAACACGTTATACTGTCGCTCAAAGCTAAACTGCCTCTCAGGGTAACTACACTGCTACTCGTGAGAGATATTAGGAATCTATTTTTTTTACCTAAGGACCCCCATAACACAGCACTTTCCTACAATAGCATCTTCTTGAGCCTATACTGGTATTTCTGGTGGAATATTACTGTCCCACTCACTGAAGAAAGTCACACTTCCTTGACAAAAATTTTTACACCTTACAGATTGGAAGTGAAAATTAAATATTTTAATCCGTTCTCGGCCATTATCAGGTCAAGAGTAACTTCATAATGGTCCAAGATAGACCATAAAGAGGTCTAGTACTTAAAATCTGCAGGATAGTTATTATTATAATAAAAAAGAAGCGCTAAACCACAAGGGCTATACAGCGCAGGATAGTTGTAAATTACCATTTGAAGAGTTTGTGTTAACATCCTGTCATGTTAACATCTTATGTTAACATCATGTTTGCCAGCCTTACTGGGAGTCTAAGCAGGAACTAATAGGGTTGGTCGGGAAATGGTGCCGACAAATATGGTAGACACAGATAGTATACAGAGTAAGTCTTAATTATGATGTCTTACTCAGTGTTTGGGATTTGATGAAGTTCAGCATCAATGAAACATCAAGATAAAGATTTAGTTTGCGTTTGCATTCTCATTCCCTCCCTCCCTCTCTCTCTCTCTCTCTCTCTCTCTCTCTCTCTACCACAAGCATTAATAGGAGCCTATAAAAACAGTTAATTCATGTGTACAATGACTCCTAGGTACCCGACAATATTTCTCCGCATTATCAAGAACCTACTTGCACTACTGAGAACCACTACTCTCCTGGCTGTCCACTACTCACTCGCCGGAGCTGGTGGTCATGGTGGAGGTCCTACGCGTCTTTCTCTTCTTCTTGGAGCCTCGTCTGGAACCCTTGGAGTCGGAGCGTTTCAGGATTGCTGTGATGCTGGCATTGAGATCCTCCTCGACAGGCTCCTCTTCCAGCAAGCTTCCACAGGCTGCCACGGAAACAGTGTTTGAAAAACACACTTTGGCTTGAAAGGAGCAAGATATAATCCATTTAGATGTACCGAGTGTATGATACTAAGGGAGGATTTATCTTGTTAGACTGGGACTCGTCCACAAACCCAAAAGTCTGAGGGAAGACTTTTGATGCAGGTGAAGGGTTTGTGATCCAGGGATTTGGAGTTTCCCTTCACTTTACTGAATCAGAAGCAATTGCCTCTCAGACTCTGTTTAACCCACATTGGCACTAAACTACAGACCAGTGTCACTGACGTGTATAGTATGCAAAGTCATGGAAAAGATTATCAGGAGAGTGGTGAAGCACCTGGAACAAAACAAGAGTATAAACGACATCCAGTACGGATTCATCGAAGGCAAATCCTGTGTCACAAACCTTCTGGAGTTTTATGATAAAGTAACAGAGGTATGACGAGAGAGAAGGGCGAGTAGATTGCATTTTCATGGACTACAAGAAGGCCTTTGACATAGTTCCTCACAAGAGATTAGTGCAGAAACTAGAGGATCAGGCGCGTATAAAGGAAAGGGCAATGCAATGGATCAGAGAATACCTGATAGGGAGGCAACAACGACTCATGGTACGTGATGAGGCATCACAGTGGGCACCTGTGACGAGCGGGGTCATACAGGGGTCGGTCCTAGAACAAGTGATATTTTTGGTATATGTAAATGGCATGACAGAAGGGATAGACTCAGAAGTGTCCCTGTTCGCAGATGATGCGAATTTAATGAGGAGAATTAAACCAGATGAGGATCAGGCAGGACTTAAAAGAGACCTGGACAGGCTGGACACCTGGTCCAGCAACTGGCTTCTCGATTTTAACCCCGCCAAATATCAAGTCATGAGGATCGGGGAACTGCAAAGAAGACCTCAGACAGATTATAGGCTAGGTGGCCAAAGACTGCAAACCTCTCTCAAGGAGAAAGATCTTGCGGCGAGTATAGCATCAAGCACGTCTCCGGAAGCACACATCAACCAGATAACTGCTGCAGCATATGGGCGCCTGACAAACCTGAGAATAGCGTTCCGACACCTAAGTAAGGAATCTTTCAAGACACTGTACACCGTGTACGTCAGGCCCACACTGGAGTATGCAGCACCAGTCTGGGACCCACACAGAGTCAAGCACGTCAAGAAATTAGAGAAAGTGCAAAGGTTTGTGACAAGGTTAGTTCCAGAGCTATGGTGAATGTTCTACGAAGAAAGGTTAAGGGAAATCGGCCTGACGACACTGGAGGACAGGAGGGATAGGAGAGACATAACGACATACAAAATACTGCGTGAAATAGACAAAGTGGACAGAGACAGGATGGTCCAGAGAGGGGGCACAGAAACAAGGGGTCACACTTGGAAGTTGAAGACTCAGATGAGTCAAAGGGATGTTAGGAAGTATTTCTTCAGTCAGTGACTAGTCAGGAAGTGGAACAGTCTGGAGAGTAAAGTGGAGGCAGGAACCATACATAGCTTTAAGACGTGGTATGATAAAGCTTTTGGAGCAGGGAGAGAGAGGACCTAGTAGCGTTCAATAAAGAGGCGGGGCTGGGAGCCGAGTCTCGACCCCTGCAACCAGAATTAGGTGAATTAGGAGAGCACACACTCACCAGTGACATTGAGGGAGGGCGGTTCAGGTGCCTGGGGTCCCCGGGGCACTAGGGAGGCGGCATCACTGGACACTGACCTCTCTCCGTCCGCCCAGGTCACACTCAGACGGTCACTGGGACACGGTGAAGACGGGTCGTCCTGGGGGTTAAGACCCTACTTCAACTCTCAAAATATAAAATACTGTACCATACCATACCCGAGTTCTGAAGATCTTGGCAAGCTCAGAAAATTTACATAAATATTGAGGAGGTTATAAGTGTAAATTATGCGTTAGGAAGTATCTAGCAGTTATGAAGCATTTAGCAGGTCATGGGAGAGCCTTGCACGGCCTAAAGGGTACGCAAGAGCCTAGCAGTATATGAGAGCGCTTAGAGATTATTACCTGCACGTTCAAGAGTAAACTGATAATTTCAGTAACAAGTTTACTTCTAAGTTAAGTAGTTTTCTCTCTCTTCTAGCCTGTATGCTATATCAGTTAGGTTGCTCATAAATATGTTCCTATGGGTAGGATCATGATTACCTTTTTCATTAAAGAATGAAGATGGAAATCAGAAGCAAAAATCAAAGCAAAACAAAAAGGAACCGTAGATCATAAAAAATAAG
>NC_069403.1:46815033-46820033 GCF_026875155.1 Cherax quadricarinatus
ATAGGCTTTAAACTTATCCACATCACAGACTATTGTTTAACCCCCTTGTAGTTAATTCTACTTGTAAAATTACATTTTCCCCTCTTTCCCCCCCCCCTTCCCTTGTTTACCTGACACACTATGGAATTGTGGGAGGTTCCGGGGGAGGATGTATGTAATGCGTGATGTACATGATGCGTGGCTTGCGTGAGCTCTACCACCATTCCGCATAAACTATGTAGGTCACACATTTATAGTAATTCTCTTAATGGTCTCCTCATGCTTACGTGTGGTTGAGCTTCAGCTCCCGGACTTACCTCGTAATATTCTTGTTTATCTCCTCTTTGTTATTCTTACGTACGTCCCCCCCCCACCCGTTACCGTAAACTGAACATCTTTCCTAACGTTCCAGTGGCTCATTAGTGGAGTTAACTTCCGTGAAGGAAACGTGTTGCAGAACAAGCTTCGGATAACATTTCGCTCTGTCTAGAGCTTGATCGTGACTTGATGAAGCCTTACATAGGGCGAAACTTTGTCATTATAAAAACATGTTTTGCAAATTGCATTTTTCCTTCCCTGTTGTGGGCAGTACGTCAGTCTACATCGATGATACCTCCTGTTTTACTTCTAATATTTATCTGACCCACATTGTCTATTCTACCAGTGTTCTTGAATATCTTAAACGTTGTGGTTATATCCCTTCTGACCCGAGAGGCTTAACTTTATTATTGTTCCTTTGTAGCTTGAGGGAAGTAGATCAATTGTGTCTTCAATTAACTGCTCAAGCTAATCGAAGAGATGAGGGGAAGAGTGAGGGGAAGAGTGAGGGGAAGAGTGAGGGGAAGAGTGAGGGGAAGAGTGAGGGTAGGGTGATGGTGGGTGAGGAAGAAGGGTGAAAAAGAAATTACCTGAAAAGTGGGTAGATGGATTTTTAGTTTTCTAACATACAGAATGTGAAGATGTAAAGAGAGTAGTAAGGAAGAAAAAGTTAGCATATGAGAGGTTTTTACAAAGTAGAAGTGATGCAAGGAGGGAGGAATATATGGAGAGAAAAAGAGAGGCTAAGAGAGTGGTGAAGCAAAGTAAAAAGAGAGCAAATGTGAGAGTGGGGGAGATGTTATCAACAAATTTTGTGGAAAATAAGAAAAAGTTTTGGAGATTAATAAGTTGAGGAAGCCTAGGAACGAATGAATTTGACAGTTAAAAATAGGAGAGGAGAGTTATTAAATGGAGAGTTAGAGGTATTGGGAAGATGGAGGGAATATTTTGAGGAAGCTGTGATTTCGTGTATAGGGCAAGGAGGAATAGCATCTTGTAGGAGTGAGGAAGAGTCAGTTGCGAGTGTGGGAGAAGTTCGCGAGGCAGTGAGTAGAATGAAAGGGGGTAAGGCAGCTGGGACTGATGGGATGAAGATAGAAATGTTAAAAGTAGGTGGGGATATAGTTTTGGAGTGGTTGGTGCTATATTCATATATAGTTTAGTTGCACATGATACATAGTTGTACAAGGAATTATAGTAGTTGGGTGTACATGCCAAAAGCCCCTTGTATGCAGAGCATTATGGGCAGGCTTAAAATTAATTTAAAATTAACAAGTAATGAAAGGTTCAGTGGTAAAAATTACCGTAAACAATTTACAATATGAAGTACAATTGTGCATTTGAAACAATGAAATTTGAACATTTCGGTATTGAAGCATTATAGTTGTACAAATTTGTCGCATTGCAATGTATAACAAACAAGATGATCAATTTACTGTATGTTGTCTTGAAGTTTTAAGATACAAGTAATGTTAAATATTGAGTATTGATTATTTAGGCCTGGGTGAGTAAGTGGTTTTTTAGAAGAGTCTGAAAGTGATTTTCAGGCCTGGTTACCTTAGTATGTTCTGGTAATGAATTCCAGATTTTGGGGCCCTTTATGTGCATAGAGTTTTTACACAGTGTGATATGGACACGGAGTACATCAAAAAGAGATCTGCGTCTTATGTCCTGTTAAGGTTGGTGAGGAAAAGTTTGAGTGGAGGGTTTATGTTTGCGTGTATTGTTCTATATATGTAGTAGGCACATGGATAAGTGTATATGTTCTTTATGGTGAGCAAATTTAGAGTTTTGAATAGAGGTGGAGTATGCTGTAGCGAGTGGGAATTTATCATCACTCTGATTGCAGCTTTTTGCTAGGTTATTAGAGGCCTTAGGTGATTTTATGTTGTTGATCCCCATGCACAAATTCCGTATGTGAGATAAGGGTAGGTAAGTGAATGATACAATGCAAGGAGAGCTGATTGTGGAACATAGTACCGTATCTTTGAAAGTATGCCTACTGTCTTAGAGATTTTCTTCGACATTTGTTGTATGTGCGTCTGGAACTTGAGGCTACTTTCTAGGTGGATTCCTAGGAATTTTCCCACTGAGTCTTGTGACGGGTGATCTATTTAGTGTTATGTTAAGTGGAACATTTGCAACTCTGGTTACAAACTGAATGAAATAGGTTTTGTCAGTATTTAGGGTAAGTTTATTCGTCATCATCCAGGTAGATATTTTCTGCAATTCAGCATTGACAGTGTTGGCGAGTTGACTGGGTTTGGGAGTGAGAAGACGTATGTAGTGTCATCTGCAAATAATATGGGTTTGAGTAGCTGTGGTGCATTCGGTAGGTCATTGATGTAGATGAGAGAGGAGTGGTCCAAGGACACTTCCTTGTGGGACTCCTACTGTGATTGGTTATGTGGAAGAGTTTGCACCATTTGCGTACACGTATTGGCTTCTGTTACTAAGGTATGACTTTAGGTATTCGAGGGAGTGGCCTCTTGTACCACAGTGTGTTAATTTAGTGTGCAGCAATTCATGGTCGACTGTATCAAAAGCTTTACGTAAATCAATGAAAATTCCCAGTGGGACTTCTTTCTTCTCGAGAGCGGTATATATTAGTTCTAGCATGTGTATTTTTTATTTAATAAATGTATGGAAGTGGGTAAGGTACCTAGGGATTGGCAGAGAGCATGCATAGTTCTTTTGTATAAAGGCAAAGGGGATAAAAGAGAGTGCAAAAATTATAGGGGAATAAACCTGTTGAGTATACCTGGTAAAGTGTATGGTAGAGTTATTATTGAAAGAATTAAGAGTAAGACGGAGAGTAGGATAGCAGATGAACAAGGAGGCTTTAGGAAAGGTAGGGTGTAGACCAAGTGTTTACTGTGAAGCATATAGGTGAACAGTATTTAGATAAGGCTAAGGAGGTTTTTGTGGCATTGATGGATTTGGTACAGGCATATGACAGGGTGGCTAGGGGGGCAATGTGGCAGATGTTGCAGGTGTATGGTATAGGAGGTAGGTTACTGAAAACAGTGAAGAGTTTTATGAGGATAGTGAGGCTCAAGTTAGAGTATGTAGGAGAGAAGGATATTATTTCACAGTAAAAGTAGGCCTTAGACAAGGATGTGTGATGTCACCGTGGTTGTTCAATATATTTATAGATGGGGTTGTAAGAGTAGTGAATTCAAGAGGTGTGGAGTTAAAAGATAAAGAATCAAACAAAGTGGGAGTTGTCACAGTTGCGCTTTGCTGATGACACTGTGCTTTTGGGAGATTCTGAAGAGAAGTTGCAGAGGTTGGTGGATGAATTTAGTTGTGTATGTAAAAGATGAAAATTAAAAGTGAATATAGAAAGAGTAAGATGATGAGAATAACAAAAAGATTGTGACGAAAGATTGGATATCAGATTGGTGGGAGAGAGTATGGAGGTGGTGAATGTATTCAGATATTTAGGAGTGGACATGTCAGTAGATGGGTCTATGAAGGACGAGGTGAATCACAGAATTGATGAGGGGAAAAGGGTGAGTGGTGCACTTAGGAGTCTGTGGAGACAAAGAACTTTGTCCGTGGAAGCAAAAAGGGGAATGTATAAGAGTATAGTTGTACCAACACTCTTGTATGGGTGTGAAGCATGGGTGATGAATATTGCAACGAGGAGAAGGTTGGAGGCAGTGGAGATGTGTCTGAGTGCAATGTGTGGTGTGAATATAATGCAGAGAATTCGTAGTTCGGAAATTAGGAGAAGTGTGGGATTACCAAAACTATTATCCAGAACGCTGAGGAGGGGTTCTTGAGGTGGTTTTGACATGTAGAGAGATTGGAACAAAACAGAATGACTTTAAGAGTGTATAAATCTGTAGTGGAGGGAAGGCGGAGTAGGGGTAGGCCTAGGAAGGATTGGAGGGAGGGGGTTAAGGAGGTTTTGTGTGCGAGGGGCTTGAGCTTCCAGCAAGCGTACATGAGCGTTATTTGATAGGAGTGAATGGTGACAAATGGTTTTTAATACTTGACGTACTGTTGCAGTGTGAGCAAAGTAACATTTATGAAGGGATTCAGGGAAACCGGCAGGCCGAACTTGAGTCCTGGAGATGGGAAGTACAGTGCCTGCACTCTGAAGGAGGGGTGTTAATGTTGCAGTTTTATAACTGTAGTGTAAAGTACCCCTCTAGCAAGACAGTGATGGAGTGAATGATTATGAAAGTTTTTCTTTTTCGGACCACCCTGCCTTAGTGGGAATCGCCCGATGTGTTGAAAAAAAAAAAGAAACTTAAAGAATAATAGAAAACAGAATTAAGTCAGTAGCCCTTCCTCTCGACCTCAGACATCGCGTCACTGTTTAATAACGGTCAAATGGATGACTGTTGAATGCTTCTTGAATAGCAGCAACCTGACTTGCTCTAACTGCCATTTATTAGCTCAGCGGGCTTTTTTTTTATATATGTATGGCCGTTTATCATATATTTATAGTTTTTCCGTGGTTGTAAATTATAATTTAATATTTAAAGATAAAGAACAGCCTAACTTAAAAATGTGCTGCAAACCGTAGGTGAAGTATTTACTTCATTACTCTGAGTAGAGGTTGAAATCAGAGGCTGCCTCAGTGGAAACCTGTTTTCCCTAGGCACAGTACTCGATCCCACCATTTTCCTCGTCCTTATACCGGACATAAATTATAACGTATCGTAGTTTACAGACGATACTGGAATTTG
>NC_069403.1:46825033-46832533 GCF_026875155.1 Cherax quadricarinatus
GACCAATAAGCCTAACCTCCATAGTGGGAAAATTTATGGAATCAATAATTGCCGAGGCAGTTCGTAGCCACCTTGAAAAGCATAAATTAATCAACGAATCTCAGCATGGTTTTACAAAGGGGCGTTCCTGCCTTGCGAATTTATTAACTTTTTTCACTAAGGTATTTGAGGAGGTAGATCATGGTAATGAATATGATATTGTGTATATGGACTTCAGTAAGGCTTTTGACAGGGTCCCACATCAGAGACTATTGAGGAAAATTAAGGCACATGGAATAGGAGGGGAAATTTTTTCCTGGATAGAGGCATGGTTGACAAATAGGCAGCAGAGAGTTTGCATAAATGGGGAGAAATCAGAGTGGGGAAGCGTCACGAGCGGTGTTCCACAGGGGTCAGTGTTGGGCCCCCTGCTGTTCACAATCTACATAAACGACATAGATGAGGGCATAAAGAGCGACATCGGCAAGTTTGCCGATGACACCAAATAGGCCGTCGAATTCATTCTGACGAGGACATTCGAGCACTCCAGGAAGATTTGAATAGACTGATGCAGTGGTCGGAGAAGTGGCAGATGCAGTGTAATATAGACAAATGCAAAGTTCTAAATGTTGGACAGGACAATAACCATGCCACATATAAACTAAATAATGTAGATCTTAATATTACGGATTGCGAAAAAGATTTAGGAGTTCTGGTTAGCAGTAATCTGAAACCAAGACAACAGTGCATAAGTGTTCGCAATAAAGCTAATAGAATCCTTGGCTTCATATCAAGAAGCGTAAATAATAGGAGTCCTCAGGTTGTTCTTCAACTCTATACATCCTTGGTTAGGCCTCATTTAGATTATGCTGCACAGTTTTGGTCACCGTATTACAGAATGGATATAATTTCTCTGGAAAATGTACAAAGGAGGATGACAAAGTTGATCCCATGTATCAGAAACCTTCCTATGAGGATAGACTAAGGGCCCTGAATCTGCACTCTCTAGAAAGACGTAGAATTAGGGGGGATATGATTGAGGTGTATAAATGGAAGACAGGAATAAATAAAGGGGATGTAAATAGTGTGCTGAAAATATCTAGCCTAGACAGGACTCGCAGCAATGGTTTTAAGTTGGAAAAATTCAGATTCAGGAAGGATATAGGAAAGTACTGGTTTGGTAATAGAGTTGTGGATGAGTGGAACAAACTCCCGAGTACAGTTATAGAGGCCAGAACGTTGTGCAGCTTTAAAAATAGGTTGGATAAATACATGAGTGGATGTGGGTGGGTGTGAGTTGGACCTGATTAGCTTGTGCTACCAGGTCGGTTGCCGTGTTCCTCCCTTAAGTCAATGTGACCTGACCTGACTAGGTTGGGTGGATTGGCTTAAGCCGGTAGGAGACTTGGACCTGCCTCGCATGGGCCAGTAGGCCTTCTGCAGTGTTCCTTCGTTCTTATGTTCTATGTTCTTGCATGCCAGCCTTGGTTTTGGAACAGTTAAGACCATGTAGACCATATTGGTCGGCTTGCACATCGCCGCGAATACACGTATATTCCATGTGAATTGGGGCAACAAGGCGCAGAGCCACTGCAATATGGAGGGTCTTAGGGTCGAGGCGTGTTCCCATTGCCGAAATGGGAACTGTTTGGAGGAAGTTCCCGGACTGATGTGCACTCACAGCTTGGAGGCGAGGAGTCTCCCTGTCTGATGTTACAGCCCTATGCATGTTGGCAAGCACCTTTTCAGCGATGGGCCCATCCCAACTTGACTGTTTGTAGGCCAGTGCTGCACTAGGTTTTGGTGCTGGGGCAGCAAGAGTCTCCCATTCAGTGATGGCACTGGCGTAGCTAGGGTCCTGTATTCCTGCTGAGTCACTGAGGTTGTCTGGAAGAACTTGTTTTATTAACTTATTTGATTCTATGGAAGAGGATAGGAAAGCTGGTAGGACAGTCTGGGAGGATTTGTGTACTCCCAGCCCACCCAAGCCTTTCAGGAAGTGAGGCTTGCAACCACTGTCCATCTTCGAGGGAAAGATTCAATATACTCTCTAGCATGGTATTAAGAAGAGTCATATTCCTTGAGTTTCGGACTACTAAAGGCTGGGGAGCATCTCAGGAAGTAAATTTAGGGATTGGCAGGCACCAGGTGAGTAGGTAGAAGGCATCATGTGTATCGATGTCTTTCGTCCTGCCTTCCATCGTCCTGAGGTCTGAGATTTTTTTTCTGGGATCAGATCGATGGCACTGGGCCGAAGAAGAGCACCAAGGAGAGTGCTGTTGGCTGCATCAATGGCTCGTGCTCCTGGTAAAACAGTGCTAATATTCCGGATCATCTGTCGATTGGTAGAAACTATTTCGCATTTGGTGGGGTTTAAATATAGGACCAGGCTCTTTCCCATGTGTAGTAGATGAATGGTTCAGAGAACCGACAAGTTGATAAATTAGACACATGTGCAACTCTTGGGTATCTTTATTGAGGAAACGTTTCGCTACACAGTGGCTTCATCAGTCCATACAAAAGAGAATGGTGAAGAACAGGAGGAGTTTGAGGTAATCAGTCCCTCAGCCTTGAGTCGATGTGGTCAGTCCATCAATCTTTTCCAGATTGATGGACTGACCATCATCCAAGAATCAGATATTGAGCTCTCTGGAGAGTGCGTCTGTGACTTCCTTAATGACCAGACAGAAGAGAAAGGGAGCGAGAGGGTCCCCCTGTTGCACACCCTCACACGAGTCAATTTCATGGTCCCCGAACAATAGTTTAGAGGTCACACTACAACACGATTTAATGAAAGGATAGAGGGAAGGGAAGTGTCTAGAAACTGCTTGGAGAGCAGCATCGCTTCTGACTAAGTTGAAAGCGTTGGCAAAGTTCAATTTGATCAAGGCTTTTTCATCGGACATGTTGTTTATGTATATTCATGCTACGTGGGCAGCTGCTTCACAGCCTTGTTGATCACACACACACACACATATATATCTGTATATATATATATATATATATATATATATATATATATATATATATATATATATATATATATATATATATATATATATATATATATAATATATAGCTGTTTAATTGATGCACTTCCTGTAATAATGGAATATGCAACATGCAGTTGGAGAAATAAATGAAACAATAGTCATGATCAACATTTATTTCTTGTTTTATAATTTTAAGATGACAACGTTATAGGGCTGACGTTGAGTGAGGCAAATAATGATGAAAATAATAAACATGCTGGAAGTGAACATCAAACACGGTCTGGTACTCTCACAGGGTGACAAGTGACATCAAACACGGTCTGGTACTCTCACAGGGTGACAAGTGACATCAAACACGGTCTGGTACTCTCACAGGGTGACAAGTGACATCAAACACGGTCTGGTACTCTCACGGGTGACAAGTGACATCAAACACGGTCTGGTACTCTCACAGGGTGACAAGTGACATCAAACACGGTCTGGCACTCTCACAGGGTGACAAGTAGCACAGTGTTGGGTCATCATACGGTGACCTGGGGGTCTACGATGACCAAACAAATCTATCACTTGATTAATTGCATTAAATGTCATTACAAAAAAGTTCAGTACTTTTTCTTTTGCACTGAGAAAAATTTCGTTTATTTTCCTACTGAATTAACTTTTCGAGGCCTTGGAGTCTTATCTGAAATTTGAAAATCATTAAACTAAAATTGATTTTTATATATGTTTGGTTCATAATCCGTTCGTCGGCTCAGTTACTTATACAACCACAAGGAACCAAGCGGACCGTCTTGGGTGAAGAAACAGTTTTAATAAACTCTTCCAAGCAAGATGCAACCCTCCCTTGCTTATGCAAAGAAATATAACAGAAGAAAAGAGCCTTTACACGTTTAATGTTGCTCCACAACTTACACGTCATACAACACTACAAGCCACATATGCAACACAAATTTATAATAATGATCTAAGCAGTCATATGATGGCATGTGAGTGAGAGGTTAATGTACAAAACTTATATATATATATATATATATATATATATATATATATATATATATATATATATATATATATATATATATATATATATATATATATATAATGAAAGGCAGAGTAAATTAAGCTATGAAACATGTAAGAACTTAACAAAATATATAGACTTAATAGTGGATTGAGAAATGGATGATGCATGACACTGAAGCCTCGATCACTAAGTCTAACTCCTACACAAAGAGTATTTTCTTTTGTACCACTCACAAGTTAACATATATATTATCAAAGAACCTGCACGAGGGGAGATCAGGGAGCAAAGACAGCTTCTACATCTATGAAGCTCCATTCCAGGAATGGTGTGCTTGTAAAAAAAACTAACACCCATAGAAGCCTGTTGCATCCATATAAAACTGTGTGTGTGCGTGTGTGTGTGTGTGTGTGCGTGTGTGTGTGTGTGTGTGTGTGTGTGTGTGTGTGTGTGTGTGTGTGTGTGTGTGTGTGTGTGTGTGTGTGTGTGTGTGTGTGTGTGTGTGTGTGTGGTGTATTAGTGTGATTTTTAGTGTTGCAATTTGTTTTTTTGTACAGAATGAATTCAGTTTGCGAGAATTGTGCGTTATGAGTATGTACAGTGAGGCTGTGTCATCGAAGTGCATCTTACACACTTGTATATAACGAAATCTTGAATGGGTCTTTCACAGGCCATAACAATGGCTTGGGATCAGCTGTGTTATCAGTCTCAGATTTACATGTCTGAGAGGCAACGTTTTGCTGCTGACTAGTATGGTTGAAGGGGATGTTTCACTCTAAACAGAGCGAAAGCGTCGTCTAGAACTAAAGGTTCACTCTGTGCACAATGCGATGCCGCACAGATGTGCCAGTTACTACGATCGTATTTTGATATACATCTGTAGATGCACATTTCTGTATCAAAGTATCATTTATACAGTTTATGAGACACTACTCATTCATGGCTTCTAATGAGACATATGACTGACATGACAGTTTCTTACAGTGAGACATTTTCAAAGATTAAAATAGTTTCTCGACATTCAGTGTCTGTTCTATTTTTTTTCGGCGATTCTCCCGGTGCCGGTAAAGGGCTCTGTTCCAAGGAATTGGAGCCACTTTTACCCTTCAACGAACGATTCAATCCTAGTTAACGCATTCACCAGGCGCTTTATGATTCCTACGGGTTTTGAATATTGTGATAATAATAATAATAATAATAATAATAATAATAATAATAATAATAATAATAATAATAATAATAATAATAATAATAATAATGTAGCTTCATATGAGCCATTTTACAAATGTTCTGAAATGGCCTCATTATATAATATAGATGTTTTAGTTAGCCCTTTGTTCTGGCAACAGCGTGCCCAATGTTCTGGCAGCAATGTGCTCAGTGGTCTGGCAACAGTGTGCCCTATGTTCTAGATACTGCGCCCTATATTTTGGCAAGAGTGTGTCCTATGTTCTGGCAATAGTGTGCTCTGTAGTCTGGCAACAGTGTGCCCTGAGTTCAGGCAACAGTGTGCCCTGTATTATCGCTTCAGTGTGTCCTATGTTCTAGTAACAGTATACCCTATGTTTTGGCAACAGTGTGCCATGTGTTCTGGTAACAGTATGTTTTGTGTTCTGGCAACAGTGTGCCTTGTGTTTTAGCAACAATATGCCCTATGTTCTGGCAACAGTGTGCCTTGTGTTCTAGCAACAGTATGCCCTATGTTTTTGGCAACAGTATGCCTTGTGTTCTGGCAGCTGTATGCCCTGTGTTCTGGTAACATTGTTACCACCAGTTGAGGTAGGCCTTGACTAGAAAACTAACATATAATTCTAACACAATATACAGATTATTTTTTTTAAACAGCACATAGTTCAAATATATGTACTTAAAAACTAAAATAATCTGACCAATCAGTAACGTATAAACAGTTTGTACATGAGGTGAATATAGCGTAAAAGTTGAGAGGTTTTCGTAAAAATGTTTTAATCACCAGGAATAAAATGCTACGAATGTTATTTTTTTCTCTTTACGTTGCGAAAATATATTAGAGAAAACAATTATGTTAAGATAACTGAGATACGGGACTGAGTGTCATGTGTAACAGCTGGGTATCCTTACAGCCGAAAGGGTTCGCCTGCGTAGTAGGCTTCTTCAGTGTCCAATTTAAATGTTACCACTGTATTAGGCTATATAAAGGGCCTTTCGCAAGGGACGAAACGTTTCGGCAATGAAGATATCCAAGTGTTGCACGTGTTTCATTAATCACCTTATCTGGACTACATAACATTGATACACTGAGAAATGGGATCGTTCCATGTCATATGGCCTCTTCAGTTGGAATAAACTACTGAATATATTCTTGGCCAAGAGGCCATGTGACCCGAGTTGAGCTTTCCTAAATTGTGACTCAAATCAACTTTGAATCAACAGAGAGCTGGAGACCCCGGGTTGAGCCCTGTATGTAATATTCCTCGTGTTTCAGACTGATGCATTCACCTGGTGGTGAAATGACGTCAGTTTGTCATGACAGGTGTTTGACACCTGTCATGACTGTAACCGGTAGTTTGAGGGTAATATGTGCTATAATATCCCAACAAATCTGAAAAAAAGACACATGTCTAGTATAAGCATATTTTAATGAGGAAACATTTCAGGATTTATGAAGCCATTTGTGTCGAAATGTTGTCTTATTTCACCGTATTTTAGAAACTCGAACTGTGCTAATACATGTTCGAGTCTCATTGTAGTATTTATTGTTCAGCCATTAGTGAAAAAGACATGTATATGTATTAAAACTTATTTAAATTTAGACTGAGATTCACAATACCGTGCCTGCTACAATTTACAAGTAACCCGCACTTACTAGAAGAAACTTATACACAGTGAATTTTCATAAAGCCGTATAAATAACAGTCTGGGTGTTTGTTATCTAGTGTACCTCTTACCCAGAAAGCCGGGGTTAAATACCCAAGTACCATTCGGCAATAGATAGCTGGTTAGTGGGACAAGATTCCTTATTGTGGGAAGTACAGTATCTGCATTCTGATGGAGGGATAGTGGTGGGAAGTACAGTGTCTGCACTCTGATAGAGGGAAGTACAGTGTCTGCACTCTGATGGAGGGAAGTACAGTGTCTGCACTCTGATGGAGGGAAGTACAGTGTCTGCACTCTGATGGAGGGAAGTACAGTGTCTGCACTCTGATGGAGGGGTGATGATGGGAAGTGTAGTGCCTGTATTCTGAAAGGTGCGTGAAGATGTTGCAGTTTGGAAGGTAATTTGAACTGTGATGTCCACACACTTCTGACAAGACGTAGAATGAAAGCGAATTTAGTTCCTTTCTTTGTGGTAACGAGCAAGTTTTATTATCATAATATAACATTGATTGGATGTCGTACCGCTGTAGTACAACGGGCAATATAATCAGTCTGATTCAACTCACCACCTTAATTTACAGTAGCCGCATTGCATCTCACGTTCTTAGGCAACATCAGTATACATTAAAGGTAAGGTAAATCGGTCTTTAG
>NC_069403.1:46837533-46872533 GCF_026875155.1 Cherax quadricarinatus
AAACGGGCCTTGATCCAAGAAATTGGATCAAGAGCCCTTCCTCGAATCAAACCAGATTACTTTCAATTTTCTCTGGCGCTATATGACCCCCTTTGTTTTTTACGCTTCCCCATGAATTTGCAAAAAATAATAATGGCGGACTTCGTGCAGTACTTATGCTCTTTCTCCATCAGTGGAATTTGTCAGGTTATGCTTGAGAGACTATAAATTTTAGTGTAACATCAGTTGTAAGGTACACATGTTTGGAATGACCATGGGATGTCCACTGTCATTTGTGCATATCTACGGTAAAATATACCGACAAGTTAATAAGACACAATTTATTGTTTATGGCATTTTACTGAGAAAGGTTTCGTCCTCCAGGGACTTTATTAGCTGGAGAGAATTGACTATGTTTCTGGTGCACGAAATGACTTCTCAATCAAATGCCATTAACAGCATATTGTGTCTCACTAATATAATGTCGCCTGTGGTTAGTCTTTGTTATTCTTTGAATCCAGGATCTTGAAAGACATTCTCCCAACTAATATTAAGTAGATTAGATATGTTGATGATATTCTTTGCCGGTGGCCTGTAAAAGAATGTCTAAAGGATTACCTTCCCAGGTTGTATGGTCTTGATCCATCAAACACGTTTCTGATCGAAACTAAGCAAGCATGAAGGCTTAACATATATTTTATATATTATATAAAAATTACAGAGCTGTTCCACTGCCAAAGGAGCATTTTTGAATTTAGAAACTTGCAGACTAAAGAATTGGCGTTATTAAATTGATAAATTTCTTTCAAATTTGCGAATAATTATTACAGCATTGGCTGCATTCCTATTGTTTCTTCTGTTCCCATTAATAATGGTCTTCATTATAACAGTCACATGTATGCGACTTCGACATGTTGTCTGAGGTTCCTTAAGGATATGAACTGTAATATGTAATATAAATAATAAGATTATGTTCTCTTAATAATTTTGTAGAGCACTGAATTCAAGTAATGCAAAAATGTTTGTATTTTTTACCCTAGCACTGGCTTGGCATCTCTTGGTGACCAGTTAGAGGGATATCCTATGCTTGTTTCTCTCTCAGTATGTTTACACTCTGAAGCCAGGTGAATCTGTGACAACACTTCATTTGGCTTGATAGTTTTCACGAGGCTCTGAAAAGCTTCGTAACATTATTTATTCTTTTCGTTTTTCTCCTGAGCTGTGTTTCAAATATTTAATCTATGTTTAATCCCTCACCTCAAAGTGAGACTCGGGGAACTACGTCTTCTGCAGCTTTATGAACTATTAATGATGAGAAAATTTAGGTTTAAATATCTTGAATTCTGCTCAATTATTCTGTTTTTACCTCTGGTGTAAAATATTCCAGGCTCACTCTTAGGCTGGGGCTTCGATCCCAGAGAATTTTCATTACTAGTTTGAAATACCAAGATCTCTTTTCATCGTTCATTGATCAAGAATTACCCTATGGGACTGTAGACGATTGTGAAGACGCCTTTATTCCTGCCATTCCGTGGCTGTACGGTCAATATCTCACTCACCCCCAGCTCCCCATATAATAATGCTTCACTTCATCCACCTTCAGCCAGCATGTGGGTGTTAGCTCTCTCATGCCCGCTGGCCTAGCAATGCCTCAAGCTGCGCCAGGTATCCATATTTGTGTGTTGAAAATGGGATATAAGACACATGTGGAACAATAAAAAAAAAACCAACTGGTGAAACATGTGTCTTGTCTTCAAGTACCCATATTCCCTGGAGTTATGAATGGCATAGTGACACACGGGTAAGTGGCATCTACTCAGGAATGCTACAAAATACGGAACCTCAATCACACAAGTGGTATCGTCCGTGATCATAAGACCAATTTTTTTCACTGTTTATGTTCGTGGAGGTCTTCCGTCGAAGACAACAACCAACAGTTCCTCTCAAGAGACATAGGCAATTGCCTCTCAGATCTCACCTTAACAGAGAACTTTAGACATGCTGTCAAATTAACCTCTGCTAGAACATTAACTCTCATGTCCAAAAAGCTATCCATTAAGCCGCTTCACTTTCAGTACTCAATCAACCATCGGATCATGGCACAGCCTACTGCTGTTTGGTAATGCCTATCTTCATGTCGCACCTAAGAAGGGGTAAATCCCTAGCAATATCTATTATTTGCTCAAAAAAAAGTGGTGATTCGACGGAAATGATTACCTTGTCGGTCATCACCTTACGTAGTGTGACAAACACTAGTCGGTGCAAAACAAAGATAAGAACATCTGAAAACTCTCAATCGAAGCCCAAATTAACAAGAAAATAGAAGAGGGGAATACTACTAGAGCTCAAAGATTAATTGCTATCGATAAATCCATGAACATTTGGAATCTCACTACAACACATGTTCTATAGGATAAACATCCATCCAGATTTCCTAACATTTATATTAACCTCAGCGACAGTGCCACATTGTATAAAGCTGCTAAATCGTTACACCGGGATCAGTAGGCGGCTTCACAGGTTTCAGCTCTAGGCACTAAGCAAATGTTCAGTTTAGCACTCGGAGTTGTTTCAGAGAACTTCCTGTCTTAGGAACGCCGCCTAGCTGGCGGCGTTCCTAAGACTATTGGCTCCTCGTCTTTTGGTGCATTCTTTTGTGCCTTACGAGGAAAGAATATAGGATTCAGACCTACTGCTCTCTGCAGTTCCCTCTACCGTCTTGTTGTCTAGCTGCTATTAGAATTTTAAGCCGCGATGCGGAAACAATTCAGCTTGGGTTTGGCATTCCATATAGCTACGATGCAGCAGTTCATGCAGCATTGTGGCATACAATGTTGACTTAACAGATCAAAAAGTCCTGATTAAATTAGGTGTTGCCAACGATTTTAACTTAGATGCTGTCATTCAGCAGTATTTCTTTCCTATCTGTCCTTTCATCCAGTCGTGTTACAGTGGCATTGCAAAAACTTGTCTGGCGAAATCGAAATTAACTGATGGTTAATCTCTCCCCCCCCCATCTCGCCTCTATATTTGTGGCTGGTCATTAAGGAAGTCACAGGAAGGCTGTCAAGTGAGCTCAAGGTGTAGTTCTTGGATGGTGGCACTCTCACTGGCACCTCGAATATATCTGCTAGAACAAATTAGTAAAATACAAGATCTTTGAAAGAATCAAAGACTAATTCTAAACCCATCCAAATGTGAACTAGTTTCTTGCAACTAACAGATCATTAACCAAATCATGATCGCCTTACCATAAGCACGAATCATTGATCTAACTGACAGCTCTCTCCTAGGTGCTCCTCTCGGTTCAAAATTCTATCAACTTGATTCTAGGGTAAAAAATTTCCAGCTTCAGGATGATGGAAGGCCGGATTGTATACACTAGCTCACATGAATCCTTCTATCTGCTCACAAAATGAATTTCCCCTCTCAAAGCTCACCTGATTTTGCGATATTCCTCAGCTGTCAATATTCTCAAACTAAAGGAATATGACACCATTCTGAAGCCTATGTTCAAAAAATGTCCTAAGCCTTTCCAGTCATAAATAATGGATCAAATCTCACTTCCATAGGCAGCGAGTTCATACGATCTCCGAAACTGCCTTTCCAGTTGCCTTATCCTCCTTAATAGCATCAAATGAACTAGTACATAAAATTCTACTAGGCCATCTGGATGATCTAGCAGATTACGTGAGCATAACTGTGTTCGAGGAATTTATAACTGAGGAAACACATGGCTTTAGCTCCAAAACCAGGTGTGATGCTGGTCTACAAACTTTCCAAGTGAGACAACCTCCTTTGCAGAAAAGGAACATTAAAATATGCCTGTCGTTACAACGTCCAACATGGCGAGTGCCCGTCACACAGCTGTAAGTGAACATCATTCTGAAGTTTCTCCTTTATCGGGGCCTATTTAGTAAATTGGAACACATCTCGGCCCATTAATCCTCCACAATGCAACGGCTCATCGCTTTCCTGAATACCAGTGTGAATAGATGCTGATGAAGGCTTGGGATGCAAGACACAAAGAAGACATCACCGATAAAAGCCTCATTATAGTTGAGTGCTCGGCAGAGCAAGAATAGTCCCAATTCTTTGTATCCTACATTAGAGGTAATCAACCTGATTGAATCACAATCTATTGCAGAGAGGCAGACAGCTGGCGTGGGGCTGTTAATACACTGACTGACACCTATATCCATTTATGTACAGAATAGTACTGTTCATCACAAAGTAGACTGTAAACTCAACAAAAGTGGATGCTTAGGTCATCGATACAACTTCGTCTCAGTAGAATCAAAGACCCTAGAACCCTAGGGCAAACGTGCAATAGATTTCTTCACTGAACTGGGTTTTAGGTTGTTTTGCATATTCTGAAATCACCTGTTTACTGTGATCTTATTGCACATATATATATATATATATATATATATATATATATATATATATATATATATATATATATATATAATATATATATATATATATATATATATATATATATAATATGATCATCTGATAAATCGTAATGGACGACTGTAACGGACAGAATTCAAATCTTTGGTTATGCAGGTGCTAAGCCTGCATTCTACCATGGTGTTGTGGTGGAAGAGAACAGACTAATCACACTCACACAGTCTTGGAGTCAATGTTAATTCAGTTTCACTTGAGTTTACTTACAGTCATTAATTACGATGTACATTGCTTTGAAAGGATAAGAACTACATCAATCACTATGTTGGTGGTGGAGAAACAAAGTGGTGAAAAACTTGCAGTTGACATTGCAGACTGTGTTGCCCGCTAACTTTACCAGTGAGTGGTTACTTCCTTCTGTTGCAATCACAAAAACAATACGGTAGAGCTTAGGTTTGGCATACGCATAGGTGTGTGTGTGTGTGTGTGTGTGTGTGTGTGTGTGTGTGTGTGTGTGTGTGTGTGTATAAGAGTAGAAATCTATGGTTACTCACGATAGGCCAAGGAAGCTAAGGTTAATTCACTGTCTAATACTAAATACAAGAGCAACAAAACAATTTCCCAAATACATTTTTACAGATCATGAGTCAAGAATTTTTATCCAAAATCTTATTATACCAAGTTAAATTCATTCTACTCTTGACTACACTGGATTAAGCACTTGTACATCAGCTTCTTCAGTAATGACTGGGACACTTCTCGTACTATATTTTCTCCCTAGGTTCAATTATATCTAAAAGACAGGAAAATCATGAAAAAAAATATGCAAGTCCTTGTGCACAGGATGATTCAGCATCACGTGTGTTATCCAACATACAAAAAATATATGTAACGTGTGTTATACAAAGATTAATTAATGTTTGACATCGTCCGCAGTTAAAACTTGGCAGTAATAATTCTGAAAGTACAATACTTAACTTTTAGTATAGTTTGTTTACATATATTTTCTTAAAATGACGTTATTATAAAAAGTCTTCCTTTCAAAGGTCTACAATATTTGTATAAAGAAAGGTTATTAGAACTTAAACAGTTGAAGATCAACAGTGGATCTTTCGAAGGAAGGGGATGGGGGGGGGGGAGGTGCTTTAGTTCAGTTGAACGCCGCCGCTTGATACGAGGAACTGAAGCCACCCTCTTGTTCCTCGGATTTAAAGTTGATTACCTCCCCCCCCATGAATATTATGATGGCAATATTAACAAAGTCGCCTTTCGTGAGCAGTGACTTTTTTAAATCTCCTCAAACATTTTACCTTCAGAAATCACCAAATATTATTTTCTTTTTAACATGGAGGTCTCTTAAATACTATGGACTGAACAATATTACAGTTACACCTATATTTATAAATAAATAAACAAACAAATAAATATATATGTATATATAAATTCAGATTTCTAATGTATTTCTCCATAAATAATTTAAAAAAAATTGGAAATTTCTTTACATGAACATCGCATTGCTCTTTGAATATAATGTTTATAATAAACACTGAATATTGTTTTTTTAAACATACATGTGTATATATACTTTTAAAACTTCATAAATTTGTTAACCAACAATTTAAAAAAAATTGAAAGTCTATCTACAAGCAATGAAATCTTTTTCTCTTGAAATAGTACTAATAACTATCGATTAAAAATTAAATTAACAAGTAATATAATAATATTTTTAATATATATAAATTTGGAAACTTTATATAATATAATTTTAACAACAGTTTTTAAGTTACGGAATTCTTCTTATATACACTTTGCCGTTTTTTTTTTCTTCTAATAGATAACTCAGTTCGCAGTATTTTAAAGACTGGGAATATCATAAAAATTTTTTTTATGAAATTACTTAGCAAATTTCCCAATCAAAATTGATTCACAAAAAAACTTTAATATTAATACATTATAATATAAAAACTGCGGATTCGCGACTATAATACTCAAAATTCAACTTTTATACACGTAGCAGAAATTATATGGTTCTGACCAAAAATATATATATAATATATATATATATATATATATATATATATATATTATATATATATAATATATATATATATATATATATATATATATATATATATATATATATATATATATATTGAAAGGAGGTATCTGCAGAACAATGAGGAATGTATATATATCCTGAATCTGAATTTTATTCCTGAGGATAATGTGAATCTGGAGTGAATTCAATATCAGTTTACAGATTAACTAATGCACAATAAAATAAATTTCGACGGTGCATTCTAGTTTTAGACCTTTGAGAAGCAGTCTTTTATCTCTTCAGAGGGTCTGACCATTTTAAAGTCAAAAGTTTTTTAGGCCATTAGAAGCTCAAATTTTGATTCTGAGGAGGAATCTTTAGTTTTGAGATTTAGACGAGCATTTTCTCTAGTAATAGATACCCAATGACTCTTGCTAATCTCTGAGAATGAACTAGGAGTCTGGAAGAGCAGCTAGAGAACTGCTGTAAGGACTACGTTTCTCTGCAGCAGCAGCAGCGGCAGCAGAAGCAGCAGCAGAAGTAGCAGCAGGTGTGTGGGTAGCTGCTGTACATTCTACATGACGCAGCAACACCCCCAGCAGCAGGTGTGTGGGTAGTCAGGGCAGTGGACCTTATTCTCATATCCATACACCCAGAACTTGCCAGGGCCGCCTTTAAACCCGTACTCTACTTCCGCTACCGGGACGATGCGCACCTGGTGTCTCTGTTGGAAAAATACAACATTAGTTTTAGTTTACCTGATTAATGAAAAAAACTGGATTAGCGTACAGTGGTTCGAACCTAAACTACATTTTGCAATGAATGACCCAGACGATATTAGCGCTTTACATAATGATGATACTACTACTACAGCTACCATTACTACTATTACAACAACTACTACTACAGCTACCATTACTACTATTACAACTACTGCTACTACTACTACTACTACTACTACTACTACTACTGCTAATATTACTACAACTACTACTACTACTATTACTGCTACTATTACTACTACTACCACTACTATTACTACTACTACTACTACTGCTGTAGCTGCTGCTACTACTACGACTACTATTACTATTACTACTACTACTACTAATGCTGCTGCTACTACTACTACGATTACTAATATTGTTGCACTATATTATTACAACTACAATATCTGTCTTATATTACTGACTCGGTTTTTTTGTCTTATATTTTTATAATTCATTTATTATAGTTTCCCTCATCGGACGTCTTTAAATGGTTATCCACTCCTCACTGTATTGCACTGAGAAATGTACTCTTCAGAATATATAGTAATGAAAAGACACTAGGGTAGAATAAAAACAAAGAATAAATAGGCACAATACGGTGGCTAGAACAATATACAAATAACCTATGCGTAGGAGATAAATTGATGACGACGTTTCGGTCTGATTTGGGTCATTAGTCACACGGTTGACAGTCCAGGTGGGATCAAAACGTCGTAATTAGTATCAGTCTCCTATGTGCGGGTTACTTGTGTACGTATACACACATATTATATTCAATATACATGTGCAAATGCAAAACAAGCCACTTGGGGATGGAAGAGACTAGCCTAGTTGGGATGTAATATATATATATATATATATAATATATATATATATATATATATATATATAATATATATATATATATAATATATATATATAATAAGAGAGAGAGAGAGAGAGAGAGAGAGAGAGAGATTTTCTAGCAGTTTTAAAGAATTCATCACTTAAATATTTTAGGTATTTAAGATCATAAGCTGTTTCATAAATCTTTAAGTTTATAGATGAGCATATCTTGAAGATTTATGAAATACTTAATGATCTAAAATGTTCAAAAAATTTTATTGATAAATCCTTTAAAATTGCTAGAAATACAATTTAAAAAAAATGACACATAAGAAGAATATGTCGGTTCTCATTCACTATGAAAACATTCTTGATATACCTTCTGTACTTAAGAATTTTAAAATCAATGCTACATTTAGAAATCTTGATTTAGTTAAAAAAAAGTCTTATTTAAAATTCCCCCCAAAATGCTGACAGCTGTGTCGACAAGATTCCATATAAAAAAAGTAATATATTTTATTACCGTCACACTGGAAGAAACTTTGAACTAAGATTACAACACCATAAATATTGCATCAGAAATGGACAAGAGTCTAATACTCTGTTTATTTCATGTCAGAGATTTCGAACATCCAACTGAATTTCAAAACGCAGAGAAAATTGTATCAAGCTGGTCAGTGGTTGATGAAAATATAATTGAATTAAGCTTAAAAAATTGTATAATTTAATATGAATAATAGTTTAGCTTTATAATAGCTTAGCTTTATAATAGCTTAACTTTATTCAGTACGCTGAGGTCAGTGGTCACGTGTGGTCATACCTGCCTAAGCTCTTTGGAGTTAGCGTGGGCTGTTACCAAGCACCATGGCTTGTTGTAGTGTTTTAGAATCTCAGGTTCAAGTGTTGAAGAAGGAGATTCTACTTCTTCAGGAGGAAAATAGGAAGCTGAAGCTTCGCATAGATGAGTTTGGGAGCGAGTGTGAGAAGGATTTAGCTGGTAAGGAAGGAATGGTCGCCAGCAGTGATAGTGGCAGCCGCTTTAAGTGGCAAGTGGTTCACAGTTCAGGAAGAAGGAAGATGAGGAGAGTTAATAGAGAAGATGTGAAGGTAGGAAATCGATTCTCTGTTCTCCAAGACGAGTGTACTTTAGTGGTTAGTGAGGTTGAAGGTACCACTGATCCCCCTGCTAATCAAGGTAAGAATATTTTAATAGTAGACGATTCTCAAGGTAAGATATATCGACCGTGCATTTTGTAACAGAGACAGAAAGGTCAGACAGAGAGTGTCTTCCTGGAGCTGGTGTTGGTGACATAGTCAGCAGTTTGGATAATATTATGGCAGGTAATGGGAACAAGCCCATTATCTGTCTTAGTGCTGGGGGTAATAACATTGGGAAGGGCAGGAGAGAGGAGCTGCTGGATAAGTACAGGTCAGCCATAGAAGTAGTTAGGTCTAAGGGAGGGATCCCAGTCATATGTAGCATTTTGCCTAGAAAGGGAGTGGGCAATGAATGGATGTCTAGGGCAATTGGTATAAATTGCTGGCTAGACGGGTACTGCAAGGAACTTGCAATCCCATTCATTGATAACTGGGACCTATTCTTTGGCAAACGTGATATGTATGCAAGGGATGGGGTTCATCTCTCTGGGGATGGAGTGGTTGCATTAGCCAATTCAATTGAGAGGGTAATTGATGACCTGTCTAGGAATTTAAACTGATAGATTATAAAGGTATGGGTGTTTGTGGGAAACAATCAGGCTGCAGCATTAGGGTTAAAAACAGCAGTTATTACCGGGATACCTCAGGGATATGTTTAAAAGACAATATTCAAAATAAAGTTGCTAGTAATGGCAAATCAATTGATCAACAAAGAAAGATAGTAGAGGGCAACGAGTGACTAGCTCCCTTAAGGTTTACTATACAAATAGTAGGAGTCTAAGAAATAAGATAGATGAGCACAGATTACTTGCAAGTGCAGGTAATATAGATATTATTGGTATAACAGACCTGGTTCAACCTGAAAGATAGAGAAATGCCTTCTGAATGCAACATACAGGGTTATAAACTATTCCACACTGCTAGGGTCAACAGGAAGGGTGGTGGAGTGGCGATGTATTTCAGAGAAAATTTAAATTGCTGTCTTAGACATGATATAAGATTAGAAACATCGAACACAGAATCTGTTTGGCTACAGTTTCTCGAGGGACGTGACAAATTAATTTTGGGTGTGATTTATAGGCCCCCATATCTTGATAGGGAGTGTAGTAAGCTATTTTGGGACGAAATTCATAAGGCATCTAGATATGAAAATGTTGTGATAATGGGAGATTTTAACTTTAGACAAATTGATTGGAACAATATGACAGGAAATCTTGAGACTAGTGACTTTCTTGATACGGTTCAGGATTGCTTTTTAGAACAGATTGTGACAGAATCAACTTGAGGAAACAGTCTGCTTGACTTGGTTCTTGCCAACAAAGATTCACTAATTAATAATCTTGAGGTTAATGATGAGCTTGGGGAAAGTGATCACAAATCACTCAGTTTCAATATAACATGGAATTACCCAGATAACTGCAATCAAATCTCTGTCCCAGATTTTCGCTTGGCCGACGTCATGGGATTGAAAAATTTCCTGGGTGGGCTAAATTGGGATGTCCTGACTATGGGTCAGGTAGGTGATCTTGGTTGCTAATATGACGTTTTTCAGAGCATAGTTCTAGCTGCCCAGACAACTTTTGTCCAGAGTAGGGAAATTACATCTAACAAAAATGATCCCAAATGGATGAACAATAGATTAAAACATCTCATTGGTCAAAAGAGAGGCATATACAGGCGTATCAAAAGAGGGGATGGGCAGTTAAGAAATCAATATATTAAATTAAAGAGAGAAATAAAGAAAGGAATAAGAAAAACAAAAAGTGATTATGAGGCTAAAGTCGCAAGGGATTCGAAGACTAACCCAAAAGGGTTCTTTCAGGTATACAGAAGTAAGATTAGGGACAAGATTGACCCACTTATGAGTAGCTCTGGTTAGGTCACTGACAGTGATAAGGATATGTGTGAAATTCTTAATACCTACTTCCTCTCAGTTTTCACCCAGGAAAATACTAGCGATATTCCTGAAATAAAAGATTATGTAGAACAGGATAATAAACTATGTACGATTGCGGTAACTAGTGACATGGTCCTCAGACAAATAGAGAGACTAAAACCTAACAAATCCCCAGGCCCTGATGAACTGTTTGCAAGGGTGTTAAAGGAATGTAAAGAGGAACTTAGCATACCTTTGGCTATTCTCTTTAACATATCACTTCAAACTGGCATAGTGCCTGATAAGTGGAAAATGGCAAATGTAATACCTATTTACAAGGCAGGTGACAGGTCCTTGGCTTCGAACTACAGACCAATAAGCCTTACCTCCATAGTGGGAAAATTTATGGAATCAGTAATTGCCGAAGCAATTCGTAGCCATCTTGATAGGCACAGACTGATTAATGAATCTCAACACGGTTTTACAAAGGGGCGTTCCTGTGTTAAGAATTTACTAACTTTTTTCACTAAGGTGTTTGAGGAGGTAGATCATGGTAATGAATATAATATTGTGTATATGGACTACAGTAAGGCTTTCGATAGAGTTCCACATCAGAAGCTATTGAGGAAACTTAAGGCACACGGAATAGGAGGAGAAATTTTTTCCTGGGTAGAGGCATGGCTGACAAATAGGCAGCAGAGAGTTTGCATAAATGGGGGAGAAATCAGAATGGGGGCACGTCACAAGCGGTATTCCTCAGGGGTCAGTGTTGGGCCCGTTGTTGTTCACAATTTACATAAACGACATAGATGAGGGAATAAATAGCGACATAAGCAAATTTGCTGATGACACGAAAATAGGCCGTCCAATTCATTCTAATGACGACACTAGAACATTCCAGGATGATTTGAATAGACTGATGCAATGGTCGGAGAAGTGGCAGATGCAGTTTAATATTGACAAATGCGAAGTTCTAAATGTTGGACAGTTAAATAACAATGTCACATATAAACTAAATAATGTAGATCTTAATACTACTGATTGCGAAAAGGATTTAGGAATTCTGGTTAGCAGTAATCTGAAACCAAGACAACAGTGAATTAGTGTTCGCAATAAAGCTAACAGAATTCTTGGCTTCATATCTAGAAGTATAAATAATAGAAGTCCTCAGGTTGTTCTTCAACTCTGTATATCCTTGGTTAGGCCTCATTTAGACTATGTTGCTCAGTTCTGGTCACCGTATTACAGAATGGATGTAAATGCTCTGGAAAACGTACAGATGAGGATGACAAAGATGATCCCATGTATCAGAAATTTTCCATATGAGGATAGACTGAGGGCCCTGAATCTGCACTCTCTTGAAAGGCGTAGAATTAGGGGGGGGATATGATCGAGGTGTATAAATGGAAAACAGGAATTAATAAAGGGGATGTAAATAGCGTGCTGAAAATTTCCAGCTAAGACAGGACTCGCAACAATGGTTTCAAGTTGGAAAAATTCAGATTCAGGAAGGATATAGGAAAGCACTGGTTTGGTAATAGAGTCCTGGATGAGTGGAACAAACTCCCAAGTACAGTTATTGAGGCTAAAACGTTGTGTAGTTTTAAAAATAGGTTAGATATATACAAGAGTGGGTGTGGGTGGGTGTGAGTTGGACCTGACTAGCTTGTGCTGCTGGGTCTGGTACAGTGCTCCATCCTTGAGTGGAGGTGACCAGTCTGGGTGGGTCATTGGGCTCATCCGGGGGGGGGGTCATTGGTCTAATCCGGGGGGGGGGGTCACATGGACCTGCTCCACATGGATCAGTAGGCCTGTTGCAGTGTTCCTTCTTTCTTATATTCTTATGTTCTTATAATTTATAAAATTTGGAAAGAATTTAAGCTATGAGTGACAGTTCCTTGACACTTCCCACCCGCATTATATTGGGACAGGTGAGGTTACATGTCAGCTTTATAATCCTTCTACCGTTCAATTATTTTTGCATGCCCTTGACAATGTGAAAAGTCAAAGTGGTTGTGTATCATTCCAGTCACGGTATTGTGCCTTTTTATGTTATATACATATATATATATATATATATATATATATATATAATATATATATATATATATATATATATATATATATATATATATATATATATATTATATATGTATGTATGTATGTCGTGCCGAATATGTAAAACTGGTCAATTAGCAAGAACTCATTTAAAATTAAGTCCTTTCTGAAAATTTCTCTTATACGTTTAAAGATATATTTTTTTCATTAATGTTAATGTAAAAATTTTTAATTTTGCTCCAAAAGAATCTTAGAAAACTTACCTAACCTTATTATAACAAGAACAATTTATTTTAGCCTAACCCAACTAAATATATTTTAGATTTGTTTACAGTAATTTAATACTAAACAAATACAGTGAAACATATTTTTCTCGTTAGGTTTAGAATGATTTTGGCGAAATTATTGCATACACAAATTTTCACTTGTCCTATATGGCAAGATGAACGTTGCTATTTAAGCCAAGATCGCAAGTTCTGCCTATTCAGCACGATATATATATATATATATATAATATATATATATATATATATATATATATATATATATATATATATATATATATATATATATATATATACATATATATATATATATATATATATATATATTATATATATATATATATATATATATATATATGCAAGGAATTGTATCATAGAACTGGCAGACTCTATAATGGTGGTTTATTAGAGACAAATCACCTTAAATCTACTTTAGCACACAGAAAATGCTTTTCCTCAGAAGACACACCATTATTATGACACCTGATAGAGGTTGACAGCAAACTGGCGAAGACACATAAGAAATATACAATGTCCTTCGCTTCTGCCTGGTTTTTCAGGAACCAACCCATTACAATTAAACGTAAGTCTCATGAATGCAAGACTCACTGCTACCCTGGCTGTACTAAGCTACAGATTTTCCGCCTCTTACAACACTGAAAATTTTGTATTAAAATTGTAAAAAAAAACTATTTGTATAACTTGTTAATGTTTAATTTGACCTTGAGGATGATTCTGGGACTAGTTAAATTACTATAATATTCAGGTGAAGCCTTGATCCCGTTTGGGTAATTCGAAGCAATGGTATTAGTTAGATACACTATCATTCGTGGTCGTATGCAGAATAATAGTCGATAACCCGCAAAGGGGAAATAAAAACTAAACGTGTTGCTCACCCTGGACAATTTTAATGCTGTTTAAATGCATTAATGATCAACTGGCACGATGCTTACCCATCGGCACTATGTTTCCCCATTGGCACTATGGTTCCCTATCGACATTATGGTTCCCTACCGACACTCTAGTTCCTTAACGGCACCGTGGTTCCCCATGGGCACTATGGTTACCCATCGGCACTATGTTTCCCCATCGGCACTGTGGTTCCCTATCGGCACTATGATTACTCCTTGGCACTATGGTTTCCTATCGGCACTGTGGTTCCTTATCTATGCATCCTCTACTCTGCTTGTGTATTCACTATCTTTGCTACACCGATTTTCATAAATAACTTTTTCATGAATTACTTTTTCATAAATTACTTTTTCATAAATTACTTTTTCATAAATTACTTTTTCATAAATTACTTTTCTTTGAGGAAGTTGATGTATGTCCAGAAAATGACCTTCTCATAAAATAGCTAAAAAGAAAACGACCTATGCTTAAGTTACTAACAGGAACATCACCTATGCTTAAGTTTACTAACAGGAACATCACCTATGCTTAAGTTTACTAACAGGAACATCACCTATGCTTAAGTTTACTAACAGGAACATCACCTATGCTTAAGTTACTAATAGGAACATCACCTATGCTTAAGTTACTAACAGGAACATCACCTATGCTTAAGTTACTAATAGGAACATCACCTATGCTTAAGTTACTAATAGGAACATCACCTATGCTTAAGTTACTAATAGGAACATCACCTATGCTTAAGTTACTAATAGGAACATCACCTATGCTTAAGTTTACTAACAGGAACATCACCTATGCTTAAGTTACTAACAGGAACATCACCTGTGCATAGGTTAACTAACAGGAACATCACCTGTGCATAGATTAACTAACAGGAACATCACCTGTGCATATGTTGCTAACAGGAACATCACCTGTGCATAGGTTAACTAACAGGAACATCACCTGTACATAGATTAAATAACAAGAACATCACCTAGGCTTAGGTTAACTAACAGGAACATCACCTGTGCTTAGGTTAACTAACAGGATAATCATCTGTGCATAGGTTAACTAACAGGAACATCACCTGTGCATTGGTTAACAAACAGAAACATTACCTGTGAATAAGTTAACTAACAGGAATATCACCTGTGCATAAGTTAACTAACAGGAACATCACCTGCGCATAAGTTAACTAACAGGAACGCCACCTGTGCTTAGGTTAACTAACAGGAACATCACCTATGCATATGTTACTAACAGGAACATCACCTGTGCATAGGTTAACTAACAGGAACATCGCCTCTGCATAGGTTAACAGGAACATCACCTGTGCATAGGTTAACAGGAACATCACCTGTGCATAAGTTAACTAACAGGACCATCACTTATGCATATGTTAACTAATAGGAACAACACCTGTGCATAAGTTAACTAACATGAACATCACCTGTGCATAAGTTAACTAACAGGAACATCACCTGTACATAAGTTAGCTAACAGGACCATCACTTATGCATATGTTAACTAACAGGACCATCACTTATGCATATGTTAACTAACAGGAGCATCCCCTGTACATAAGTTTACTAACAGGACTATCACTTATGCATATGTTAACTAACAGGAACATCACCTGTGCATATGTTAACTAATAGGAACATCACCTGTGCATATGCTAACTAACAGGAACATCACCTGTGCATATGTTAACTAACAGGAACATCACCTATGCATATGTTAACTAAGAGGAACATTACCTGTGCATATGTTAACTAACAGGAACATCACCTGTGCATATGTTAACTAACAGGAACATCACCTGTGCACATGTTAACTAACAGGAACATCACCTGTGCATATGTTAACTAACAGGAACATCACCTGTGCATATGTTAATTAACAGGAACATCACCTCTGCATATGTTAACTAACAGGAACATCACCTGTGCATATGTTAACTAACAGTAACATCACCTGTGCATATGTTAACTAACAGGAATATCACCTGTGCATATGTTAACTAACAGGAACATCACCTGTGCATATGTTAACTAACAGGAACATCACCTGTGCACATGTTAACTAACAGGAACATCACCTGTGCATATGTTAATTAACAGGAACATCACCTCTGCATGTTAACTAACAGGAACATCACCTGTGCATATGTTAACTAACAGGAACATCACCTCTGCATATGTTAACTAACAGGAACATCACCTGTGCATATGTTAACTAACAGGAACATCACCTGTGCATATGTTAACTAACAGGAATATCACCTGTGCATATGTTAACTAACAGGAACATCACCTGTGCATATGTTAACTAAGAGGAACATCACCTGTGCATATGTTAACTAACAGGAACATCACCTGTGCATAAGTTAACTAACACGAACATCACCTGTGCATAAATTCGCTCATCGTGGAAAGCATTCTTGTGATTATTGACGAGCTGGGACGACGCCAGATTAATGGTGTTGTCTGGGAACTGCGTGAGTGGGAAGATGCGAGTTCCTTCCTCTTCAAAGGCCACTTGCCCTGACACTTCCTTCACCAGCGCCTCTGGCAGGCCGCCCTTCCTTACGATGTGCTCCGAGGTGTTCACTTTCCTGCCGAGATTGCAAAAGCTGTTACGCAAATGAATATGGGGATTGTAGCTAAAAAAAAGAGGTTAAGTTAAATGCGGGTAACGAGTAGAGTTTATAACGTTAAGTTAACTAAGAAAATGGTTCTGAAAGATGCATAATTTATTTTCTGAAGATTAGGCAAAGAACTAATATCATTGGAGAACATCGCATAGCGTCTTCACTCAACAACATTACCAAAGTGGTAAAGAATTTTAACTCCAAAGATGAGGAAAAGTTTGCTGACTTGTCGTGGATGCTGTGAATGAAGATGTTTGTATCAAATACTTTACAAGAGATATAGAATATAGATATAGAAAGGTGACCAGTGAAATGCATCTCATGGATTAGATGTATATTTAGTGGTGATAAATTAGAAACATGTGCAACTCTTGGGTATCTTTATTGAGGAAACGTTTCGCCACACAGTGGCTTCATCAGTCCATACATAGGAGAAACTTGAAGAACAGGAGGAGAATGAGGTAATCAGTCCCTCAACCTTGAGTCGATGTGTTCAGTCCATCAATCTTGAGTAGAATACGGCATATGAGCGGAGAAGCAGCTTATAAACCGTATGGCAGGAGAGGTGCAGCAGTCATAGGTGGTGTCACATTTGTTCAATGTGGAAGTAGGTCGTGCCCAAGAATTAGGCAAGCGAAGAATTCCTAAGTATTAAGATCCCAAGAAGTTGCCACAATAAAATGTCACATTAGTTGCACTTGTGTCCTTTTACTTTACACCTCACGTAATGTTTTGCTCACTAAAACGAGTAATTTTGAAGTACACATGACTAAAGTGTGCAAATAAATAAAATAAAAGGTATATAAATAGTAGTAGGTTGGTAGACAGCAACCACCCAGGGAAGTACTACCGTCCTGCCAGATGACTGTGAAACAAAAACCTGTAACTGTTTAGCATGATGGTAGGATTGCTGGTTTCTTTTTCTGTCTCATAAACACGCTAAGATAACAGGGATATCTTGCTACTCCTACTTACACTTTGGTCACACTTCACAGACACGCACATGCATATATATATATATATACATACATCTAGGTTTTTCTCCTTTTTCTAAATAGCTCTTGTTCTTTTTTATTTCTTCTATTGTCCATGGGGAAGTGGAAAAGAATCTTTCCTCCGTAAGCCATGCGTGTCGTATGAGGCGACTAAAATGCCGGGAGCAATGGGCTAGTAACCCCTTCTCCTGTATACAATTACTAAAAAAGAGAAGAAGAAAAACTTTATAAAACTGGGTTGCTTAAATGTGCGTGGATGTAGTGCGGATGACAAGAAACAGATGATTGCCGATGTTATGAATGAAAAGAAGTTGGATGTCCTGGCCCTAAGCGAAACAAAGCTGAAGGGGGTAGGAGAGTTTCAGTGGGGGGAAATAAATGGGATTAAATCTGGAGTATCTGAGAGAGTTAGAGCAAAGGAAGGGGTAGCAGTAATGTTAAATGATCAGTTATGGAAGGAGAAAAGAGAATATGAATGTGTAAATTCAAGAATTATGTGGATTAAAGTAAAGGTTGGATGCGAGAAGTGGGTCATAATAAGCGTGTATGCACCTGGAGAAGAGAGGAATGCAGAGGAGAGAGAGAGATTTTGGGAGATGTTAAGTGAATGTATAGGAGCCTTTGAACCAAGTGAGAGAGTAATTGTGGTAGGGGACTTGAATGCTAAAGTAGGAGAAACTTTTAGAGAGGGTGTGGTAGGTAAGTTTGGGGTGCCAGGTGTAAATGATAATGGGAGCCCTTTGATTGAACTTTGTATAGAAAGGGGTTTAGTTATAGGTAATACATATTTTAAGAAAAAGAGGATAAATAAGTATACACGATATGATGTAGGGCGAAATGACAGTAGTTTGTTGGATTATGTATTGGTAGATAAAAGACTGTTGAGTAGACTTCAGGATGTACATGTTTATAGAGGGGCCACAGATATATCAGATCACTTTCTAGTTGTAGCTACACTGAGAGTAAAAGGTAGATGGGATACAAGGAGAATAGAAGCATCAGGGAAGAGAGAGGTGAAGGTTTATAAACTAAAAGAGGAGGCAGTTAGGGTAAGATATAAACAGCTATTGGAGGATAGATGGGCTAATGAGAGCATAGGCAATGGGGTCGAAGAGGTATGGGGTAGGTTTAAAAATGTAGTGTTAGAGTGTTCAGCAGAAGTTTGTGGTTACAGAAAGTGGGTGCAGGAGGGAAGAGGAGCGATTGTGGAATGATGATGTAAAGAGAGTAGTAAGGGAGAAAAAGTTAGCATATGAGAAGTTTTTACAAAGTAGAAGTGATGCAAGGAGGGAAGAGTATATGGAGAAAAAGAGAGAAGTTAAGAGAGTGGTGAAGCAATGTAAAAAGAGAGCAAATGAGAGAGTGGGTGAGATGTTATCAACAAATTTTGTTGAAAATAAGAAAAAGTTTTGGAGTGAGATTAACAAGTTAAGAAAGCCTAGAGAACAAATGGATTTGTCAGTTAAAAATAGGAGAGGAGAGTTATTAAATGGAGAGTTAGAGGTATTGGGAAGATGGAAGGAATATTTTGAGGAATTGTTAAATGTTGATGAAGATAGGGAAGCTGTGATTTCGTGTATAGGGCAAGGAGGAATAACATCTTGTAGGAGTGAGGAAGAGCCAGTTGTGAGTGTGGGGGAAGTTCGTGAGGCAGTAGGTAAAATGAAAGGGGTAAGGCAGCCGGGATTGATGGGATAAAGATAGAAATGTTAAAAGCAGGTGGGGATATAGTTTTGGAGTGGTTGGTGCAATTATTTAATAAATGTATGGAAGAGGGTAAGGTACCTAGGGATTGGCAGAGAGCATGCATAGTTCCTTTGTATAAAGGCAAAGGGGATAAAAGAGAGTGCAAAAATTATAGGGGGATAAGTCTGTTGAGTGTACCTGGTAAGTGTATGGTAGAGTTATAATTGAAAGAATTAAGAGTAAGACGGAGAATGGGATAGCAGATGAACAAGGAGGCTTTAGGAAAGGTAGGGGGTGTGTGGACCAGGTGTTTACAGTGAAACATATAAGTGAACAGTATTTAGATAAGGCTAAAGAGGTCTTTGTGGCATTTATGGATTTGGAAAAGGCGTATGACAGGGTGGATAGGGGGCAATGTGGCAGATGTTGCAAGTGTATGGTGTAGGAGGTAGGTTACTGAAAGCAGTGAAGAGTTTTTACGAGGATAGTGAGGCTCAAGTTAGAGTATGTAGGAAAGAGGGAAATTTTTTCCCAGTAAAAGTAGGCCTTAGACAAGGATGTGTGATGTCACCGTGGTTGTTTAATATATTTATAGATGGGGTTGTAAGAGAAGTAAATGCGAGGGTCTTGGCAAGAGGCGTGGAGTTAAAAGATAAAGAATCACACACAAAGTGGGAGTTGTCACAGCTGCTCTTTGCTGATGACACTGTGCTCTTGGGAGATTCTGAAGAGAAGTTGCAGAGATTGGTGGATGAATTTGGTAGGGTGTGCAAAAGAAGAAAATTAAAGGTGAATACAGGAAAGAGTAAGGTTATGAGGATAACAAAAAGATTAGGTGATGAAAGATTGAATATCAGATTGGAGGAGAGAGTATGGAGGAGGTGAACGTATTCAGATATTTGGGAGTGGACGTGTCAGCGGATGGGTCTATGAAAGATGAGGTGAATCATAGAATTGATGAGGGAAAAAGAGTGAGTGGTGCACTTAGGAGTCTGTGGAGACAAAGAACTTTGTCCTTGGAGGCAAAGAGGGAATGTATGAGAGTATAGTTTTACCAACGCTCTTATATGGGTGTGAAGCGTGGGTGATGAATGTTGCAGCGAGGAGAAGGCTGGAGGCAGTGGAGATGTCATGTCTGAGGGCAATGTGTGGTGTGAATATAATGCAGAGAATTCGTAGTTTGGAAGTTAGGAGGAGGTGCGGGATTACCAAAACTGTTGTCCAGAGGGCTGAGGAAGGGTTGTTGAGGTGGTTCGGACATGTAGAGAGAATGGAGCGAAACAGAATGACTTCAAGAGTGTATCAGTCTGTAGTGGAAGGAAGGCGGGGTAGGGGTCGGCCTAGGAAAGGTTGGAGGGAGGGGGTAAAGGAGGTTTTGTGTGCGAGGGGCTTGGACTTCCAGCAGGCATGCGTGAGCGTGTTTGATAGGAGTGAATGGAGACAAATGGTTTTTAATACTTGACGTGCTGTTGGAGTGTGAGCAAAGTAACATTTATGAAGGGATTCAGGGAAACCGGCAGGCCGGACTTGAGTCCTGGAGATGGGAAGTACAGTGCCTGCACTCTGAAGGAGGGGTGTTAATGTTGCAGTTTAAAAACTGTAGTGTAAAGCACCCTTCTGGCAAGACAGTGATGGAGTGAATGATGGTGAAAGTTTTTCTTTTTCGGGCCACCCTGCCTTGGTGGGAATCGGCCGGTGTGATAATAAAAATAATAATAAATAAAAACCACATAAATATTTAAAAAATACGTATATTCACTATGGTTAAATGTATGTACATGACAACACAATAATCAATGAAGGTGAGTGGAATAAAATGCTAAGATTGTCTTGTTGGAACCTGACAAACAGGGACAAAGCTGAAGGTAAGACTATTCTTAAAGAGGATTAAGCCAAATTCGTGCATCACCTCGTCCAAGGTAGGAGGATTGTTGTCCCCAGGCCAAGCCATCCTCTCGGCCAATTTCTGAGCGTATGGTATCTTGCTCAAAAAAGGACAAAGCATCTTCCCAAAAAAATCTCGGTTGACATCCCCGGAAAGATGATCTAGGGTCTTTTTAGTGAGGGACGACAGACCTAAATCAATGAGGAATACTTCGACACGATCGAAGGGGTTCTGAGGGAGGTTGACCATCACGTTAGATGCGTGAATATCACCATGTACAACCCCGATATTGTGTAGTTCGTGTAATCGCAAGGCCAAGGAGAAGCAGATGGAAAACATGTGCCAGTCAGAAAATAGAAATTGACGGAAGGCATCTTTTAGAGTCATCTGTCCCATACAGGTGATCAATAAGGCAGGGGGATCGTAACACATTGCAATGACACGGGGAGTTCCTCCTGCCCCGTCTAGCATCCTCAAGAAAAATAACTCTTTATTGAACATTTTAAGAGAACACGACTCCTTCATCACCTTCAGGATGGCTTACCGTCCTGAAGGTAAGGAAATACGCCCCACAACACCATAGGAACCTTCGCCGATAATCGCCTGCTGGGACATAAGGAGCTCAAGGCGTTCTCGGGACAGGATACACAGACTCATTATCGTTGTAACGAGACCTTTCAGTTGGCACTGTAGCCATTGATTATTGTGTTGTCATGTACATACATTTAACCATAGTGAATATACGTATTTTTTAAATATTTATGTGGTTTTTATTTATATACCTTTTATTTTATTTATTTGCACACTTTAGTCATGTGTACTTCAAAATTACTCGTTTTAGTGAGCAAAACATTACGTGAGGTGTAAAGTAAAAGGACACAAGTGCAACTAATGTGACATTTTATTGTGGCAACTTCTTGGGATCTTAATACTTAGGAATTCTTCGCTTGCCTAATTCTTGGGCACGACCTACTTCCACATTGAACAAATGTGACACCACCTATGACTGCTGCACCTCTCCTGCCATACGGTTTATAAGCTGCTTCTCCGCTCATATGCCGCATTCTACTCAAGATTGATGGACTGAACACATCGACTCAAGGTTGAGGGACTGATTACCTCATTCTCCTCCTGTTCTTCAAGTTTCTCCTATGTATGGACTGATGAAGCCACTGTGTGGCGAAACGTTTCCTCAATAAAGATACCCAAGAGTTGCACATGTTTCTAATTTATCAACATGTCGGTTCTCTGAACCATTCATCTACAAACATATTTAGTGGTAAAAGTCAATGCAGTGGTGGTCATCTGTAACCTCGAAATCCTCTTTTCGCTACCTCAATTATTATTATTATTATTCTTTGATTTAATTTTATATTATTATTATTATTATTATTATTATTATTATTATTATTATTATTATTATTATTATTATTGTTGTTGTTGTTGTTGTTATTATTATTATTGTTGTTGTTGTTGTTGTTATTATTATTATTGTTGTTGTTATTATTATTATTATTATTATTATTATTATTATTATTATTATTATTATTATTATTATTATTATTATTATTATTATTATTATTACAGTTATGGGGGATCGCTAAACAGATAGAGAGGGTCATGCAGTGCCTGGGGAATGAAAGGCAATCAGATTCGTTCCAAGGAAATGTATGGTAGCATCAGTTCTTTGGATCCAGAGACCCTTCACCAGCATCAAGGTTCAGCTTCCTTGAAAGGGCACTGCCACCAGCTGACTGGTGTACTGTCCACCACTCACAGCCTCAAGTGCCCAAGCTCTACTCCCTCACGATCTCTCATCTAACCAAGCTTCCATCTGCACAGTCAATGTTGGATTAGTTGCTTCAGAAAGAAGTGCCGGAGGCTCGTGGTGGTGGCACTGTGCCGGAGGCTTTGCATGAAAAAAAACATCACTGGGGATGTGAGTGTCTAAGGGCAAGTGAAGGTAGAGGTGACTGTTGGTATGATGGTGCTCTACAACCACTTGGCTACCCGTGCTGAGCTGTCGTAAGTGACCACTGCAGACAGTTATGTTCACTTGTATATGTCGCTTTCCACCTGCGCCACACTTTGTTCACTATATCTTTGGTCGTGGCGGCCTCACTGCTGATCTTACCACCTGCACCTACCCTCCACATTACTTTTTATCTAGCCTTAACTGCTAAAATATATATCTCTTCTACCTTTGCCTTCATTCCATCTATCTTCATTCCCTCTACCTTCATTCCCTCTACCTTCATTCCCTCTACCTTCATTCCCTCTGCCTTCATTCCCTCTACCTTCATTCCCTCTACCTTCATTCCCTCTACCTTCATTCCCTCTACCTTCATTCCTTCTACCTTCATCCCCTATGCCTTCATTCCCTCTACCTTCATTCCCTCTACCTTCATTCCCTCTACCTTCATTCTCTCTACCCTCTGATAGGTTTAAACCTGATTACCCTTCAACTTTTTCCATTCACTAAGCGCTGTATATCTCTTAAAAGGTCTAGCGCTAGCTCTCCAAGGAATCTAATGATAATTATCTTTCTTAAACATCTCCTCCTCTTCTCCTTCTACCAGCCTCTCCTCCTCCTTCCCTCGCACCAGCACCTCAGAGTCTGGTCCTACTACTACTTCCTTCTCTTCATCCTCCTCCTCCTTCCCCTCCTCGACCTCCTCTTCCCCCTCCTCTACCTCCTCCATAATTACAGCAATTTCAGGATTTGATTTCACAAAAATCTTTGTACCGACGGGGGGAGCTGAAGTGCTCACACTAGTAAGGTAATTGATTACGTTCCGATACTTCTTCCTAAAACGTGTGTGAAAGTGCAGGAACCACGATAATAAACTGCTCCCATGACACGCACTGATATTTTCTAGGTAATTTCCTTCTCACGCAAAGCTTTCAGACCTGTCGTGCACGTGATATATTTATCAAGGTAATGTTCTCTTACTGCAGAATAATTACGCGATGTCGAGAAAATTTAATTTTTCTAAAGCTGTAGATGATTATTTGCATGTTGGCAGCACTGATATATTTGTTCAGGTGAGAGGTTCAGTTAGGGACGATCGGATTTATGTATTGGGGTAAAATCTCAGTTAAGGTTGATTGGATTTATATATCGAGGTAAAAGTTTCAGTTAGGTTGATCGGATTCGTGCGTCGGGATAAGAATCTCAGTAAAAGACGATCTCAGTGTATATAAGAAGAGAGGTTTGCATCTTTCAGTTAATATACACAAAAAGTTTACTTTAATATCTAATTTTGGGACTAAATCATACTTGATTTGAGGTTTACTGTATTCCAAACTGCATCCTTAATGATGTAAATTCAACCTAATGAACCAGCTATATAAATATAAACGACTATCGCTGTGACCTACAAAATATTTATATTTCAGGTTCAGTGAGTGCATAAGTGTGAGGCTCTTGACAAACTGTGCACGATTGTTAGTCACATTTCACATTTACTGACGGTATCATAGTAACAGCAAGATTACCAGCGAAGTCTACGGGAGTGTAACAACATATTTCACTAACTGAAATATATTTCCGAAAATTACTTTTAGATACCTGGAGAGTATACCTGGAGAGTATACCTGGAGAGTATACCTGGAGAGTATACCCGGAAAGTATCTCTGGAAAAGATTTGGTTGTCAACGTTCCACGGGCCGGTCTGTGAAGACATATCCAGTACAGAGAGAACAGGTAGAGACAACCAGCCCTATACACATTAAGGCAAAAATCTAACGCATGAGTAGTCTTGAAGTAGACATATGCTGTTAATAGGGAATATTTTACTAATTCCAAACTATTATTATTATTATTATTATTATTATTATTATTATTATTATTATTATTATTATTATTATTATTATTATTATTATTATTATTATTATCATAGGGGAGAGTTAAGACTGTATGGGCCATACGGGATATGAGGAATGGGAAGTAAATAGCTTTGAAAGAAGGATGGAAAAGTTAGCTTCAGTTCTTGAGATCTAAAGCTGCCCACTAGAAGGTCATTCTCATGGGAAAATGAACATAAGAGAAATATACAAGACTTGAATCACAGCAAAAATTATTTCGAACTAGAAATTATTTTAATGGAATGTAATCGTGGAGAAGTATGGTAAATAATTAGCCATAGATCCTAGATCATATTCAGACTCAAAGATTTATTTCCGCGTGATATAATTTATGTATAGAGATGGGGTAACATTTAGATGTTCATGTAGAAAGCCCATGGTTATTCAGAGCATCACCTCACTGCTTCATGTGCTGTGCGAACAATGAGTTTCTTACACGTTAATGTCTCTACAAATATTCAATATTTAGAAATGTTTAAATATTCATTTCTGATTTTTCGAATCTCCGTACGCTTTCAAACATTACGTCCGCAGCCATAGCCATTGTTTCGCTAATTACGGCCATAAAACGTGAAATTTTTTTGCAGGCAGTCAACGACGGTTCTTTAGCAAATTCTGATTCCTGGCGATAGCCATGGCCTGTCATGTAATAGTCAAATTGATCTTGCAAAATCTCTCACCCCCATCGCAAATTTGTTATCTATTATACAATATAACTGACTAACTGACTCACTATATGATAGCCCCGACTCATCATACAACAATATTGACTCCACTATACGATAGACCTGACCCACCACGCAAGAACGCTGATCTTAACATGCAATATAACTGACGCACAATACGATAGCCCCCTGACCATCCTACAATAGTGCTAATCTATCATGCTAGAGCGCTGACCATGTTATGGTGAGGCGGATGAAGCAGCGGATCTGTCCGTAGCTGTCACAGGGAGGGCAGGCCACACGACCCTTGGCGTTGCACTTGAGGCAGTCCTGACGTCCGTGTCCGTGCGTCGACGACTGGCAGTAGAAGCAACGGTCCTTGTATCCCGAGGAATCCGTGTACCAACCATCTCCGTGGCACGACAGACACCTTGTCTGTAGGGGAGTTAGCAGGAATCACCATACAGACATACAGGCAACACACGTGATGGTCACTGTCTATGGGAAGGGTTACGGAACATCAGCCAAGCGAACAGACATCACAGGTTAGGGTTATAGTGACTGAGGATGGACAGAGACCCTCACAGCTAACAATATAGACATCGCAGATAAGGATTACTGTCTGGAGGAGAGTGACACATGGACAATCAGCCAGTCTCATAAATAGCAAAGACGATACGGTCTTCTGCAGGTTTTTCTTCTACTCATCACAGACTGACTGTGGAGGACACTATTTTTGCCAACACTGCTGCTTCGCACTGATGCGATGCTTTCGTTCGATACTTTTCGCCTCATTAACGTAATTGTAATAGTAGATACAAACTTTATTAATACAAATTGTTGCCAGCGTAGCAGACTTTTGAAGTTTGAAAGATCAAACCACCGGGTACGATCCATCACCCTTGAAAGAGGCTGCTGCTGGGAAAGCGAGGCTAAATAAGGTTTCTAACTGATATTTACGCGTATCAATCACAGCGTGATTTTATTTTACAAAATGGGTCCTAGGAAGCTGTAATGCGAGGCAGCGTCGCACATGTGCCTTTGTTTTTACAAAGGCTAAATGGCAATTAGTGCAGGAGGAGGGAAGGAACATTTGTCTTGATGGCGAGGATAAATGAATATTTTAGCTGCGGTCTGGGGATTAGCCGAGGGTGTGGTAATGACATATTCCACTCAGGATGACACCCCCGTGTGGTACAGAATGCTCCGTCAGGAGAGAGAGAGAGAGAGAGAGAGAGAGAGATCTCATTGCAACCTGGGCCAGAGGTGACTGTGCTTATATTCAGTAGGCTCACGTCCTCTGGGACGTCGATCAACGTACAGACAACTGTAGAGAAAAACTGTAGGACAGAGAAACACAAACTAATAAGTAGACAGAAACATCGAGATAGAAAGACAGCGACAGAGACAATGGTTGACAAGATATACAGGCAGAAGCACAGAGAGGAGAGAGAGAGAGAGAGAGAGAGAGAGAGAGAGAGAGAGAGAGAGAGAGAGAGAGAGAGAGAGAGAGAGAGAGAGAGAGAGAGAGAGAGATAGAGAGAGAGAGAGATAGAGAGGGAGAGAGAACATCACAAAAATATAAGAAATGACTCACAGGGGTTCCATAATAGAAGCCGAGCTAAGATGACAGGCACAAAGGGCAAAATGAATCATCACTTAAGCAATCTCCTAGGGAATATGACCACAACATAAAAGATGCTCCAAAGCGCTGAAAGGTTGGACAGGGAAAAACAGTTCATAAGGGCTGGGACCAGGACAAAGGAATACAAGGGTTGGGACCAGGAACTGGGAACAAGGACACACACCCAGATACACACTCACCCATCCCTTGCCGTGGCACTCAGAGCACTGGAGAGAGCCCGTGCCCTTGCAGCGGTGGCACTCCTTAACGGAGGCGGTGTGTGGCACTTGCACCACCTTCACCTCGTCGTGGAACAGGTGAGCGGGTTGAGCCTCCACGTCCCAGGGCAACGGTGCTGCTCCGTTGGACGGACCATCTACATCGCCGCCACCGTAAGGGGTAAAAGCCCAAGACGTCTCCCGTTTCTCTGTAAAAGTCTGTAGCTCATACTGTTGGGGGAGAGAGGAAGAGCATGTTAATAAGGGTAGGTAGTTCAGGTTACTGGGAGAGGTGGCCGCCATACTTCACCAACAAACTAAGAAAGACGAACCACGGTACGGGAGGGGCTTGAACTCATGGAGAGTGAGTCGTAGAACTCTAGGCCAGTGAGTAACCCACTCGGCCAGCTGGCCATGGGTTCAAACACCATCCGTATCGCGGTTTGTTTGCAATCGTGTTTTTTACTATTTTGTGACTTATGTAAGGCTAGTTCGTAATTCTGCGGGAAAACTTAAAACCTTTCAAATAATTCTGCTGAATGAACGTTAAACGTGATGAAGAGATAATTATACTAAAAGAACGTTGAAGGATCTGTTGATTCTGCTTGAATTTTTTTAGATAAACAGATAATTATAGTGGGAGAATGTTAGTTACACGACCTACACATTCACCTACAGAGAATTTAAAATAAATGAAGAACGATAGATGAGCGATTCATTCTTCCAAGAAAATGCATGTGAGCCGTTCTGCTCGGACCAGGTGGCCGAGGCACACCCTGTGGTCCGAACAGCAGTCCAAATCTCATGGTAAAGAAAAAAAGTAAAAAATTGAGTCGTGAGTGTAAAATATCTCACGGCTAGTATACGAGAATGGACAGAGATAGCGAACAGAGAGAGAGAGAGAGAGAGAGAGAGAGAGAGAGAGAGAGAGAGAGAGAGAGTAATGCCTGCGGTATTTTTACGGAATGTGATAAGAGGAAGGGAAAAAAATTGAATCTCCAGGTTCAGATGTGACACATGTATCAAAGAGGATAAAGAGGTTTTCTTTTGTTGTGGTAAATGATTGAGAGACTAGGAAGGCGCACTGTGTCACTGTGTCACTGAAGATTCTGCTCTGAGGTTATGGTGCAGTGTGGTGGCTGAGAGGTGAGGCAAGTGCTGTCAGTGTGGTGGCTGAGAGGTGAGGCTAGTGCTGTCAGTGTGGTGGCTGAGGTGAGGCTAGTGCTGTCAGTGCTTGCTGATGTATAATGAAGGTGGTACTATGACTGATGATGTATAGAAACCTGCTGTTATTAGTGTTTGTTACTGTCTAATGACTATAGTGCCGTTACTGTTTGTGATGCACAATGACTCTTGAACCATATATAGTATCAGTCCTTGTGACATTGTAGCAGATAGTGCTTCCATAAACACTGCAATAACTAACATTGTGGAAAACAGTGCTTTGATGAAAACTATAGTGACTAACAAGAGAGCAGATAGTACTTTGATAAGCTCTACAATGACTAACAAGAGTCTACAACTGTAAAATTGTAAAATGTGAGAGAAGAGCTAGCTAAAGGATCCTAGAAAGTCATTCTTGAGACTACTAGACGAAATATTACAGATAAAACGCTGAGTGTGAGAAACCACGAGCAGAGCTTTTCTTCTGTAGTAGGTGGTTAAATAGCTCCTGGGTAATCGGGAGGGTAAGACAGGGATCGAAGGATAGGAAAGGTCGCTCCAGTTCTTTGCATCAAGAGCCCTTCACTGGCATCAAGACAGATTGTGCAGTATAAATTATTCATGTTATTTAGACATTTAAATTCATACGCTTGTAAATCACAACTCACAGACTTATAAATCACAACTCAGAGACCTTCATGTCACAATTCATAGACTTTTAAATCACAACTCACAGACTTCCTGTCATCATGCGAGATTACTTTATGAATTAGTAGATGTGCTCAATCTTTGCTGATGTCTTACAGTTAGTCTAAAGAGGATCGAGTCTTCACCACTCCTTGCACTGAGTAACCCACGCGAGTTTAGTTTTCTCATAAAATATAAACCGCGAATTATGAAGTTTACCTAAATCACTGGTGCATTTTTTTATGATGAGGGTACAATTTTTTTTATTTATTGGCCTGCAGTATGGCGTCAGGTAACTCTTCGCGGTCCATCTTCCAGCTGTGTCTTCAGCTGTCGCAAGAAGATGCACGCGCTCAGGTGTTACGATGTGACTCGCGATAACGAAAGTAAACCAACCGGACTTTTTTTTTATTTCGATATTGTTGACTAATTGTATATGAATAGATTAATATACGTTCAACTTTTCGTAAGCTAGAATAACAAAAATTATGTTTCCTTGTGATGTTTGAGCAGAAATGATGAACGACACCTCGGCGCAAAGCACAAGTGTCCGCTGGTTTCACGAAACTAAAACTTGAAGCTCGTGAGCGTTTAGACCACACAAAGTTATTTAAAATAATGTGCAAAGTTTGAGAGAAAAAAGTTAGAAATTTAATATTTTATTTAAAAGCAAGTTTTAAGTAGTCAGGACGGTACCTAAAAAATTGACTAAAGTAATTGAAACTAACAGCCAGTAATGATTAAAATGACCTAAATGAAGCTTATCCAGAATGTATTCCACGAGGAAGACTAACGCTTCTGCCTCGCACAGGTCACACGCAAGTCAAGCTAACACTGATGTATCATATAATTTGAGTTCTACATGTTGACACTTCTGGCACAACTAATGTTGCTACATCACGACGAGAAGCCGCAGATATTTCCTTATAACTTAAAAGTAAAACACTTCGGCAGTCTTTCAACCAGATTATATTAACGTAATGCGCGTCTTATAATTTGCTATAAAAATTAAAAAAGGAACAAATGAGAGTTGTAATGATGCAAATGATCCATCAAAGTAATTATTCGCCGTTAAACTCTCAGCCTTCTTTCATATTGCCAGCTTGCTGTAGGGGAGAAATTTTTTATTTATGGAATATGGAGAGGAGGACCATGGCATAGGTATAATTTTTTAAAATTGGGAAATGACTTCAAGATACACTGCGGCGTGTCTCCACGCTCTAACCGGAGAACAAGATAAGCTATAAAAGTTTTATAACACTCTTGTGTAAATGTGTCATGATCTTTGAAAGGTGAGACGCCAGTTAGGCCGAACACTTTCGTAGGTTAAAAGAGATGAATGTATTTCGATCTCCGCCAGAGACTCTTATGCTGAAGAGGATTTTAATTGGGTCAGAAGTGGGTCCGAAGAAAGTGTGAAGAGGGTCTGCACAGGGTCTCTGTGTTTAGTTTTTAGGTCCAACTGGTTTTTCATCTTTGGTTCTGTAACGCGTTGCAAACTATAGAACGTAGCGCTTTCCAGGTTAGTTAAGGTAAGGCAGGGAAAAGTTACATGTCTTGTTTTTGTGAAATGTCGCCCGGCGTGTCTGATGGCTGCCGCCGCCGACTTTTCACCTCTAATGCTGCCTTCCAGTTTCCACTAAAGTTTTTGCTGCATTAGCTACTGCTCCGCTCCGACACCCAGGACAGTGATTTCATTAAGTCTCCAGTCATATTTCCGTTTCCCATGTTATTGCAAAAGTTATAATGTAAACCTAGAACAATAATTTTATATATATTTTTTCCAGTTTGTTTAGTGTTTTCAACCACACTTACAATAAAATATATTGATAATATAAATAACAAAAGTTAGTATGTCGTAATGATATGTCCCATAGTCTTCCTGTCCACAAAGGCAGCCAAGTTCAATTGTGTGTATACTCAGCGAGTATACTCTCAAATTTTCTAATGTTTCTTGTTTTAAGGACGCCCCGTTCCTTATGACCTGTCTGACAGATGCTGTGTACAGAGTCCGGGAAGACGTTTTGTTTAGGACCCTGATGAAGGCAGTTCTTACTATTGAGAGTCTTGTGTATGCCTGACATGTTACTGAGTCGATGTGAGCCTCGCCGGAGAGCGTCTGAGTGAGACTGACCAATGAGTCTCTTTCCTTTTCCGATATTTGAATTTGCTTCCCTCCCAATTTGTATTCTGGTACAAGTCTTCTCTCCCTTACCCCCGGTCGATGTTTCCTCTCCCACGATCACTCTCTGCCCTCTAGCCTTCAGCTGTTCCTTGGTACAATGGAGTGCCTTGACTTGTGTCCATCAATTTTCGACCAGCATGTTGACTGTCCTCTTGTGTCAAAAGGTATTCTTTCGGGTTAAAAATACATAGGCAACCCATTTCTCCCTTTCTTCCTAAATCTTCCAGACTCACTTCTATATAGAAACACTAGTAGCTTCGTGAGGCAAACTCTACCATCCTTATATCCACGCTGATGCTCCGTGAGAAGCAAATGCTCACAACGTTTTCTTATTGGTGCTTCGCAAGGGATCCATTTTCTCTTGGTAATCATGGTGGTGTTCCATAAGGAACTCAGGCATTCTAGGTGCTTCTGGTGGTGTTCCATAAGAAACCCAGGCTCTCTGCGTGTACGCTAGTCTCTTTTTAATTATATTTTCCAACACCTTTGATGGTGTGCACGTCAAAGATGCTGGTCTGTAATTTTGTTCCTCATGTCTGTCTTCCTCAGTGTGTGTGTGTGTGTGTGTGTGTGTGTGTGTGTGTGTGTGTGTGTGTGTGTGTGTGTGTGTGTGTGTGTGTGTGTGTGTGTGTGTGTGTGTGTGTGTGTGTGTGTGTGTGTGTGTGTGTGTGGAGGAGAGCAGCTCTCATGCAAGATCCCTCTTGCCCACGCCAAGTATTGTACGTACGCACAATACACACAGATTTACCTAAAAGCCATTGGCGAATTGAGACCAGCCCCAGAACAATTTACTTGCGCCTCCTGCCTCTATATCATGCCTCTGCAGCATCGAAACTAGTAAAAAAAATATATATATATATTCCTGCTTCTAAGGCTTGTAAGCCTCTCTAGGCAGAGGTGGAGGACGCTTGCACCTTCTCTTAAGAACTCTATCGATTTCAGTTTCCCTTATTAATGGAAAGTAATCGTAGTGCTTCTTTGTTTATGTTATAAAAGCTGCTACTGCTGATGCTGCAACAAGCACAGACCAGTGGTTTGATGTAAATATATCTAAGTGTACAAGGGTGTTATAGTCTACAAATTTTTTTTTTTTTGGTAAGTTTTCTGTGGTTATATATTTCATTTTCAGTAAAGACATCAGTAAAGTGAAAAGTCGCCCTTTTTGAAGGACTCTGTGAATAACTTAAGAATACAAGAGAAGAACCGGTCTTCACAAAGGATTTTGAGAGCACTAGAGGGACACTGCAGTCTTCGTAGATGATACATGGTCGGAAGAACTACTCATTGTGTAAAAAAGCTGCTGATCCAGACATTATAATAATAAAGCAACGAGTGATCATGATTCGCTGTTGCTGCAGTCCATAGTGAGTTGTTGTTACCGTGTGATCACGTACAGTGCAGTGTGGTCAGGAAGAAGATGATGCAGCACGTGTAGTATATATATAATATATATTATATATATATATATATATATATATATATATATATATATATATATATATATATATATATATAAATATATAATATATATATATATATATATATATATATATATATATATATATATATATATATATATATATATATATATAATATATATATAATATAAAATTAATTCGTTCCGGTTTTACGTGAATTTAATTATCTTTCATTAAGATTTTCCAAGGTGCATTTACACTGCCTTTGAAGGGACAAGAGCTAGATCTATTACTAGGACTGTCGTAGCAGCACTGAAAGATAGATAGATAGATAGATATAGAAAGAGAGAGAGAGAAAGAGAGAGAGAGAGAGAGAGAGAGAGAGAGAGAGAGAGGGAGAGAGAGAGAGAGAGAGAGAGAGAGAGAGAGAGAGAGAGAGAGAGAGTTTCTCAAGGGGTAAGACCGCTCCTTTTCACTGGGTTATAAGTAAGACATCCAGGAGACGTGTTCAACGATGCAAATCAGTGACCGCGTAAATAAACGAGATTTTAATTAATTCTCATCCAGTGTGCTGACGTCAAAACGCATAGCATTTTCTGAAAAAAATGATTCCCCTCAGTGTTGACGTAAGAAAACTCAAGCAATCTGAGCGAGAGAAGAAACAACAAGATAAGGTCAGTAGGCCTACTGTAATGTTTCTCTTTTCTTATGTTCTAACGTTCTTTTGTGAATGGTACATTCTGTGCAAGACTAGGATTCGCACGATAAATCTTATGGTAGGGCCGTCGTGTTCGTTAAACGAGGGCAAGTGTGCCCACTGTGCGAGGGAGGTCGCTACAAGCTGCCAAATTTCAGGACTCTCACCGAGATACTTCCCAAGTGAGAGAGGTCCTGTGGGACCACTACCTCCACTTGATAGGACCCTCCTCGACCACGCCCAACCCATCCCCGACCTCCCTGGCACCTACAACGTGCACTTCAACCCAGCAGTGGCCTTACGTTTCATACAAATAAGTACTGAAACACGTACACACACGCAAACACCCGTACAGCTGGCCTGGGAAAAGAGTTGTGTTCTGAAAAGGAAGGAGGCATGATGAGTCGCCACGGACGCTGATTTGTGTTTGGACATACTCAGTCGAGACCACCAGTAGTTCTGACTACGTCAGTTTCACTGAACTCTCAGTGGTGACCACGACGACTTCACTGAACCCTCAGTGGTGATAATATTTAAAGTCGGTATAACAAAGCACGTTAGGCGCCGGCAGGAGCTGAGACTCGACCTTCTCAGACACAATTTTGTGAGTACAACTCAGTGAGTGTAAATGCACACACACAGCACACTCACAACACAACCAACACACACACACACACACACACACACACACACACACACACACACACACACACACACACACACACACACACACACACACACACACACACACATACACACACACACCACACACACACCACACAACACACACACACACACACACACACACACACACACACACACACACACACACACACACACACACAGTCCTAGGACCAGTGCTGTTTCTGGTATTTATGAACGACATGACGGAAGGAATAAACTCCGAGGTGTCCCTGTTTGCAGATGACGTGAAGTTGATGAGAAGAGTTCATTCGAT
>NC_069403.1:46875033-46887533 GCF_026875155.1 Cherax quadricarinatus
ACCCCGCCCAGCGCGTCTCAAGAGGAGCCTCAGTAAACACATGTTACTTACGGAAACCTCAGTAAACGCATGCCTAGTTCTTCAAACCTCAGTAAATACATCCCTAGTCACTGAAACCTCAGTAAATGAATGCATGTAACTACATTAAACACATTCTTAGTCAATGAAACCTCTGTAAGCTCAGGCTTAGTTGCTTTTTACTGTAATCTCAGTAAATACATTTCCTTAGTAACTGAAACATCATTAAACACATCCCTAATCACACGCCCTTAGTCAGTGAAACCTCAGTAAACACATTCCTAGTCAGTGAAACCTCAGTAAACACATCCCTAGTCAGTGAAACCTCAGTAAACACATTTCTAGTTAGTGAAACCTCAATAAACAAATCCCTAGTCACTGAAACCTCAGTAAATACATCCGTAATCACTGAAACCTCAGTAAACACATCCCTAGACACTCAAAACTCTGGGTGCACATCCCAGGGTTTTGATGGGGGTGACGCAAGATGGATTTCCGATACAGCACGAGAGGCCTCCTTCCTCTCTTCTGTTTTAATTTCTTCCAAGTCAGAATCTCAAGATTGGGGCAGCTGTTTTATTGAGAGTGTGGCAGGTGTTGCACAGAGAGTGTGGCAGGTGTTGTATTGAGAATGTGGCAGGCGTTGTATTGAGAATGTGGCTGGTGTTTTATTGCGAGTGTGGCAGATGTTATATTGAGAATGTGGAAGGTGTTTTATTGAGAGTGTGGCAGGTGTTTTATTGAAAGTGTTGGAGGTGTTGCATAGAGAGTGTGGCATGTGTTGAATAGTGTGTGCCAGGTATTGCGTAAAGTGCCAGGTGTTTGCATAAAGAGTGTGACAGGTGTTGTATAGTGAGGCAGGTATTGCATAGAGAGTGAGACAGATGTTGTATAGAGAGTTTCACAGATGTTGTATAGAGAGTGTGCAAGGTGCATAGAAAGTGTAGCAATTATATATATAGAGTATGGCAGGTGTTGTGTAGAGAGTGTGGCAGGTATATAGAGTGTGGCAGTTGTTGCCTAGAGTGTGATAGAAGTTGTATAGAGAACATGGCAGGTGCTGTATTGAGACTTTGACAAGTGTTATATTTAGATTGTAGAAGGTGTTGCCTCGAGAATGGCAGGTGTTATCTTAAGAAATAATAACAGACTTACACTCACAGGTGTATAGACGCAGGTATACAGACACAGGAGTACAGACCCAGGTGTACACATACAGGTGTACACATATACGTGTAGATATACAGGTGTACACATACAGGTGTACACATTCAGGTGTACACATACAGGTGTACACATACAGGTGTACACACAGATGTGATCATGGAGGTGAAAGCTAACAAGGTTCCTTCCAGTATGTCTGTTTGGCTGGCAGACACCTTCATAATATTATGTCTGCTTGGCTGGCAGACACCTTCATAATAGTATGTCTGCTTGGCTGGCAGACACCTTCATAATAACATGTCTGCTTGGCTGGCAGGCACCTTCATGATATTGTCTGCTTGGCTGAGGAGTCAGCAGATTCATTAATACAATGCATTCTTTTGTGTCGATGTGGGCGTGATATCCGAGTATGTTTGTATCCGGCCGAGAGCTGGAGTCTTGTCTGCTTTCTTCATTGTTCTCGTGTTTGCTGGAACTGCTATTGTTCTCGTGGCTGCTGGAACTGCTATTGTTCTCGTAGCTGCTGGCACTGTTATTGTTCTCTTGGCTGATGGCACTGTTATTGTTATTGTGGCTCCAGGCACTGTTATTGCTCCCGTGGCTGCTGGCACTGTTATTGTTCTCGTGGCTGCTGGCACTGTTATTGTTCTCTTGGCAGATGGCACTGTTATTGTTATAGTGGCTCCAGTCACTGTTATTGTTTTCGTGGCTGCTGGCACTGTTATTGTTCTTGGGGCTGCTGGCACTGTTATTGTTCTCTTGGCTGATGGCACTGTTATTGTTATCGTGGCTCCAGGCATTGTTAATGTTCTAGTGGCTGCTGCTGGCACTGTCTTTGTTCTCTTGGTTGATGGCACTGTTATTGTTATCGTGGCTCCAGGCACTCTTATTGTTCTCGTGGCTGCTGCTGGCACTTTCATTGTTCTCTTGGTTGCTGGCACTGTTATTGTTATCGTGGTTCCAGGCACTGTTATTGTTCCCGTAGCTGCTGGCACTGTTATAGTTCTCTTGGCTGCTGGCACTGTTATTGTTCTCGTGGCTGCTGTCACTGTTATTGTTATCGTGGTTCCAGGCACTGTTATTGTTCCCGTAGCTGCTGGCACTGTTATAGTTCTCTTGGCTGCTGGCACTGTTATTGTTCTCGTGGCTGCTGTTGGCACTGTTATTGTTCTCGTGTCCTCTCTCATCCCTCTCATTCGTCCCTACTCAGCTTTCTCGAGTATGAAAGCAAAGAAAAAAAAAGAAAAAAGTATCCTCCTCTCAGCCATACTTGTTGACCACAGGAAGGTTACCATTACAATCATGCGGGAACGCTAAATCAGTAGGGGAAGTCTACAGTCAGGGTAACGCAGATGCTCTGGATCAAGAGCTTTCATCAGATTCAAGGGACTAAAAAACCAGCGCAAGCATAATTACAAGAATTATATGAGACAGGAGGGTTGAAAACTCTGCGGGAGCACCACCCAGATTTCACTTACTTTCCCACCAAGTTATTTGCTTTACCGGTGAAGCTATACATAAGTATTAACTTCATGAAGATCTATATAAACATTATGTGTAGAGCTATACAAACACTATGTGTAGAACTATATGTATACTATTAGGATAGGTATGTAAATACTACGTAGAGCTAAGCAAACACTACTTGGAGAGCTATATAAACACTACGTGGGAGCTATATAAACACCACTTTGAGAGCTATATAAACACTAATTGTAGAGTTATATAAACACTAATTGTAGTGCTATATAAACACTACTTGGAATGCTATATAAATACTATTTGCACCGCTATATAAACACTATTTGGAGAGCTATGAAAACACTAAGTGGCGAGCTATATAAACGCTACTTAGAGAGCTTTTAAAAGCTACTTGAAGAGCTATATAAATTCTACTTGGAGCGCTATACAAACCCTATATGTAGAGCAATATAAACAATGCTTGGAGAGCAATATAAAAGCTACTTAGAGACTTATATAAATATTACGTATAGAGCTATATAAACAATAATTGGATTGCTGTATAAACACTACGTGGAGAACTATATAAACATCACGTTTAGAGCTATATAAACACTATGTGTAGAGTTATGTAAACATTATCAGTAGAGATATATAAACGCAGCGTCGTGTAAAGCCATATAAACACTACGTGTAAAATTATGTAAACACGGTTTGTTGAGCTGCATAAAGACCAGTTGTAGAGCAATATAAACAGTACTTGTAGAACTCTGTAAACATTTCTTATAGAGTTGTGCAAACACTGTGTGAAAGCTATATAAACATTTCCTGTCGATCTTTATAAGCAATAGCTGGAGAGCTATATAAACACTACTTGTAGAGCTATATACACACTTCTTGGAGACGATATTAAAACTACGTGTAGACCTATATAAACACTATGTGTAGAGCTATATAAACCCTATTTTTAAAGTAATATAAGCATTACTTGTAGAGCTATATAAACAATATGTGTAATGGTTATAAACACTATGTTCATAGCTATATAAATACCAGGTGGACCTATTTAAACACTAATTATAGAGTTATATAAACAAAACGTGGAGATGTTTATAAACACTACCTGTAGAGGTAAATAAAAACTACATGTAAAGCTGTATAAACATTACTTGTAGAGATATATAAACACTACTTATATAACTATATAAACACTATGTGAAGAGCTATATTACGACTACCTATAGAGCTAAATAAACACTAATTGGAGAGCTATATCAACACTACTTGAAAAGCTATATAATCACAACGCGTAGAGCTATATAAACACTACGTGTAAAGCTATACAAACACTGCATGTAGATCGATATAAACACTACTTATAGAACTATATAAACCTTTCGTGTAAAGCTATACAAACAATGCATGTAGACCATAGACCATTTCTTAAGTCAAGTAATGCATGTAGAGCTATATAAACAGTACATGTAAAAACTATATAAACACTACTTGTAGATCGATATCAACACTACATGTAGAGCTATATAAACACTTCTTCACAATGTAATGCATTAAAATTACTTCATATGATATTAATTCACACACACACACACACACACACACAAACACACACACACACACACACACACACACACACACACACACACACACACACACACACACACACACACACACACACAAACACACACACACACACACACACATACACACACACACACACACACACACACACACACACACACACACACACACACACACACACACACACACACACACACACACACACACGTGCGTGGAATAGACAAGGTGGACAGAGACAAGATGTTCCAGAGAGGGGACACAGAAACAAGGGGTCACTCTTGGAAGCTGAAGACTCAGATGAGTCACAGGGATGTTAGGAAGCAGTTCTTCAGTTACAGAGTGGTCAGGAAGTGGAACAGTCTGACGAGCGATGTAGTGGAGGCAGGTACCATACATAGATCTAAGACGAGGTATGATAAAGCTCATGGAGCAGGGAGAGAGAGGACCTAGTAACGTTCAGTGAAGAGGTGGAGCCAGGAGCTGAGCCTCGACACCTGCAACTACAATTAGGTGAGTACAATTAGGTGAGTACACACATACACACACACACACACACACACACACAATACTATGCAAGGTCATGGAGAAAATTATCAGGAGTAGAGTGGTGGAGCACCTAGAAAGCAATGAGCTTATCAACGACAGCCAGCATGGTTTCAGGGATGGGAAATCCTGCGTCACAAACCTACTGGAGTCCTATGACAGGGTGAGGGCAGTAAGACAAGAGAGAGAGAGGGGTAGGTAGATTGCATTTTCTTGGACTGTGAGAAGGCGTTTGACACAGTTCCACACAAGAGATTAGTGCGGAAGCTGGAGGACCAGGCAGGGATAACAGGGAAGGTACTGCAGTGGATCAGGGAATACCTGTCAGGAAGACAACAGCGAGTCATGGTATGTGGCAAGGTTTCAGAGTGGCGCCGGTAACGAGCGGGGTGCCACTGGGATCAGTCCTAGTGCCGGTGCTGTTTCTGGTATTTGTGAACGACATGACGGAAGGAATAGACTCCGAAGTGTCCCTGTTTGCAGATGATGTCCAGGCAGAACTACAGAGGGATCTGGACAGACTGCAGGTCTCGTCCAGAAACTTGCTCCTGGAGTTCAACCCCACCAAGTGCAAAGTCATGAAGATTAGGGACGGGCAAAGAAGACCACAGACGGAGTACAGTCTAGTGTGCCAGAGCCTACGAACCTCACTCAAGGAAAAGGGTCTTGACGTGAGTATAACACCGGGAACATCTCCTGAGGCTCATCAACCAAATAAGTGATACAGCATACAGGCGCCTGGCAAACCTAAGAACAGCATTCCGTCATCTAAATAAGGAGTCATTCAGGACCCTGTACACTGTGTACGTTAGGCCCATATTGGAATATGCAGCGCCAGTTTGGAACCCTCACCTAGCCAAGCATGTAAATAAACTAGAGAAAGTGCAGAGGTTTGAAACAAGACTAGTCCCGGAGATACGGGGTATGTCCTACGAGGAAAGGTTAAGGGAAATCGAACTGACGACACTGGAAGACAGGAGAGTTATGGGAATATGATAACGATATACAAAATACTGAGAGGCATAGACAAGGTGGACAGAGACAGGATGTTCCAGAGATGGGACACAGCAGTAAGGGGTCACAGTTGGAAGCTGAAGACTCAGATGAACCACAGTCACAGAGTTGTCAGGAAGTGGAATAGCCTGGGTAATGATGTAGTGGAGGCAAGTTCCATACTTAGCTTCAAGAAGAGGTATGATAAAGCTCACGGAGCAGGAAGAGTGACCCGGTAGCGGCCAGTTGAAGTGGCGGGGCCAGGAGCTGTGACTGAGCCCCTGCAATCACAACTAGGTGAGTACACACACACACACACACACACACACACACACACACACAACACACACACACACACACACACACACACACACACACACACACACACACACAACATGACGTCGGTGACGTATGTTCTAATTCAAAAACTATAAAAAAAATTATGATCAAATATCCTAAATAATTCACATGTAATAGCGACATGTCAGAGTATAGGGCGCTTCCTCGACCCCACATCTGATCAAGTGTGTCAAGAAACTAAAGTAAGTCTAGAAGTTCGGAATGAGACTGGTCTCTGAGCTGAAAGAACTTATCTCTGAGGAGAGATTGAAAGAAACGAACCTGAAGAGCCGAGACGATAGGGGAGTCGTGAAAGACATGATAACAACGTTCGAGAACTTGATAGGAGAGACTGAAAGCAGCCTCAGAGTGCCCATGAGTGGACATGGTCTCGACGAGAAGTGAAAGACTCCATACACAGTTTAAAGGAGAGATATGAAAAGTTATCAAGGCAGAAACCCAACAAAACTGGTAGTGTGCAGTTTAAAGTAAATGCGAGATGAAAATCTACCTCAGCAACTACAGTTAGGTAAAAATACATTTAAATATTTATTTAAGAAGAATCTATCGTGTGCTACAACCAATATATATATATATATATATATATATATATATATATATATATATATATATATATATATATGTATGTATGTATGTATATGTATTCCACTACGGCACACACAGTGTGAAAACATTATCCCACATAACAGCACCACCAACCACTTTAACCATTCCTTTAAACCAACCGCGTAACTGGACACATTCCCCACGCTGGTACTCTCAACGTTGAACGACCGTAATTCAACAACGCTGTACATTTTCTATAGCCGAGGCTGATGTTGGAGCTGGATAGAGGAGGCCAGCTGCGCCCTCTCGCTCTACCCAACCATCATCTCACTTAATGATACAAATTCAGGAACATAATGTGTGTAATGTGAGGCGGAGGTGAGGTGAGATGAAGCACCCAGTACCTAGTACCCGGTGGTGCACTCTCTCCGCCTCCCTCTCTTTCTTAGTAACTCTGAGTGTAATAATAATAATAATCATGATAATAATTACATAAGAATAATAATAATAATGCAATTCACATTATTTTTATTATTATTATTATTATTATTATTATTATTATTATTATTATTATTTGTTTTCAATTTTATTATTTTTATTTTTATTATTATTTTTATTATTATTATTATTATTATTATTATTATTATTATTATTATTATTATTATTATTATTATTATTATTATTTGTTTTCAATTTTATTATTTTTATTTTTATTATTATTATTTTTATTATTATTATTATTATTATTATTATTATTATTATTATTATTATTATTATTATTATTATTATTATTATTATTATTATTATTGTTATTATTATTTTATTATTATTATTATTATTTGTTTTCAATTTTATTATTATTTTTTATTATTATTATTCTTATTATTATTATTATTATTATTGTCATAATTTTGAAGGGCTCTTGATAACGTGGATGATCAAGAACACTTCACCAGCATCAGAGCTTCTCTGCTTCCTTGAAGGGCGAGGTCAACACATTCCAACACTCGCTGCCTACTATATACAGAGGTGTGAGTGTAATATAATCACTGAGAACACTCATCATTCCGTGCTCACCACTGGTCGTAACCGCAGAACATCTATTTCTGGCTCATGATTCAAGAAACTAGAGGTACTGTACCTTTCACCTTCCTTAGAGCAAGAATGACTACCTTCCATTCCCAATGCTCTGTATGACCCTCATACCTTTACCGCCCAACGTAATATAATAATGATGATAATAATAATAATAATAATAATAATAATAATAATAATAATAATAATAATAATAATAATAATAATAACGGTTATCTCTGGCGTATGTCGTGGACGAGTCATATGATACGTGGGAGGCAGTAAAAAGGCAGACTGCGACTTTTATTATCCTGGCTGCTTGTTACATGCGTGACCCCACTGCTGTTTACGCTACTTCTTTATGGTTTAATTAAGGAACCGCTGATTTAATTAGCATCCGGTCCAGTTTAGCACAGGCAGAGGAGGGTGGTTCAGCCTTCGGTTGAGCTTAGCACCAGGGCAGCTAACAATGGCTCACCTAACATACAAAAATGGACTCGTTGTCTGGGAGTGTAAGCGACCCAAACAAAGTTTTGACAGGAGTAATTTATGTAAAAGTGTGTAGCTCGGGTATACTAAGATCTGTTGTACAGTTATGAGGTTATGTGATGCACATTTAGGTTGATTTTTGCCATGAATCTTCCTTTAGATTTAGTGCACCAGTGTTGAAAATTTGACGCCGATCACACGAGGCGTTCTGAAGTTATAAACGTTAACCTCGGAGGAATAGGTATAGGTTCTTCCTGTAGGGAATACTTAATGAGGTGTTAGGGGATACTGCATTACAGTGACATAGAGGGAAAACTTATCATCTTTACTGTGAAGATGACGGAGCATGGCAGTGAACAGGAGCTACTGGGGGGGGTGACACCATCATAGAATGATGAAAGTGAGGCCGCCAATATCACCAGGTAACAGGGTAATATGGGAGGAGAGAAAGGTCTTATTGTGTGGTGGCGGAGATTGGTAGCGGTGGTAATGTCGGTGGTGATAATGGCGGTGGATAGTGGCTCTTATATTTTTTTTTTCGTGGTGTGAGAACCGTGCCACATATTTATATTTGGAGGTCATTTTATATATCTGGCTGTGTAGCGTACAAGTCTCTCAAAATTTTATTTAAATAATATTTTCAATTATAACTCTTAACTCCTACTGTCTGACAATTTTCGTATTTTACAATATATATATATATATATATATATATATATATATAATATATATTATATATATATATATATATATATATATATATATATATATATATATATATATATATATATATATATATAATATATTATTCTTCGGATAGCCCAATATAACTTTCGCTCATTTCCATTACTTGACACATATTTATATTAAACTCCATCAGTCATCTTTCATTCCCTAGCTTAAGTCAATCATGGTTTCCGTTATACTTGATCGACACCATGCCCAGCCCTTCTAGGGCAGAGTAGGTGCCTGAGCCCGAGCTTGTAGCTCACAAGACTGTCATTCCCATTAGTCCCCTTGGGGCGGGGATGGCAGACCAGAGAGACCTAGCTTGTGGCTGGGCCTGGGGACAGTTGGTCCCAAAGATGAGGAGGTACTTGTGCCTCCTCCCATGGGAGACATAGGTCTCAGATACTCCCTAAAGAGGGAACCAAGGCCGGGCCACCACTTGGAAAAGGCCCAGGCCGGGAGAATACTGGCGAATCTTTAATAATAAATGTAATACTTATTTTAAAATGGCTCTTAGTATCATCTGCAGTTACATTCACATTTGTTATTATTACTTCTGAAACACCAGTTTTATAAACTGAAACCATTATCAGGGCAAGCACTGTTCCTTGTGGTACATCACTGGTCACATTTCCCAACATTGACACTTTACCTTTCATCATTGTTCTCATGTGCTTTCTAAAGTAGTAAATCTCCCATCTACTGTAGTAGTTTACCTTTTATATATCTTCTTTGTAGTTTCCAGCTTTGTCTGACATGGGGCATTTTATTGAGATCTTTAATAAAGTTCAGATAAGCACATTTCGCCCACTGGTTTCTTTCTCTATTAATTTCTAGTATACAGGAAATTGCTGATCAAACAAACAAATTGTGTTTTTCCCTCTCTACGTGTTTTAAAACTCCACTTAAGCGTTTTTTTCTAGTATAAATACATCAGTACTTGCCAGTGATATTAGTCCAAGGTGTCTTTTTTGTCACCTTTCTTAAATATCGGCTCAATGTGCCATCTTGTGTTCATCCACTACCTTTATCGTCGAGAAATAGAGCATTTTTCAAGCTTAACCCTTGACAAGTTGCTGTAGCGTATCTAACATTCAGTAGTAACTTCTTCCCCTCCTCTTTGGTTATTTCAGTATTCTTCCTTCTTTTCATTAACTATTTGTTATTCATATTCGCTTCATTTACAAAATCCTTTTATTTAAATGTGCTCCTAAGTTTCCCCATTCAGTGTTTTACACATTGCCTCCTCTTCCTCAATGACGGTGTTGTCATCCATGATTCTTTGTATTTTGTTCTTGACACTAAGTTTCCTTTGTACAAGCTTGAATAAATTATTTGATTCCCTCTTGCTTGTGTCTATTGTTACTTTCTCAGAGTTTCTTTCTTCCTTCTGACTATATTTGTACATTCATTTCTGGCATGCTGGAATTTCTGGTAAATGTTTGGGTTGTCATGATTACTACAAGTAGTTTTTTCTTGTTTACAAGGTTCTCCAACACCTTCCGTGAGTGTGTGTGCATGTTGTTGTGGGTATGCAAACATACATCCAGTCTTTCTTATTCTTCTAATAACACCAAAGATTATCACTTGAAACTAGCAGGTAATCATCTTGAGTTAGTTGAAAAGCTCGTCTACGAATATTAAGCAAATTAAATTGTACAATAATAAGGGTGACAGTGAAAACAGTAGCGTGCAAGTAACCAGTGCCAAGGAGGAGCGTGGATATAAGAGCAGGTGACGGGTGCCAGCACCAAGAACAGGGTGCTGGTGCCAGCAGGAGGCTACTACAACCAAGAGGAATAATATAATCACTGGTGGGAGTTACCACAGCAAAGAGGATGAGTGTGGGGGCTAATAGCAGCTCCCACAATCAAGAAAAATTATGACTTTTAAAAGAGCCAATATGTGATACAATTATATTCCTAAAAAAAATTAATGTTTAAAATGATGAGTTAGCTAGTTTTGAAATAAAGGCGGGTGGCTCTCTGAGGCGTAGCTGGTAGTATCTGAGGCGACAATGTACAGGAGGAAGCTTAGATATACTGGTGGAGCTGGTAGTATCTTGGGTCATAACATCACGGAGGCTGAGATATACTGGTGGAGCTAGTCGTATTTTTGGCCACAACATTCAAAAGGCTAAAATAGGCAGGGAATAAAGTACAACCATCGCGATGGAGTTGACAAGCTTGGAGGAAGGCGTTTTGGACTTGTTTGGAAGGGAAGTTTCTTTGCTCACGCGAGTTTAGAAGTGGATCCCTTGCTCACTTCAAAGTTTGGAAATGCAATTTACTTGCTTGCTTTAAAGTGTTCGGGAAGCAAATTCTAGTGATACTTCACTTTCGGCAATTAACAAAAAAAAAAAAAAAATGCAAAACTTGTCAACAGCATAATACTGAAGAAAAAAATAAACTGAGTTTTGTGACGAGATTGAAAAAAAAAACTTTTTTTAGTCGCTACTGCTAAACCAACTGCAAAGTGAACTGAGTTTTACGGCAAGACTGCGAAACAAAAGCTGCATAGGAGTGAGAGAATTGTCAAAGGTAGAATTTGGAGATGCCACGGATATGACATGATTTTTTTTTCTCCTGTGCCCGTTATTCTTCACATCTTTCAGTGTATCCTACATACAATGACTACTTTCTCCTATTTTTTACCCTTTCCTCCCGCCCTCACTTTCTACTTTCTTGCTCACCTTCTTCCTTCCTCAGCTATTCTTTTCCCCTCAGCTCCTCGTCCTCTCTACTACACTTGCTTCTACTTTCCTTACCTGCTTCTCCCTCACTCCCCAGATCCTATAATGTGCTCTTCCTTCAGGTACTTTCATTAATTCTACTCTATTTTTAACATTTTTCCACCTTTTTTCTTGTTTAGAGACGTACTACTCCAAGTGTATGAGTATTTAATTTTCTACAGCTATTGTTTGTTTGCTTTTGTTACTGTAATAATGCATTGCGAAGTTGAACAAAGCTATATGCGTCAACGAACGAAGACTTGCGTGATTGAAAGGATACTTGCGTAGTCGAAAATGCATATTTGCGTATTGGAACAGATGCTAATCTAACTTGTAGTTGCATAGTCCAAACGGCACTTCTGTGGTCGAATTGATATTTTCCTGGCTGGTTTTAATGGAGGTTTGGATGCTAGAGTAGTAGAGTGTAATTATGATAATGTTGAATTAGACACATGTGCAACTCTTGGGTATCTTTATTGAGGAAACGTTTCGCCACACAGTGGCTTCACCAGTCCATACAAAGGAGAAACTTGAAGAACAGTTTCTCCTTTGTATGGACTGATGAAGCCACTGTGTGGCGAAACGTTTCCTCAATAAAGATACCCAAGAGTTGCACATGTGTCTAATTTATCAACATGTCGGTTCTCTGAACCATTCATCTACAAATTATGATAATGCTTACTAGCATGGAAAAAGTGTGACTATCCAAGAAATTAAATATCTGAGCCACTTTCTTGGATCAAGAGCCCCTCACTGGCAAGAAGACACCACTATTGGGGGGTGTGGAGCTGAG
>NC_069403.1:46892533-46905033 GCF_026875155.1 Cherax quadricarinatus
TGGGGGCGGCCGGGGGGTGTCCCTGGGGCCCGTGCCTGGGAGCCCTCACACCCACGCGTCCTCTGACGACACGCAGTTCAGTTCATGTCCGGGATGCGCTAGTCACCGCGGCGGCGACCATGGCTCCTGGCTTGGTTCCGGTGCCCGGTACCACGAACACGACATGCCGCTCTTACAGCCTCGCCGTCACACGAGAGGCAGCGCTAGTTCACCTTCTGTCACACCACTGACTCACCATTACACTCGCTACCACTGCCTCACCATCACACGGAACCTCTCATCAGCCGGGGTCACCACCAGTGTCCAGCCGCTCGCTGACACGCCACGACCAGCCTCTGGAGCCGCAAGAATCCCAGGGCTGCGAAGTGATGCCCAGCGCCCCCTCCCCGAGCCCCCCACCGTCTCTCCCTCACCACGCCTCCCTCGCCCCTCACTCCTCACCTCTCCCACCTCCCTCATTCACGCCATGTCTTGTTTTTCAGTGAAGGCATGAGTGGGAGCTCTTCATGATGAAGGAAGTGCAGGTGTGGGCAATGGGGGAGCGTTGGTGCTGGAGTTTCAATGTGCACCGAGGTAAGTTTTCTCACTGTCCAGGTAGTTGCTGAGGATGAAGCTGCGGAGGAGAGTGCCATATGCAGTGCTATCAGTAGAGTTCTTTTCGCAGTACAACACCGGCTCTCAGATTTTCTTGTCAGGAATAACACAGACACATCGTCACTATTTTTTTTTCGTCAACACGTGTCCTCTGTAAATTGTAAGGCTCTCTACAACGGATGTCTTGACACGAGGAATATAACTTGAACACAAGAGACGGTTTATCATGGCAACACTTGTCGCTTATCCTAAACTGTGGCATATGAAATGAAAGGTCTGGGTTTCTTCAGATTGTCATGTAAACATAAGAGAAAAGGAACACTGAGGTAGGCCTGTTGACCATACATAGCAGGCCTAATTCACTTGCACATATGCAATGTAACTAATATTAATCACTGAATTTTCCGTGAGGCTCATAAGGATAAATTTATATATAAAGTCGTTTAAACAGAATTGCCAAACTAAAACTATCATTGTTGTGGATTATTATTATTATTATTATTATTATTATTATTATTATTATTATTATTATATTACTATTATTATAGTCACAATTAAACATTAAGCCGTCGCTGTATAGATACTACGAAATGTGAAAAAGACATTTATGTACAGTTCAGGACATTTATTATAGGAAACGTTTCGCCACTAGTGACTTCTTCAGTGATGGTGATATGATTATCACGCTGCCAGCACTGAACACACGTACTGTCAAGAAAGTAAGACTATGTCTTGAGGCTCTATTCTAATCTCATGCATAACCTGCGCTACATGGTTAAAGAACTAGTGTTTACGATTTACCCTTGCAAGAACCTGCTGGACGTCTTTAAATTAAATAAAAACTCAATTTAAACTCACCTTTTATCATTAAAAATATAGTCATTGAGAGGATTTCTGTGATTAGGATTGAAGAAGCAACTCGTGGCGAAACGTTTCCTGTAATACATGTCTTGAACTGTATATGTCTTTTTCCACATCTCGTCGTTATCACCAGACATCTTCTCAGATACGATGAGACTGCGAGCCGAAAGCATAATATATTTCATCACAATACTGAGAGATTAAAATTGACGTCTTTTACAAGAAGTTATAGGATAAAATGAAGAAGGTATGTTTAAGTTAATTGTTCTCGGTTCCTCAGTCTCTGGTTCTGTGTCTCCTCCTATTGAGCCAAACACTACACCTTTCTCACCTTCCCCACTCCTCTCTCATCACCCACAGCTCCTCTTTCCTAGGAATGGTACTACCGTCGCCAAGAACAGCTAAGCTCCCTAGATTCTCAGCAACTTTTGTCAAACCCCGCTCTTCATTTCCCTATCTTCCTTCTTTTCCTTCTTCTTCTCTTTGTCCCCTTCTCTTTCATTTTTTCCACTTTCCTCTTTCCCCAAAAACTATCCTGATGACGTTGTCCCTTCCCTTTCCTCTTCTCGCACACAATCGAGGTATATGCAAACTCGAAGAACTCGGGGTGAGCTACACATTTACATAAACATGTACCTACACAAATATGAGAGAATACATGCAAGCAAATGCGCAATACAAGCACAGAGGCTGAGTATACACGTAAGCAAGTATGCAATACAAATACAGAGGCTAAGACTACACGTAAGCAAGCAACACAAGCACAGAGGTTTACGGAAATCAGACAGGACAGACTTTCTCTTTCTTGACTGTCAGGGAGACTCCGTCATAGTCACCTGCGGGAGACATCCGCGAACAGGAGGTTTAAGGTAAGTTACTGTTATGGCTGGTGTTTTGATTAAGATTTATTGTAAATATTGTATTACCAAGTAATATGATAATTTTATGAGTGCCTCCAACATCAAGCTATCCTCGTTACGATTCATTAATTTTCTTACAAATTCCCAGATATATACATTTGAAAAACGACGAAATTTTTAAATATTCACGTGGAGCAGCACTCAAGAAGTTGCCTCTCACGTTGGTCATTCAACCCAAGGAGCAGTAGAGACTCAATCCTACAGTTTTTAACCACGAGAACGATGTCCTACAGATAATACATCCCAGTTAACGTAAACAAAAAAAGTTTATTTGCGGCAAAGATTACAGGGATGCAGGAAGCACAGCCATTCTTGTTGATAAGTTCATCTTGAACTACCAAGCACAGTGTCATGCTTCCTTCTCCTCCTCTTCTTTCTCTTCCCTATGGCCACAGTTCTAGGGGTCAACAAAGAGAAATTAATAGATCATTTGTGAAGACTAATGACTATAATAAAAGTCCTGAGTCAGAATAGAGAATTTAATAGCACGCCATCAGTCAAATGTAATGCTGCGTCAAAATTCTACTGGCCAGGACGAAGGCTTCAAATTTTTGTTAATTTAAAGCCCTTCAAATAGAAGAATATTATAGTCGCAAGAAAAACGCTGAAGAAAAAGGTCATACAGCACTGAACCTCAGGAAAATAAGGGCATGTAGAGGGGATGGTAAGGGCTAAGGTACATAAAAAGTGCATACGTTAAAAAACACTCTCCTTAGAAATCTTTCGAATGATTGCGTTCTTCTGTACTATTTAAAATAAAATTCTTGTTATTATTATTATTGTAATTATTATTATTATTATTATTATTATTATTATTATTATTATTATTATTATTATTATTATTATTATTATTATTATTATTATTATTATTATTATGTTATTATTATTATTATTATTATTATTATTATTATTATTATTATTATTATTGTTAATAATACTATTATTACTATTACTGCAGTTATTATTACAAAGAGAATGAGGAGTGACAGTGAGACTGTACGAGAGGAAAGAGCAATTAACACCCACGTCTCCCACACAGAGAGACTTTACTCCCTGTGGCAACTCTCTTACGCATACCCCATATATATATATATATATATATATATATATATATATATATATATATATATATATATAATATATATATATATATATATATATATATATATATATATATATATATTATATATATAGGCAAAACAATCACTATGAAAAATAATTAATTTTCAAGCGCATTCGTGATTTCTCACATTTTCAAGGAACTGTAGAAATAATAGAAAAGACAAAAGGCTTATAAGACCAAGATAACACGTGACGGTTAACATCCGACACCTCACCCATTCTTTTATGATGATGCTGGTGAGGCGGTCAAGGATTTGTCAGATACAGCTCATATTCTTCCTAGATTTTAATGATTTTAATTTGATAAACATAGCTTAAATTCTTCCCAAATTTTATTAATCATAAATGAACCTAATTTATGGAATCCTAAACCTATATTCATATTGAAATCAAAACTATTTTTTATGAAATTTGATACAACTTTCTCGGCATTTTGAAAATCACATGAATAAACAGAGCATTAGACTCTTTTCCAATTCTAGTGCTATATATGTTGTTATAATCTTCAAAACTTTTCCCAGTCTGACCATGGTAAACTTCATTACATTTTTTTACATGGAACCTTGTACACACAGCCGTTAGCATTTCGGGGGGAATTTTTATTCAGGTTTTTATACTGTATCAAGATTTTTAAATACACCTTTGATTTTAAAAGTTTTAAACAGAGAAGGTATATGAAGGTTGTCATGGTAAGGAAGAACCTGAATATTCTTGGTTCAATATGATTCTTTGTCCTTTCCTGGAGTGTAATAAGTATTTCTAGCAATTTTAATAGATTGATAAAATCTTAATAAAATTCTTCCCAGCAGAGCCATGTAGTACAGATACGTTGATAAACAATTTCTTGTTGAATTAAATAGTCTAACTTATTCCATAAATTTTACTTTTAAGATTAAATAAAATAACTCATTGGCTTTTATAGATGTTTTAATTATAAATGGAACCATGACTTTAAATTAAAAAATATACAGAAAACCAACAAACAACTGTTCTTATATGCACTCTTCTTCTTCTTCTTCTTCTTCTTCTTCTTCTTCTTCTTCTTCACATCATGAAAGACTTAAACTTTCTGTATTCTCATCAACGTTTTTGAGAGCTTTGCATATTTGCAGATTTAAAATACCAAAAACACTTAATTGATAAATCCTCCAAAATTGCTAGAAATACTTTTTACAGTTCTCATATATATATATATATATATATATATATATATATATATAATATATATATATATAATATATATATATTATATATATATATATATATATATATATATATATATATATATATATATATATATATATATATATATATATATATATATATATATATATATATAGGGGGTGGTAGGAGAAAATTCTCAAACAGCTTCAGGGAGAACCTTGAGTTTTCCCTGAAGCAAGTTTATTCTTTTCTCTAAGGATGAGGGTCCCCATGACAGTTCTAGAGGTGGTACCTCCCTATATTATATATATATATATATATATATATATATATATATATATATATATATATATATATATATATATATATATATATATATATATATATATATATATATATATATATATATGCAAAACAACCACTCTGAAAGAATAGAGAAATTCCAAGCGCTTTCGTGACTACTCACATTATCAAGGAACTATGAAAGTAAAGCATCCAAGGAAGGTATATAAGGGGTCTGGCCAACACCTCACTATCAGATCCCACAACGGTTAAACACCTGACGCGCGCCGGCCCAACTGGACAGGTCCTTTGCACAACTCACCAACAAACTATTCTACCCAAGAAAATTAAAAAAATTATTATTTGTCCAGTGTATTATTAAATTCTTCCCAAATTCTATTAATTATAAATGGATCCAATTTATATAAACCAAAGGAAATATTCATATTATTGTCAAAACTGCTTTTTATGAAACAAGATTCAATTATATTCCTGTCGACCATGGACTTGCTTGATACTACTTTCTCAACTTTTTGAAAATCAATTGGATGGTTAAAATCTCTTACATGAATAAATAGAGCATTGGAATCTTGTCCAGTTCTAATGCTATATTTATGTTGTTTTAATCTTAGTTCGAGATTTTTACCAGTTTGACCGTAATAAACTTTATCGCAAATTTTACAAGGAATCTTATAGACACATCCATCAGCATTTTGGGGGGAATTCTTTATCAAAAGTCTTTTTACTGTATCAAGATTTTTGAATACAACTTTAATATTAAAAGTCTTAAGAAGAGAAGGCTTTTAATATTAAAGTTGTATTCAAAAATCTTGATACAGTAAAAAAACTTTTGATAAAGAATTCCCCCCAAAATGCTGATGGATGTGTCTATAAGATTCCTTGTAAAATTTGCGATAAAGTTTATTACGGTCAAACTGGTAAAAATCTCGAACTAAGATTAAAACAACATAAATAATGTTGATAATGTGAGTAGTCACGAAAGCGCTTGGAATTTCTCTATTCTTTTAGAGTGGTTGTTTTGCATATATATATATTATATATATTTATATATATATATATATATATATTATATATATAATATATATATATATATATATATATATATATATATATATATATATATACATACATATATATATATATATGTGTGTGTGTGTGTGATGAATGGTTTGAAAAAACCGACAAGTTGAAGATTGAGACACTTATGCAGCATATGAGGAATCTTTATTCAGGAAACGTTTCGCCACACAGTGGCTTCATCAGTCCAATACAAAGAGGAAGGGTAAAGAGAAGTATATAGAGTAATCAGTCCCTCAGCCTGGAGTCGAATATGTATTCAGTCAATCAATCTTATAAAATGTACAGCATATGGCTAGACGTGGCTTATGTACTGAAATTAGGTGTGAGTGAGGTAGCAGGCGGAGGCGGGGTCCAAGTGGTACCATCCACTATCGAAGTAGGTCTAGTCCCAAAGGTTGAAGCAAGTGTTGAAAATTCTTTGTAAACAAGATCCCATGATGCTGCGATGTCTGACAGTTTGATGAATGGTTTGAAAAAACCGACAAGTTGAAGATTGAGACACTTATGCAGCATATGGAATCTTTATTCAGGAAACGTTGACGCCACACAGTGGCTTCATCAGTCCAATACAAAGAGGAATAAATAATATATATATATATATATATAATATATAATAAATATATATAATATATAAATATAAAATATATATATATACTATATATATTACGTATTTTATTTATTTATTTATTTATTTTGAAATTGAAGCGTTGTGTTAGAACTAGTGATTAACAAGGTATGCGAAGAAGCCCCCGGTGGACGAAGGAAGCCCCTGATAAACTGAGGAAGCCCTGGTAGGCGAAACGTATCTTTAATAAGTCTTAGTACTGGCAAGCAAGCATCACTCTACTTGACTGACAGTATCAGTTACTCGCGGAATCGTTGAATACGCTGACCACCTCGAGTCCTCGAGTATGCACCACCTGGATGGAACCCCCTCGCACATTTAGGCACGTGAAATAAGCTTGAAAACGCTTATAAGCTTACCATGAGACTCGCCCTTAAGCTGATAGTGATGACACGATCAAAATAATAGAAGTGGAGAATCAGTAGAGACTTGATTACAACATAGAAATTACATAGATGAATCAGAAAGGTTAACAAAGAAATATTCTATAGCATGCTGGATGCGTAAAACACCTGTGTCATATATTCTTCTATTAAACACATGCACTATACTTCTACTAAACTCTTGTCGTGCATATTATGCTTACTGTATGACAAACACCTGTGATTTATGTTATGCTTCTAATAAACACCTATGGTTTATATTGTTTCTAATTAACACCTGTGGTTTATATTATGCTTCTAATAAACGCCCGTCGTTTATAATATACTTTTAATAAATACCTGTGGTTTATATTTCAAGCATTGTTTTACGTTACATTTGTAGATGAATGGTTCTGAGAACCGACAAGTTGATAAATTAGACACATGTGAAACACTTGGGAATCTTTAATGAGGAAACGTTTAGCCACACAGTAGCTTCATCACTCCATACAAAGGAGAACGATGAAGAACAGGAGGAGTTTGAGGTAATCAGTTCCTTACCTTTGAGTCGATGTGGTCAGTCCATCAATCTTAAAAAAATACAGCATATGTGCGAAGAAGCAGCTTATATACTGTAGGCAGGAGAGGTACAACAATTGTAAGTGGTATCACATTTTTCCAATGTAGAAGTAGGTCATGCCCAAGGGTTAGGCAGGTGAAGAATTCTCTGTATTAAGATCCCAAGATGTTGCTGTGTCAGACGGGAATGCCTAAGCCTTGGGCATGACCTACTTCCACATTGCACAAACGTGATACCACCTACGACTGCTGCACCTCTCCTGCCTACGGCATATAAGCTACTTCTTCGCACATATGCTGTATTTTTTTAAGATTGATGGACTGATTACATCGACTCAAGGCTGAGGAACGATTACCTCAAACTCCTCCTCCTCTTCACCGTTCTCCTTTGTATGGACTGATGAAGCCACTGTGTGGCGAAACGTTTTCTCATTAAAGATACCTAAGTGTTGCACATGTGTCTAATTTATCAACGTTACATTTAACAGCTGTGAGTTCTTTATAGCGGGTGTTCAAAGTGACCCGGCCACCTCTCTCGTCAGAAAAAAACATCTGCAAAGACAACATAAAAAAAAAAACACAAAATAGCAAAAACTAAAAAAATTACTTGACAAACACAAACGAAAAAAAAAAATATTCGAAATCCCACGTAAACGAGGTCGTATTGGCGTTTAGTAGTGGAATAATGAGGGAAGGTGGACCAAGAATTGCAATTGGCATGTTTGCTCGTCAAACTCCAGCTTATTTTACGAGTCCGAGTTTTAAAATAGGTCAAAGAAAAGGAGGTCACCTACCGAATGGAGAGTTACCTATAAAAAGTCACCTAAACTCATCTCCTTGTCATCTTTCATCTGAATCTTCGTAAAAATTGCTTCTACTATGTTCACCTCCAGTGTAGTTTCCTCCAGTGTAGTTACTTATAGTGTAGTTACCATCAGTGTAGTTACCATCAGTGTAGTTTCGTCCAGTGTAGTTACATCCAGAGTAGTTGCCTCCAGTGTAGTTACCTCCAGTGTAGTTACCTCCAGTGTAGTTACCTCCGGTGTAGTTACCTCCGGTGTAGTTACCTCCAGTGTAGTTACATCCAGAGTAGTTACCTCTAGTGTAGTTACCTCCAGTGTAGTTACCTCCAGTGTAGTTACCTCCGGTGTAGTTACCTCCGGTGTAGTTACGTCTATTTTAGTTACCTATAGTGTAGTTACCTCCAGTGTAGTTAGCTACAGTATAGTCACCTCCATTGTAGTTACTTCCAGTGAAGTTACCTCCAGTGTAGTTACCTCCAGTGTAGTTAGCTACAGTATAGTCACCTCCAGTGTAGTTACCTCTAGTAAAGTCACCGCCAGTATAGTTACCTCCGGTGTAGTTACCTACAGTGTAGTCACCTCTAGTGTAGTCACTTCTAATGTAGTTACCTCTAGTGAAATTAAATCTAGTGTAGTTACTTCTGGTGTAGTTATCTCCAATATAGTTCTAGTGTAGTTGCCTCCAATGTAGTTCTAGGGTAATTACCTCTAGTGCAGTTACCTCTTGTGTAGTTACTTTCAATGTAGTTACTTCCAATGTAGTTCTAATGTAGTTACCTCTAGTGTAGTTACCTCTAGCGTAGTTACTTCTGGTGTCATTATTAGTCACTTCCACAGACTCCTCAGGGGAGTAACATGATAATGGACCACCACTCGCCGAAACACCGTCTACATACATTTGGAATCTGTGGGTTTGTTGTGAATTGCTAGTCATAACACTGTGACTTTTGTTCTAAAGCTACGAATTTTTTTGATGTCCTCAAAACAAAAACTTTTGTAACCCTTTGCTATTTTATCGTAACTGTTGTTAAAGGCTTTGATTCAATGATATAATTGAATGGCGCATCACCTATTATTCTCTCAAGGCAATTAAAAACTATTTAGATTTATTCCGAACATAATGTAAATAAACTTTACATATTGTAGTTTTATAATGAATTGGATTCCCTTTAGTTGCCTCTCATCAGAGAGAAATCCTGGGACATAAACAATTGATGGTTTTGTTTATTTATGGGTGAGGTAACTACTGTAGATGATGGATGATGGATACTGCTAACAAGCATGGCCGGTACAAAGTGACTCTCGATCGATACTTAACGCAGAATGAGGCTAGATGGGCACTAGGGAAGTGAAGGTCGCAATTACAGACGACACTCTGCGTTGAGCTTTATAAAGCCGCTATCAAATGTTAATCTAGATTTGCACTGCATTGAGTGTCTAACATAAGCCAGCGGATGCTTAACCACGGGTATGTTAAGCCGGTAAGCGAATGGTTGCTGAATCACTGACACCTAGCACCAGTAAGTCATCATATGACAGATACAGTATTAGAGGGAATTTCTTATTTCCTGAGGAGCAGCACATATCTCCCTCTCCTCCCTGTCAATAGGGTATTAATGCTTGTTAAAATGTTCCTTGTCCGTTCCTCTGGAGAACGTAGTGGGATGGATGTCTCTTTTAGGCTGTAGATGATGTCACGAGAAGTAGATTATATGTAGAGTGGTAGATGATGTCCAGAGTGGCAAAAGACGTTCCAAGTGAATCGTAAAATCTGCTATTTTTAGTGAAAATCTCAGACTGGTTCTCGAGATTAATCTTAGTCTGATCAATGGATTAATCTCGAGCCGAAGAAAAAATTAATATCAGGCTGTTCAAGCTATCGAAGTACGACGAAGAAAGGAAGGGGGAAGAATAGATAGGAGCGAGGGGAAGGTGGTAGAGGAGGAAGGACGGGAAGGGGAACTGGGGAAAAAGATTCTTGAAGACACGAAATAAGAAACACAGGAGAAGCCCATGAATCAAACAGGGATGCAGAGAGTCCAAGGGGAGGTACAACGGGGCTTGGAAGAAATATAGAGCCAGACAAGAATACGTAAAAAATAAGATAGGAAGCTGAGAAACCCTGGAGTGTGTGTGTGTGTGTGTGTGTGTGTGTGTGTGTGTGTACTCACCTATTTGTACTCACCTGTTTGTGGTTGCAGGGGTCGAGTCTTAGCTCCTGGCCCCGCCTCTTCACCGGTTGCTACTGGGCCCTCTCTCTCCCCGCTCCATGAGCTTTATCAAACCTCGTCTTAAAACTGTGTATGGTTCCTGCCTCCACTACGTCATTTTCTAGGCTATTCCACTGCCTTACAACTCTATGACTGAAGAAATACTTCCTAATATCTCTCTGACTCATTTGTGTCTTCAACTTCCAATTGTGGCCTCTTGTTTCTGTGTCCCCTCCCTGGAACATCCTGTCTTTGTCCTCCTTGTCTATTCCACGCAGTATTTTATATGTCGTTATCATGTCTCCCCTGACCCTCCTGTCCTCCAGTGTCGTCAGGCCGATTTCCCTTAATCTTTCGTCGTAGGACATTCCCCTTAGCTCTGGAACTAGCCTTGTGGCAAACCTTTGTACTTTCTCTAGTTTCTTGACGTGCTTTATCAAGTGCGGGTTCCAAACAGGTGCTGCATACTCCAGTATGGGCCTGACATACACGGTGTACAGTGTCTTGAACGATTCCTTACTAAGGTATCGGAATGCTGTTCTCAGGTTTGCCAGGCGCCCATATGCTGCAGCAGTTATCTGATTGATGTGTGCTTCCGGGGACATGCTCGGTGTTATACTCACCCCCAAGATCTTTCTCCTTGAGTGAGGTTTGCAGTCTTTGGCCACCTAGCCTATACTCTGTCTGTGGTCTTCTGTGCCCTTCCCCTATCTTCATGACTTTGCATTTGGCAGGATTAAATTCGAGAAGCCATTTGCTGGACCAGGTGTCCAGTCTGTCCAGGTCTCTTTGAAGTCCTGCCTGGTCCTCATCAGATTTAATTCTCCTCATTAACTTCACATCATCTGCAAACAGGGACACTTCTGAGTCTAACCCTTCCATCATGTCGTTCACATATACCAAAAATAGCACTGGTCCTAGTACCGACCCCTGTGGGACCCCGCTCGTCACAGGTGCCCACTGTGATACATCATTACGTACCATGACTCGTTGTTGCCTCCCTGTCAGGTATTCTCTGATTCATTGCAGTGCCCTTCCTGTTATATGCGCCTGATGCTCTAGCTTCTGCACTAATCTCTTGTGAGGAACTGTGTCAAAGGCCTTCTTGCAGTCCAAGAAGATGCAATCAGCCCACCCCTCTCTCTCGTGTCTTACTTCTGTTATTTTATCATAAAATCCAGAAGGTTTGTGACACAGGATTTGCCTTCCGTGAATCGTGCTGGTTGGCATTTATACTCTTGTTCAGTTTCCAGGTGCTCCACCACTCTCCTCCTGATAATCTTCTCCATAATTTTGCATACTATACACGTCAGTGACACAGGTCTATAGTTTAGAGCCTCTTTTCTGTCTCATTTTTTAAAAATGGGAACTACATTTGCCGTCTTCCATACCTCAGGTAGTTGCCCAGTTTCCAGGGACGTGTTTGAAGATTGTGGTAAGTGGCACGCACAACATATCTGCTCCCTCTCTAAGGACCCACGGGGAGATGTTGTCCGGTCCATTGCCTTTGAGGTATCGATGTCCCTTAGCGTTTCTTCATCCTCCTCCTCATCTGTATGTATATCGTCCAACACTTGTTGGTGTATTCTTGCTGGTGTCCCCCATCTGGTCTGTCCCCCCAGAGTCCTTCCTGTCTCTACTGTAAATACTTCCTTAAATCTCGTGTTGAGCTCCTCACATACCTCTTGATCGTTTCTTGTGAGTTCTCCACCTTCTTTCCTCAGCCTTATCACCTGGTCCTTGACTGTTGTCTTCCTCCTAATGTGGCTATACAGCAGTTTCGGGTCAGATTTGACTTTCGATGCTATGTCGTTTTCATACTGTCGCTGGGCCTCCCTCCCTATCTGTGCATACTCGTTTCTGGCTCTTCTACTAAT
>NC_069403.1:46907533-46912533 GCF_026875155.1 Cherax quadricarinatus
ACCAGTGTGACACAAGGTGAGGGTGGTGAGGTTGTGGACCAGTGTGGCCAGGGTGAGGGTGGTGAGGTTGTGACCAGTGTGACCAAGGTGAGGGTGGTGAGGTTGTGACCAGTGTGGCCAGGGTGAGGGTGGTGAGGTTGTGACCAGTGTGACCAAGGTGAGGGTGGTGAGGTTGTGACCAGTGTGGCCAGGGTGAGGGTGGTGGGTTGTGACCAGTGTGACCAAGGTGAGGGTGGTGAGGTTGTGACAGTGGGGCCCAGGGTGAGGGTGGTGAGGTTGTGACCAGTGTGACCAAGGTGAGGGTGGTGAGGTTGTGACCAGTGTGGCCAGGGTGAGGGTGGTGAGGTTGTGACCAGTGTGGCCAAGGTGAGGGTGGTGAGGTTGTGACCAGTGTGGCCAGGGTGAGGGTGGTGAGGTTGTGACCAGTGTGACCAAGGTGAGGGTGGTGAGGTTGTGACCAGTGTGACCAAGGTGAGGGTGGTGAGGTTGTGACCAGTGTGACCAAGGTGAGGGTGGTGAGGTTGTGACCAGTGTGGCCAGGGTGAGGGTGGTGAGGTTTGTGACCATTTGTGACCAAGGTGAGGGTGGTGAGGTTGTGAACAGTTTTGGCCAGGGTGAGGGTGGTGAGGTTGTGACCAGTGTGGCCAAGGTTGAGGGTGGTGAGGTTGTTGACCAGTGTGACCAAGGTGAGGGTGGTGAGGTTGTGACCAGTGTGGACCAAGGTGAGGGTGGTGAGGTGTGAACAGTGTGGCCAGGGTGAGGGTGGTGAGGTTGTGACCAGTGTGGCCAAGGTGAGGGTGGTGAGGTTGTGACCAGTGTGACCAAGGTGAGGGTGGTGAGGTTGTGACCAGTGTGGCCAAGGTGAGGGTGGTGAGGTTGTGGCAAGTGTGACCAATGTGAGGGTGGTGAGGCTGTGACCAGTGTGGCCAGGGTGAGGGTGGTGAGGTTGTGACCAGTGTGACCAAGGTGAGAGTGGTGAGGTTGTGACCAGTGTGGCCAGGGTGGAGGGGTGGTGAGGTTGTGACCAGTGTGACCAAGGTGAGGGTGGTGAGGTTGTGGCCAGTGTGGCCAAGGTGAGGGTGGTGAGGTTGTGACTAGTGTGGCCAGGGTGAATGTGGTGAGGTTGTGATCAGTATGGCCAGGGTGAGGGTGGTGAGGTTGTGACCAGTGTGGCCAGGGTGAGGTTGGTGAGGTTGTGACCAGTGTGGCCAGGGTGAGGTTGGTGAGGTTTGTGACCAGTGTGGCCAGGGTGAGGTTGGTGAGGTTGTGACCAGTGTGGCCAGGGTGAGGTTGGTGAGGTTGTGACCAGTGTGGCCAGGGTGAGGTTGGTGAGGTTGTGACCAGTGTGGCCAGGGTGAGGTTGGTGAGGTTGTGACCAGTGTGGCCAGGGTGAGGGTGGTTAGGGAAGTCAAACTTGTCTGTCAAGGAAGAGTAGAGGAAGTGAAAGACTAAGAATGAGACAGAGAATAGTTTAGATTTAGAAAGGACATAGGAAAGTATTGGTTTGGAAATAGGGTAGTTGATGAGTGGAACAGTCTACCTAGTTGGGTTATTGAGGCTAGGACTTTGGGTAGTTTCAAATTTAGGTTGGATAAATACATGAGTGGGATGGGTTGGATTTGAGTGGGACTTGCACATCAGAGCTTATTTCTTGGGTAGCATTGAAAATTGGGTTGGTCAAATGTTTGTTAGTGGGATGAATTGTAAAGGACCTGCCTAGTATGGGCCAACAGGCCTGCTGCAGTGTTCCTCCTTTCTTATGTTCTTATGTTCTTATGGAATAAAGCACCAACATCATGGAGAGAGAGAGCAGCATAATGCGATCGTTTCCTGACAACGTTTCGCCCATACAGCCTTTCTTATCAAGACGCAGAAAGGTTGTAGGTTCCAGCAATAATCACAGAACAATCTACAGGTAGCCTCCGCCAGCGTAGCACCTTTAAAATAGGGACAAGAGGAGCATAAAACTGAAGCTTGAGGGTGACACCAGTGCCAGGAGAGCCTGGAGAGGCGTGCCACCCCCCCCCCCACCAGTCCGAATTTAAATTCAAAAACTTTATTAGTTAACAATTACGGTTAGGTCCAATTACCACAATTAGAAGCAACATAAAAACAGCCGAGAGGCTTTTATAGAAATATATATGAGCAGTTTGTGGGAGGAAATACTGCGAGGGGTTGATATAACCTAGAAATTATTGCCCTTTTAAGGGTACTTGTGTGAAGCGAACTGGGAGGGAGGGAGGGAGTGAGAGGGAAGAGGGAGGGAGTGGGGAGGGGAGGGAGGGAGGGAAGTGAGAGGGGGAGGGAGGGAGTGAGAGGGGGAGGGAGGGAGTGAGAGGGGGGAGGGAGGGAGTGAGAGGGAAGAGGGAGGGTAGGAGAGGGGGAGGGAGGGAGTGAGAGGGGGAGGGAGGGAGTGAGAGGGGGGAGGGAGGGAGTGAGAGGGGGAGGGAGGGAGGGAGTGGAGGGGGGAGGGAGGGAGTGAGAGGGAGGGAGAGAGAGAGAGAGAGAGAGAGAGAGGGAAAAGAAAAGAGAGAGAGAGAAAGGGAGGGAGGGAGGGGAAACTCGCATTAAATCTGATTGTATTGCTTATATACAATCAAAATAATAATGATAATGATATAATAATAATAATAATAATAATAATAATAATAATAATAATAATAATAATAATAATAATTATTATTATTATTATTATTATTATTATTATTATTATTATTATTATTATTATTATTATTATTTATTACTGAGGCTGCAGTTTTCTGTTGTTTTAGATTTTTATGTTGTAACGAGAGATCCGAGGTTTCCACATATTAATGGAGGTGCAGGGATCAGCAGCACCACCACCACCAGCACCAGCACCACCAAGCACCACCACCAGCACCACCACACACACTCAACCACCACACACCACCACCACCACCAACCATCAACAACACCACCATCACCACAATCAACAAAACACCACCACCACCACCATCAACAACACTACCACCACCCCCACCACCCACCAACCCAAAACCACCACCACCACATCAAACAACACACCACCACCACCCACCACCACCACCACCACCACCACCACCACCACCACCACCACCACCACCACCACCACCACCACCACCACCACCACCACACCACCCCACCACCACCATCAACAACAACCACCACCACCCCCACCACCACCACAATCACCACCACCACCACCACCACACAACCCCCACCACCACCACACACACCACCACACCACCAAACCCCCAACCTCACACACCACCACCACCCAATCAACAACACCACCACACCACCACCACCACATCAACAACCAAACCCCCACCACCACCACCACCACCACCAACCACCACACACCACCACCACCACCACCACCACAATCAACAACACCAACCCACCACCACCACCACAATCACACCACCACCACCACCACCACCCACACAAACACCACCACCACCACAACAACAACACCACCACCACCACAAACAACACCACAACCACCACACACACACAACAACACTACCACCACCACCACCACCACAACCACCACAACAAAACACCACCACTAAACCAAAACCACCACCACCACCACAATCAACACACCACCACCACCACCACAATCAACAACACCACAACACCACCAACTCAACAACACACACCACCACCAAAAACAACAACAAAAACAAACAACAAAACAACAACAACAAAAACAACAACAACAAAAACAACAACAACCAAAAACAACAACAACAATAACACACCACCAAAAAAACAACAACAAAAACAACGCAACAAACAACACCACCACCACAACATCAAACAACAACAACACCACCACCACCAAAACAACAACAAAACACCACCACCAAAAACAAAAACAACCAAAACAACAACCAACAAAAACAACAACAACAAACACCACCACCACAAAACAACAAAACAACAAACAACAACACAAAACAACAACCAACAACAACAACAACCACCACAAAAAACATAACAACAACAACACCACCACCACCAACAACAACAACAACAACAACAACAACACCAACAACAACAACAACAACACCACCAAAAACAACAACACAACAACAACACACCAACAACAACAACAACAACAACAACCACCACCACCACAACAAACAATAACAACAACACACCCCTAACCAACAACAACACCAAAACACAACAAACTAACACCAAAAAAAACAACAACAACAACACAAAACACAACACCACCAAAAACAACAACAACAACAACACCACACACCACAACAACAACACCAACAACCACACCAACACCATACAACAACAACAACAACACACACCAAACAACAACAACAAACACAACAACACCAAAACAACTAAACAACAACAACACCATCCAACAACAACAACAACAACACACCACCCACCACCCCACCAACAACAACAACAACAACAACAGTACGCCAGAAGCAAGCAGCACCATCCTACCACCACATGAGCGGGAAAAACTGTGTTTAAGCACTATTACGTGTCGTGTCCACATGTTATTTGGGGAAGAGGTCTGCAGCCAGAGAAGGTTCTTCGATGCCCGGGTCTCAGACCGACGTGGAGAGCAGCTCACCTCCACCTCCATCACACAGTGCACCACAGCTCACCTCCACCTCCACCACACAGTGCACCACAGCTCACCTCCACCACACAGTGCACCACAGCTCACCTCCACCTCCATCACACAGTGCACCACAGCTCACCTCCACCTCCATCACACAGTGCACCACAGCTCACCTCCACCCACAGTGCACCACAGTCACCTCCCCTCCATCACACAGTGCACCACAGCTCACCTCCTCCACCACACAGTTGCACACACCAACTCTACCTCCACCAACAGTGCACCACAGCTCACCTCCGCCTCCATCCAGCCAGTGCACACAGCTCACCCACCCACCAGACAGTGCACCACAGCTCACCTCCACCTCCACACACAGTGCACCACAGCTCAC
>NC_069403.1:46917533-46920033 GCF_026875155.1 Cherax quadricarinatus
AGAACAAGTGATTTAAAAAGGATCATCATTGGCTTAGCATCTCTTGACTTGAATGTTCTCATTATCCATCCTATCAGTTTCCTAGCAGATGTGATAGTGGCATTGCTGTGGTCCGTGAAGGTGAGGTCTTCAGACAATACCACTCCCAGGTCCTTCTCATTACTTTTCCGTTTGTAGTATACGCAATTCTAGTTATTATTTCCTCGTTTTCCATAACGGATTAGTTAGAATTTGTCTTCATTGAACATCATATTGTTCTTCGTTGCACACTGGAAAACTTTGTTTATATCTTCTTGGAGATTTATCGTGTCCTTAATTGATGCAGAGCCTACTATCGTTTGCTAAGGATGATACGGTGCTATGGTTTACATCTCTGTCTATGTCTGAGATGAGGATGAGGAACAGGGTGGTATTGGGTGGTGGCAACACCTGTGGTCTAAACCCTGGGTGGTGGCAACACCTGTGGTCTAAACCCTGGGTGGTGGCAACACCTGTGGTCTAAACCCTGGGTGGTGGCAACACCTGCAGGTTGACACAGGGGGATTATCACAACCTCCCAGTATAACACAAGGTCATAACAACCTCCCAGTATAACACAAGGTCATAACAACCTCCCAGTATAACACAAGGTCATAACAACCTCCCAGTATAACACAAGATTATAACAACCTCCCAGTATAACAAAAGGTCTTAACAACCTTCCAGTATAACACAAGGTCATAACAACGTTCCATGTTAACACAAGGTCATAACAACGTTCCAGTATAACACAAGGTCATAACAACCTCCCAGTATAATACAAGGTCATAACAACCTTCCAGTGTAACAAAAGGTCATAACAACCTCCCAATACAACACAAGGTCATCACAGTCTCCCAGTATAACACAAGACCATTAAAACCTCAAGTATGCTGTGTGGTGGTCGGGACTGATAACTTTCAGGTCTGTGGTGTGGTGGTGGAGACTGATAACCTTCAGGTCTGTGGTGTGGTGGTGGAGACTGATAACCTTCAGGCTGTGGTGTGGTGGTGGAGACTGATAACCTTCAGTCTGTGGTGTGGGGTGTGGGACTGAAAACCTTTAGGTCTGTGTGTGGTGGTGGGGACTGATAACCTTCAGGTCTGTGGTGTGGTGGTGGAGACTGATAACCTTCAGGTCTGTGGTGTGGTGGTGGAGACTGATAACCTTCAGGTCTGTGGTGTGGTGGTGGGGACTGATAACCTTTAGGTCTGTGGTGTGGTGGTGGGGACTGATAACCTTCAGGTCTGTGGTGTGGTGGTGGAGACTGATAACCTTCAGGTCTGTGGTGTGGTGGTGGAGACTGATAACCTTTAGGTCTGTGGTGTGGTGGTGGGGACTGATAACCTTCAGGTCTGTGGTGTGGTGGTGGAGACTGATAACCTTCAGGTCTGTGGTGTGGTGTGGGACTGATAACCTTAGGTCTGTGGTGTGGTGGTGGAGACTGATAACCTTCAGGTCTGTGGTGTGGTGGTGGGACTGATAACCTTAGGTCTTGGTGTGGTGGTGGGACTGATAACCTTCAGGTCTGTGGTGTGGTGGTGGAGACTGATAACCTTCAGGTCTGTGGTGTAGTGGTGGAGACTGATAACCTTCAGGTCTGTGGTGTGGTGGTGGGAACTGATAACCTTCAGGTCTGTGGTGTGTGGTGGGAAATGATAACCTTCAGGTCTGTGGTGTGTGGTGGAGACTGATAACCTTCAGGTCTGTGGTGTGGTAGTGGGAACTGATAACCTTCAGGTCTATGGTGTGTGGTGGGGACTGATAACCTTTTAGTTATGTGGTGTAGGTATTGGAAACTGATATACTTTTTCAGGTCTATGTGTATGGTGGGACTGTAACTTTCAGGTCTATGGTGTAGTGGTAGGGATTGATAACTTCCTATTCTTTGGGGAAACCATACTTTCGATCTTATGAGGCTGCTTTATTGCTTTGAGGTCTTAATTGTGTGTATGGTGGGGACTGTTAACTTTCAGGTCTATGGTGTTTTGTTTTGGGTTGGGGGGAACTGATAACTTCAGGTCTATGGTGTAGTGGTGGGGACTGATAACTTTCAGGTCTATGGTGTAGTGGTGGGGACTGATAACTTTCAGGTCTGTCATGTAGTGGTGAGGACTGATAACTTTCAAGTCTGTGGTGTAGTGGTGGGGACTGATAACTTTCAGGTCTATGGTGTAGTGGTGGGGACTGATAACTTTCAGGTCTATGGTGTAGTGGTGGGGACTGATAACTTTCAGGACTATTGTGTAGTGATGGGGACTGATTACTTTCAGGTCTATGGTGTAGTGGTGGGGACTGATAACTTTTTGTAGGGGCTTAATGGTGTAGTGTGGGGGACTGATAACTTTCAGTCTGTGGTGTAGTGGTGGGGACTGATAACTTTCAAGGGCTGTTGTGTAGTGGTGGGGACTGATAACTTTCAGGTTGTGTGTGGTATGACAATATTCATCAAATGGTGTACTTGGAGATAGAAGTCGTGTGA
>NC_069403.1:46922533-46950033 GCF_026875155.1 Cherax quadricarinatus
TAGCAAGGTTGCCACAGGAAGGTAGAGATAGCAAGGTTGCCACAGGAAGGTAGAGGTAGCAAGGTTGCCACAGGAAGGTAGAGGTAGCAAGGTTGCCACAGGAAGGTAGAGGTAGCAAGGTTGCCACAGGAAGGGTAGAGGTAGCAAGGTTGCCACGGAAGGTAGAGGTAGCAAGGTTGCCACAGGAAGGTAGAGGTAGCAAGGTTGCCACAGGAAGGTAGAGGTAGCAAGGTTGCCACAGGAAGGTAGGTGTAGCAAGGTTGTCACAGGAAGGTAGAGGTAGCAAGGTTGCCACAGGAAGGTAGAGGTGGCAAGGTTGCCACTGCACTATTATAATGGAAAAAGACTCGGGGATAATGTACGATTGAGGACTGAATGGATTACGTCTGATTGATTAATTACTTCCGGTTCAGTGTAATTAATGGTTGAAAAGAGTTAATGGACAGTGCCCGGCTGAACTGCCATTACTGAATTAAGAGCAGGTTAATGCAGCTTGAGTTAATAGGCAAGAGGAGAGTGTGTCTAATTCGATCTTAAAGAGCTGATCAAACGTCTGGTCAAACAGCTGATCAATCCATTGAGCAAGCAGCTGATCAAGTCACATTGTAAACATCTGAACCGGATAACCTACATCTTCATAACCATATATCCGGCTATAAACACTAGAGCCGGATAAATCGTTGTCTTAAAGAAGAAACCTTGGGCTAAAATTAGCAGAGCCGGATAAGCGGTGCTTTAATGACAAGGCTTCACGTTTTGAAGGGCATAGCCGGATAACCTCTTAATCTTCGCATTTGTGCCAGCCAAACGAGCTGAAGTGAGTGGTAATGGGTTAAAGGGGGTTCACCCATTACTGTGGCCCCATTAAATGGGGGGGGGGAGGTAAGGTGTTGGGAAGAAGAAAATACGCATGAGATTAGTGGAGGAACCGGTGAGTGCGAGAGCCGATGGAAGGGAACCAGAGAGGAAGGGAACCAGAGAAGGTTCAGTGGATTGAAGAACCTGGAAAGAACCTTGCAAGTCTCAATTCATGGGTTTGTTTCCTCTTAAGGACTAGATTTAAAGGCTTCAGGTTTAACTTCGGAACTAAGTTAAAGGCTTCAGTTCTCCTTCTAATGCAAGTCAGTCACTAAACTTGTCCACCAATGCTAGTCAGTTGCAAGATATGACCACCCTGGCAGTCAGTCACTAGACATGCCCACAAATACTAGTCAGTCACTGGGCACTCCCACCCTGTCAGTCAACCACTAGACACGCCCACCCCGGCAGTCAGTCATTAGACATACCCGCTAATACTAGTCAGTCACTAGATATACCCGCTAATACTAGTCAGTCACTTGTTAAGAATGAAGTATCACCAGGCGCTCACCATGATTGAGACTCCACCCACACCATCACCATGACTGGGACACCACCCACACTATCGCCATGATTGGGATTCCACCCACACTATCACCATGACTGGGACACCACCCACACTATCACCATGATTGGGAAACCCACACTATCACCATGACTATAACGCCATCACTATCACCATTATTGGGACACCAACACTATCACCATGATTGGGACACGGACACCCACACTATCATCATGATTGGGACACCAACACTATCACCATTATTGGGACACCAACACTATCACCATGACTATAACACCATCACTATCACCATTATTGGGACACCAACACTATCACCATGATTGGGACACCCATACTATCATCATGATTGGGACGCCAACACTATCCACCATTATTGGGACACCAACACTATCACCATGACTATAACACCATCACTATCATCGTTATTGGGACACCCACACTATCATCATGATTGGGACACCAACACTATCACCATGATTGAGACACCAACACTATCACCATGATTGGAACACCCACACTATCACCATGATTGAGACACCAACACTATCACCATGATTGAGACACCAACACTATCACCATGATTGGAACACCCACACTATCACCATGATTAAGACACCACTCACACCACGGTAAATCTTCGGTAATCCGTGGTGAGGTCATTTTGAAACCTAGGAGCTAGTGAGGGTCACCAGGGACCAACAGGGGTTACGGGGGTCACTAAAGACTACTTACCGGCCACTAAAGATCACTGGAAAGCCCCTAACAATCAATAGATGCCTCTGAGATGCCTCTGGGGACCACTGAAGAGAAACTAGGGACCACTGCGGAGTCACTAGGGACCACTGAGAGGTTACTAGGAATCACTGAGGAGACACTAGGGACCACTGAGGAATCACTAGGGACCACCGAGGAGTCACTAGGGATCACTGAGGAGTCATTAGGAACCACTGACGAGTCACTAGGACCACTGAGGAGCCACTAGGACCACTGAAGAGTCACTAGGGACCACTGAGGAGTCACAAGAGACCACTGAGGAGTTACTAGGGACTACTGAGGAGTCACTAGGACCACTGAGGAGCCACTAGGGACCACTGAGGAGTCACTAGAGATCACTGAGGAGACGCTAGAACCGCTGAGGAGTCACTAGGACCACTGAGAAGCTACTAGCAACTACTGAGGAGTCACTAGGACCGCTGAGGAGTCACTAGGGACCACTGAGGAGTCACTAGAGATCACTGAGGAGACACTAGAACCACTGAGGAGTCACTAGGACCACTGAGGAGCTACTAGCGACTACTGAGGAGTCACTAGGACCACTGAGGAATCACTAGCGACCACTGAGGAGTTACTAGGGACTACTGAGGAGTCACTAGGGACCACTGAGGAGTTACTAGAGACCACTGAGGAGTAACTAGGGACTACTGAGGAGTCACTAGGAACTGCTGAGGAGTCACTAGGGACCACTGAGGAGTTACTAGGGACCACTGAGGAGTTACTAGGGACTACTGAGGAGTCTATAAGGACCACTGAGGAGTCACTAGCGACCACTGAGGAGTACTAGGGACCACTGAGGAGTCACTAGCGGCCACTGAGGAGTATTAGGGACCACTGAGGGGTCACTAGCGACCACTGAGGAGTCACTAGCGACCACTGAGGAGTTACTAGAGACCACTGAGGAGTTACTAGGGACCACTGAGGAGTTACTAGGGACTACTGAGGAGTCTATAAGGACCACTGAGGAGTCACTAGCGACCACTGAGGAGTACTAGGGACCACTGAGGAGTCACTAGCGGCCACTGAGGAGTCACTAGCGACCACTGAGGAGTCACTAGCGACCACTGAGGAGTACTAGGGACGAGGAGTCATTAGGACCACTGAAGAGTCACTAAGGACAACTGAGGAGACACAGCAAACAAAAACACGGTTATGAACAGTTAACAATAAACACTGTTAACAGAAGACACTGTTAACAGAAAAACGTAATTATTAAAATAACATCGTTAACACAAATTTATTGGTGGTTAGTGTAAGTTTTTTCTCAGGTAAAAGGTGGAAGAAATTTTTCCTGAATTTTGGGGTGCCCTGATTTTATGAAAGTGCCCTGAAATTTTTAGAGTGCCTTCTAAGAGTCATTGACAATTTTAAGCGCCAGTTATATTCTCGTATTTTTTAAGAGTTTCTGATTTTTTTGAGTGCCCTGATTTCATTAAAGAGTCCCTGATTTTTCAAAGAGTCCCTGATTTTTCAAAGAGTCCCTGATTTTTCAAAGAGTCCCTGATTTTTCAAAGAGTCCCTGATTTTTCAAAGAGTCCCTGATTTTTCAAAGAGTCCCTGATTTTTCAAAGAGTCCCTGATTTTTCAAAGAGTCTCTGATTTTTCAAAGAGTCCCTGAATATTTTTAATAGTTTCTGTTTTCATTTAAGCTCTTCATTTTTTAAGACCCTGATTTTTAAGTCTCTTATTTTTTAAAAGTCCTTGATTTTTAAGAGTCCCTGATATTTTAAGTCTTTGATTTTTAAGAGTCCATTAATTTTTAAAAGTTCCTTGTCTTTCAAAAGTCCTTGATTTTTTAAAAGTCCTTGATTTTTTAAATCCCTGATTTTTTAAGAGTCCCCGATTTTTAAAAGTCACTGATTTTTTAAGTGTCCCTGGTTTTTAAAAGTCCTTGATTCTTTAAAAGCTCCTGATTTTTTAAGTCTAGGACTTTTTAAGAGTCCATTATTTTTTAAAAGTCCCCGATTTTTTAAAAGTCCCTGAATATTTAAGATTCCCTGTTTTTTAAGAGTCCCTGGTTCCTTAAGAGTCTCTGGTTTTTTAAGAATCCCTGGTTTTTAAAGAGTCCCTGATTTTTTAAGAGCCCCTGTTTTTTTAAGAGTCCATGGTTTTTAAAGAGTCCCTGGTTTTTAAGAGTCCCTGGTTTTTTAAGAGTCCTTGGATTTTTAAGAGTCCCTGGTATTTTAAGAGTCCCTGATTTTTAAAGAGTCCCTGGTGTTTTAAGAGTCCCTGTTTTTTTAAAAGCCCCTGTTATTTTAAGTGTCCATGGTTTTTAAAGAGTCCCTGGTTTTTAAGAGTCCCTGGTTTTTATAGCGTCCCTGGTTTTTAAAGAGTCCCTGGTTTTTAAAGAGTCCCTGGTTTTTAAAGAGTCTCTAGTTTTTTAGGAGTCCCTGGTTTTTTAAGAGTCCCTGATTTTTAAAGAGTCCCTGGCTTTTTTTAAGAGTCCCTGGATTTTTTTAAGAGTCCCTGTTTTTTAAAAGTCCCTGGTTTTTAAAGAGTCCCTGTTTTTTTAAGAGTCCCTGGTTTTTTAAGAGTCCCTGGTTTTTAAAGAGTCCCTGGTTTTTTAAGAGCCCCAGTTTTTTTAAGAGTCCCTGGCTTTTAAAGAGTCCCTGGTTTTTAAGAGTCCCTGGATTTTAGAGAGTCTCTGGTTTTTTAAGAGTCCCTGGTTTTTAAGAGTCCCTGGTTTTTAAAGAGTCCCTGGTTTTTTAAGAGTCCCTGTTTTTTTAAGAGTCCTTGGTTTTTTAAAAGTCCCTGGTTTTTAAAGAGTCCCTGGTTTTTAAGAGTTCCTGGCTTTTTAAGAGTTCCTGCTTTTTTAAAGAGTTCCTGGTTTTTTAAGAGTCCCTGGTTTTTAAAGAGTCCCTGGTTTTTAAAGAGTCCCTGGTTTTTTAAGAGTCCTTGGTTTTTTAAAAGTCCCTGGTTTTTAAAGAGTCCCTGGTTTTTAAGAGTTCCTGGCTTTTTAAGATTTCTGCTTTTTTAAAGAGTTCCTGGTTTTTTAAGAGTCCCTGGTTTTTTAAGAGTCCCTGGTTTTTAAAGAGTCCCTGGTTTTTAAAGAGTCCCTGTTTTTTAAGAGTCTCTGGTTTTTAAAGAGTTCCTGGTTTTTAAAGAGTCCCTGGTTTTTAAAGAGTCCCTGGTTTTTAAAGAGTCCCTAGTTTTTAAAGAGTCCCTTGCTTTTAAAAAGTCCTTGGTTTTTTAAGAGTCCCTGGTTTTTTAAGAGTCCCTGGTTTTTAAGAGTCACTGTTTTTTAAAAGTACCTGGTTTTTAAAGAGTCCCAATTTTTTTAAGAGTCCCTGGTTTTTTAAGAGTCCCTGATTTTTTAAGAGACCCTGGTTATTTAAGAGTCCCTGGTTTTTTAAGAGTCCCTGGTTTTTAAGAGTCCCTGGTTTTTCAGGAGTCCCTGGTTTTTTAAGAGTCCCTAGTTTTTTAAGAGTCCCTGGTTTTTTAAGAGTTCCTGGTTTTTAAGAGTCCCTGATTTTTAAGAGTCCCTGGTTTTTAAGAGTCCCTGGTTTTTAAGAGTCCCTGGTTTTTAAGAGTCCCTGGTTTTTTAAGAGTCCCTGGTTTTTAAGAGTCCCTGGTTTTTAAGAATCCCTGGTTTTTAAGAGTCCCTGATTTTTAAGAGTCCCTGATTTTTAAGAGTCCCTGATTTTTAAGAGTCCCTGGTTTTTAAGAGTCCCTGGTTTTTAAGAGTCCCTGTTTTTTAAGAGTCCCTGGTTTTAAGTCCCTGGTTTTTAAGAGTCCCTGGTTTTTAAGAGTCCCTGGTTTTTAAGAGTCCCTGGTTTTTAAGAGTCCCTGGTTTTTTAAGAGTCCCTGGTTTTTAAGAGTCCTGGTTTTTAAGAGTCCCTGGTTTTTAAGAGTCCCTGGTTTTTAAGAGTCCTGGTTTTTAAGAGTCCCTGGTTTTTAAGAGTCCCGGTTTTTAAGAGTCCCTGGTTTTTAAGAGTCCCTGTTTTAGAGTCCCTGGTTTTTAAGAGTCACTGGTTTTTAAGAGTCCCTGGTTTTTAAGAGTTCCTGGTTTTTAAGAGTCCTCCTGTTTTTTAAGAGTCCCTGGTTTTTAAGAGTCCTGGTTTTTAAGAGTCCCTGGTTTTTAAGAGTCCCTGGTTTTTAAGAGTCCCTGGTTTTTAAGAGTCCCTGGTTTTTAAGAGTCCCTGGTTTTTAAGAGTCCCTGGTTTTTAGGAGTCCCTGGTTTTTAAGAGTCCCTGGTTTTTAAGATCCTGGTTTCAAGAGTCCCTGGTTTTTAGAGTCCTGGTTTTTAGAGTCCCTGGTTTTTAAGAGTCCTGGTTTTTAAGAGTCCCTGGTTTTTAAGAGTCCCTGGTTTTTAAGAGTCCCTGGTTTTTAAGAGTCCCTGGTTTTTAAGAGTCCCTGGTTTTTAAGAGTCCCTGGTTTTTAAGAGTCCCTGGTTTTTAAGAGTCCCTGGTTTTTAAGAGTCCCTGGTTTTTAAGAGTCCCTGGTTTTTAAGAGTCCCTGGTTTTTAAGAGTCCCTGGTTTTTAAGAGTCCCTGGTTTTTAAGAGGTCTCTTACTGTTCTGTAATGAAGACATGAAGAACATTTACAGTATGAGTCACTAGCTTATGTTAACTGAAATATGCTAATGTATACTAAACTAATATATGCTAACATGTCCTAAACTAATATATGCTAACATGTCCTAAACTAATATATGCTAACATGTCCTAAACTAACATGTACTGAAGCACTTTTCTGTGTATAACTGATGAAATCAATTAATGCATCTCAACTCCCCCCCCCCCAAAAAAAAAAAAACATTGAATTGTCAAGTGATCTATTATAATTTTCATTTTGCTCCAAAAATGGTCAGTTATTCTAAAAATCTCTTGATGTGGCTTCGAAGATGCTGAAATTTGACCCCTCAAAATGCTGAGCTTTTAGCACAAAAAATGTGAGATTTGGCCCCCTGAAAAAAAATAAGTAATGGCCCCGAAAATTCCCAGTGTTGTCTTCAAAAATGCTCAATTTTGGCCTCGAGAATTCCCGGCAGCATTTTTTCCAAAAATGCTCAGTCTTGGCCCCGAGAAAGCTGAGTTTTGGTCCCGACAATGCTCAGTTTATGCCCCGAATATGCTCAGTTCTGAGCACCCAGATCCCCTGCCTTATACACCTATAGTTGGATGGCAACGTAAAACAACATTTCTCTCATGGAGAAATGTTAACAATAAATTGTCGTCCATAGCAACTGGTGTTAATTGTTGGCTGCAAAAGTACCGTAAGGACATTGAAATGCCATTTATTGATACCAGGAAGCACTTCTGTGGCAGAAATGGCATGTATACCAGAGGACTGAGGTTGACCTAACAAGGGCAGGGATAGAAGTATTAGCTAGCTCAGTCAAGGGGACTGCTTTTACAGTGTACTGAAAACAATTAGAAATATGATTGTTTTTGACCAAAAAAAAAATGGATTGTCATACAACAGAACTGGTTAATGTATGTTAACATCAGTTAATATGAAGCAAGGCGAGAGTACAAGAAGAATAGGGAGAATATACAGACGATACACATGATATGTAAGATCACATTAACATGTACAAGTAACGTAGTAATATGAAAAATCGTAATAAAATGCGTAGGTAACATTGTAATACAATAGATCACATTAACATGCGCAGGTAACACTGTAATACGTAAATAAGATCACACGGGCATACGTAAGATTGTAAGAAATAGATCCATTACGCACTAAGCTGTGCACCGAGGAGATACTTCAGCTCTCTCTCGTAACTTGAAGATAAAATAACGAATTTCTCCACGCAAGAGACACCCCAAAAAGTGACCATCTTTGTGCCTATTTGCTGCTCTGTGCCGAACCATCACCAACCACACTCTGCATGCTGTTCTGCCCTACACCATCACCACCACACATACAGGTGGGTGTCGCTGTTATGACACCTCCAGCAGAGTAACTTGCATGCCCATGGGGGCCACCATTTTCCTCCCGACATCTGATAAACTTCTCTCCCGGGAAAAGCTTTAAAGCTCAAAATATGAAACCTTATTCTAACTAGTCTTGTGGTGGTTATGTTAAACTTGCAGTGAGCAGGAAGTTTCAGAGGCCAGCAAACGAACCTTGTGTTGTCAGCTGTGATAACTGGAAGGGCGGTGCCTCGGGATGGAAGACGGGAGCAAAGATAGTGGGGAAAGAAAAGGGGGCGGAGAAGAAAAAGATGGAGGGGTGGGGAGCAGGTGGGTGGAGGGCAGAACAGGAAGGCGGAGAGGGGCGGGGAGCAGGTGATTGGAGGTCGTAGCAGGAGGGTGGGGTCGCCCTGGCCGCTCTCAAGTTTACGACAGTGGTGGGCGAGGCCTCTTTAGCCTTCACTGTTCAGCAGCTTCACTACAGTGCTTCTTCTCTTCTCCCGGGGAAAGTCTGTCCCAAGACACTGTTGTTTTTCTGATCAAAAATAACCGTGTCGATAAGAACATACACAGGTGGGATAACTTCGCTGCTACTTTTGTAAAATTTGTCAATATATTGAAACTCGCATCAGGAACTATGTTGGAGTTGTGCTGATGCCTCACTGAACAGGCCGGGATATACTCTTAAAGAGTCACAGTGTTGGAACACATGAAACATGTGACTAGAGTGTGGTTCTATAGGAGTTATATTGTGGGAGTTCCTGCAGTGTGTGGGGGGGAGGGGGGGAGAAAAGCAGCAGTGTTAAACTCCCCAACTCCGTCTTAGTTATACTGCTAAAACAAATCCTATTTGTTTACCTGTCATATTCTATTACACAGGATGAGTTGAATACATCAGGCAATGAAATCTATCAGCCTGAGTAGGGATACTCTGGGTAGGGCCATGAGCATATCGCCAACATACTACTCTGAATTCAGTACCTACGGCAGCTTTAAATGTCTTCTTCCAGCGACACGATAGTTATTATTACTCGATAATTGTTATATATTACGTTGCAGAGAGAGAGAGAGAGAGAGAGAGAGAGAGAGAGAGAGAGAGAGAGAGAGAGAGAGAGAGAGAGAGAGAGAGAGAGAAGTGGCCCAGTGTGTGTGTGTGAGGGATGGGGGATAACATGAGCCGAGTTTATCAGGGAGTGGCGTGAAGCCTATATGAAGGGAGAGGAGGGTGGAATGAGCTCTGTGTGTCAGGGAGTGGCGGGTCATGCCACTAGTGGTTTAAGACGTGAAACATTGCCCCTGTGTACTACCACCTTTCCCTGCCGTGCGACACACCTCGTAAAGTGTCTCTGGGGAGCAGTAAATATCTCTGCCTCATCCCTGAGACACCCCAGCTCATCCCCACGACTTACTCCGTTCCAGCTGATTACATGTACACCTCCCTTCACCACACACACACACACACACACACACACACACACACACACACACACACACACACACACACACACACATACACAATATATGAAAAAGAAACTAAAGGTATGTTTGTTCACAAATCCAAATCTTGGTCATATCGCCAGGTTATGGTCCCATGTCAAGATCATAATCCCAAGTTATGGTCCCGTATTAAGATCGTAATGCCAGGTTATTGTCACATGTTAAGGTCAGGGAATAAGGTCAAACAAGGCCCATTATAACTTGATATACTTTCCAACGACCCTACTGACCAGGACAGTTAGTGTAAATTACGATGGGTAACCTTAACATTAAACGAGAAGTGTAGAGAATGGTTGGAGAATGTGAAAGTGGAGAGAGGAGAGAGGGAAGAGAATGATAGGGGTAAGGAAGGGGAAGAAAACAGCGGAAGGATAGGATAGCGAAGGTTACATACACCGAGTGTATACATACACCAAATGTATACATACACGGAGTTTAGTCCTAAGTTTAGAGGTTAAAGTATTCTTGACTGGTGGTGAACAGGTTACATGCAGCTTTAATGACCCTCATGAAGTGGATAAGCTGTAAGCTCAGTTAACGAAATAATCAAGAAGGAGAGAGGAGAGAGAGAGAAAAAGGAGACATGGTGGAGAGATGGTGGAGAGAATGGTACGAAGGTGTGAGAGAGGGAAGGAAAATATGTAAGGGCAGGTCAAAGGGGGGGAGGGGGGAGGGAAGAAACAGATGAAAAGAGTATGGGGAGGGGGGAGGTGTAAGAAAAGGGTAGGGAAGGAAATGGGAGGGGAGAAGAGGAAGTTAAGAGGGAAATGGAAAGGAGTGAGTGGGAGGGGGAGGGAGAGGAAGAGGAGGAGGGGAGCCTCAAGACACTGTGTTTTGGTCACACTGGACCAAGTACTCGTAAAATCAACTTCCTAACTAGTGCTTGCTCCGCCTCCTCCTCCTCCTCCTCCTCTCCCCCTCCCTCCTCCTCCTTATCCTCCTCCTCTTCCTCTCCCTCCTTGTCGCCGCCTTACTCTTACTCTTCCTCCTCTTACTCTTCTTCTACCTCCGTCTCCTTCCCTCCCTCCTCCTCATCTTCCTCTTTCTCCTTTCCCTCCTCTTCCTCCTCCTCCCTTTTTCCTCCTCCTCCTTCCCTCTTCCTCCTCCTCATCTACCTCCTTCTCCTCATCTCCTCTTCCTCCTGTTCCTCCTCCTCCTCCTCCTCCTGTTCCTCCTTATCCTTGGAATAAAAAGAACAGAGAGCTACATGCTAAGGAAAGGAAAGGTAAATACTTTCAAAGAAGATGAAACGAAAGAGTAGGAGAAAATGAAGGAGGGAAGGAAGCAAAGGAGGGAATGGAATAATAAAGAGAATGATGAGGATAATGAGGGATGGAACGACAAGCAGAGAGGATAGAGATGAATCGTGGATCCAGGATGGTGCGGAGGATGATGAGAGAGTGTGATGAAGGGAGGATTATATGAGAGAGAGAGAGAGTGAGAGAGAGAGGAGGAGAGAGAGAGAGAGAGAGGAGGGGAGAGAAGGAGAGAGAGAGAGAGAGGGAGGGGAGAAGAGAGAGAGAGAGAGAGAGAGAGAGAGAGAGAGAGAGAGAGAGAGAGAGAGAGAGAGAGAGAGAGATCATCACTAAGGGTCAGTGGACAGTCACTGAGATAAAAACCATGGTTACCAAGCCCACGCCAGACAAGCAGCATCAACAAAGGCACACATTGCTCTCCAGACTTGAAAGTTACTCCGGGTGGAGTGCGGTACACAAATTTAAGCCTTAATGAGGGGGGCCATAAGTTCCTAAACAGACCAATCAAAAAAGTTACCTCCACCTGCAGATGGCATTTCGAAGCCTTGGCAAGTTTCTGACCTGAGTTTTTAGGTGTGGCTACAGTCACTATTATCTTAAACTTTCCCGGGACGTAAAGTCAAAGTGGACAGAGAGAGAGAGAGAGAGAGAGAGAGAGGAGAGGGAGGAGAGAGAGTGAGAGGGGGAGAGAGAGGAGAGAGAAGGAGACGGGGAGAGAGAGGAGAGGGGAGAGGGGAGAGAGGAGGAGAGGAGAAGGGGGAAGAGAGAGAGAGAGAGAGAGTCTACATTCCTGCACTCACTCTAAGATCAATGACTTGCACGGCCAGGTCATTCTGGGAGCTGATAAATTAGACACGTGTTAAACTTGGGTTTCTTTATTGTGGAAACGTTTAGCCACACAGTGGCTTCTTCAGTTCAATACAAAGAAGAATGGTTGAAAATCGGGAAAAGTTTGAAGTAATCAGTCCCTCAGAATGGAGTCGATGTAATCAGTCCATCAATCACATCAAGCCTGATGGACGAATTACTTCAAATTCCTTCTGATCTCCAACCGTTCTTCTCTCTATTGGACTGATGAAGCTACTGTGTGTCAAAACGTTTCCACAATATAGCCAAGTGTTGCAGATGTGTCTAATTTATCAACTTGTCGGTTCACTGAACCATTTATCTCCAGTCTGAGAGTTGCATCTTGCTCACTTGTGTTCTGTGAAATAAACTGTGCGTGTCTCAGCTCCTCCAGATCTTCCTGGACCTTTCTCTTTCCCCGGCCTCCCGGTACTCGGTGTCACACTCACAGTCCCCCGGCCTCCCGGTACTCGGTGTCACACTCACAGTCCCCCGGCCTCCCGGTACTCGGTGTCACATCACAGTCCCCGGCCTCCCGGTACTCGGTGTCCCCACTCACAGTCCCCCGGCCTCCCGGTAATCGGTGTCACACTCACAGTCCCCCGGCCTCCCGGTACTCGGTGTCACACTCACAGTCCCCCGGCCTCCCGGTACTCGGTGTCACACTCACAGTCCCCCGGCCTCCCGGTACTCGGTGTCACACTCACAGTCCCCCGGCCTCCCGGTACTCGGTGTCACACTCACAGTCCCCCGGCCTCCTGGTACTCGGTGTCACACTCACAGTCCCCCGGCCTCCCGGTACTCGGTGTCACACTCACAGTCCCCCGGCCTCCTGGTACTCGGTGTCACACTCACAGTCCCCCGGCCTCCCGGTACTCGGTGTCACACTCACAGTCCCCCAGCCTCCCGGTACTCGGTGTCACACTCACAGTCCCCCGGCCTCCCGGTACTCGGTGTCACACTCACAGTCCCCCGGCCTCCCCGGGACTCGGTGTCACATCACAGTCCCCCGGCCCTCCGGTACTCGGTGTCACACTCACAGTCCCCCCGGGCCCCTGGTACTCGGTGTCACACTCACAGTCCCCGGCCTCCCCGGTACTCGGTGTCACACTCACAGTCCCCCGGGCCCCCCGGTACTCGGTGTCACACTCACAGTCCCCCCGGCCCCCCCGGTCTCGGTGTCACACTCACAGTCCCCCGGCCTCCTGGTACTCGGTGTCACACTCACAGTCCCCCGGCCTCCCGGTACTCGGTGTCACACTCACAGTCCCCGGCCTCCGGTAAATCGGTGTCACACTCACAGTCCCCCGGCCTCCCGGTACTCGGTGTCACACTCACAGTCCCCCGGCCTCCCGGTACTCGGTGTCACACTCACAGTCCCCCGGCCTCCCGGTATCGGTGTCACACTCACAGTCCCCCCGGGTTCTGGTACTCGGTGTCACACTCACGTCCCCCGGCTCCCCGGTACTCGGTGTCACACTCACAGTCCCCAGCCTCCCGGTACTCGGTGTCACATCACAGTCCCCGGCCTCCCGGTACTCGGTGTCACACTCACAGTCCCCCGGCCTCCCGGTACTCGGTGTCACACTCACAGTCCCCCGGCCTCCCGGTACTCGGTGTCACACTCACAGTCCCCCGGCCTCCTGGTACTCGGTGTCACACTCACAGTCCCCCGGCCTCCCGGTACTCGGTGTCACACTCACGTCCCCGGCCTCCCCGGGACTCGGTGTCACACTCCAGTCCCCGGCCTCCAGGTACTCGGTGTCACACTCACAGTCCCCCGGCCTCCGGTATCGGTGTCACACTCAGCCCCGGCCTCCCGGTACTCGGTTTTCACACTCACAGTCCCCGGGCTCCTGGTACTCGGTGTCACACTCACAGTCCCCGGCCTCCCCATACTCGGTTGTCACACTCAACGTCCCCCGGCCTCCCGGTACTCGGTGTCACACTCACAGTCCCCCGGCCTCCCGGTACTCGGTGTCACACTCACAGTCCCCCGGCCTCCCGGTACTCGGTGTCACACTCACAGTCCCCCAGCCTCCTGGTACTCGGTGTCACACTCACAGTCCCCGGCCGCCTGGTACTCGGTGTCACATCACAGTCCCCCGGCCTCCCGGTACTCGGTTTTCAAACTCCAGTCCCCCCGGGCCTTTCCCCGGTACTCGGTGTCACACTCACAGTCCCCCAGCCTCCTGGTACTCGGTGTCACATCACGTCCCCGGCCTCCTGGTATCGGTGTCACACTCAAGTCCCCCGGCCTCCCGGTACTCGGGTGTCACCTCACAGTCCCCCGGCCCTGGTACTCGGTGTCACACTCACAGTCCCCGGCCTCCCGGGGACTCGGTGTCACACTCACAGTCCCCGGCCTCCCCGGTACTCGGTGTTTACAAATCACAGTCCCCCAGCCTCTGGTATCGGTGTCCACACTCACAGTCCCCCCGGGCTCCTGGTACTCGGTGTCACACTCACAGTCCCCCGGCTCCCGGTACTCCCGGTGTCACACTCACAGTCACCCGGCCTCCGGTTATCGGTGTCACACTCCAGTCCCCGGCCTCCTGGTACTCGGTGTCACACTCACAGTCCCCCAGCCTCCTGGTTTCTCGGGTTCACACTCCCCAGTCCCCAGGCCTCTGGTACTCGGTGTCACACTCACAGTCCCCCAGCCTCCTGGTACTCGGTGTCACACTCACAGTCCCCCGGCCTCCTGGTACTCGGTGTCACACTCACAGTCCCCCGGCCTCCTGGTACTCGGTGTCACACTCACAGTCCCCCGGCCTCCTGGTACTCGGTGTCACACTCACAGTCCCCCAGCCTCCTGGTACTCGGTGTCACACTCACAGTCCCCCGGCCTCCTGGTACTCGGTGTCACACTCACAGTCCCCCAGCCTCCTGGTACTCGGTGTCACACTCACAGTCCCCCAGCCTCCTGGTACTCGGTGTCACACTCACAGTCCCCCAGCCTCCTGGTACTCGGTGTCACACTCAAAAGTCCACGGCCTCCTGGTACTCCCGGGGACAAAAATCACGTCCCCCGCCTCCTGGTATCGGTGTCACACTCACAGTCCCCAGCCTCCCGGTACTCGGTGAAAAACTCACAGTCCCGGCCTCCTGGGTACTCGGTGACACACTCACAGTCCCCCGGCCTCTGGTACTCGGTGACCCCACTCACAGTCCCCCAGCCTCCTGGTACTCGGTGGGCACACTCACAATCACCCGGCCTCCTGGTATCGGTGTCACCTCACAGTCCCCGGCCTCCTGGTACTCGGTGACACACTCACAGTCCCCCGGCCTTCTGGTACTCGGTGTCACACTCTCAGTCCCCCAGCCTCCTGGTACTCGGTGTCACACTCACAGTCCCCCGGCTTCCTGGTACTCGGTGTCACACTCACAGTCCCCCGGCCTCCCGGTACTCGGTGTCACACTCACAGTCCCCCGACCTCCTGGTACTCGGTGTCACACTCACAGTCCCCCAGCCTCCTGGTACTCGGTGACACTCACAGTCCCCCGGCCTCCTGGTACTCGGTGACACACTCACAGTCCCCCAGCCTCCTGGTACTCGGTGTCACACTCACAGTCCCCCGGCTTCCTGGTATCGGTGTCACACTCACAGTCCCCCCGGGCCCCCTGGTACTCGGGTCACCTCACAGTCCCCGACCTCCTGGTACTCGGTGTCACACTCACAGTCCCCCAGCCTCCCGGTACTCGGTGGGCACTCACAGTCCACCGGCCTCCTGGTACTCCCGGGGACACACTCACAGTCCCCCAGCCTCCTGGTACTCGGTGACACACTCACAGTCCCCAAGCCTCCTGGCACTCGGTGACACACTCACAGTCCCCCGGCCTCCGGGTACTCGGTGGGCACACTCACAGTTCCCCCGCCTCCTGGTATCGGTGGGCACACTCAAAAGTCCCCGCCCTCCTGGTACTCGGTGTCACACTCACAGTCCCCCGGCCTCCTGGTACTCGGTTTTCACACTCACAGTCACCCCGGGCCCCCTGGTACTCGGTGTCACACTCACAGTCCCGGCCCCCCCGGTACTCGGTGTCAAAATCACAGTCCCCAGCCTCCTGGTACTCGGTGACACACTCACGTCCCCGGCTCTGGTACTCGGTGTCACACTCACAGTCCCAGCCTCCTGGTACTCGGTGACTCACTCACAGTCCCCCCGGGCCCCCTGGTACTCGGTTGTCACACTCACAGTCCCCCCGCCTCCTGGTACTCGGTGTCACCTCACAGTCCCCGGCCTCTGGTACTCGGTGTCACACTCATAGTCCCCCCGGGCCCCCTGGTACTCGGTGTCACACTCACAGTCCCCCGCCTCCTGGTATCGGTGCACACTCCAGTCCCCGGCCTCCTGGTACTCGGTGGAACACTCACAGTCCCCGGCCTCCTGGTACTCGGTGACACACTCACAGTCCCCCGGCCTCCTGGTACTCGGTGACACACTCACAGTCCCCCAGCCTCCTGGTACTCGGTGACACACTCACAGTCCCCCCGGCCTCCTGGTACTCGGTTGTCACACTCCACATCCCCGGCCTCCTGGTACCGGTGACCCCACTCACAGTCCCCCGGCCTCCTGGTACTCGGTGTCACACTCACAGGCCCAGCCTCCTGGTATCGGTATCACACTCACAGTCCCCCGGCCTCTGGTACTCGGTGCCACACTCACAGTCCCCCCGGGCCCCCGGTACTCGGTGTCACCTCACAGTCCTCCGACCTCCTGGTTCTCGGTTGTCACACTCACAGTCCCCGCCTCCTGGTATCGGTGACACACTCACAGTCCCCGGCCTCTGGTACTCGGTGACACACTCACAGTCCCCAGCCTCCTGGTTTCTCGGTGACACACTCACAGTCCCCGGCCTCCCGGTATCGGTGACACACTCACAGTCCCCCAGCCTCTGGTACTCGGGGGACACACTCACAGTCCCCCGGCCTCCTGGTACTCGGTGTCACACTCACAGTCCCCCGGCCTCCTGGTACTCGGTGACACACTCACAGTCCCCCGGCCTCCTGGTACTCGGTGTCACATTTACCCGTCCCCCCCGCCTCCTGGTACTCGGTATCACACTCACAGTCCCCCGGCCTCCTGGTACTCGGTGTCACACTCACAGTCCCCCGGCCTCCCGGTACTCGGTGTCACACTCACAGTCCCCCGGCCTCCCGGTACTCGGTGTCACACTCACAGTCCCCCGGCCTCCCGGTACTCGGTGTCACACTCACAGTCCCCCGGCCTCCCGGTAAACGGTGTCACACTCACAGTCCCCCGGCCTCCTGGTACTCGGTGTCACACTCACAGTCCCCCCGGGCCCGCGGTATCGGTTTTCCACTCCACAGTCCCCCCGGGCCCCCGGTACTCGGTGTCACACTCACGTCCCCCGGCCTCCCGGTACTCGGTTTCCCACTCACCAGTCCCCGGCCTCCCGGTACTCGGTGTCACACTCAGTCCCCGGCCCCCGGTACTCGGTGTCAACTCCCGTCCCCCGGCCTCCCGGTTTCTCGGTGTCACACTCACAGTCCCCCGGCCTCCCGGTACTCGGTGTCACACTCAAAGTCCCCCGGCCTCCCGGTACTCGGTGTCACACTCACAGTCCCCGGCCTCCGGTACTCGGTGTCACACTCACAGTCCCCGGCCTCTGGTACTCGGTGTCACACTCACAGTCCCAGCCTCCTGGTTACTCGGTGTCACACTCACAGTCCCCCGGCCTCCTGGTACTCGGTTTTCACACTCACAGTCCCCGGCTCCCGGTACTCGGTGTCAAATCACAGTCCCCCGGCCCCCCGGTACTCGGTGTCACACTCACAGTCCCCCGCCTCCTGGTACTCGGTGTCCACTCACAGTCCCCCCGGGCCCCCTGGTACTCGGTTGTCACACTCACAGTCCCCCCGGCCTCCGGTACTCGGTGTCACACTCACAGTCCCCCGGCCCCCTGGTACTCGGTGTCCACTCACAGTCCCCCGGCCTCCGGTACTCGGTTTTCACCCTCACAGTCCCCCGGCCTCCCGGTACTCGGTGTCACACTCACAGTCCCCAGCCTCCTGGTACTCGGGTCACACTCACAGTCCCCGGCCCCCTGGTTTCTCGGTGTCCACTCACAGTCCCCCGGCCTCCCGGTACTCGGTGTCACACTCACAGTCACCCGGCCTCCCGGTACTCGGTGTCACACTCACAGTCCCCCGGCCTCCTGGTACTCGGTGTCACACTCACAGTCCCCCAGCCTCCTGGTACTCGGTGTCACACTCACAGTCCCCCGGCCTCCCGGTACTCGGTGTCACACTCACAGTCCCCCAGCCTCCTGGTACTCGGTGTCACACTCACAGTCCCCCGGCCTCCCGGTACTCGGTGTCACACTCACAGTCCCCCGGGCCCCCTGGTTTCTCGGTGTCACACTCACAGTCCCCCGGCCTCCTGGTACGCGGTTTTCACACTCACAGTCCCCCAGCCTCCTGGTACTCGGTTTTCACCCCTCACAGTCCCCCGGCCTCCTGGTATCGGTTTTTCACACTCACAGTCCCCCAGCCTCCTGGTACTCGGTGTCACACTCACAGTCCCCCAGCCTCCTGGTACTCGGTGTCACACTCACAGTCCCCCAGCCTCCTGGTACTCGGTGTCACACTCACAGTCCCCCGGCCTCCTGGTACTCGGTGACAAACTCACAGTCCCCCAGCCTCCTGGTACTCGGTGTCACACTCACAGTCCCCCAGCCTCCTGGTACTCGGTGACACACTCACAGTCCCCCCGGGTCCTGGTACTCGGTGAAAACTCACAGTCCCCGGCCTCCGGTACTCGGTGACACACTCACAGTCCCCCAGCCTCCTGGTACTCGGTGACACACTCACAATCACCCGGCCTCCTGGTACTCGGTGTCACACTCACAGTCCCCCGGCCTCCTGGTACTCGGTGACACACTCACAGTCCCCCGGCCTCCCGGTACTCGGTGTCACACTCACAGTCCCCCGGCCTCCTGGTACTCGGTGACACACTCACAGTCCCCCGGCCTCCTGGTACTCGGTGTCACACTCACAGTCCCCCGGCCTCCTGGTACTCGGTGTCACACTCACAGTCCCCCCGGGTTCCTGGTATCGGTGTCACACTCACGTCCCCGGCCTCCTGGTACTCGGTGTCACACTCACAGTCCCCCGACCTCCTGGTACTCGGTGTCACACTCACAGTCCCCCAGCCTCCTGGTACTCGGTGACACTCACAGTCCACCGGCCTCCTGGTACTCGGTGACACTCACAGTCCCCCAGCCTCCTGGTACTCGGTGTCACACTCACAGTCCCCCAGCCTCCTGGTACTCGGTGACACTCACAGTCCCCCGACCTCCTGGTACTCGGTGTCACACTCACAGTCCCCCAGCCTCCTGGTACTCGGTGTCACACTCACAGTCCCCCAGCCTCCTGGTACTCGGTGACACTCACAGTCCCCCGACCTCCTGGTACTCGGTGTCACACTCACAGTCCCCCAGCCTCCTGGTACTCGGTGACACTCACAGTCCACCGGCCTCCTGGTACTCGGTGACACACTCACAGTCCCCCAGCCTCCTGGTACTCGGTGACACACTCACAGTCCCCAAGCCTCCTGGCACTCGGTGACACACTCACAGTCCCCCGGCCTCCGGGTACTCTTTGTCACACTCACAGTCCCCCAGCCTCCTGGTACTCGGTGTCACACTCACAGTCCCCCGCCCTCCTGGTACTCGGTGTCACACTCACAGTCCCCCGGCCTCCTGGTACTCGGTGTCACACTCACAGTCCCCCGGCCTCCTGGTACTCGGTGTCACACTCACAGTCCCCGGCCTCCCGGTACTCGGTGTCAAACTCACAGTCCCCCAGCCTCCTGGTACTCGGTGACACACTCACAGTCCCCCGGCCTCCTGGTACTCGGTGTCACACTCACAGTCCCCCAGCCTCCTGGTACTCGGTGACACACTCACAGTCCCCCGGCTCCCGGTATCGGTGTCACACTCACAGTCCCCAGCCTCCTGGTTTCTCGGTGTCACACTCACAGTCCCCGGCCCCCCTGGTACTCGGTGTCACATCATTTGTCCCCCGGCCTCCCGTACCCGGTGTCACACTCACAGTCCCCAGCCTCCTGGTACTCGGTGACACAAATCACAGTCCCCCGGCCTCCTGGTACTCGGTGACACACTCACAGTCCCCCGGCCTCCTGGTACTCGGTGACACACTCACAGTCCCCCGGCCTCCTGGTACTCGGTGACACACTCACAGTCCCCCAGCCTCCTGGTACTCGGTGACACACTCACAGTCCCCCGGCCCCCTGGTACTCGGTGTCCAACTCACAGTCCCCGGCCTCCCGGTACTCGGTGACACACTCACAGTCCCCGGCCTCCTGGTACTCGGTGTCACACTCACAGTCCCCCAGCCTCCTGGTACTCGGTATCACACTCACAGTCCGCCGGCCTCCTGGTACTCGGTGCCACACTCACAGTCCCCCGGCCTCCCGGTACTCGGTTTTCACACTCACAGTCCTCCGACCTCTGGTTACTGGTGTCCACTCACAGTCCCCCAGCCTCCTGGTACTCGGTGACACACTCACGTCCCCCCGGGCCCCCTGGTACTCGGTGACCAACTCACAGTCCCCAGCCTCTGGTACTCGGTGACACACTCACAGTCCCCCGGCCCCCGGACTCGGTGACACACTCACAGTCCCCGGCCTCCTGGGTACTCGGTGACACACTCACAGTCCCCGGCTCCTGGTATCGGAGTCACACTCACAGTCCCCCAGCCTCCTGGTACTCGGTGTCAACACTCACAGTCCCCCGGCCTCCTGGTACTCGGTGGGCACACTACATTCCCCAGCCTCCTGTTTCTCGGTGTCACACTCACAGTCCCCCCGCCCCCTGGTACTTGGTGACACACTCACAGTCCCCCGGCCTCCTGGTACTCGGTGACACACTCACAGTCCCCCGGCCTCCTGGTACTCGGTGACACACTCACAGTCCCCCAGCCTCCTGGTACTCGGTGACACACTCACAGTCCCCAGGCCTCCTGGTACTCGGTGTCACACTCACAGTCCCCCGGCCTCCTGGTACTCGGTGACACACTCACAGTCCACCGGCCTCCTGGTACTCGGTGTCACACTCACAGTCCCCCAGCCTCCTGGTACTCGGTGACACACTCACAGTCCCCCGGCCTCCCGGTTTTCGGTGTCACACTCACAGTCCCCCCGGCCTCCTGGTACTCGGTGACACACTCACCAAATCCCCGGGCTCCTGGTATCGGTGTCACACTCACAGTCCCCCAGCCTCCTGGTACTCGGTATCACACTCACAGTCCCCCGGCCTCCTGGTACTCGGTGCCACACTCACAGTCCCCCGGCCTCCCGGTACTCGGTGTCACACTCACAGTCCTCCGACCTCCTGGTACTCGGTGTCACACTCACAGTCCCCCAGCCTCCTGGTACTCGGTGACACACTCACAGTCCCCCGGCCTCCTGGTACTCGGTGACACACTCACAGTCCCCCGGCCTCCTGGTACTCGGTGACACACTCACAGTCCCCCGGCCTCCTGGTACTCGGTGACACACTCACAGTCCCCCGGCCTCCGGTACTCCGGTTTACACACCAGTCCCCCGGCCTCCTGGTACTCGGAGTCACACTCACAGTCCCCCAGCCTCCTGGTACTCGGTGTCACACTCACAGTCCCCCGGCCTCCTGGTACTCGGTGACACACTCACATTCCCCCAGCCTCCTGATACTCGGTGTCACACTCACAGTCCCCCAGCCTCCTGGTACTTGGTGACACACTCACAGTCACCCGGCCTCCTGGTACTCGGTGACACACTCACAGTCCCCCGGCCTCCTGGTACTCGGTGACACACTCACAGTCCCCCAGCCTCCTGGTACTCGGTGACACACTCACAGTCCCCCGGCCTCCTGGTACTCGGTGTCACACTCACATTCCCCCGGCCTCCTTGTACTCGGTGTCACACTCACAGTCCCCCAGCCTCCTGGTACTCGGTGTCACACTCACAGTCCCCCGGCCTCCTGGTACTCGGTGTCACACTCACAGTCCCCCGGCCTCCCGGTACTCGGTGTCACACTCAAAAGTCCCCGACCTCCTGGTACTCGGTTTTCACACTCACAGGGCCCCAGACCTCCTGGTACTCGGTGGGCACTCACAGTCCCCGGCCCCCTGGTACTCGGTGACACACTTTAAGTCCCCAGCCTCCTGGTACTCGGTGACACACTCACAGTCCCCGGCCTCCTGGTACTCGGTGACACACTCACAGTCCCCCGGCCTCCCCGGTACTCGGTTTTCACCTCACAGTCCCCGCCTCCCGGTACTCGGTGTCAACTCACAGTCCCCGCCCTCCTGGTACTCGGTGTCACACTCACAGTCCCCCGGCCTCCTGGTACTCGGTGTCACACTCACAGTCCCCCGGCCTCCTGGTACTCGGTGTCACACTCACAGTCCCCGGCCTCCCGGTACTCGGTGTCACACTCACAGTTCCCCAGCCCCCTGGTACTCGGTGGGCACACTCAACAGTCCCCCGGCCTCCTTTGGGACTCGGTGTCACACTCACAGTCCCCCAGCCTCCTGGTACTCGGTTGGGCACCACTCACAGTCCCCGCCTCCTTGTACTCGGTGTCACATCACAGTCCCCCAGCCTCCTGGTACTCGGTGTCACACTCACAGTCCCCCGGCCTCCTGGTACTCGGTGTCACACTCATAGTCCCCCGGCCTCCTGGTACTCGGTGTCACACTCACAGTCCCCCAGCCTCCTGGTACTCGGTGACACACTCACAGTCCCCCGGCCTCCTGGTACTCGGTGTCACACTCACAGTCCCCCCGGGCCCCCTGGTACTCGGTGACACAACTCACGTCCCCCGGCCTCCAGGTACTCGGTGACACACTCACAGTCCCCCAGCCTCCTGGTACTCGGTGACACACTCACAGTCCCCCGGTCTCCTGGTACTCGGTGTCACACTCATAGTCCCCCGGCCTCCTGGTACTCGGTGACACACTCACAGTCCCCCGGCCTCCTGGTACTCGGTGTCACACTCACAGTCCCCCAGCCTCCTGGTACTCGGTGTCACACTCACAGTCCCCCGGCCTCCTGGTACTCGGTGTCACATCACAGTCCCCGGCCTCCCGGTTTCTCGGTGTCACATCACAGTCCCCCGGCCTCCGGTACTCGGTGTCACACTCACAGTCCCCCAGCCTCCTGGTACTCGGTGTCACACTCACAGTCCCCCGGCCTCCTGGTACTCGGTGTCACACTCACAGTCCCCCGGCCTCCCCGGGACTCGGTTTTCACACTCACAGTCCCCCCGGGCCCCCTGGTACTCGGTGTCACAATCACAGTCCCCCGGCCTCCCGGTTTCTGGTGTCACACTCACAATCCCCGGCCTCCGGTACTCGGTGTCACACTCACAGTCCCCAGCCTCCTGGTACCGGTTTTCACACTCACAGTCCCCCGGCCTCCTGGTACTCGGTGTCACACTCACGTCCCCGGCCCCCCGGTACTCGGGTCAAAACTCACAGTCCCCCGGCCTCCCGGTACTCGGTGTCACACTCACAGTCCCCCGGCCTCCTGGTACTCGGTGTCACACTCACAGTCCCCCAGCCTCCTGGTACTCGGTGTCACACTCACAGTCCCCCGGCCTCCTGGTACTCGGTGTCACACTCACAGTCCCCCAGCTCCTGGTTTCTCGGTGTCACACTCACAGTCCCCCGGCCTCCTGGTACTCGGTGTCACACTCACAGTCCCCCGGCCTCCTGGTACTCGGTGTCACACTCACAGTCCCCAGGCCTCCTGGTACGCGGTGTCAAACTCACAGTCCCCCAGCCTCCTGGTACTCGGTGTCACACTCACAGTCCCCCGGCCTCCTGGTACTCGGTGTCACACTCACAGTCCCCCAGCCTCCTGGTACTCGGTGTCACACTCACATCCCCAGCTCCTGGTATCGGTGAACACTCACGTTTCCCCGGCTCCTTTGGGATCGGTGACACACTCACAGTCCCAGCCTCCTGGTACTCGGGTGACACACTCACAGTCCCCGGCCTCTGGTACTCGGTGTCCCCACTCACAGTCCCCCGGCCTCCTGGTACTCGGTGACACACTCACAGTCCCCCGGCCTCCTGGTACTCGGTGTCACACTCACAGTCCCCCAGCCTCCTGGTACTCGGTATCACACTCACAGTCCCCCGGCCTCCTGGTACTCGGTGTCACACTCACAGTCCCCCGGCCTCCGGTACTCGGTTTTCACACTCACAGTCCCCCGGCCTCCCGGTACTCGGTGTCACACTCACAGTCCCCCGGCCTCCCGGTACTCGGTGTCACACTCACAGTCCCCCGGCCTCCCGGTACTCGGTGTCACACTCACAGTCCCCCGGCCTCCTGGTACTCGGTGTCAACTCACAGTCCCCGGCCTAGCGGTACTCGGTGTCAACACTCACAGTCCCCGGCCTCCGGTACTCGGTGTCACACTCACAGTCCCCCGGGCCCCCCGGTACTCGGTTGTCACACTCACAGTCCCCGGCCTCCGGTACTTTGGTGTCACACTCAGTCCCCCGGCCCCCCGGTACTCGGTTTTCACATCACAGTCCCCCGGCCTCCCGGTACTCGGTGTTTACATCACAGTCCCCCGGCCTCCCCGGTACTCGGTGTCACACTCAAGTCCCCGGCCTCCCGGTACTCGGTTGTACACTTACAGTCCCCGGCCTCCCGGTACTCGGTGTCACACTCACAGTCCCCCGGCCTTGGTATCGGTGTCACACTCACAGTCCCCCAGCCTCCTGGTACTCGGTGTCACACTCCCCAGTCCCCCCGGCCCCCCTGGGTACTCGGTGTCACACTCACAGTCCCCCCGGCCTCCGGTACTCGGGTCAAACTCAGTCCCCCGGCCTCCGGTACTCGGGTGTCACACTACAGTCCCCCAGGGCCCCCTGGTACTCGGTGTCACAACTCCAGTCCCCGGCCTCCTGGTACTCGGTTGTCACACTCACAGTCCCCCGGCCCCCGGTTTCTCGGTGTCCATCACAGTCCCCCGGCCTCCTGGTACTCGGTGTCACACTCACAGGTCCCCGGCCTCCCGGGGACTCGGTTTTCACACTCACAGTCCCCCGGCCTCCCCGGGACTCGGTGTCCACTCACAGTCCCCAGCCTCCTGGTACTCGGTGTCACACTCACAGTCCCCCGGCCTCCTGGTACTCGGTGTCACACTCACAGTCCCCCGGCCTCCCGGTACTCGGTGTCACACTCACAGTCACCCGGCCCCCCGGTATCGGTGTCACACTCACGTCCCCCCGGGCCCCCTGGTATCGGTGTCACATCACAGTCCCCCAGCCTCCTGGTACTCGGTGTCACACTCACAGTCCCCCGGCCTCCTGGTACTCGGTGTCACACTCACAGTCCCCCAGCCTCCTGGTACTCGGTGTCACACTCACAGTCCCCCGGCCTCCTGGTACTCGGTGTCACACTCACAGTCCCCCGGCCTCCCGGTACTCGGTGTCACACTCACAGTCCCCAGGCCTTTCCCGGTACGCGGTGTCACACTCACAGTCCCCGCCTCCTGGTAAATCGGTGTCACACTCACAGTCCCCGGCCTCCTGGTTATCGGTGTCACACTCACAGTCCCAGCCTCCTGGTAATCGGTGTCACACTCACAGTCCCAGCCCCCTGGTACTCGGTGTCACACTCACAGTCCCCCAGCCTCCTGGTACTCGGTGTCACACTCACAGTCCCCCGGCCTCCTGGTACTCGGTGACAAACTCACAGTCCCCCAGCCTCCTGGTACTCGGTGTCACACTCACAGTCCCCCAGCCTCCTGTATCGGTGACACTACAGTCCCGGCTCCTGGTACTCGGTGACATCACGTCCCCGGCTCCTGGTATCGGTGACACAAATACAGTCCCCGTTCTGGTATCGGTACAATCAATTTCCCCCCTGGTATCGGTTAACCCGTCCCGGCCCTTATGGTAACATCAACACCCGCTCCGGGATTCGATGTCACCTTACATCCCCCCCCTTGGTATGGTTACCAAGTTAAAGGCCCGGCCGGTTTGGTGGAAATTAAAAAATTTGATACCTTCCAAGACCTAGGACAGGACGTTGTTAAATACGATGGGTACCTTAAAAAAAAGTAAAGTGGATGTAGGTAAGGGGGGATGGGGAACAAAGGTTATAGGGGTAAGGGGAAAAACTAGCGGAAGGTGTAAATATAGGTAATTTTAACATAAAAGGGGGTTAGTAATTGAGAATTGATGTTGAAAAAGGGGAAAAAGGGATTTAAGGGTAAGGAAGGGAGAAGGTTAAAAGGAGTAAGAGAGGAGGAAATAGAAAGGGGGAAAGAAGAGTGGAGAAGGAAGTTTGAGAGGAAGAAAAATGTGGAGGGGAGGGGGGGGGGGAAAGAAGAACCTTGGGGGGAAGTGGTAACTAAGGGGAAGAAAATTAAGAGAAGGGGAAAGGGGTAAGGGCAGGTAGGAGGGGAAGGGGTAAACCCAAATTTCAGTCAGACCAAAAAAACGTGGTTTATTTTTATTAAAAATTTAATGGGGGAATTTTTTTTTTTAAAAGTCCCCCCTCCCCTTTTGTTTTTCCCACTCCTTTCCCTTTTTCCTCAATTCTTGCTAACTTTTTCCCTTTTTCCCCTCCTTAAATCAATTTCTTTTCTATTGTGCCCCTTATATTCTTACCCGTAAAATTCCATTTTACTTGGCTATATTTTTTTCCCGTCCTTTTAAAAAAGGGGAATAAAATTTTGGGGCCATCCGGGGGGTTTTTTGGGGCCCTTTAAAATGAAAAAAGGGGAGAGAAGGAGAATATTAAAAAAGAAAGGAGGATTGGGAAAAGAAAAGGGGGAAGTTCTGAGGTAAGGTCCCAGGAAAGCCGCAGAAAGCCAAGGATAAAAAGATGAGAAAATATCAAAGGAGATTGTCAAAATAGAGAGAAAATGAAGGGGAAAGAAATAAAAAAGGAGGGGAAAAAAAGAGGAATTAAGTGGATTACGGAAGAAAGGGGGAAGGATTTTGAAATAATTTGGGATCAATGTGACGGGAGAGAAGGTAAGAGGGAAAGGAGAGAAAGGAAAGAAGATGAGAGGAAGGAGAGGAGGAGGGAAGATAGAGAAGCAGAGAGAGGGGAGAAGAAAGACGAAAGGAGAAAGTTAATCCGCACACCTAGGATTACTGACCCGGTTTGGGGAGCTGAGTAATTTAACTTGGGCGTAGGAAGTTGAAGGGAGGAAAGGGAAAAGAAGAAAGGAGAATGGAAAGGGGAAGTTACTGATAGAAAGTGACAGCAACCCAAAGGGAGAAGAGATCAAAACCTTTTACCAACTTTAATTCCGGAGATTTGGGCAAATTAACTAACATTGTGTGTCAAATCAATATTCACGCAAAATTCTCCCTGAATTGGTACTGTTTTTTCGTAATTACCTTTCTTCTTTTGAATCTTTAGTTTACCATCCCGGAATTTAAATCTCCCGGTCCCGGTTCGGGGTTTACACATCCCCCCCCGAGGGAAATACACCCGGTCCGTTCCCGGGCCTCAAGGGCCCCGGAGGTTTAACAATCCCCGGCCCGGGGGTGTACATTCCCCTGCGGACCCACGCCCCCCCGGGTTTACTAGTCCCGCCCCACTGGGTCACAAGGTGGAAAGGATGGGTACCATCCCGGTTCCCATTTCCCCATCCCTCTCGGGTCACCTTACTCCCGGCCGGACCCGGGTTCATCGTCCCCGGCCTCCGTTACTCGGGACACTACAGTCCCCGGTCCGGTCTCGGTGCCACACCGGTCCCCCGGTCCGCTTGCACACTTCCCCGGCTCCCGGGTATGGTTGTCAACTCAACAGTCCCCCCCCTCCGGTTACCTACATCCCGTCCGGCTCGGTCTCTCATCCCCCCGGCCTCGGTTTA
>NC_069403.1:46955033-47065033 GCF_026875155.1 Cherax quadricarinatus
CTTAAGCGCCCAGAACACGAAGCTTCAGCTGGCCAGAGCACGAAGCTTAAGTGGGCCAGAGCATGAAGCTTAAGCTGGTCAGAGCACGAAGCTTAAGATGGTGAGAACATGAAGCTTAAACTGGCCAGAGCATAATGCTCAAGTTGGCTGGGACTCAGGCTGGACGATGGAGGATCGAGCCTCCACTCCTCCTGGCTCTGAATAACACCATACATGTTTAGCGCTTCATATAATGCAAAAGCTATTCATAATAAATAATGTCTATGTTAAATGTTTGTAATCTGAAGAAGAAACAGAGGACTACTACTACTATTACTACTAATGCTATTACTACTACTGTTACTACTACTACTACTATTACTACTACTACTACGGTTACTACTACTACTACTATTACTACTACTACTATTACTACTACTACTATTACTAATACTATTACTAATACTAGTACTACTATTGCTACTGCTACTGTTACTACTACTACTATTACTACTACTACTACTACTACTACTACTACTACTACTAACTAACTACTAATAATAATAATAATAATAATAATAATAATAATAATAATAACAATAATAATAACAATAACCATAAGCGAGGGTCCTAACTTCCTCTCAAGGGGAGGGTTTTGCCTGTTCATTTACTCCAAAGATATGACTGGTGATTATAACTGGTGATTATAACTGGTGATTATAACTGGTGATTATGACTGGTGATTATAACTGGTGATTATAACTGGTGATTATAACTGGTGATTATGACTGGTGATTATAACTGGTGATTATGACTGGTGATTATAACTGATGATTATAACTGGTGATTATGACTGGTGATTATGACTGGTGATTATAACTGGTGATTATGACTGGTGATTATGACTGATGATTATGACTGATGATCATGACTGGTGATTATAACTGGTGATTATAACTGGTGATTATAACTGGTGATTATGACTGGTGATTATGACTGGTGATTATAACTGGTGATTATGACTGGTGATTATAACTGGTGATTATAACTGGTGATTATAACTGGTGATTATGACTGGTGATTATAACTGGTGATTATAACTGGTGATTATGACTGGTGATTATAACTGGTGATTATGACTGATGATTATGACTGATGATCATGACTGGTGATTATAACTGGTGATTATGACTGGTGATTATAACTGGTGATTATAACTGGTGATTATAACTGGTGATTATGACTGGTGATTATAACTGGTGATTATGACTGATGATTATGACTGATGATCATGACTGGTGATTATAACTGGTGATTATAACTGGTGATTATAACTGGTGATTATAACTGGTGATTATGACTGGTGATTATAACTGGTGATTATGACTGATGATTATGACTGATGATCATGACTGGTGATTATAACTGGTGATTATGACTGGTGATTATAACTGGTGATTATAACTGGTGATTATAACTGGTGATTATGACTGGTGATTATAACTGGTGATTATGACTGGTGATTATAACTGGTGATTATAACTGGTGATTATAACTGGTGATTATAACTGGTGATTATAACTGGTGATTATGACTGGTGATTATAACTGGTGATTATAACTAGTGATTATAACTGGTGATTATGACTGGTGATTATAACTGGTGATTATAACTGGTGATTATAACTGGTGATTATGACTGGTGATTATAACTGGTGATTATGACTGATGATTATGACTGGTGATTATGACTGGTGATTATCACTGGTGATTATAACTGGTGATTATGATTGATGATTATGACTGATGATCATGACTGGTGATTATGACTGATGATCATGACTGGTGATTATAACTGGTGATTATAACTGGTGATTATAACTGGTGATTATAACTGGTGATTATAACTGGTGATTATAACTGGTGATTATGATTGATGATTATGACTGATGATCATGACTGGTGATTATAACTGGTGATTATAACTGGTGATTATGATTGATGATTATGACTGATGATCATGACTGGTGATTATAACTGGTGATTATAACTGGTGATTATAACTGGTGATTATAACTGGTGATTATAACTGGTGATTATAACTGGTGATTATAACTGGTGATTATGATTGATGATTATGACTGATGATCATGACTGGTGATTATAACTGGTGATTATGACTGGTGATTATGACTGATGATTATGACTGATGATTATAACTGGTGATTATAACTGGTGATTATAACTGGTGATTATAACTAGTGATTATAAATGGTGATTATGACTGGTGTTTCTGACTATGAAAGACGAAGAAGAAGAAGAAGAAGAGAAAGAAACACAAGAATTAGAAGAAGTGAACTAAACCTCTGCAATGTGACTGTTCTTTCTTGATCAATAAACCCTGCCAGAGTACCTGTGTGTGTGTGTGTGTGTGTGTGTGTGTGTGTGTGTGTGTGTTGTGTGACTCACCTAGTTGAGGTTGCGGGGGTCGAGTCCGAGCTCCTGGCCCCGCCTCTTCACTGATCGCTACTAGGTCACTCTCCCTGAGCCGTGAGCTTTATCATACCTCTGCTTAAAGCTATGTATGGATCCTGCCTCCACTACATCGCTTCCCAAACTATTCCACTTACTGACTACTCTGTGGCTGAAGAAATACTTCCTAACATCCCTGTGATTCATCTTTGTCTTCAGCTTCCAACTGTGTCCCCTTGTTACTGTGTCCAATCTCTGGAACATCCTGTCTTTGTCCACCTTGTCAATTCCTCTCAGTATTTTGTATGTCGTTATTCATGTCCCCCTATCTCTCCTGCCCTCCAGTGTCGTCAGGTTGATTTCCCTTAACCTCTCCTCGTAGGACATACCTCTTAGCTCTGGGACTAGTCTTGTTGCAAACCTTTGCACTTTCTCTAGTTTCTTTACGTGCTTGGCTAGGTGTGGGTTCCAAACTGGTGCCGCATACTCCAATATGGGCCTAACGTACACGGTGTACAGGGTCCTGAACGATTCCTTATTAAGATGTCGGAATGCTGTTCTGAGGTTTGCTAGGCGCCCATATGCTGCAGCAGTTATTTGGTTGATGTGCGCTTCAGGAGATGTGCCTGGTGTTATACTAACCCCAAGATCTTTTTCCTTGAGTGAGGTTTGTAGTCTCTGGCCCCCTAGACTGTACTCCGTCTGCGGTCTTCTTTGCCCTTCCCCAATCTTCATGACTTTGCACTTGGTGGGATTGAAACTCCAGGAGCCAATTGTGGACCAGGTCTGCAGCCTGTCCAGATCCCTTTGTAGTTCTGCCTGGTCTTCGATCGAGTGAATTCTTCTCATGAACTGCACGTAATCTGCAAACAGGGACACCTCAGAGTCTATTCCTTCCGTCATGTCGTTCACAAATACCAGAAACAGCACTGGTCCTAGGACTGACCCCTGTGGGACCCCGCTGGTCACAGGTGCCCACTCTGACACCTCGCCACGTACCATGACTCGCTGCTATCTTCCTGACAAGTATTCCCTGATCCATTGTAGTGCCTTCCCTGTTATCCCTGCTTGGTCCTCCAGTTTTTGCACCAATCTCTTGTGTGGAACTGTGTCAAACGCCTTCTTGCAGTTCAAGAATATGCAATCCACCCACCCCTCTCTTTCTTGTCTTACTGCTGTCACCATGTCATAGAACTCAGTAGGTTAGTGACACAGGATTTCCCGTCCCTGAAACATGTTGGCTGCTGTTGATGAGATCATTCCTTTCTAATGTTCCAAACTCTTCTCCTGATAATCTTCTCCATGATTTTGCATACTATACATGTCAGTGACACTGGTCTGTAGTTTAATGCTTCATGTCTGTCTCCTTTTTAAAGATTGGGACTACATTTGCTGTCTTCCATGCCTCAGGCAATCTCCCTGTTTCGATAGATGTATTGATATTGTTGTTAGGGGTACACATAGCGCCTCTGCTCCCTCTCTCAATACCCATGGTGGAGATGTTATCTGGCCCATTGCCTTTGCAGGTATCTAGCTCACTCAGAAGCCTCTTCACTTCTTCCTAGGTTGTGTGCACTGTGTCCAGCACTCTGGTGGTGTGCCCCACCTCTCCGTCTTTCTGGAGCCCCTTCTGTCTCCTCTGTGACACTTCTTTGAATCTCTGTGATTCCTCACATATTTCACGGTCATTTCTTGTTGTACTCTCCTCCTTCTTTCCTTGCTGATTACCTGGTCCTTGACGTTGTTTCCTCCTGTGTGTTGTGTGTGTGTTGTGTGATGTGTGTGTGTGTGTGTGTAGTGTTCTGTGCTGTGTGTGTGTGTGGTGCTCTGTGTGTGTGGTTGTTGTGTGTTTGTCTGTTGGTGTGATGTGAGTGTGTGTGTGTTGTGTGTTTGTGTGTGTATGTGGGCTCAGCAACATCTGTTTGTCTTTTCCTAACGAAACTTACAGGTTACACAGCAGTCTTTATTCATTACAATGCAGAGGCGACAGTTATAACCGAGACTGTGGAAGACACTGTCAGTTGAATTGTGGTATCAGAACTCTTCCAGCAAGCCAGCGACTGACTGAATGAGGGTGAATGTGTTTCCTCTTTCTTGAGTTACCCAACCTCCGTGGGAGAGACTTACTGGACACATGACAACACTGTTGTTATGTTAGTGACAGAGTTGATGTTACAAGCTGGTGTTCCTTCATGTTACCAGCTGGTGCTCCTTCATGTTCACCAGCTGGTTGCTCTTATGTTCCACTGATGCTCCTTCATGTTACCAGCTGGTGCTCCTTCATGTTACAAGATGGTGCTCCTTCATGTTACAAGATGGTGCTCCTTCATTGTTACAAGTGGTGCTCCTTCTTGTTACAAGATGGTGCTCTCATGTTACAAGATGGTGCTCCTTCATGTTACAGATGTGCTCTTAGTTGTTACAAATGGTGCTCTTTCTGTTACAAGCTGGGCTCTCATGTACAGTGTGCTCCTTCATGAACTTACCAGCTGATGCTCCTTCATGTTACCAGCTGGTGCTCCTTCATGTTACAAGATGGTGCTCCTTCATGTTACAAGATGGTGCTCCTTCATGTTACCAGCTGGTGCTCCTTCATGTTACCAGCTGGTGCTCCTTCATGTTACCATGTGCTTTCATGTTACAAGATGGTGCTCCTTCATGTTACAAGCTGGTGCTCCTTCATGTTACCAGCTGGTGCTCCTTCATGTTACAAGATGGTGCTCCTTCATGTTACAAGCTGGTGCTCCTTCATGTTACCAGCTGGTGCTCCTTCATGTTACAAGATGGTGCTCCTTCTTGTTACAAGATGGTGCTCCTTCATGTTACAAGTGGTGCTCCTTTTACAAGATGGTGCTCCTTCATGTTACAAGATGGTGCTCCTTCATGTTACAGATGGTGCTCCTTCATGTTACAAGATGGTGCTCCTTCATGTTACAGTGGTGCTCCTTCATGTTACAGCTGGTGCTCCTTCATGTTACCAGCTGGTGCTCCTTCATGTTACAAGATGGTGCTCCTTCATGTTACAAGATGGTGCTCCTTCATGTTACAAGCTGGTGCTCCTTCATGTTACCAGCTGGTGCTCCTTCATGTTACAAGCTGGTGCTCCTTCATGTTACAAGATGGTGCTCCTTCATGTTACCAGTGGTGCTCCTTCATGTTACAAGATGGTGCTCCTTCATGTTACAAGATGGTGCTCCTTCATGTTACAAGATGGTGCTCCTTCATGTTACAAGATGGTGCTCCTTCATGTTACAAGATGGTGCTCCTTCATGTTACAAGATGGTGCTCCTTCATGTTACAAGCTGGTGCTCCTTCATGTTACCAGCTGGTGCTCCTTCATGTTACAAGATGGTGCTCCTTCTTGTTACAAGATGGTGCTCCTTCATGTTACAAGCTGGTGCTCCTTGTTACAAGATGGTGCTCCTTCATGTTACAAGATGGTGCTCCTTCATGTTACAAGGTGGTGCTCCTTCATGTTACAAGATGGTGCTCCTTCATGTTACCAGCTGGTGCTCCTTCATGTTACCAGCTGGTGCTCCTTCATGTTACCAGCTGGTGCTCCTTCATGTTACAAGATGGTGCTCCTTCATGTTACAAGCTGGTGCTCCTTCATGTTACAAGCTGGTGCTCCTTCATGTTACCAGCTGGTGCTCCTTCATGTTACAAGCTGGTGCTCCTTCATGTTACAAGATGGTGCTCCTTCATGTTACAAGATGGTGCTGCTTCATGTTACAAGATGGTGCTCCTTCATGTTACAAGATGGTGCTCCTTCATGTTACAAGATGGTGCTCCTTCATGTTACAAGATGGTGCTCCTTCATGTTACAAGATGGTGCTCCTTCATGTTACAAGATGGTGCTCCTTCATGTTACAAGCTGGTGCTCCTTCATGTTACAAGATGGTGCTCCTTCATGTTACAAGATGGTGCTCCTTCATGTTACCAGCTGGTGCTCCTTCATGTTACAAGATGGTGCTCCTTCATGTTACAAGAGGTGCTCTTCAGTTACAAGATGGTGCTCCTTCATGTTACCAGCTGGTGCTCCTTCATGTTACAAGATGGTGCTCCTTCATGTTACAAGATGGTGCTCCTTCATGTTACAAGATGGTGCTCCTTTATGTTACCAGCTGGTGCTCCTTCATGCTACAGGTGTTAATATAACACTAGGGCTCAGTAAAGCTCTACATGAAGGGAAATATGCCTGATTAAAGCTTCACTTAATAAAGCTTATTTTAGGGAAATTCTCTTTATAAAACTTTACGCAAAGAGAAATAGCTTTAAAAATATTTACTGGAGATAAAACTGCTTTAATTAAACTAGTACTGTCTCAATAAAGTTCTCCTTTAGTGGAAACTGTCTCAATAAAGTTCTTCTTGAGGGGAGACTGTCTCAGTAAAGTTCTCCCTGATGGGAATCTCTCTAAATGAAGTTCTTTTCGAGGGGAAACTGTCAATAAAGTTCTTCTTAAAGGGAACTGTCTTAATAAGGATCTTCTTGAAGGGACTTTATCCTATTAAAGCTTTACACGAAAGGGAACTGTCTTAATAAAGCCCTCCCTGAGGTGAAACTGCCTCAATAAAGCTCTCCATTGGGGAAACTGCCCCAATAAAGCTCCTCCCTTGGGGAAACTGCCTCAATAAAGCTCCTCCCTTGGGGAAACTGCCTCAATAAAGCTCCTCCCTTGGGGAAACTGCCTCAATAAAGCTCCTTCCTTGGGGAAACTGCCTCAACAAAGCTCTCCCTTGGGGTAACTGCCTCAATAAAGCTCCTCCCTTGGGGAAACTGCCTCAATAAAGCTCCTCCCTTGGGGAAACTGCCTCAATAAAGCTCCTCCCTTGGGGAAACTGCCTCATTAAAGCTCTCCTTTAAGTGTCATTGTCTCAGCCACTTTTAATAATGACAATTATTATGATAATTTTCATTGCACTAATAAAGATAATTGTTTAGTAGCCCAAAATGTAATTCCTTACGAAGTAATTAAGGTAACTCAGTAGGTAATGAGCAGTTCCTTAATGTATTTTTAATTGATAATAAAATTAATTCAAGAATTATATATATATTATATTATATATTATATATATATATATATATATATATATATATATATATATGTATATATATTATATATATATATATATATATATATATTATATATATATATATATATATATATATATATATATTTATATATATATATATATATATTATATATATATATATATTATATATATATATGTATATATATTGGGTGTTTGCTTCTGTTTTTTGGAAAATTCGGAGATATTTTTTTTTGGGGGGGGACTAAGATTTTTTTATCAAAATTGTTTTTGTTTAAATATATCATAAACTCTGTTCGACTGTCATTGACTAAAATGATGAGTGGACGGGGAGTCGAACCGTGGCCCTGACGTTGTTGTTGTGGTGGTTCGCGGTTCAGTAGCTGCCCAGTCTTCCCCTGCACGTCCCTCTTTGAGGCCGTGGCAGGGCTCTTGATCTCAGGGACTTCGAAGGGGCTCTTGAAGGACTCTTGATCCGAGGAAGCAAAGCTGGGTTCTTTTTTTTCCCCCGGATCAACCCTGATTACGTCCTATTCCCCGTGTGGTGTGTGATACGGGTTTACAAACGCTTGAATTCGATAATAATAATAATAATAATAATAATAATAATAATAATAATAATAATAATAATAATAATAATAATTATGTTAATGCTTAGATTTTTACTTATTATTATTATTATTATTATTATTATTATTATTATTATTTTTATTATTATTATTATTATTATTATTATATCTGGATTAAGCTGAACCAACATCTTGTATGTTTCAGACTGAAGTAACTATCAGGGGTCAAAACGTGCAGAACTTAAACATCTTCTCGAGTGTTTCGAACCATCAGCTATATAATATATATATATATATATATATATATATATATATATATATATAATATATATATATATATATTTATATATATATATATATATATATTTATTATTTTTTTATTATCACACCGGCCCGATTCCCACCAAGGCAGGGTGGCCCGAAAAAGAAAAACTTTCACCATCATTCACTCCATCACTGTCTTGCCAGAAGGGTGCTTTACACTACAGTTTTTAAACTGCAACCATTAACACCCTCCTTCAGAGTGCAGGCACTGTACTTCCCATCTCCAGGACTCAAGTCGGCCTGCCGGTTTCCCTGAATCCCTTCATAAATGTTCTTTGCTCACACTCCAACAGCACGTCAAGTATTAAAAACCATTTGTCTCCATTCACTCCTATCAAACACGCTCACGCATGCCTGCTGGAAGTCCAAGCCCCTCGCACACAAAACCTCCTTTACCCCCTCCCTCCAACCCTTCCTAGGCCGACCCCTACCCCGCCTTCCTTCCACTACAGACTGATACACTCTTGAAGTCATTCTGTTTCGCTCCATTCTCTCTACATGTCCGACCACCTCAACAACCTTCCTCAGCCCTCTGGACAACAGTTTTGGTAATCCGCACCTCCTCCTAACTTCCAAACTACGAATTCTCTGCATTATATTCACACCACACATTGCCCTCAGACATGACATCTCCATCGCCTCCAGCCTTCTCCTCGCTGCTCATTCATCACCCACGCTTCACACCATATAAGAGCGTTGGTAAAACTATACTCTCATACATTCCCCTCTTTGCCTCCAAGGACAAAGTTCTTTGTCTCCACAGACTCCTAAGTGCACCACTCACTCTTTTTCCCTCATCAATTCTATGATTCACCTCATCTTTCATAGACCCATCCGCTGACACGTCCACTCCCAATATCTGAATACGTTCACCTCCTCCATACTCTCTCCCTCCAATCTGATATTCAATCTTTCATCACCTAATCTTTTTGTTATCCTCATAACCTTACTCTTTCTGTATTCACCTTTAATTTCTTCTTTTGCACACCCTACCAAATTCATCCACCAATCTCTGCAACTTCTCTTCAGAATCTCCCAAGAGCACAGTGTCATCAGCAAAGAGCAGCTGTGACAACTCCCACTTTGTGTGTGATTCTTTATCTTTTACTCCACGCCTCTTGCCAAGACCCTCGCATTTACTTCTCTTACAACCCCATCTATAAAATTATTAAACAACCACGGTGACATCACACATCCTTGTCTAAGGCCTACTTTTACTGGGAAAAAATTTCCCTCTTTCTACATACTCTAACTTGAGCCTCACTATCCTCGTAAAAACTCTTCACTGCTTTCAGTAACCTACCTCCTACACCATACACTTGCAACATCTGCCACATTGCCCCCCTATCACCCTGTCATACGCCTTTTCCAAATCCATTAAATGCCACAAAGACCTCTTTAGCCTTATCTAAATACTGTTCACTTATATGTTTCACTGTAAACACCTGGTCCACACACCCCCTACCTTTCCTAAGCCTCTTGTTCATCTGTATCCTATTCTCCGTCTTACTCTTAATTCTTTCAATTATAACTCTACCATACACTTTACCAGGTACACTCAACAGACTTATCCCCTATAATTTTTGCACTCTCTGTTTTATCCCCTTTGCCTTTATACAAAGGAACTATGCATGCTCTCTTGCCAATCCCTAGGTACCTTACCCTCTTCCATACATTTATTAAATAATTGCACACCAACCACTCCAATAACTATATTCCCCACCTGCTTTTAACAATTTATCTTTATCCATCAATCCCGGCTGCCTTACCCCCTTTCATTTTACCTACTGCCTCACGAACTTCCCCACACTCACAACTGGCTCTTCCTCACTCCTACAAGATGTTATTCCTCCTTGCCCTATACACGAAATCACAGCTTCCCTATCTTCATTCAACATTTTAACAATTCCTCAAAATATTCCTTCCATCTTCCCAATACCTCTAACTCTCCATTTAATAACTCTCCTCTCCTATTTTTAACTGACAAATCCATATTGTTCTCTAGGCTTTCTTAACTTGTTAATCTCACTCCAAAACCTTTTTCTTATTTTCAACAAAATTTGTTGATAACATTCTCACCCACTCTCTCATTTGCTCTCTTTTTACATTGCTTCACCACTCTCTTAACTTCTCTCTTTTTCTCCATATACTCTTCCCTCCTTGCATCACTTCTACTTTGTAAAAACTTCTCATATGCTAACTTTTTCTCCCTTATACTCTCTTTACATCATCATTCCACCAATCGTTTCCTCTTCCCTCCACTGCACCCACTTTCCTGTAACCACAAACTTCTGCTGACACTCTAACACTACATTTTTAAACCTACCCCATCCTCTTCGACCCCATTGCCTTGCTCTCATTAGCCCATCTATATCTCCAATAGCTGTTTATATCTTACCCTAACGCCTCCTCTTTTAGTTTATAAATACCTTCACTCTCTCTTCCCTGATGCTTCTATTTCTCATTGTATCCCATCTACCATTTTACTACTCAGTGTAGCTACAACTAGAAAGTGATCTGATATATCTGTGGCCCTCTATAAAACATGTACATCCTGAAGTCTACTCAACAGTCTTTTATTTCTACCATATACATAATCAACAAACTACTGTCATTTCGCCTACATCATATCGTGTATACTTATATTTATCCTCTTTTTCTTAAAATATGTATTACCTATAACTAAAACCCTTTCTATACAAAGTTCAATCAAAGGGCTCCCATTATCATTTTACACCTGGCACCCCAAAATTACCTACCACACCCTCTCTAAAAGTTCTCCCTACTTTGCATTCAAGTCCCCTACCACAATTACTCTCACTTGGTTCAAAGGCTCCTATACATTCACTTAACATCTCCCAAAATCTCTCTCTCTCCTCTGCATTCCTCTCTTCTCCAGGTGCATACACGCTTATTATGACCCACTTCTCGCATCCAACCTTTACTTTAATCCACATAATTCTTGAATTTACCATTCATATTCTCTTTTTCTCCTTTCCATAACTGATCATTTAATTACTGCTACCCCTTCCTTTGCTCTAATCTCTCAGATAACTCCAGATTTAATCCCATTTATTTCCCCCCCTGAAATTTCCTACCCCTTCAGCTTTGTTTCGCTTAGGGCCAGGACATCCAACTTCTTTTCATTCATAACATCAGCAATCATCTGTTTCTTGTCATCACGCACTACATCCACGCACATTTAAGCAACCCAGTTTTATAAAGTTTTTCTTCTTCTTCTTCTATATATATTATATATATATATTATATATATATATATATATATATATATATATATATATATATATTATATATATAATATATATATATAATTGATTCTCATGATAGTGATTATATAGAATGAGAAAACCGCAGTACCGTGACTGGGATATACAAATAACCCGCCTATAGGAGAATGAGACTTATGACGACGTTTCGATCCGATTTGGACCTCTAGCTAGTCACAACAGTTAATGGTCCAAGTCGGACCGAAACGTCGTGGTAAGCTCCTCTCTCCTGTGTGCGGGTTATTTGTCTATTGTTCCAGTCACGGTATTGTGCCTTGTGTTTGCTATACATAAAATATATATTAAATTCGATAGGGGTCCCAGCACCTATACTTGGGGTGCCTCGCATAGCACCGCTGCCCATTCTGACATTTCCCACGGCACTGCTGTCTGAGCTAGACCTATTCCTTTTATTAGAGGTGTTCAATACCATGGAGTAAGACGCATGTGCGGCAGTTTAATATCTTCAGTTGGCAGAGACGTATCGCCTGCTCAGCAGGCTTCTTATGTTAATACATGGAGAAGACAATGAGAATGGTGGATATTTAGAAATAAAGTGATCATTCCATTTTATTCCTGATTACTGTTCCAGTTTATTGTTTGTGGGTGGGTGTGGGTGTGTGTGCGTAACTGCAAGAGTAGAGGGAAGGTGACCTTAAAGAGAGAGGCGAGAAAGTAGGAAGGGGGAGGAAGACTGGAGGAGACTTTTGAGAAAGGGAGAAGGGAAGTGCTAGAACTTGTTAAATGTCACCTGGGAATGAGATAAGGGAGAAGAGAGGGGAAAGAAAGAAAAGGAGGGCTGAAAGAGAAAGGGAGAAAGACAGGGCACGAATCCAGAATGGGGATGAGAGCAATTTAGGAGGAGGAGGAGGAGGAGGAGGAGGAGGAGGAGACTGGGGAAGGGGGTGAGAGATAGCCTCAAGCTTGACAAGACTGCAGGTCAGGACCCCAAGAGATTTACCCTGGTAATATATTCTGCCAAAACCGGGCATATTTTTTTAACACAAATACACCTGTAGTGTGTGGCTACACTAACCTACACGAGGAACACGTATTCTATACTACACTTACACAGTAAGGAGAGAAGCTAGTTACATTTCTGTTACATTCCATCACCCAGGATGGGCTTCTTACATGATAGCTATTAGATGTGTCAGTCTGAACTGCAAGACTTCAGAACGGCGATGTGGAGTTCAGTAGCAATTAGGAGTTCAGTAACAATTAGGAGTTCAGTAACTGCTGGAGCTTGTTTACTGGTGGGGAAGGTTGTAACCAGTGCCAGGTGAATTATGGCACACCCAGTTAACATATCTTTCTTTGCTCTGTGGGGTACAGGTTTTCTTGCGTTGTGTTTATGTTGACTGACTGCTGTGGGTGCGACGATGGGCAGCTAGTCAGCAGCTGGTCTTGCTTAGCTATTCTGACAAGTCAGAGGTTACTGTAACACGTCAGTAAGACGGCCGCTTGACTCTCTTGCTAACTGACCGACGTGCTGGTCATTCCACTCGTGATAACGATTATTCGATCAGATTTACATAAACGCCTGTTGGCGAGCACAAGTAGCACGCAACAGAGCCGCCTTCTACCGGTACGACGTTTCACTCTTCTCTTGATAAAGCTCTACACAGAGCGAAATGTTTTCTTCACTATTGCCAGCAATGGTTCTCATGACTGTAAATACCTGTTAATTTTCAATTGCAATATCAGTTCCTGCATCACCCGGTAACTTGCTCTTTCATAACTGTTCACAAACACTTTGGAAATTAGTATTATTTTATAGTACACAAGAAACACAAAATCGGTGTGGTTACGCAGCTCTGTAGAGATGTCTAAGTTATTTACTTATCTAGGATTAGGTAGACAGCTAGCTACTGCCTGGTGTAATGGTGGAGTAGGTGTGCATGGTACAAGTCATCAGCGGCTCTGTGAAGGAATGTTTAGTGAGGAGATCTAAGTGGCCATGTACCAACTTTATTGAGGAGAGCTGTAGTGGCCATGTACCAACTTTACTGAGGAGAGCTGTAGCGGCCATGTACCAACTTTATTGAGGAGAGCTGTAGCGGCCATGTACCAACTTTATGAGGAGAGCTGTATTTGGCCCTGTACCAACTTTTTGAGGAGAGCTGTAGTGGCCATGTACCAACTTTATTGAGGAGAGCTGTAGTGGCCATGTACCAACTTTATTGAGGAGAGCTGTAGTGGCCATGTACCAACTTTATTGAGGAGAGCTGTAGTGGCATGTTTCCAACTTATTGAGGGAGCTGTAGGGCCATGTACCAACTTTATTGAGGAGAGCTGTAGCGGCCATGTACCAACTTTACTGAGGAGAGCTGTATTGGCCATGTACCAACTTTATTGAGGAGAGCTGTAGTGGCCATGTACCAACTTTATTGAGGAGAGCTGTATTGGCCATGTACCAACTTTATTGAGGAGAGCTGTAGTGGCCAAGTACCAACTTTTTGAGGAGAGCTGTATTTGGGCCCTGTACCAACTTTATTGAGGGAGCTGTAGTGGCCATGTACCAACTTTCTGAGGAGAGCTTTTAGTGGCCATGTACCAACTTTATTGAGGAGAGCTGTAGTGGCCATGTACCAACTTTACTGAGGAGAGCTGTAGTGGCCATGTACCAACTTTATTGAGGAGAGCTGTAGTGGCCATGTACCAACTTTATTGAGGAGAGCTGTTGTGGCCCTGTACCAATTTACTGAGGAGAGCTGTAGTGGCCATGTACCAACTTTAATGAGGAGAGCTGTGTGGCCATGTACCAACTTTATTGAGGAGAGCTGTAGTGGCCATGTACCAACTTTATTTAGGAGAGCTGTAGTGGCCATGTACCAACTTTAATGAGGAGAGCTGTTGTGGCCCTGTACCAAACTTTACTGAGGAGAGCTGTGTGGCCATTACCAACTTTATGAGGAGAGCTGTAGTGGCCATGTACCAACTTTATTGAGGAGAGCTGTAGTGGCCATGTACCAACTTTATTGAGGAGAGCTGTAGTGGCCATGTACCAACTTTACTGAGGAGAGCTGTAGTGGCCATGTACCAACTTTACTGAGGAGAGCTGTAGTGGCCATGTACCAACTTTACTGAGGAGAGCTGTAGTGGCCATGTCCAACTTTACTGAGGAGACTGTAGTGGCCCTGTACCAACTTTACTGAGGAGAGCTGTAGTGGGCCCTGTACCAACTTTACTGAGGAGAGCTGTAGTGGGCCCTGTACCAACTTTATGAGGGAGCTGTAGTGGCATGTACCAACTTTACTGAGGAGAGCTGTAGTGGCCATGTACCAACTTTACTGAGGAGAGCTGTAGTGGCCATGTACCAACTTTACTGAGGAGAGCTGTAGTGGCCATGTACCAACTTTACTGAGGAGAGTGTAGTGGCCATGTACCAACTTTACTGAGGAGGCTGTAGGGCCCTGTACCAACTTTACTGAGGAGAGCTGTTGTGGCCATGTACCAACTTTACTGAGGAGAGCTGTAGTGGCCATGTACCAACTTTACTGAGGAGAGCTGTAGTGGCCATGTACCAACTTTATTGAGGAGAGCTGTAGTGGCCATGACCAACTTTACTGAGGAGGGGCTGTAGTGGCCAGTTACCAACTTTTACTGAGGAGAGCTGTATGGCCATGACCAACTTTATGAGGAGAGCTGTAAATGGCCATGTACCAACTTTACTGAGGAGAGCTGTAGTGGCCATGTACCAACTTTACTGAGGAGAGCTGTAGTGGCCATGTACCAACTTTACTGAGGAGAGCTGTAGTGGCCATGACCAACTTTATGAGGAGAGGGTGTAGTGGCCATGTACCAACTTTATGAGGAGAGCTGTAGTGGCCATGACCAACTTTACTGAGGAAGCTGTAGTGGCCATGACAACTTTACTGGGGGAGCTGTAGTGGCCATGTACCAACTTTATTGAGGAGAGCTGTAGTGGCCATGTACCAACTTTACTGAGGAGAGCTGTAGTGGCCATGTACTAACTTCATGGGTAATGCGTGCTGTTCGGGCAATAAAGAAATCATAACTTCAGGGCAGTAGTGATGAGTGTACTGTTGAGTGTAAAGGAAGACTGTCCTCCCTATTTAACCTGCTGTCTCCCTCCCTCTCTCCCTCCCTCCCTCTCTGCCTCCCTCCCTCTCTTCCTCCTTCTCAGTACTCTACCTCCCTCCCTCCCTTACCTGAACCATGACCGATAATCAATACCAAGTTTAGTGGGAAAAAATAGTGAGGTGAAACATTCCAAGAAATTATCTCCGGTGTGTGCCAGGCTAGCGACTTCTACCCCTTCCTCCCCCTCCCCTCCCCCTCCCTTCCCCCCCTTCCCCTCCCTGCTTCACCTCTCCCTCACCCCTCCATCACCCCTTCTTCACCCCTCTTCCACACCTGTACTCCCCTTTCCCACATCTGTCCTCCCACACCCATATCTTACCTCCCCTCACCCACACCTGACCTTCCCCACAGTCGGAGAGCCACAGTCATGGAGCCATAGTCACGGAGCTATAGTCATAACCCACAGTCCCGGAGCTACAGTCACAGAGCTACAGTCACGGAGATACAGTCACAGATCTACAGTCACGGAGCTATAGTCACAGAGCTACAGTCACGGAGCTACAGTCAGGGAACCACAGTCAGGGAGCCACAGTCACGGAGCTACAGTCACGGAGCTACAGTCACGGAGTTACAGTCACGGAGCGACAGTCACGGAACTACAGTCACGGAGCCACAGTTAGGGAGCCACAGTCACGGAGCTACAGTCACGGAGCTACAGTCACGGAGCTACAGTCACGGAACTGCAGTCACGGAGCTACAGTCACGTAGCTACAGTCACGGAACTGCAGTCACGGAGCTACAGTCACGGAGCTACAGTCATGGAGCTACAGTCAGGGAGCTAACAGTCACGGAGCTACAGTCACGGAGCCACAGTCACGGAGCCACAGTCACGGAGCCACAGTCACGGAGCTACAGTCACGGAGCTACAGTCACGGACGTTTTACAGTCAACGGACCACAGTCACGGAACTACAGTCACGGAGCACACAGTTAGGGAGCCACAGATCCACGGAGCTACCGTCACGGAGCTACAGTCACGAGCTACAGAGTCACGGAACTGCAGTCACGGAGCTACAGCCACGTAGCTACAGTCACGAACTGCAGTCACGTAGCTACCAGTCCCGGAGGCTACAGTCAGGGAGCCCACATATAGGGAGCTGCAGGCACGAGCCAACAAGTCTCGGAACTACAGTCACGGACCAACATCACAGGAGCTACAGTCATGCAGTCTACAGTCACGGAGCTACAGTCACAGAGCTTACATCAGGAGCTACATCACGGAGCTACAGTCACGAGCCACACAGTCACGGAGCCACAGTCACGGAGCCAACAGTCACGCAGCTACAGTCACGGAGCTAAAATCACGAGCTGTCAGTAGGAGCTACAGTCATAGAGCCACAGTCACGGAGCTACAGACACGGAGTTTATAGACAGGGAGTTAACATCATGGATCCACAGTCACGGAGTTGCAGTCCACGGAACCACTGTTATAAGAGCCACACGGTCACAGTAGTTACAAGAGCCCCAGTCAAAGAGCCACAGTAACAGAGCCACAAGTCACAGAACCTACAGTCACATAGTACAGAGAGCCACAGTCAGAGAGCCATAGTCACAGAGCCATAGTCACAGAGGCACAGTCAGAGATCTGCAATCAGAGAGCCACAGTCACAGAGCCACAGCCAGAGAACCACAGCACAAAGCCACATCATAGACCCACTGAGAGCCATAGGAGAATAAAGGAGAACCATCAATAGGACAATTAGGTACTTTCACTGTCAAGGAAAAATACGTTGAAGGACAGTGTTAAATTTTCGTCATCCGGCTGTGTGACAGTGGACTGGGGAGTGGAGTAAATTGGTGACAGTGGATGGTGGAGGTGGAGGTAAGTGGTGACAGTGGATGGTGGAGGTGGAGGTAAGTGGTGACAGTGGATGGTGGAGGTGGAGTTAAGTGGTGACAGTGGATGTGCGGGGAGGTAAGTGGTGACCAGTGGATGGTAAGGTGGAGGTACGTGGTGACAGTGGATGGTGGAGGTGGAGGTAAGTGGTGACAGTGGATGGTGGAGGTGGAGGTAAGTGGTGACAGTGGATGGTGGAGGTGGAGTATGTGGTGACAGTGGATGGTGAGTGGAGGAAAGTGGTGACAGAGGAAGGGTGGAGGTGAGGAAAGTGGTGACAGTGGATGGTGGAGGGAGAAAGAGGAAGACAGTGAAGGTGGAGGTTAGGAAAGTGGTGACAGTGGATGGTGGAGGTGGAGGTAAGTGGTGACAGTGGATGGTGGAGGTGGAGGTAAGTGGTGACAGTGGATGGTGGAGGTGGAGGTAAGTGGTGACAGTGGATGGTGGAGGTGGAGGAAAGTGGTGACAGTGGATGGTGGAGGTGAGGAAAGGTGGTGACAGTGGATGTGGAGGTGGCGGAAAGTGTGACAGTGGTAGGTGGAGTTGAGGTAAGTGGTGACAGTGGATTGGTGGAGGTGGGAGGAAAGTGGTGACTGTGGATGGTGGAGTGGAGGAAGTGGTGACAGTGGATGGTGGAGGTGGAGGTCATTGGTGACAGTGGATGTGGAGGTGAGGTAAATGGTGACAGTGGATGTGAGGTGGAGGTAAGTGTGACAGTGCATGGTGAGGTGGAGTTTTAATTGGTGACATGATGAGTGGAGGTGAGGTAAGTGGTGACAGTGATGGTAGAGGTGGAGTAAGTGGTGACTAGTGGATGGTGGAGGTGGACGGTAAGCTGGTCACAGTGGAGTGGTGTGGAGTAAAGTGGTACAGTGGATGGTGAGTGGAGGTAAAGTGGTAACAGTGGATGGTGAGGAGGAGGTAAGTGGTGCCCAGAGTGATGGTGGATGGAGGTAAGTGGTGACAGTGGGGATTGGGTGGAGGTGGAGTAAGTGGTGGACAGTGGATGTGTGGTGGAGAAGTGGTGACAGTGGATGGTGGAGGGTGGAGGTAAGTGGTGACATGTGGATGGTTAGGTGAGTAATGTGACAGTGGATGGTGGAGGTGGAGGTAAGTGGGGGACCGTGGATGGTGGAGGTGGAGGTAAGTGGTGACAGTGGATGGAGGAGGTGGAGGTAAGTGGTGACAGTGGATGGTGGAGGTGGAGGTAAGTGGTGAAGTGGATGGTGATGTGGAGGACAGTGGTGACAGGATGGTGAGGTGGAGGTAAGTGGTGACAGTGGACGTGGAGTGTCTAAGCAAGTGGTCCAGTGGATGGGGAGGTGAAGGTAAGTGGTGACAGTGGGGATGGTGGAGGTGGAGGTAAAGTGGTGAGAGTGGATGGTGGAGGTGGAGGTAAGTGGTGACAGTGGCGATGGAGGAAGGTGGATTTAGTGTGACATGGATGGGGAGGTGGAGGTACGTGGGTGACAGTGGAAATGGATGTGGAAGGAAAGTGGTGACAGTGGGATGTTGGAGGTAAGGTAAGTGGTGACAGTGATGGTGGGAGGTGGAGGCAAGTTGGTGACAGTGGATGGTGAAAGGTGAGGTAAGTGTGACTGTGGATGTGGAAGGTGAGGTAAAGATGGAGACAGTGGATGGTGGAGGTGGAAGCAAGTTGGTGACAGTGGATGGTCGAAGGTAGAGGTAAAGTGGTGACAGTGGATGGTGGAGTGTAGGTAAGTGGTGACAGTGTATGGTGGAGGTGTGAGGCAAGTGGTGACAGTGGAATGGTGGAGTGAGGGAAGAGGTGACAGTGGATGGTGTAGTGGAGGTAAGTGGTGACAGGGTGGTGGAGGGTGAGGCAAGTGTGACAGTGGATAGTGAGTCAGGTGAGGTAATGCGTTGACATGGATGGTGCAGGTGGAGGTAATGGTGACAGTGGATGGTGGAGGTTGGAGTAATTGGTGACAGTGGATGGTGGAGGTGGAGGTAACGTGGAGTGACAGTAGCGATGGTGGAGGTGGAGTTAAGTGGTGACAGTGATGTGAGGTGGAGGGAGGAAGTTGTGCAGTGGATGGTCGAGGTGGCACGGTAAGTGGTGACAGTGGATGGTGGAGGTGGAGTAAGGTGGTGATCAGTGATGGTGGAGGTTGAGGAAAGTGGTGACAGTGATGGTGAGTGTAGGAAAGTGTGACAGTGGGATGGTGGCGAGTGGAGGAAAGAGGGACAGTGGATGTGGATGGAGGTGGAGGAAAAGTGGTGACATGGATGGAGGAGGTGGGAAAGTTTGTGGACAGGGATGGTGCGGGAGGTGGAGGAAAGTGGACGAACAGTGGATTGAGAGGTGGAGGTAAGTGGTGACAGTGGATGGTGGAGGTGAGGAAAGTGGTGACAGTGGATGGTGGAGGTGGAGGAAAGTGGTGACAGTGGATGGTGGAGGTGGAGGAAAGTTGGGACAGTGGATGGTGGAGGTGGAGCAAGTGGTGTCAGTGGTTGGTGGAGTTGGAGGAAATGTGACAGTGGATGGTAGAGGTTGAGGAAAGTGGTGACAGTGGATGGTGGAGGTGAGTAAGTGGTGACAGTGGATGGTGGGTGAGGTAAGTGGGACCGTGATGTGGAGGTGGAGGTAATGTGACAGTGGATGGAGGTGGAAGGAGGAGTCTACAGTAATGGTGACAGTGGATTGGTGAGGTGGAAGTAAAATGGTGACAGGTGGAAGAAGAGATGGAGTAAGTGTGTCAGTGGATGGTGGAGTGGAGGTAAGTGGTAACAGTGGATGGTGGAGGGAGGTAAAGTGGTGACAGTGGAATGGTGGAGAGGTGGAGGTAGTGGGAACATGGATGGTGGAGGTGGAGGTAAGTGGTGACAGTGGATGGTGGAGGTAGAGGTAAGTGGTGACAGTGGATGGTGGAGGTGGAGGTAAGTGGTGACAGTGGATGGTGGAGGTGGAGGTAAGTGGTGACAGTGGATGGTGGAGGTGGAGGTAAGTGTGACAGTGGATGGTGGAGGTGATTATAAGTGGTGACTAGTGGGATGGTGGAGAGGTGGAGGTAAGTGGGGACAGTGGATGGTGGAGGTGGAGGTAAGTGGTGACAGTGGCTCGTGAGGTGGAGGTATGTAGTGACAGTGGATGTGGAGGGTGAGGTAAGTGGAGTTGACAGTGGATGGGAGTTTTGGAGTAAAGTGGTGACAGTGGCTGGTGGCGAGGTGAGGAAGTGGTGACACAGTGGATGGTGGAGGTGGAGGTAGTGGTGAACGAGTGGATGGGCGGTAGGTGGAGGCGTAAGTGGCTGACAGTGGATTGGTGGAGGTGGAGGTAATGGGTGTCAGTGATGGTGAGGTGGAGAGTAGTTGGTGACAGTGGGATGGTGGAGTGAGGTAAGTGGTGACAGTGATGGTGGGAGGTGGAGGTAAGTGGTGACAGTGGATCTGGTGGATGATGGAGGAAAGTTGGTGACAGTGATGGTGGTGGTATAAGGTAAGTGGTGGACAGTTGGATCTGGAGGAGGTGGAGGCAAGTTGTGACAGGGGGATGGGTCGAGTTGGAGGTCCGTGGTGCACAGTGGATGGTGGAGGTGGAGGTAAGTGGTGACAGTGGATTGGTGGGAGGTGGTGCGGCAAGTGTGACAGTGGATGGTGAGGAAGCGGTAAGTGGTGACAGTGGATGGTGGTAGTGGAGGTAAGAGGTGACAGTGAGATGGTGGAGGTGGAGGCAAGTGGTGACAGTGTATTTGAGTGGAGAAAGTGGTGAGAGTGGATGTTGATGTGGAGGAATGTGATGACGTGGATGGTGGAGGTGTGACGGTAAGTGGTGACCGAGGATAGTGGAGGTGGAGGTGGAGAAAGTGGTGACAGAGGATTTTGGGAGGTGGAGGTAAGTGGTGGACAGTGGATGGAAGAAGGTGAGGTAGAGTACAGTGGATCTCATGGAGTGGAGTAAGCTGGTGGACAGTAGGATGGAGGAGTTTGAGGTAAGTGAAGAAAGTGGATGGTGGAGGCGGATGGTAAGTGGTAACAGTGGATGGTGAGGTGGAGTAAGTGTGACAGTGGATGTTGGCGGAGGAGGTAAGTGGTGACAGTGGATGGTTGGAGGAAGTGGTACGTGGTACAGAGGCTGGAGAGTGAGGTAAGTGCTGACAGGGATGGTGGAGGTGGAGGTAAGTGGTGACAGTGGATGGTGGAGGTGGAGGTAAGTGGTGACAGTGGATGGTGGAGGTGGAGGTAAGTGGTGACAGTGGATGGTGGAGGTGGAGGTAAGTGGTGACAGTGGATGGTGGAGGTGGAGGTAAGTGGTGACAGTGGATGGTGGAGGTGGAGGATAAGAGTGTGACAGTGTATGTGGAGTTGAGGAGGCAATGGTCACAGTGATGTTTGGAGGTGGCAGTAAGAGGTGAAGAGGGAATGAGGAGGTGAGTTACGTGGTGAACAGTGGATGGTGGTGGGAAGAGGCAAAGTGGGTGGCAGTGGCAGTGGCTTGTGTAGGTGGACGGTAAAGTTGTGGACAGCGATGGTGGAGTAGGCGTAAGTGGTGATAGTGGATGGTTGGGGTGCGGTAAGTGGGTGACAGACGGGGGGGTGGAGATGGTGAGGTGGAGGCAAAGTGTGCGACAGTGGATAGTGGATGAGGAGGTGGCGTAAGTGGCGACAGTGGATGTGCGGTGGAGGGTAAGTGGTGGAACAGTGGATAGAGAGGTGAGGTAAGGTGATGAGAAGTGGCTGGAAGAGGTGGAGGTAGTGTTACAGTGGATGGTGGAGCGGTGGATGTAAAGTTGTGACAGTGGATGGTGAGGTTGGAGGTAAGTGTGACAGTGGATGTGGAGTGGAGTAAGATGGTGACAGTGGAGGTGGAGGTGGAGGTAAGTGGAGACAGTGGATGGTGGAGGTGGAGGACAAGTGTCACAGTGTAGTGTTGCGGAGGAGGAGGTAAGTGGAGACCGAGGATGAGGAGGTGGCAGTGCAAGTGGTGACAGTGGATGGTGGAGGTGGAGCACGTGGTTGCAGTGAAGGTTGGAGGTAGGTAAGTGATGACAGTGAAAGGAGGAGAGTGGAGGAAGTGGTGATCAGTGGGATGTGCAGGGTGGAGGCAAGTGGTGACGTGGGATGGTGGAGGTGGAGGTAAGTGGTGAGACAGCGGATGGAGGGTGGATGTGAGGTAAGTGTGACAGTGGGATAATGGAGGTGGAGGTAAGTGGTGACAGCGTAAGTTGGAGGTGGCGGTAAGTGGTGACAGTGGATGGTTGAGGTGAATAGGGTATGTGGTGACGCGTGTGTGGAGGTGGAGGCAAGTGCGGACAGTGGATAGTGAGTGGCGGTGGAGGATAGTGGCGACAGAGATGCGGAGGTTTAGGTAAGTGGTGACAGTGGATGGTGGAGGCGGATGGTAAGTGGTGACAGTGCGACGGTGAGGTGGAGGTAAGAGGTGGACCGTGGATGGTGGAGGCGAGGTAAGTGGATGAGAGTGGATGGAGGAGGTGAGGTAAGTGATGATAGTGGATGGGTGAGAGGCGAGTTAATTGGTAACAGTGGATGTGGAGTGGAGTTAAGTGGTGACAAGTGGCTGGTGGCAGGTGGAGGTAAGTGGTACAGTGGATGGTGGAGGTAGAGGTAATAGGTGACAGTGGATGGTGAGGTGGTAAGTCTTAAGTGGTTGACAGTGGAAGGTGTAGGAGGAGGTAAGTGGGGACAGTGATGGTGGCGGTGGAGGTAACGTGGTGACAGTGTGGATGGTGGAGGTGAAGGAAAGTGGTGACATGGTATGGTGGGAGGTGGAGGTAAATGGTGACCAGTGGAAAGGGCGGTGGAGAAAGTGGGACGTGGGATGGAGGAGGTGAGGTAAGTGTGACCAGTGGATGGTGGAGGTATGGGAGGTAGTGGTGACAGATGGATTGAGAGGTGGAGTAAGTGGTGACAGTGGATGGCGGCGGTTGATGTAAGTGGTGAGAGTGGATGGTGAGGTGGAGGTAAGTGGTGACATTGATGGTGGAGGTGAGGTAAGTGGTGACAGTGGATGGGGGACGTGTGCGGTAAGTGGTGAACAGAGAGGGTGCTGTGGAGGAAAGTTGGTGACAGTGATTGGTGAGGGTAGAGGTAAGTGTGACAGTGGAATTTGTGAGGTGGAGGCAAGAGTGACAGTGGATGGTTGAGGTGGAGGTAAGTGGTGACAGTGGATGTGCAGGTTGAAGTAAGTGGAGACAGTGGTGATGGAGGTGGAGGCAAGTATGGTGACATTGGATGGTGGAGGTAGAGGTAAGGTGGTGACAGTGGATGGATGGAGTGCGATGTAAGTTTGTCTGACAGTGGATGGTGAGGTGGAGCAATGTGACAGTGGATGGTTGGGGGGGCAGGGGGGGGGGGTGGGGGGGGGGGTGGGGGGGGGGGGGGGGGGGGGGGGGGGGGGGGGGGGGGGGGGTGGGGGGGGGGGGGGGGGGGGGGGGGGGGGTGGGGGGGGGGGGTGGGGGGGGTGGGGGGGGGGGGAGGGGGGGGGGGGGGGGGGGGGGGGGGGGGGGGTGGCAGTGGGGGGGGGGGGGGGGGGGGGGGGGGGGGGGGGGGGGGGGGGGGGGGGGGAGGGGTGGGTAAGTGGTGAGAGTGGATGGATTGGAGTGGAGTATGTGGTGCCAGTGGATGGTGGAGTGGAGGGTAAGTGTGACAGTGGATAGTGGAGGTGGAGGGTGGAGGTAAGTGGTTACAGTGGATTGGTGGAGGTTGGAGGTAATGGTGAGACAGTGGATGAAGAAGGTGGAGGTAAGAGGTGAAGTGGATTGTGAGGTGGAGGTAAGTGGTGAAGTGGGATTGGAGAAGGGAGGTAAGGGTGATGAACGGATGTGTGGGAGGCGGAGGTAAGTGTAACAGTGGATAGGTGGAGGTGGAGGTAAGTTGAGGTGACACTGGATGGTGGAGGGTGGAGTAAGTGTGACAGTGGATGTGGAGGTGGATGTAAGTGGTGACAAGTGGATGGAGAGGAGGTGGAGGTAAGTGATGACAGTGGATGGTGGAGTGAGGTAAGTGGTGACAGTGGTGGTGGAGGTGAGGTAAGTGTGACAGTGGGATGGGGCGAGGGTGGAGGTAAGTGGTGACTCGTGGATGGTGGGGGTGGAGTAAGTGGTGACAGTGGATGGTGGAGGTGGAGGTAAGATCGTGCCAGTGGATGGTGGAGGTGGGAGGTTAAGTGTGACAGTGGATGGTGGAGGTGGAGCCAGTGGTCCACAGTGATGTTGGATGTGGAGTAATGTGGTGACAGTGGATGGAGGAGTTGGTGTTAAGTGGTGGACAGTGGATGGTGGAGGTGGAGGCAGTGGTGGCAGTAGGATGTGAAGGTGAGTAAGTGGTGCAGCGGATAGGTGGAGGTGGAGGTAAGTGGTGATAGTGGATGTAGGAAGGGTGAGGAAAGTGGATGACAGTGGATGGTGGAGGTGAGGCAAGTGGCGACAGTGGATATGGAGGTGGAAGGTGGAGGAAGTGCGACAGTGGATTGGTGGAGGTGGAGTAATTGGTTGACAGTGAAAGAGGAGTGGAGGTAAGTGTGAAGTGGGATTGAGAGGAAGAGGTAAGTGGGTGACCGTGGATGGGGGGGTGGGAGGTAAGTGGTGACAGTGGATGGGGAGGTGGAGTAAGTGGTGACAGTGAGATGGTGGAGTGTGAGGTCAGTGGTGACAGATGATGGTGGAGGTGAGTAAGGGTGACCTTGCTGGTGCGGAGGTGGAGCAAGTGGTCACAGAGGATTGTTGGAGTGGAGGTAAGGTGGTGACAGTGGGATGGTGGAGGTGAGTAAGTGATGAAAGTGGATGGTGGAGGCGGAGGTAAGTGGTAACTGTGGATGGTGAAGGTGGAGTAATGGTGACAAGCGGAAGTTGCGGAGGCCGGAGGTAAGTGGTGACAGTGGATGAGGAGGTGGAGACGTAAGTGTTGACAGTGGATGGTGGAGGGTGAGGCAAGTGGCGACATAGCTAGTGAGGTGGAGTGGGTACGTGGCGCCAGTGGATGATGGAGGGGAGTACGTGGTGACAGTGGATGTGTGGAGGCGGAGGTAAGAGTGACAGTGGACGGTGGCGGTGGCGGGAAGAGGGTGACAGTGGATGGTGGAAGCGGAGTCAAAGTGGGACATGAATGGAGGAGGGTGGAGGTAGGTGATGAAGTGGATGGTGGAGGCGGGGTAAGTGGATACCAGTGGAGGTGGAGGTGGAGGTAAGTGGTGACAGTTGGATGGTGTAGGTGGACAGGTACGTGGTGACATGGATGGTGAGGGAGAGAGGAGGTAAGTGGTGACAGTGGATGGGAGGTGGAGTTAAGTGGTGACGTGGATTGTGGAGGTGGAGGTAAGTGGGGACAGAGGATGTGGAGGTGAGGGTAAGTGTGACAGTGGCTGCATGGAGTGGAGGTAAGTGGTGGACTAGTGGCTGTGCGGTGGAGGTAAGTGGTGACAGTGGATGCGGTGTAGAAAAGGTGGTGACAGTGGAAGGTGAGGTGGAGTGTAAGAGGTACATTGGGATGGTGGAGGTGGAGGTAAGTGGTGACAGTGGATGTGGAAGGTGGAGGTCAGTGGTTGACAGAGTGGATGGTGGCAGGCTGAGGTAAGTGGTTGAGAGTGGATGAGTGGAGGTGGAGTAAGTGGTGACAGTGGATGGTGTGAGGTGTGAGGTATAAGTGGTGACAGTGGATGGTGGAGGTGGAGGTAAAGTGATGCCAGTGGGATGGTGATGTGGAGATAAGTGGAACAGTGGATGGGAGGAATAGGTAAGTGGTGACAGTGGATGGTGGAGGTGAGCAAGTGGTGACACAGTGGATGGTGGATGTAGAGGTAAGGGGGTGACAGTGGATGGTGGAGGTGGAGGCAAGTGGTACAGTGGATGGTGGAGGAGATGTAAAGTGGTGACAGTGGATGTTGCGGAGGTGGAGCCTGGTGGTGCCAGCGTGAAGGTGGAGGTGAGGCAAGTGGTGACAGTGGATGGTGGAGGTGGAGGTAAGTGGTGACAGTGGATGGTGGAGGTGGAGGTAAGTGGTGACAGTGGATGGTGGAGGTGGAGGCAAGTGGTAGACCAGTGGATGGAGGAATTGGAGTAAGTGGTGAGAGTGATGGTGGAGGTGGAGGTCTGTGGTGACAGTGGATGGTGGAGGTGGAGGTAAGTGGTGACAGTGGATAGTGGAGGTGCAGGTGGAGGTAAGTGGTGACAGTGGATGGTGCAGGTGGAGGTAAGTGGTGACAGTGGATGGTGGAGGTTGAGGTAAGTGGTGACAGAGGATGGTGGAGGTGAGGTAAGTGGTGACAGAGGATGGTGGGAGTGGAGTTAAGTGGTGACAGTGGATTGGTGGAGCGAGGAGGTAAGTGGTGACAGTGGATGGAAGATGTGGAGGTAAGGAGACAGTGATGTAGGAGGTGGAGGTAAGTGGTGACATGAAAGGTGAGGTGGAAGAGAAAGTGGTGACTGTGGATGGTGGAGGTGGCGGAAAGTGTGACAGTGATTGTGTGAGGTGGAGGAAAAGTGTGACCGTGGAATGGTGTGATGGAGGAGGAAAAGTGGTGACAGTGGAATGGTGGAGTGGAGGAAAGTGGGACAGAGGATGGTGAGAGTGATGAAAGTGGAGACAGTGGAATGTAGTGGAGGGGGAGGTAAAGTGGTGACAGTGGGAATGGTGGAGGTGGAGAAAGTGGTGACAGTGGATGGTGGAGGTGGAGGCACGTGGTGGACATGGATGGTGGAGTGGAGGAAAGTGGTGACAGTGATGGTGGAGATGGAGGTAAGTGGGACAGTGATGTGGGGTGAAGGAAAGTGTGACAGTGTATGGTGGAGGTGAGGAAAGTGGTGACAGTGGATGGTGGAGGTGGAGGTAAGTTGTGACGTGATGGTGGAGTGGAGGTAAGGTGGTGACAAAGGATGGTGGAGGGGAGTAAGTGGTACAGTGGATGGGGAGTGGGAGTTAAGTGGTGAACATGGATGGTGGAGTGGAGGTAAGTGTGACAGTGATGGTGGAGGTGGAGGTAAGTGGTGACAGTGGATGGTGGAGGTGGAGGCAAGTGGTGACAGTGGATGGTGGAGGTGGAGGTAAGTGGTGACAGTGGATGGTGGAGGGAGGATGTAAGTGTGACAGTGGATGGTAAGGTGGAGGTAAGTGGTGACAGTGGATGGTGAGGAGATGTAATGGTAACAGTGGAACTTTGGAGGTCTGGAGAGGTACGTGTGACAGTTGATGGAAGAGGTGGAGGTAAGTTGGTATCAGTGGATGGTGGAGGTGAGGTAAGTGTGACAGGGGATGTGGAGGTGGAGTGTAAGTGGTCTGACAGTGGAATGGTGGATGTGGAGGTAAGTGGTGACAGTGGATGGTGGAGGTGGAGGTAAGTGGTGACAGTGGATGGTGGAGGTGGAGGTAAGTGGTGACAGTGGATGGTGGAGGTGGAGTTAAGTGTGACAGTGGATGGTGGAGGTGGAAGGTAAGGGGGACAGTGGATGGTGGAGTGGAGTAAGTGTTGACAGTGGATGGTGGAAGGTGGGGAGAAATAGCTGGTGACAGTGGATGGTGGAGGTGGAGGAAAGTGGTGACAGTGGATGTTGGAGGTGAGTAATTGAGAGAGAGTGATGGTGTAGGAGGAGGTAAGTTGGTGACAGTGGAATGGCGTGGAGGTGAGTAAGTGGTGACAGTGGATGGTGGAGGTGGAGTAAGTGGTGACAGTGAGGGTGAAAGTGGTGGCGAAAGTGGTGACAGTGATGGTGGAGTAGAGGTAGTGTGACAGTGGATGGTGGAGTGGAGCCAAGTGGTGACAGTGGATGGTGGAGGTGGACGGTAATGTGACAGTGGATGTGGAAGTGAGGTAAGTGGTGACAGTGGATGGTGGAGGTGGAGGCAAGTGGGTGACAGTGGAATGTGGAGGAAGAGGTAATGGTGAAGTGGATGTGGAGGTGGAGGTAAGTGGTGACACGTGATGGTGGAGGTGAGGCGAAGTGGTGACAAGAGGATTGTGCGGTGGAGGTAAGTGGTGATAGTTGATGGTGGAGGTGGAGGTATGTGAAGACAGTGATGGTGGGGTGGAGGTCAGTGGTGAACGTGGATGTGGAGGTGGAGGTGGATGTGAAGTGGAGTGACAGTCGATTGTGAGTGGGAGGTATGTGGTGACCGTGGATGAAGAAGGTGGAAGGTCAGAGGTGACAGTGGATGTTGTCGGTGGAGGTAATGGTGACCGTGGAGGGAGGAGTGGGATGGTAAGTGATGAAAGTGGATGTTGGAGGCGGAGTAAGTGGTACCAGTGGATGGTGGAGGTGTAGGTAAGTGGTGGACAGTGGATGGAGGAGTGGAGGTCAAGTGGTGACAGTGGATGGTGGAGGTGGCGAGATAAGAGTGACAGTGATTGTGGGAAAAGGAGGTGGGAGGGAGTGGCGACAGTGGATGGTGGATGGTGGAGTAAGTGGTGACATGAGGATAGAGAGGTGGAGGTAAGTGATGAGAGTGAGAGGTAGAGCGGTGGAGGTAAGTGGTGACAGTGGAATGGTGGAGAGGGAGGGTAAGTGTGACATGGATGTGGAGGTGGAGGTAAGTGTGACAGTGGATGGTGGAGGAGGAGGTAAGTGGTGACAGTGATGGTGGAGGTGGAGGTAAGTCAGTGACAGTGGGAAGGTGGAGGTGGAGGCAAGTGTCACAGTGAATGTTGGAGGCGTGGAGGTAAGTGGGTGACAGTGGATGTGGAGGTGGAGGTAAGTGATAGACAGTGATGTTGGAGCGGAGGAAGTGGAGCAACATTGTAAGGTGGAGGTGAGGTAAGTGGTGACAGCGGATTGTTTGGAGGTGGAAGTAAGTGGTGACAGTGGAAGGTGAGAGGTGTGAGGTAAGTGGTGACAGTGGCTGTGGAGGTGCGGCCAGTGGCGACAGTGGATAGTGAGGTGGAGGTGGAGGTAATGGCGACAGTGGATGATGAGAGTGGAGTAATGTGACAGTGGAATGGTGAGGCGGCAGGTAAGTGCGTGGACAGTGGACGGGGAGGTGAGGTAAGAGGTGACAGTGGGATTGGAGGCGTAGTAAGATGGTGACAGTGAATGGCGAGGTGAGGTAAGTGATGAAAGTGATGGTGGAGGCGGAGTAAGAGGTTAACATGGAATGGTGAGTGGAGGTAAGTGGTGACCGGATGGTGGAGGTGGAGGTAAGTGGTGACGTGGATTGGTGAGGTGGAGGTAAGTGGTACATGGAGATGTGGAGTGAGTTAGTGTGCAGTGGATGGTGGAGTGGAGGACAGTGGGGACAGATGGAAGGGGGAGGTGATGTAAGTGTGACAGTGATGGTGGTGGTGGAGGTAAGTGTGACAGTGGATGGTGAGTGAGGTAAGTGTTGAACCGTGGATGGGAGGTAGGAGGACAGTGGGACAGGTGGATGGTGGAGGTGGAGGGTAAGTGGTGCCAGTGGAAGGTGGAGGTGGAGTTAAGAGGTGACAGTGGATTGAGGTGGAGTTAGTGGTGACATAGGGATGGTGGAGGTGGAGTAATTGGTGAGAGACTGATGAGTGAAGGTGGCGGTAAGTGGTGACAGTGGATGTGTAGTGGAGGTCACGTGGTGACAGAGTGATGGTGGAGGTGGAGTTAAGTGGTACAGTGGATGTGTGGAGTGTGCGAGGACAGTGTGAACGAGATGGTGGTGAGGTAGAAGGTAAGTGTGACAGTGATGGGGAGGTGGAGCAAGTTGTGACAGTTGGATGTGGAGGTTGAGGTAAGTGGAGACAGTGGATGGAGAGGTGAGGCAAGTGGAGAAATGTGGATGGTGGAGGTGAGTCAGTTGGAGACAGGTGGATGGTGGAGTGGAGTAAGTGGTGAAGTGGGGAATGGTGAGGCGGAGGCAAGTGGTGACAGTGGATGGTGGGAGGGAGGAGGTAAGTGGTGACAGTGGATGGTGGAGTGGAGTAAGTGGTGACAGTGCTGGTGGAGGTGAGGCAAGTGTGACAATTGATGTGGAGGTGGAGGTAAGTGGGTGAGAGTGATGGTGGAGGGTGGAGGTATGTCTGGGTGACAGTGGATGGTGGAGTGGAGTAATGGTGACAGTGGCAAGTGGCGTGCAGTGGAGGTAAGTGGTGTCAGTGGAATAGTGCCGGTGAGAAAGTGGTGACAGAGGAAGGTGTAAGGTAAGTGGTGACAGTGGATGGTTGAGGTGGAGGTAAGTGGTGACAGTGTAACTGGTGGAAGGTGGAGTACTTGGTGACAGTGGATGGTGGGAGGTTGAGGTAAGTGGTGACAGTGGATGGTAAGAGGTGAGGTAAGGTGGTGACAGAGTGGATGGTGGAGGAGGAGTAAGTGGTGACAGTGGACTGTGGAGGTGTAGAAAGTGGTGACAGTGGATGGAGGAGGTGGAGAAAGTGGGACAAGTGGATGGAGGAGGTGGAGGAAATGTGACATGGATGGGTGGAGTGGAGGCAAGTGGAGACAGTGGATGGTGGAGGTGGAGGAGAAATGGTGACATGGATGGTGGAGGTGGAGGAAAAGTGTGGGGACTGAGTGGAATGGTGGAGGAGGAGTAAGTGGTGAACAGTGAGGATGGTGAGGGTGGAGGAAAGTGGTGACAGAGATGTTGGAGGTGGGGAAAGTGGTGACAGTGTATGAGAGGTGGAGGAAAGTGGTGACAGTGGATGGTGGGGTGGAGGTAAGTTGGTGACAGTGGATGGTGGAGGGAGGAAAGTGGGTTACAGTGGATGGTGGACAGGTGCGGAACGGGTGACTAGTGGATGTGGAGGAGGAGTAAGTGGTGACAGTGGATGGTGGAGATTGAGTAAGTGGAACAGTGATGGTGGAGGTGGCGGTAAGTTGTGACAGTGGGAAGGTAGGAGGTGAGTTAAGTGTTGACAGTGCGATGGTGAGGTGAGGTAAGAGTGACAGTGGATGGTATAGTGGAGGTAAAGTGGTGACAGTGGAAGGTGAGGTGGGAGGTTAATGGTAACCACGTGGATGGTGAGTAGGTGGGAGGTAAGTGGTGACAAGTGATGTGTAGGTGGGAGGTAAGTGGTAACAGTGGATGTGGAGGTGGAGGTAAATGTGACAGTGAAGGTGGGGAGTGGAGGTAAGTGGTGAACAGTGGGATTGTGAAGCTGTAGATTATGACGAGCCCATGTAGCCAACTTTACTGAGGAGAGCTGTAGTGGCCAATTGTAACCAACTTTATTGAGGAAGCTGTAGTGGCCCATGTACCAACTTTAATGAGGAGAGCTTGTAGTGGCCATGTTCCAACTTTACTGAGGAGATCGTAGTTGGCCATGTACCCACTTTTATTGAGGAGAGCTGTAGTGGCCATGTACCAAAACTTTATCTGAGGAGAGTCTTAAGTGGCCATGTACCAACTTTACTGAGTGAGACTTAGGGCCATGTACCAACTTTATTGAGGAGCTGTAGTGCCCTTGTACCACTTTATTGAGGAGAAGCTTTATGCCTGTACTAACTTCATGGGTTATGCGTGCTGTTTGCGGGCAATAAAGAAATCATAACAGCCAGGGCAGTAGTGATGAGTGTAACTGTTGAAGTGAAAGGAAGACTGTCCTCCCTATTTAACGCTGCCGTCTCCCCTCCCTGCTCACCTCCCTCCCTCTCTGCTCCCCTCCCTCTCTTACTCTTTCTTTCTCAGTACTCTACCTCCCTCCCTCCCTTACCTGAACCATGGACCGATAACAATACCAAGTTTAGTGGGAAAAAAGTAGTGAGGTGAAACTCATTCCAAAAATTATCTCCGTGTGTGCCATGGGCCAGGCTAGCGGACTTCAACCCCCTTCCTCCCCCTCCCTTCCCCTCCATTCCCCCTCCCTTCCCCTCCCTTCCCCTCTCCTGCTTCACCTCTCCTCACCCCTTCTCTCCCCTCCCATCACCCTTCCTTCACCAACTCTTTCCCACACCATAACTCCCGTTCCCACATCTGTCCCCCACACCAATATTTTACTCCCCTCACATACACCTACCTATCCCACCCACAGTCGGAGAGCCACAGTACATGAGCCATAGTCACGGAGCTATAGTCATAACCCACAGTCCCGGAGCTACAGTCACAGAGCTACAGTCACGGAGATACAGTCACAGATCTACAGTCACGGAGCTATAGTCACAGAGCTACAGTCACGGAGCTACAGTCAGGGAACCACAGCAGGGAGCCACAGTCACGGACTACAGTCCACGAGCTACAGTCACGAGTTACAGTCACGGAGCGACAGTCACGGAACTACAGTCACGGAGCCACAGTTAGGGAGCCACAGTCACGGAGCTACAGTCACGGAGCTACAGTCACGGAGCTACAGTCACGGAACTGCAGTCACGGAGCTACAGTCACGTAGCTACAGTCACGGAACTGCAGTCACGGAGCTACAGTCACGGAGCTACAGTCATGGAGCTACAGTCAGGGAGCTACAGTCACGGAGCTACAGTCACGGAGCCACAGTCACGGAGCCACAGTCACGGAGCCACAGTCACGGAGCTACAGTCACGGAGCTACAGTCACGGAGTTACAGTCACGGAGCCACAGTCACGGAACTACAGTCACGGAGCCACAGTTAGGGAGCCACAGATCCACGGAGCTACCGTCACGGAGCTACAGTCACGAGCTACAGAGTCACGGAACTGCAGTCACGGAGCTACAGCCACGTAGCTACAGTCACGAACTGCAGTCACGTAGCTACCAGTCCCGGAGGCTACAGTCAGGGAGCCCACATATAGGGAGCTGCAGGCACGAGCCAACAAGTCTCGGAACTACAGTCACGGACCAACATCACAGGAGCTACAGTCATGCAGTCTACAGTCACGGAGCTACAGTCACAGAGCTACAGTCAGGGAGCTACAGTCACGGAGCTACAGTCACGGAGCCACAGTCACGGAGCCACAGTCACGGAGCCACAGTCACGGAGCTACAGTCACGGAGCTAAAATCACGGAGCTTCAGTTAAGGAGCTACAGTCATAGAGCCACAGTCACGGAGCTACAGTCACGGAGTTATAGTCAGGGAGTTACAGTCATGGATCCACAGTCACGGAGTTGCAGTCACGGAACCACTGTTATAGAGCCACGGTCACAGAGTTACAGAGAGCCACAGTCAAAGAGCCACAGTAACAGAGCCACAGTCACAGAACCACAGTCACAGAGGTACAGAGAGCCACAGTCAGAGAGCCATAGTCACAGAGCCATAGTCACAGAGGCACAGTCAGAGATCTGCAATCAGAGAGCCACAGTCACAGAGCCACAGCCAAGAAACCACAGCACAAAGCCACATCATAGACCCACTGAGAGCCATAGGAGAATAAAGGAGAACCATCAATAGGACAATTAGGTACTTTCACTGTCAAGGAAAAATACGTTGAAGGACAGTGTTAAATTTTCGTCATCCGGCTGTGTGACAGTGGACTGGGGAGTGGAGTAAATTGGTGACAGTGGATGGTGGAGTGGAGTAAGTGGTGACAGTGGATGGTGGAGGTGGAGGTAAGTGGTGACAGTGGATGGTGGAGGTGGAGTTAAGGGGTGACAGTGGATGTGCGGGGAGGTAAGTGGTGACCAGTGGATGGTAAGGTGGAGGTACGTGGTGACAGTGGATGGTGGAGGTGGAGGTAAGTGGTGACAGTAGGATTGGTAGAGGTGGAAGTAAGTGTGACAGTGGATGGTGGAGGTGGAGTATGTGGTGACAGTGGATGGTGAGTGGAGGAAAGTGGTGACAGAGGAAGGGTGGAGGTGAGGAAAGTGGTGACAGTGGATGGTGGAGGGAGAAAGAGGAAGACAGTGAAGGTGGAGGTTAGGAAAGTGGTGACAGTGGATGGTGGAGGTGGAGGTAAGTGGTGACAGTGGATGGTGGAGGTGGAGGTAAGTGGTGACAGTGGATGGTGGAGGTGGAGGTAAGTGGTGACAGTGGATGGTGGAGGTGGAGGTAAGTGGTGACAGTGGATGGTGGAGGTGAGGAAAGGTGGTGACAGTGGATGTGGAGGTGGCGGAAAGTGTGACAGTGGTAGGTGGAGTTGAGGTAAGTGGTGACAGTGGATTGGTGGAGGTGGGAGGAAAGTGGTGACTGTGGATGGTGGAGTGGAGGAAGTGGTGACAGTGGATGGTGGAGGTGGAGGTCATTGGTGACAGTGGATGTGGAGGTGAGGTAAATGGTGACAGTGGATGTGAGGTGGAGGTAAGTGTGACAGTGCATGGTGAGGTGGAGTTTTAATTGGTGACATGATGAGTGGAGGTGAGGTAAGTGGTGACAGTGATGGTAGAGGTGGAGTAAGTGGTGACTAGTGGATGGTGGAGGTGGACGGTAAGCTGGTCACAGTGGAGTGGTGTGGAGTAAAGTGGTACAGTGGATGGTGAGTGGAGGTAAAGTGGTAACAGTGGATGGTGAGGAGGAGGTAAGTGGTGCCCAGAGTGATGGTGGATGGAGGTAAGTGGTGACAGTGGGGATTGGGTGGAGGTGGAGTAAGTGGTGGACAGTGGATGTGTGGTGGAGAAGTGGTGACAGTGGATGGTGGAGGGTGGAGGTAAGTGGTGACATGTGGATGGTTAGGTGAGTAATGTGACAGTGGATGGTGGAGGTGGAGGTAAGTGGGGGACCGTGGATGGTGGAGGTGGAGGTAAGTGGTGACAGTGATGGAGGAGGGGAGGTAAGTGGTGACAGTGGATGGGGAGGTGGAGGTAAGTGGTGAAGTGGATGGTGATGTGGAGGACAGTGGTGACAGGATGGTGAGGTGGAGGTAAGTGGTGACAGTGGACGTGGAGTGTCTAAGCAAGTGGTCCAGTGGATGGGGAGGTGAAGGTAAGTGGTGACAGTGGGGATGGTGGAGGTGGAGGTAAAGTGGTGAGAGTGGATGGTGGAGGTGGAGGTAAGTGGTGACAGTGGCGATGGAGGAAGGTGGATTTAGTGTGACATGGATGGGGAGGTGGAGGTACGTGGGTGACAGTGGAAATGGATGTGGAAGGAAAGTGGTGACAGTGGGATGTTGGAGGTAAGGTAAGTGGTGACAGTGATGGTGGGAGGTGGAGGCAAGTTGGTGACAGTGGATGGTGAAAGGTGAGGTAAGTGTGACTGTGGATGTGGAAGGTGAGGTAAAGATGGAGACAGTGGATGGTGGAGGTGGAAGCAAGTTGGTGACAGTGGATGGTCGAAGGTAGAGGTAAAGTGGTGACAGTGGATGGTGGAGTGTAGGTAAGTGGTGACAGTGTATGGTGGAGGTGTGAGGCAAGTGGTGACAGTGGAATGGTGGAGTGAGGGAAGAGGTGACAGTGGATGGTGTAGTGGAGGTAAGTGGTGACAGGGTGGTGGAGGGTGAGGCAAGTGTGACAGTGGATAGTGAGTCAGGTGAGGTAATGCGTTGACATGGATGGTGCAGGTGGAGGTAATGGTGACAGTGGATGGTGGAGGTTGGAGTAATTGGTGACAGTGGATGGTGGAGGTGGAGGTAACGTGGAGTGACAGTAGCGATGGTGGAGGTGGAGTTAAGTGGTGACAGTGATGTGAGGTGGAGGGAGGAAGTTGTGCAGTGGATGGTCGAGGTGGCACGGTAAGTGGTGACAGTGGATGGTGGAGGTGGAGTAAGGTGGTGATCAGTGATGGTGGAGGTTGAGGAAAGTGGTGACAGTGATGGTGAGTGTAGGAAAGTGTGACAGTGGGATGGTGGCGAGTGGAGGAAAGAGGGACAGTGGATGTGGATGGAGGTGGAGGAAAAGTGGTGACATGGATGGAGGAGGTGGGAAAGTTTGTGGACAGGGATGGTGCGGGAGGTGGAGGAAAGTGGACGAACAGTGGATTGAGAGGTGGAGGTAAGTGGTGACAGTGGATGGTGGAGGTGGAGGTAAGTGGTGACAGTGGATGGTGGAGGTGGAGGTAAGTGGTGACAGTGGATGGTGGAGGTGGAGGAAAGTTGGGACAGTGGATGGTGGAGGTGGAGCAAGTGGTGTCAGTGGTTGGTGGAGTTGGAGGAAATGTGACAGTGGATGGTAGAGGTTGAGGAAAGTGGTGACAGTGGATGGTGGAGGTGAGTAAGTGGTGACAGTGGATGGTGGGTGAGGTAAGTGGGACCGTGATGTGGAGGTGGAGGTAATGTGACAGTGGATGGAGGTGGAAGGAGGAGTCTACAGTAATGGTGACAGTGGATTGGTGAGGTGGAAGTAAAATGGTGACAGGTGGAAGAAGAGATGGAGTAAGTGTGTCAGTGGATGGTGGAGTGGAGGTAAGTGGTAACAGTGGATGGTGGAGGGAGGTAAAGTGGTGACAGTGGAATGGTGGAGAGGTGGAGGTAGTGGGAACATGGATGGTGGAGGTGGAGGTAAGTGGTGACAGTGGATGGTGGAGGTGGAGGTAAGTGGTGACAGTGGATGGTGGAGGTGGAGGTAAGTGGTGACAGTGGATGGTGGAGGTGGAGGTAAGTGGTGACAGTGGATGGTGGAGGTGGAGGTAAGTGGTGACAGTGGATGGTGGAGGTGATTATAAGTGGTGACTAGTGGGATGGTGGAGAGGTGGAGGTAAGTGGGGACAGTGGATGGTGGAGGTGGAGGTAAGTGGTGACAGTGGCTCGTGAGGTGGAGGTATGTAGTGACAGTGGATGTGGAGGGTGAGGTAAGTGGAGTTGACAGTGGATGGGAGTTTTGGAGTAAAGTGGTGACAGTGGCTGGTGGCGAGGTGAGGAAGTGGTGACACAGTGGATGGTGGAGGTGGAGGTAGTGGTGAACGAGTGGATGGGCGGTAGGTGGAGGCGTAAGTGGCTGACAGTGGATTGGTGGAGGTGGAGGTAATGGGTGTCAGTGATGGTGAGGTGGAGAGTAGTTGGTGACAGTGGGATGGTGGAGTGAGGTAAGTGGTGACAGTGATGGTGGGAGGTGGAGGTAAGTGGTGACAGTGGATCTGGTGGATGATGGAGGAAAGTTGGTGACAGTGATGGTGGTGGTATAAGGTAAGTGGTGGACAGTTGGATCTGGAGGAGGTGGAGGCAAGTTGTGACAGGGGGATGGGTCGAGTTGGAGGTCCGTGGTGCACAGTGGATGGTGGAGGTGGAGGTAAGTGGTGACAGTGGATTGGTGGGAGGTGGTGCGGCAAGTGTGACAGTGGATGGTGAGGAAGCGGTAAGTGGTGACAGTGGATGGTGGTAGTGGAGGTAAGAGGTGACAGTGAGATGGTGGAGGTGGAGGCAAGTGGTGACAGTGTATTTGAGTGGAGAAAGTGGTGAGAGTGGATGTTGATGTGGAGGAATGTGATGACGTGGATGGTGGAGGTGTGACGGTAAGTGGTGACCGAGGATAGTGGAGGTGGAGGTGGAGAAAGTGGTGACAGAGGATTTTGGGAGGTGGAGGTAAGTGGTGGACAGTGGATGGAAGAAGGTGAGGTAGAGTACAGTGGATCTCATGGAGTGGAGTAAGCTGGTGGACAGTAGGATGGAGGAGTTTGAGGTAAGTGAAGAAAGTGGATGGTGGAGGCGGATGGTAAGTGGTAACAGTGGATGGTGAGGTGGAGTAAGTGTGACAGTGGATGTTGGCGGAGGAGGTAAGTGGTGACAGTGGATGGTTGGAGGAAGTGGTACGTGGTACAGAGGCTGGAGAGTGAGGTAAGTGCTGACAGGGATGGTGGAGATTGGGAGGTAAGTGGTGACAGTGGATGGTGGAGGTGGAGGTAAGTGGTGACAGTGGATGGTGGAGGTGGAGGTAAGTGGTGACAGTGGATGGTGGAGGTGGAGGTAAGTGGTGACAGTGGATGGTGGAGGTGGAGGTAATTGGTGACAGTGGATGGTGGAGGTGGAGGATAAGAGTGTGACAGTGTATGTGGAGTTGAGGAGGCAATGGTCACAGTGATGTTTGGAGGTGGCAGTAAGAGGTGAAGAGGGAATGAGGAGGTGAGTTACGTGGTGAACAGTGGATGGTGGTGGGAAGAGGCAAAGTGGGTGGCAGTGGCAGTGGCTTGTGTAGGTGGACGGTAAAGTTGTGGACAGCGATGGTGGAGTAGGCGTAAGTGGTGATAGTGGATGGTTGGGGTGCGGTAAGTGGGTGACAGACGGGGGGGTGGAGATGGTGAGGTGGAGGCAAAGTGTGCGACAGTGGATAGTGGATGAGGAGGTGGCGTAAGTGGCGACAGTGGATGTGCGGTGGAGGGTAAGTGGTGGAACAGTGGATAGAGAGGTGAGGTAAGGTGATGAGAAGTGGCTGGAAGAGGTGGAGGTAGTGTTACAGTGGATGGTGGAGCGGTGGATGTAAAGTTGTGACAGTGGATGGTGAGGTTGGAGGTAAGTGTGACAGTGGATGTGGAGTGGAGTAAGATGGTGACAGTGGAGGTGGAGGTGGAGGTAAGTGGAGACAGTGGATGGTGGAGGTGGAGGACAAGTGTCACAGTGTAGTGTTGCGGAGGAGGAGGTAAGTGGAGACCGAGGATGAGGAGGTGGCAGTGCAAGTGGTGACAGTGGATGGTGGAGGTGGAGCACGTGGTTGCAGTGAAGGTTGGAGGTAGGTAAGTGATGACAGTGAAAGGAGGAGAGTGGAGGAAGTGGTGATCAGTGGGATGTGCAGGGTGGAGGCAAGTGGTGACGTGGGATGGTGGAGGTGGAGGTAAGTGGTGAGACAGCGGATGGAGGGTGGATGTGAGGTAAGTGTGACAGTGGGATAATGGAGGTGGAGGTAAGTGGTGACAGCGTAAGTTGGAGGTGGCGGTAAGTGGTGACAGTGGATGGTTGAGGTGAATAGGGTATGTGGTGACGCGTGTGTGGAGGTGGAGGCAAGTGCGGACAGTGGATAGTGAGTGGCGGTGGAGGATAGTGGCGACAGAGATGCGGAGGTTTAGGTAAGTGGTGACAGTGGATGGTGGAGGCGGATGGTAAGTGGTGACAGTGCGACGGTGAGGTGGAGGTAAGAGGTGGACCGTGGATGGTGGAGGCGAGGTAAGTGGATGAGAGTGGATGGAGGAGGTGAGGTAAGTGATGATAGTGGATGGGTGAGAGGCGAGTTAATTGGTAACAGTGGATGTGGAGTGGAGTTAAGTGGTGACAAGTGGCTGGTGGCAGGTGGAGGTAAGTGGTACAGTGGATGGTGGAGGTAGAGGTAATAGGTGACAGTGGATGGTGAGGTGGTAAGTCTTAAGTGGTTGACAGTGGAAGGTGTAGGAGGAGGTAAGTGGGGACAGTGATGGTGGCGGTGGAGGTAACGTGGTGACAGTGTGGATGGTGGAGGTGAAGGAAAGTGGTGACATGGTATGGTGGGAGGTGGAGGTAAATGGTGACCAGTGGAAAGGGCGGTGGAGAAAGTGGGACGTGGGATGGAGGAGGTGAGGTAAGTGTGACCAGTGGATGGTGGAGGTATGGGAGGTAGTGGTGACAGATGGATTGAGAGGTGGAGTAAGTGGTGACAGTGGATGGCGGCGGTTGATGTAAGTGGTGAGAGTGGATGGTGAGGTGGAGGTAAGTGGTGACATTGATGGTGGAGGTGAGGTAAGTGGTGACAGTGGATGGGGGACGTGTGCGGTAAGTGGTGAACAGAGAGGGTGCTGTGGAGGAAAGTTGGTGACAGTGATTGGTGAGGGTAGAGGTAAGTGTGACAGTGGAATTTGTGAGGTGGAGGCAAGAGTGACAGTGGATGGTTGAGGTGGAGGTAAGTGGTGACAGTGGATGTGCAGGTTGAAGTAAGTGGAGACAGTGGTGATGGAGGTGGAGGCAAGTATGGTGACATTGGATGGTGGAGGTAGAGGTAAGGTGGTGACAGTGGATGGATGGAGTGCGATGTAAGTTTGTCTGACAGTGGATGGTGAGGTGGAGCAATGTGACAGTGGATGGTTGGGGGGGCAGGGGGGGGGGGTGGGGGGGGGGGTGGGGGGGGGGGGGGGGGGGGGGGGGGGGGGGGGGGGGGGGGGTGGGGGGGGGGGGGGGGGGGGGGGGGGGGGTGGGGGGGGGGGGTGGGGGGGGTGGGGGGGGGGGGAGGGGGGGGGGGGGGGGGGGGGGGGGGGGGGGGTGGCAGTGGGGGGGGGGGGGGGGGGGGGGGGGGGGGGGGGGGGGGGGGGGGGGGGGGAGGGGTGGGTAAGTGGTGAGAGTGGATGGATTGGAGTGGAGTATGTGGTGCCAGTGGATGGTGGAGTGGAGGGTAAGTGTGACAGTGGATAGTGGAGGTGGAGGGTGGAGGTAAGTGGTTACAGTGGATTGGTGGAGGTTGGAGGTAATGGTGAGACAGTGGATGAAGAAGGTGGAGGTAAGAGGTGAAGTGGATTGTGAGGTGGAGGTAAGTGGTGAAGTGGGATTGGAGAAGGGAGGTAAGGGTGATGAACGGATGTGTGGGAGGCGGAGGTAAGTGTAACAGTGGATAGGTGGAGGTGGAGGTAAGTTGAGGTGACACTGGATGGTGGAGGGTGGAGTAAGTGTGACAGTGGATGTGGAGGTGGATGTAAGTGGTGACAAGTGGATGGAGAGGAGGTGGAGGTAAGTGATGACAGTGGATGGTGGAGTGAGGTAAGTGGTGACAGTGGTGGTGGAGGTGAGGTAAGTGTGACAGTGGGATGGGGCGAGGGTGGAGGTAAGTGGTGACTCGTGGATGGTGGGGGTGGAGTAAGTGGTGACAGTGGATGGTGGAGGTGGAGGTAAGATCGTGCCAGTGGATGGTGGAGGTGGGAGGTTAAGTGTGACAGTGGATGGTGGAGGTGGAGCCAGTGGTCCACAGTGATGTTGGATGTGGAGTAATGTGGTGACAGTGGATGGAGGAGTTGGTGTTAAGTGGTGGACAGTGGATGGTGGAGGTGGAGGCAGTGGTGGCAGTAGGATGTGAAGGTGAGTAAGTGGTGCAGCGGATAGGTGGAGGTGGAGGTAAGTGGTGATAGTGGATGTAGGAAGGGTGAGGAAAGTGGATGACAGTGGATGGTGGAGGTGAGGCAAGTGGCGACAGTGGATATGGAGGTGGAAGGTGGAGGAAGTGCGACAGTGGATTGGTGGAGGTGGAGTAATTGGTTGACAGTGAAAGAGGAGTGGAGGTAAGTGTGAAGTGGGATTGAGAGGAAGAGGTAAGTGGGTGACCGTGGATGGGGGGGTGGGAGGTAAGTGGTGACAGTGGATGGGGAGGTGGAGTAAGTGGTGACAGTGAGATGGTGGAGTGTGAGGTCAGTGGTGACAGATGATGGTGGAGGTGAGTAAGGGTGACCTTGCTGGTGCGGAGGTGGAGCAAGTGGTCACAGAGGATTGTTGGAGTGGAGGTAAGGTGGTGACAGTGGGATGGTGGAGGTGAGTAAGTGATGAAAGTGGATGGTGGAGGCGGAGGTAAGTGGTAACTGTGGATGGTGAAGGTGGAGTAATGGTGACAAGCGGAAGTTGCGGAGGCCGGAGGTAAGTGGTGACAGTGGATGAGGAGGTGGAGACGTAAGTGTTGACAGTGGATGGTGGAGGGTGAGGCAAGTGGCGACATAGCTAGTGAGGTGGAGTGGGTACGTGGCGCCAGTGGATGATGGAGGGGAGTACGTGGTGACAGTGGATGTGTGGAGGCGGAGGTAAGAGTGACAGTGGACGGTGGCGGTGGCGGGAAGAGGGTGACAGTGGATGGTGGAAGCGGAGTCAAAGTGGGACATGAATGGAGGAGGGTGGAGGTAGGTGATGAAGTGGATGGTGGAGGCGGGGTAAGTGGATACCAGTGGAGGTGGAGGTGGAGGTAAGTGGTGACAGTTGGATGGTGTAGGTGGACAGGTACGTGGTGACATGGATGGTGAGGGAGAGAGGAGGTAAGTGGTGACAGTGGATGGGAGGTGGAGTTAAGTGGTGACGTGGATTGTGGAGGTGGAGGTAAGTGGGGACAGAGGATGTGGAGGTGAGGGTAAGTGTGACAGTGGCTGCATGGAGTGGAGGTAAGTGGTGGACTAGTGGCTGTGCGGTGGAGGTAAGTGGTGACAGTGGATGCGGTGTAGAAAAGGTGGTGACAGTGGAAGGTGAGGTGGAGTGTAAGAGGTACATTGGGATGGTGGAGGTGGAGGTAAGTGGTGACAGTGGATGTGGAAGGTGGAGGTCAGTGGTTGACAGAGTGGATGGTGGCAGGCTGAGGTAAGTGGTTGAGAGTGGATGAGTGGAGGTGGAGTAAGTGGTGACAGTGGATGGTGTGAGGTGTGAGGTATAAGTGGTGACAGTGGATGGTGGAGGTGGAGGTAAAGTGATGCCAGTGGGATGGTGATGTGGAGATAAGTGGAACAGTGGATGGGAGGAATAGGTAAGTGGTGACAGTGGATGGTGGAGGTGAGCAAGTGGTGACACAGTGGATGGTGGATGTAGAGGTAAGGGGGTGACAGTGGATGGTGGAGGTGGAGGCAAGTGGTACAGTGGATGGTGGAGGAGATGTAAAGTGGTGACAGTGGATGTTGCGGAGGTGGAGCCTGGTGGTGCCAGCGTGAAGGTGGAGGTGAGGCAAGTGGGGACAGTAGGATGGTGGAGGTGGAGGTAAGTGGTGACAGTGGATGGTGGAGGTGGAGGTAAGTGGTGACAGTGGATGGTAGAGGTGGAGGCAAGTGAGTAGACCAGTGGATGGAGGAATTGGAGTAAGTGGTGAGAGTGATGGTGGAGGTGGAGGTCTGTGGTGACAGTGGATGGTGGAGGTGGAGGTAAGTGGAGACACTGGATAGTGGAGGTGCAGGTGGAGGTAAGTGGTGACAGTGGATGGTGCAGAAAGGTTTTTGTATAAAATTTTATTAAAAAAAGGGGGTTTTAAAATTTTTTACTTCTTTAAATTTTTTTTCAAAATCCCAAAGCCGGGGCCAACAAAAAAAAAAAAGAAATTAAACAGGGGGCCCCCCTTTAAATAAATAAATTGAAAATAAGCCCCCATTTTTGGGAAAAATTTAGGAATCAATAATTGCCGAAGCAATTCGTAGCCATCTTGAAAGGCATAAATTGATTAATGAATCTCAACACTGTTTTACAAAGGGGCGTTCCATTCTTATGAATTTACTTTCCTCACTAAGATATTTGAAGAGGTAGATCATGGTATTGAATATGATATTGTGTATATGGACTTCAGTAAGGCTTTCGAGAGAGTTCCACATCAGAGGCTATTGAGGAAACTAAGGCACGCAGAATAGGATAATTTTTTTTTCCTGGTAAGAAACGTGGTTGACAAATTTGCAGCAGAGAGTTTGGATAAATGGGGAGAAATCAGAATGGGGCAAGTCACAAGCGGTGTTCCACGGGGGTCAGTGTTGGGTCCCTTGTTGTTCACAATCTACATACACGACATTGACGAGGGAATAAATAGCGACATAAGGAAATTTGCTGATGACACCAAAATAGGCCATCCAATTCATTCTAATGAGGACATCAGAGCACTCCAGGATGACTTGAATAGACTGATGCAATGGTCGGAAAAGTGGCAGATGCAGTTTAATATAGACAAATGCAAAGTTCTAAATGTTGGACAGGAAAATAACCATGCCATATATAAGCTAAATAATGTAGATCTTAATATTATTAATTGCGAAAAGGATTTAGGAGTTCTGGTTAACAGCAATCTGCTAACAGAATCCTTGGCTTCATAGCAAGAAGTATAAATAATAGAAGTCCTCAGGTTGTTCTTCAGCTCTACATATCTTTGGTTAGGCCTCATTTAGATTATGCTGAACAGTTTTGGTCACCGTATTACTGAATGGGTATAAATGCACTGGAAAACGTACAAAGGAGGATGACAAAGTTGATCCCATGTATCAGAAATCTACCCTATAAGGATAGACTGAGGGCCCTGAATCTGCACTCTCTAGAAAGGCGTAGATTAAGGGGTTATGATTTAGGTGTATAAATGGAAAACAGGAATAAATAAAGGGGATGTAAATAGCGTGCTAAAAAATATCTAACATAGACAGGACTCGCAGCAATGGTTTTAAATTGGAAAAATTCAAATTCAGGAAGGATATACGAAAACACTGGTTCGGTAATAGAGTTGTGGATGAGTGGAACAAAGTCCCGAGTACCGTCATAAGAACATAAGAACATAAGAACGAAGGAACACTGCAGAAGGCCTACTGGCCCATGCGAGGCAGGTCCAAGTCTCCTACCGGCTTAAGCCAATGCACCCAACCTAGTCAGGTCAGGTCACATTGACTTAAGGGAGGAACACGGCAACCGACCTGTTAGCACAAGCTATCAGGTCTAACTCACACCCACCCACATCTACTCATGTATTTATCCAACCTATTTTTAAAGCTACACAACGTTCTGGCCTCTATAACGGTACTTGGGAGTTTGTTCCACTCATCCACAACTCTATTACCAAACCAGTACTTTCCTATATCCTTCCTGAATCTGAATTTTTCCAACTTAAAACCATTGCTGCGAGTCCTGTCTAGGCTAGATATTTTCAGCACACTATTTACATCCCCTTTATTTATTCCTGTCTTCCACTTATACACCTCAATCATATCCCCCCTAATTCTACGTCTTTCTAGAGAGTGCAGTTTCAGGGCCCTTAGTCTATCCTCATAGGGAAGGTTTCTGATACATGGGATCATCTTTGTCATCCTCCTTTGTAGCTAAGACGTTGTGTAGTTTTAAAAATAGGTTGGATACATACATGAATGGGCGTGGGTGGGTGTGAGTTGGACCTGACTAGCTTGTGCTAGTAGGACGGATGCCTTGCTCCTTCCTAAAGTGATGTGACTGACCTGACTAGATCAAGGCATTGGCTTAAGCCGGTGGGAGAATTGGACCTGCCTCTTATAGGACAGTAGGCATGTTGCAGTGTTCCTTCTTTCTCATGTTCTTAAGTAGTGACAGTGGATGGAGGAGGTGGAGGTAATTGTTGACAGTGGACTGAGGTGGGGGATATAAGTGCTAAGGAACTGTCATTGTGGTGCAGTTTAAGGGTATCACCACCACAACCACCACCTACCACCACCACAACAACCACCACAACCATCACCACCACAACCACCACCATCACAACCACCACCACCACAACCACCACTGCCACAACCACCACCACCACAACCACCACCACCACAACCCCACAACCACCACCACCACAACCACCACCACAACCACCACCATCACAACCACCACCACCACAACCACCACCGCCAACAACCACCACAACCACCACCACCACCACAATCACCACCACCACAACCACCACCACCACAACCACCACCACCACAACCACCACCGCCACACACAACCACCACAACCTCCACCACCTACCACTATCACCAACTACCACCATCACCATTACTACCCATCACTACCACCTACCATCATCACCACCTACCACCACCACCCACCACCACCATCAACATCTACCATCACTACCACCACCACCATCACTACCACCACCAACAACCTACCACCACACCACCACCATCACTACCACCACCATCACAACCTACCACCACACCAGCACCATCACTACCACCACCACAAACCTACCACCACACCACCACCATCACTACCAACACCACCACCTACCACCACACCACCACCATCACTACCACCACCACCACAACCTACCACCACCACCATCACTACCACCACCACCACAACCTACCACCACCACCATCACTACCAGCACCACCACCTACCACCACACCACCACCACCATCACTACCACCACCACCACAACCTACAACCACCACCATCACTACCACCACGACAACCTACCACCACACCACCACCATCACTACCACCACCACGACAACCTACCACCAACACCACCACCATCACTACCACCACCATCACAACCTACCACCACACCAGGGACCCTCACTACCCCCACCACAACCTACCACCACACCCCCACCATCACTTTCCCAACACCACCACCTACCACCACACCACCACCATCACTACCCCCACCACCACAAAACCCACCACCACCATCATCACTACCACCCCCACCACAACCTACCACCACCACCATCACTACCCCGCACCACCACCTACCACCACAACCACCACCACCACCAATCACTACCACACCACCACCACAACCTACAACCACCACCACCACTAAACCCCCACGACAACCTACCACCACCCACCACCAAACACTACCACCACCACCCAAAACCACCACCACACCACCACCATCACTACCCACCATCACAACCTCCACCACACCACCACCAACACTACCACCCCACAACCTACCACCACACCACCACCATCACTACCAACACCATCATCTACCACCACTCCACCACCATCACTTCCACCACCACCACCACCACCACCACAACCTACCACCACCACCATCACTACCACCACCACCACCACAACCCACCACCACCACCATCACTACACCACCACCACCACCACAACCTACCACCACACCACCACCATCACCTACCACCACTCCACCACCATCACTACCCCCACCACCACCACCACCACCACCACCACAACCTACCACTACCACTATCACTACCACCACCACCACAACCTACCACCACACCACCACCATCACTACCAACACCATCACCTACCACCACTCCACCACCATCACTATGACCAACACCACCACCATCACTACCACCACCACACCACCACCATCACTACCAACACCATCACCTACCACCTCTCCACCACCATCACTACCACCACACCACCACCATCACTACCACCACCATCACAACCTACCACCACACCACCACCAACACTACCACCACCACAACCTACCACCACACCACCACCATCACTACCAACACCACCACCTACCACCACACACCACCATCACTACCACCACCACCACCACCACCACCACAACCTACCACCCCCCACCGTCACTACCACCACCACCACCACCACCACAACCTACCACCACAACCTACCACCACACCCCACCATCACTACCAACACCACCACCACGACAACCTACCACCACACCACCACCGTCACTACCACCACCACAACCTACCACCACACCACCACCATCACTACCAACACCACCACTTACCTTAGCTCATGTCATAATGTCATAGCCCAACCTCCAGGATGCCACCCACAACAATGAACTAAAAAGTAGGTACCAACTGCTAGGTAAACAGGGACTAAGGGTGTAAGTAGGTTCACCTCACGCCCTTGAAATAAAAAACGAGAATAAGCTGGAGTCTTATTGAAGTCTCTTTCACCCGTCAATACCAGTCCCGCCAGAGCTCTAATGACAAAATTGTCTGAACTGTGTGTTAAACCCACACGTCCATTTTGAAAGATGTTGTTGTGGCTTGATGGGTTAATGGTTTATCTCTAACGCTTTATTATTTGTTTTGTTGACTATTGTGCCGCTGCATTCATTGGAGGTTTGGTTGAAGGAAGAACACTGAGAGCACCAAGGTGGTTCAGAGGGTTGTGGGTCGCTGGGAGAGGTAGGAACTGCTGGTGGTGGTGTGGGGGTGTGGTGGTGGTGTAGTGGTGGTGGTGTGGTAGTGGTGGTGTAGTGGTGGTGGTGTGGTGGTAATGGTGGTGGTGTTGTGGTAATGGTGGTGGTGGTGGTGGTGTGGTGGTGTGGTGGTGTGGTGGTGTGGTGGTGTGGTGGTGTGGTGGTGGTGTAGTGGTGGTGGTGTTGTGGTGGTGGTGCAGTGGTGGTGGTGTGGTGGTAATGGTGGTGGTGTTGTGGTAATGGTGGTGGTGGTAGTTGTGTGGTGGTGGTAGTGGTGATGGCGGTGATAATGGGGGTTTGGTGGTGGTGGTTTGGGGGAAGGGGAGGTGGTGGTGGTGCTGTGTGGGTAGGGGACGTGGTGGTGCTGTGTGAATAATGGTGGTGGTGATGCTGTGGGGGTAGGGGAGGTGGTAGTGCTGTGGGAGTAGGGGTGGTGGTGGTGGTGCTGTGGGGTAGGGGAGTGGTGGTGCTGCTGCAAGGGTAGGGGAGGTGGTGGTGCTGTAGAAGTAGGGGTGGTGGTGGTGCTGTGGGGTAAGGAAGATGTGGTGTACTGTGGGGGTAGAGGAGGTGGTGGTGCTGTGGTTGTAGGGGGTGGTGGTGGTGGGGGGTGGTGCTGTGGGGGTAGGAGTGGTGGTGGTGCTCTGGGGGTTGGGGTGGTGGTGGGGGGGGTGGACGTGTGGGGATGGTTTTGGTGGTGGAGTTGGTAGTGGTGGTGGTGGTGGAGAGGAGTCCTGGTGCTCAGGGCTGCTCACCCTTGCCTGTGTCAGGGTGATCCACCTCTCCCTCCCACTCTCAAATTAGGGTAAAATATAGCTTCAGGGAGAAGAGTTTATCTCCTAAGGTGGGAGGGTAACCTTGTGAGGATAGGATGGGGAGGGTAGGATGGGGAGAGTAGCCTTGACCCCTCAAGAGTGACCCCGAATTTGAACAGTGACCTTGACCCTAAATAGTGATCTTGAGCTTGCAGAGTGAACTTTAACTTGGAGACTATTATGAACACAGGTAATGAATGACCTATGAGACCTGGTAGTAATGGGAAGTGGAGCAAACAAACTCAGCAGCAGACTATAATGTATATTTTGTCTTCATCCACTATATGCAAATATGTACACAATGTACAATATGTGCAGATAGAATAATAATAAGTGTGCACCACAGTGACAGATGGCAAAGCAGAAGCCAGAGAGAGTGCACCTTACTCAACCAGCAGGTAGGCAAGTCTGCCAATGCTTACCGCAAGTGAGCCATGTTGCTTCTGCTTTGGCGGGCTTGCCTGTGATTGGTCACTGAACCAAGGTACTGATTTAATTACGGGTATCCTATCTATCGTTAAACCCTTAGCACCCAGTTTGCTGGTTGGGAGGCAGCCTACATGAGAGTGAGACATATGCCGAATAAATTGTAACATACTCTTTGCATTCCACAGAGACTAACCTTAACCTTAAAGAGTGACATTGACCCAGGACCTTGAAGTGTGACCCTTAACCTTGAACTGTTACCCCTGATCCTGAACCATAATTTTGACTCCTGTATTTTGCATAAAATATTATCTCTTTCCGAGAGAAAGAGAGAGAGAGAAAGTATAAAAACTCTCACGAGGTATAATTATATACAGTCACACAGAGGACAGACTATATTTTGGTTTCTAGCCATCTCGAGGTTTGTATGGTGTGGAGGGCAAGGGAGACCCTACATGTGAGGTTGCCTACCCTGGGGCTCCCATCCCTCATCCTGACTGCCAGACCTCCAGCACCAGCTGGTGGTTACCCTGTATATGAATGGAACATTCGGACAGGTGATGAACTACCCAGTATTTAAAGATGGTTATTAACTGTGTACAGGATTGGGTATACCTGTTATGAACGTAGAGTATAATAATGTACATACACACACACACACACACACACACACACACACACACACACACACAACAACACAACACACACACACACACACACACACACACACAACACACACACACACAACACACACACACACACACACACACACACACACACACACACACACACACACACACACACACACACACACACACACACACACACACACACACACACACAACACAGACACGCCAGACTCGACACACACCCACACACCTCACACAACACAGATACACACACACACACACACACACCACACACACACACACACACACACACACACACACACACACACACACACACACACACACACACACACACACACATCACACACTCACACACACACGCACACACACACACACACACACACACACACACACACACACACACACACACACACACACACACACACACACACACACACACACACACACACTCACGCACGCACGCACGCACACACTGTTACAAAAAACGAGATTCTAAAAGCTTAGAGATCTCCAGTGAATACTAGAAAGGACTGCCCTTCTAGCATCCAGCCTGTTACTGGGTTTTCGTAACAATTAGTCAGTATCCTTGTCCAATTATCCATTAGAATTCAGTATGATTCAATAGTGCTTCAGGATTACAACTGGTAGGCTACTAACTAGAGAAATTAAAATTTAATAAATTTATTAAGTATCGTCTAGAGGTATATTATCAAAGTAAATTAAATTAAAAATAATCAAAATAATAATAATCACTTCTCTCATGTACAGTAGTATTGTGCTAAAAGCACATATCACATATTATGTCTTAAGTACCGTCTGGTACATTAACATTTAATAAGATATTATAAATATGTACAAGTAAGTTTGTGTGTATGTGTGTAAGTGCTCTAAGTAGTTCGCTATGTCTCACGACTCGACTAGACTTAAACAAGTGACTGACAAAGTCCTCAAATAAACTAAGTTCTTGACCAACTGGCAATCAGAACAGTCTGCTTGAACAGTAAAACGACTGATAAGCCGAACAACAATATAACGAGCAACTGTGACACAATCAGGAACAAGGAGATAATATAACGACACTAAGTAGGGACCATCAGCAGATCCTCCACAAAAGTCACAAAACTCCCATACTACTGAATCTAAGTTCAGCATAAGAAAATCCCCGACTGTGACAGTACACAGATACCAGTACAAGTTAGGTCAGAAGCTACAGCTCAGGACCTGAGTTGTTCAGAGTGTCTAAGCGACAAACAACCTCAGTACAACGTCGAAAATCACTAAGTCTATACAATGTTCTGTGAACAGAGTCTCCAGAACGAACAAGAATAACGAGACAAGAGACGATCTTCCAACAAACGCCAATAAGGGAGATTTAGGCTCGTCTTGTATAGAATACATCCAACCACCAAGAGAGTCTAGACCAGACTGAATACTTCAGGCGAGGTGAGGACACCCCCCCTCGATCACGTGATAGCTTGTGGACAACTGCAGACTCAGCAACAAATAGCGTAGAGTAACGAGCCAAAAAGCATAATTACAGTATATAGACAATCAAAACTTGAACTGAGCACATAATATGTTAATCCAACTAACAAAAGGAAACTAATAAATAATAATAATAAACCCAATATATTCAACACGATTTAGCTATTATCGCAAATATAAGCAATAAAAAATAATATAAAAGGTAAAATCACATGTAAAAATTACATAATATCCATTGCAACCCATTCAGGGTCAACCACACACACACACACACCACACATACACCACACAAACACAAACCTACTGCAAAAGGCCCACAAGAATCTCTCATTTTCCCATCATCCTTGGACCACCCGTCAAGCACCATTCCTTAAACTCCTTCCTGTCTATTCGAATCATCGCTCATTTAATTCCCTGTCTTCTATCTATGCTCTCCTATACCTTCTGATCACACTACCCCCTATCTGCTATCCTCACCATCCCCTCAGGATCAAGATCAAGAGAGTTTTGGTAAAACCCTTATGGGGTGAGCAGGAAAGTGGGGATAGGGAAAGAATAAGCTGGCGAGAGGAAAGTTGTGAGACCATCCCTTACCATGTGGTCAGTACCAGGGTTGTGGTCAGTACCAGGGTTGTGGTTAGTACCAGGGTTGTGGTCAGTACCAGGGTTGTGGTCAGTACCAGGGTTGTGGTTAGTACCAGGGTTGTGGTCAGTACCAGGGTTGTGGTCAGTACCAGGGTTGTGGTCAGTACCAGGGTTGTGGTCAGTACCAGGGTTGTGGTCAGTACCAGGGTTGCGGTCATTACCAGAGTTGTGGTCAGTACCAGGTTTGTGATCAGTACCAGGATTGTGGTCAGTACCAGGGTTGTGGTCAGTACCAGGGTTGCGGTCATTACCAGAGTTGTGGTCAGTACCAGGTTTGTGATCAGTACCAGGATTGTGGTCAGTACCAGGGTTGTGGCCAGTACCGGGGTTATGGTCAGTTCCAGGATTGTTGTCAGTACCAGGATTGTGGTTAGTACCAGGATTGTTGTCAGTACCAGGGTTGTGGTCAGTACCGGGGTTATGGTCAGTTCCAGGATTGTTGTCAGTACCAGGATTGTGGTTAGTACCAGGATTGTTGTCAGTACCAGGGTTGCAGTCAGTACCATAGTTGTGGTCAGCACCAGGGTTGTGATCAGTGCCAGGATTGTGGTCAGTACCAGGATTGTGGTCAATACCAGGGTTGTGATCATACCAGGATTGTGGTCAGTTCCAGGGTTGTGATCAGTACCAGGATTGTTACCAGTACCAGGATTGTTGTCAGTACCAGGGTTGCGGTCAGTACCAGGATTTTTGTCAGTACTAGGATTTTGGTCAGTACCAGGATTGTTGTCAGTACCAGGATTGAGGTTAGTACCAGGGTTGTGGTCAGTACCAGGATTGTCAGTACCAGGGTTGTGGTCAGTACTAGGATTTTGGTCAGTACCAGAGTTGTGGTCAGTACCAGGGTTGTGGTCAGTACCAGGATTGTTGTCAGTACCAGGGTTGAAGTGAGTACTAGGATTGTTATCAGTACCAAGGTGGCAGGGAAGGTGATGGTGGGGGGAAAGGGGACAGTAGTAAGTACATTGCACGAGGCCAAGGGAGAGTGAGTCACTTACAGCAGTGTTGCCAGACCCACCATCATTGCCTTGTCCAGAACGTGAGCTGGATCTAGCAACCCTATTACCCTGCTCCGTCTCTCGCTTCACTTCTCTCTCTATCTCTTTCTGTCTGCCTGTCTGTCTGTGTGTCTTTCTCTTTCTCTCTCTGCATTATATATATATATATATATATATATATATATATATATATAATATATATCTATAATATATATATATAATATATATATATATATATATATATAATATATATATATATATATATATATATATATATATATATATATATATATATATATAATATATATAATTAATGAATGACTGTCGATGAATAAATAGAAAGTAGAGGAAGGCTCGAAACCGTGGTCCAAACTCAAGCGTTAATTTTTTTCTACAAATAACATCTCGGTGACCTACGGTTCGAATGCCCCCCTATTCCCATTTTTATAACACATCACTAACACAAAAACACACACACACACAAATCACACACACACAACACACATCAACACACACAAAAACGACTGAAAGCGGAATATCTCCTAATACTCTAGATGATCACTCTGTAGATGACTGTTCAGAAACCGACAGGTGGGAGGTAAATTACCACAGTGCAACTCTTGGTATCTTAATTGAGGAACGTTCGGCCACACAGTGGTTTCACATCCATACAAAGGAAAATCTTAAAACAACAGGGAAAGAGGACTGATTACCTCAAGGCTGAGACTGATACCTCAATTCTCCTCCTGTTCTGTTCAAGATTCTCCGTTGATGACTGATGAAGCACTGTGTGGGCGGAAACGTTTCCCTCAATACAGATACCAAGAGTTTAGCACATGTGCTAATTTATCAATGACGATTCTGTAGTCTGTTTCAGGATGTCAGGCCGTTGTCAGGGTAGTGTTGTCAGGTTTCTTGTCCAGAGTGTTATCAGATCTTGTCAGTGTGTTGTTTCAGGGCATGATGTCAGTTGTGTTGTTGTCAGGGGTATTGTTGCCAGGGTGGTGTTGTCAGGGGTATTGTTGTCAGGGTGTTTGGTTGTCAGGGGTATTGTTGTCAGGGTGGTGTTGTCAGGAATGTGTTGTCGGGTGGTCGTTGATAGGGTGTTGTTGTCAGGGTGTTGATGTCTGGGTGTTGTCAGAGTGTTGTTGTCAGAGTGTTGTTGTCTGGGTGTTGTTGTCAGAGTGTTGTCAGGGTATTGATGTCTGGGTGTTGTCAGGGCGTTTTCAGAGTGGTGTTATTAGGATATTGCCAGGTTAGTGTCAGGTCGCTGTTGTCAGTGTCAAGGTGGTGCTGTCAGGGTGGAGGGAAAATATAATGGTGGTGGTCTGGTGTCATGGTGTCACTGGGTCGGGTGCCAGGGAGTGTCAGGAGTGCCAGAGAGTGCCAAGAGTGCCAGCGAGTACCAAGGAGTGCCAGGGAGCGCCAAGGAGTGCCAAAAAATTATGATAGGTTCCCTTAGGCACCTTGCCACTTCCGGTTCCACTTTACACAATAGTGATTTGGAAGTTACCTCCCTGCCCCCTTACCTACTCCACCTTCCAGTCCCCTTTTACCTACTCCAAATCACAGTCCCCCCTTACCTATTCCACCTTCCAGCCCCCTTACCTACTCCACCTTCCAGCCCCCTTTCCTACTCCACCTTCCAGCCCCCTTACCTACTCCACCTTCCAGCCCCCTTTCCTACTCCACCTTCCAGCCCCCTTACCTACTCCACCTTCCAGCCCCCTTACCTACTCCACCTTCCAGCCCCCTTATCTACTCCACCTTCCAGCCCCCTTACCTACTCCACCTTCCAGCCCCCTTACCTACTCCACTTTCCAGCCCCCTTACCTACTCCACCTCACAGCCCCCTTACCTACTCCTCCCTCGACACTCTCACTTATTGTCCTGGAGCCACAGGAACCATGGTATGGAGCAGAGTAGAAGTAGAGTGAGCATCATGATGATGATGACGATGATGATAATGATGATGATGACGACGACGATGATGATGACGTAGAAATTAAGAAGGCATCATCCTAGCTGGGTAGAGGAGAGGCTGAGCAAATCGCATGATCAACATCTCAACATTTGCCTTCTGGAAACGTTTTTTTCCCCTCTTAATTAGATAGCAAAAAAAAAAAAAAAAAAAAAACACCTGCTGTACAGGCGGAACGTCTCAGGTGTTGCACATGTTTTACATTCATCAGCTTGTGGGTATTGCATACTTTTGGACCTAGAAATAGAAGGAGACATAAATTAGAAATGCAATCTTCGTTGAAGACAACCTTGGAGTGATCTATTGTGAAGATTAAAAAAAAAAGGAAGGACGAGAAAGTGAGAAAGGGGAGAGCAAAAGAGAGAGGGGTCAGGAAGAGAAAGGTGACCTCTACTGTAAAAGGCGTTACCTCCCTCACGCCTCTCCCACAATACTCCCTGACAGTACAGATCCGTCAATGCCAAGCTGACTTCCTTCCCAAGACAATCTACACTGTCTAAATGGTTAATATCCACAACCTATCCATTTCCACAACAATAACAACAACTACAATAACAACAACAGCTCCATAGATCCACCACACTCTCAGATCCACCACAACCAAAGATCAACCATAACTTAAGATGAACCACAACTTAAGATCAGCCACAACTTAAGATAACCACAACTTAAGATCAACCAAAACTTAAGATCAACCACAACTTAAGATGAACCCCAACCTAAGATTAACTACAACCTAAGACCAACCACAACCTAAGATCAACCACAACCTAAGATCAACCACAACCTAAGATCAACCACAACCTAAGATCAACTTCAACCTGAGATCAATCATAACCTAAGATCAACCATGACCTAAGATCAACCACAACCTAAGATCAATCACAACCTAAGATCAACCACAACCCAAGATCAACCACAACCTAAGATCAACCTCATTCTAAGATCAACCACAACCTAAGATCAACCACAACCTAAGATCAACCACAACGTAAGATCAACCACATCCTAAGATCAACCACAATCTAAGATCAATCACATCCTAAGATCAACCACAACCTAAGATCAACCACATCCTAAGATCAACCACAACCTAAGATCAACCATAACCTAAGATCAACCATATCTTAAGGTCACCCACAACCTAAGATCAACCACAACCTAAGATCAACCACAACCTAAGATCAACCTTCAACCACACACCCCCAAGGCCACTGTGCCTCATCAACCCTCATCATTCTCAGGCTCCACCACCGCCTAGATCTCCATTATCCCCTAAATTACCAACTCCTACCAGATATGTGATGGTAGGGACGAAAACACAGTAAAATAATGTATACTAAAATAAATTAAAACAAATAAATCTCGGGATTTAAATCGGGAAAGAGAAAAGACGAGTGACTACATCCTATTGTGAATGTGGAAGACGAACTAATGTGATCATAGATGAAATGTTTGTAAGGAAATACTGCGTAAAGAGAAATGAGAAACTAATTGAAATATAATTGAAGACCCTGGTGATTTCACAGATTATATAATTAGAACATTACATGGAAGTAGGACATGGTGTTTGTGATGCTCATCTGTGACGCACTACCGTGTTAAAGGAAACTCAGAGATGAGTATGACAGAAACATATCAGCAATGACAAGTATCATTGGTAGGAAACAGAAGCAACAATTACAAGTACCAGTGGTAGGACACAGAAGCAACACTGACAATTACCAGTGATAGGAAACATAAGTATTAATAACAACTACCAGTGGTAGGGAACAGGCAGAAAACAGAGGATGAACTACGTTAGTAATATTAGGTGATTTCTACCATCTAAATATAGACTGAGGAAACTGGGACCCACATGGAGGCCCCGAGAAATTGGTGAGCAAGGCATTTAAATCAATAATGCAGAGTTTTATTATGGAGCATGTGAAAGAACTAGCGAGAGTACAAGGAAATGACGAACTGGCGAGGATGGATAATTTTTTTCACCTCCAACTACACTGACATAGATAATGAATATGGAAAGCTCTCAGTGCAAGAGATCACTGTGTGTTGACGGTCTGAGGAAGGAGTTGTGCGCCGACTGTGTAACATTTTATACGGCTTTCGTCATACAACCATTTGCATGTCCTCTTTACCAGCGAACTGGCAATTTAGAATATAGCAACTTTGGGGCCCCACTGCTGTATTTATTGTCCATTTCAACCCACCCATTTCAGTCTGCTTGCCTGGGTGGGATAACAGACTTTCGCCAACCCTGGTCGAATCCACTCGTTGCCTTGAGTGTCTCTGTTGTCTCATCATTATACTGCTAACTGGATATCTTGTAGTTGTAAATATTGTAAATAAGCGGTGAATGGATAGATGGGTAAAAAAATCTAACCCTGATGTGTTTGCCTTGCCCCTGTCGTACCATGTTGATCCCTATATAGCTGATTTTGGATTGCTACTTGTGCTCGTCATGGGCTGCGAGGGATTAGCTGTCTCTTGATTGTGAGGGATTTCTGTGGGTAATGACGGAGTAGTGGAAGGATATGGAGTCAAGTGTATTTCTGTAACTTTCGCAGATATAAGAATCAATGACTGAAACAATGACTGAAAAAGAGTACGAAAGGATTCTTGGTTGAGGAAGTGATACAAAAGACAAGAGGATAAATTGGAGAATCAAAGATAATGATATACAAAACAGGTAATTATTAAAGAATGAGGTATTTAAAAGCACGAGCACAATGGGACGATGCATTTAGCGGACGATCCGCTCAGGAACTGACGAAACTTTTCACCGAGAATTGCTATGAAACTACTGAAAAGTTTATACCAGGCAGTGGAGAAATAGAGGAGAGACGCTAAGTGAACCCATTGTTTAGGAGTCAATGTGAAGAGGAATCAAGAAACACAATACTATGGATGTGTGCAACATTAAGTTAACGCCAGAGAACAATACTATGGATGTGTGCAACATTAAGCTAACGCCAGAGAACAATACTATGGATGTGTGCAACATTAAGTTAACGCCAGAGAACAATACTATGGATTGTGTGCAACATTAAGGTTAACGCCAGACAACAATACTATGGATGTGTGCAACATTAAGCTAACGCCAGAGAACAATACTATGGATGTGTGCAACATTAAGCTAACGCCAGAGAACAATACTATGGATGTGTGCAACATTAAGCTAACGCCAGAGAACAATCAAGTTTGCAAAAGCGCAAGAAGAGATTATCTTGTGATGAGGAGGAAAGATGAAAAAGAAAAAATGAAGAGAGGGGGCAGAACCCAAGCTAATTTACAGCCACACGAGAAGAAAAATAGCTGTGAAGGATGAAGTGATAACAACGAGGAAAGAAGACAAAACACTGAGAGTAAATGAGAGGAAGGCATGTAATGATCTCCACAGATTGTGTTATAAATGAAGATGGAACAATATAAGAGATGTAAAAAATAAATCTAAGTGAATTACCTCTAACTGAAACAATTAATAAATATTAAGAGACCAGATTGATAAACTTGGGCACTCACACAGATCTTTAACAAATCTTTAATAAGCCTAGTTTCCGAGGTAGATGAGAGGCAAGAAGTCCTGAACTACGGATCTGTGTCCCTAGCGAGTACAACGTTCAATTAGCTAATTTAGAAAGACATCTGAACAAAATGTTTTTATCTGTGTTCCCAGGATCATTCCAAATTGTTGATCTACCGAGACTTCTAACTGCATTGTTGTGACGTTCAGATTCAGTATTATTATCCCAACCTAATACTATTTTTAATGTTTGACACAGACTGACCAGGGTTCTAAACAGAAACAGAAACTAATGGAATATTACACACACACACACACACGCACACACACACACACAACACACACACACACACACACACACACACACACACACACACACACACACACAAAACCGTAGCCAGAAACAAACACCGAATAATTACTTAAGAATTAGACCCAGACGGAGACTCACTCACCAGTTGACACCTGAAGCCAGAAGAGTAATGAAACACTGCTGCCATCTCTTCCTGTGTTTGCTCCTCTAATGTCTCCTTCTTCTCCTCCTCTTCCTCATCCTCCTCCTCTTCCTCCTTCTCCTCCTCCTCCTTCTCCTCTTCTTCTTCCTCCTTCTACTCCTCTACTTCCTCCTCCTCCAAAATTTTCATGAAAAAAACGAGTTTTTTCTGCTCTCAGATGCGTGGTCTATTATTGCTGGTGTGGTCTTTATTGCTGGTGTGGTCTTTATTACTGGTGTGGTCTTTATTACTGGTGTGGTCTTTATTGCTGGTGTGGTCTTTATTACTGGTGTGGTCTTTATTACTGGTGTGGTGTCTATTACTGGTATGGTCTTTATTACTGGTGTGGTCTTTATTCTGGTGTGGTCTTTATTACTGGTGTGGTGTTCTATTCTGGTATGGTCTTTATTACTGGTGTGGTCTTTATTGCTGGTGTGGTCTTTATTACTGGTGTGTCTTTATTACTGGTGTGGTGTCTATTACTGGTATGGTCTTTATTACTGGTGTGGTCTTTATTACTGGTGTGGTCTTTATTACTAGTGTGGTGTCTATTACTGGTATGGTCTTTATTACTGGTGTGGTCTTTATTACTGGTGTGGTCTTTATTACTGGTGTGGTCTTTATTCTGGTGTGTGTCTTATTACTGGTATGGTCTTTATTGTGGTATGGTCTTTATTACTGGTGTGGTGTCTATTACTGGTATTGTCTTATTACTGGTGTGGTCTTTATTCTGGTGTGGTCTTTATTACTAGTGTGGTGTTATTACTGGTTGTCTTTATTACTGGTGTGGTCTTTATTACTGGTGTGGTCTTTATTACTGGTGTGGTTTTTATTACTGGTGTGGTCTGCTATTACAGGTGTGGCCACAGGTGCTCAGCAGGTGTACCTGTGCCCTGTGTCCAATCGAACCCCCTCACCACGCCCCTCACCACACTAGTCACCACGCCCCTCACCACACCAGTCACCACGCCCCTCACCACACCAGTCACCATGCCCTCACCACACCAGTCACCACGCACCTCACCACACCAGTCACCATGCCCCTCACCACACCAGTCACCATGCCCCTCACCACACCAGTCACCACGCCCCTCACCACACCAGTCACCACGCCCCTCACCACACCAGTCACCATGCCCCTCACCACACTAGTCACATCTCACTATGTACTATCACTACGTCCCATCACCACGTCCCATCATCACGCCCCTCACCACTCCCCTCACCAGTCCCTCACCACTCCTCTCACCACGCCCTTCACAACGCCCCTCACCACACTCCTCACCACTCCCCTCACTACGCTCCTCACCACGCTCCTCGCCACGCCCTCACCACACACTCACAACGCCCCTCACCACGCCCCTTACCACTCCCCTTACCAAACACCTAACCACGCTCCTCGCCACGCCCCTCACCACGCCCCTCACCACGCCCCTCACCACGCCCCTCACCACGCCCCTCACCACGCCCCTCACCACGCTCCTCACCACGCCCCTCACCACGCCCCTCACCACACCCCTCACCACGCCCCTCACCACGCCCCTCACCACGCCCCTCACCACGCCCCTCACCACGCCTTGACCTATTGATCAAGACTAAAGTCAGAAGAGAGAAGATGTTGGTCCGTTCCTCGTTCCTGTGGCCAGTTGTGGTCTTTCATTGTTGGTCTCTAGCGGTTGGTCTCTAGTTGTTGATCTGTAGTTGTTGGTCTCTAGCTATTGGTCTGTAGATGTTGGTCTTTTGGCTTATTTGTAAGTGTAAGATTTTCAAGGTTTGGTAAACGCGCGTCAGCCAGTGCTGGCCCTGTAAATAATAAACTGTAAATGTGTTTGTAAATGACGAGCATTGATTTTTCATTTGTAAATGATAGTCTGTTAGTGTTCATCAGTAAATGTTTGTAGACACATCCCTGTAAATGTTTTTTTTATGACCTATCTTGTGTCTTTAAGTGTGTGCGTGTGTATATATATATTGTATAAATGCTGAGTAGTCTGTAAATGATCTGTAAATATTGTGTGTATGTAAATATCTTAGTTTTACAAGTGCAAATGTTCACTGTTTGAAAGTCAGTCTTTAAGTGTTGATCTGTAATTCCTAGCTAAACTTTAAATGTTCGTCTGTAAGTGTGTTTTTTTTTTTTGTAAACTTGGGGATGCCAACAGTTCTGTAAATGCTGGTGTATAAATGGTCATCTGTAAATAAAGGTCTGTAAATGGTGGTCTATAATAGTTCGTGCAATTAGGGTGATTTCTAAGTGCCTAATATATAAATGCTGTACAGTAAATGCTGGTGTATGAATGCTAGTCTTTAAATGTCCTTGTGTAAATGGCACTTAATAAATATTGAGACGTAACTGAAGTACTGCACGAAAGTCTAATTAGGTGTATTTCAGTGTTCCTAATTAGAAGGCTAATCAAATCTAACATCTCATACAAAGATAAATCCCCCCCCCTAAAAAAAATGATAATGATGGCTGTTAAATGCTAGGCAGGGAAGGCTGGAAGACATCAATGCTGGAAGGTTAATACCAGGCAGTGAAGGCTGGAAGATATCAATGCTGTAGGATTAGTGCTAGGCAGGGAAGGCTGGAAGACATCAACGCTGTGGGTTAATACTAGGCAGGGAAGGCTGGAAGACATCAATGCTGTAGGGTTAATGCCAGGCAGGGAAGACTGAAAGACACAATGCTGTAGGGTTAATATCAGGCAGGGAAGGCTGGAAGACATCACTGCTGTAGGGTTAATGCCAGGCAGGGAAGACTGAAAGACACAATGCTGTAGGGTTAATATTAGGCAGGGAAGGCTGGAAGACATCAATGCTAGAAGGTTAATGCCAGGCAGGGAAGGCTGGAAGACATCAATGCTGGAAGGTTAATGCCAGGCAGGGAAGGCTGGAAGACATCAATGCTGGAAGGTTAATGCCAGGCAGGGAAGGCTGGAAGACATCAATGCTAGAAGGTTAATGCTAGGCAGGGAAGGCTGGAAGACATCAATGCTGGAAGGTTAATGCCAGGCAGGGAAGGCTGGAAGACATCAATGCTGGAAGGTTAATGCCAGGCAGGGAAGGCTGGAAGACATCAATGCTGGAAGGTTAATGCCAGGCAGGGAAGGCTGGAAGACATCAATAGTTCACGTTATAAGGGAGGCTGGGCCGGAATTGTAAAAGTTAAGCTGTAAATGCATAAAAATAAACGGCTGGCAATAGTTATGTAAATGCCGAAGAGTAAATGACATTTACAGTCTTCATGGAATGCCTTAAGTCACACCACTGGAAAATATTTGGCTGACTCCGCATGTCGTTGAAGCTGAGCCTGGAGGAAATGGCGTATTGTCGAAAATTCCAATGACTGAGGCAACGTTTCGCTCTGCATAGAGCTTTATAAACTCTTCCTCACAGGGCGAAACGTTCAGGAACGTGCCTGCGTATATACAACCTCTTGCATCATCTCATTGTATATGCTCCTGGCCTGTCTTGACAAACCTTTCCTTGAGCGAAACGTACCCGGAACTGATAAGACTCTCACCGTTGGAAACGTGGTGATAACTTGAAAGGGCCCTCACTGAATGAAACGTAGTTAATTGATAAATTCCTCACCTGGCGAAACATAGTGGTACAAACGAAATGAAGCGATAAGTTCATAAAGAGTAACGTAGTGGCAATTTGAAGAAGTCCTCATTGAGCAAAACGTAGTGTTAACTTACAGCCCTCTCTGAGCGAAACCAAGTGTAACTTGATAATGCAATCAATGAACGAAATGTAGCAGTAACTTTGTGAAGTCCTCGCTGAGCGAAGTGTAGTAATAACCTGATAAAGCCCTCACTGAGTGAAATGTGTGTGTGTGTGTGTGTGTGTGTGTGTGTGTGTGTGTGTGTGTGTGTGTGTGTGTGTGTGTGTGTGTGTGTGTGTGTGTGTGTGTGTGTGTGTGTACTCACCTAGTTGTACTCACCTAGTTGAGGTTGCGGGGGTCGAGTCCGAGCTCCTGGCCCCGCCTCTTCACTGATCGCTACTAGGTCACTCTCCCTGAGCCGTGAGCTTTATCATACCTCTGCTTAAAGCTATGTATGGATCCTGCCTCCACTACATCGCTTCCCAAACTATTCCACTTACTGACTACTCTGTGGCTGAAGAAATACTTCCTAACATCCCTGTGATTCATCTGTGTCTTCAGCTTCCAACTGTGTCCCCTTGTTACTGTGTCCAATCTCTGGAACATCCTGTCTTTGTCCACCTTGTCAATTCCTCTCAGTATTTTGTATGTCGTTATCATGTCCCCCCTATCTCTCCTGTCCTCCAGTGTCGTCAGGTTGATTTCCCTTAACCTCTCCTCGTAGGACATACCTCTTAGCTCTGGGACTAGTCTTGTTGCAAACCTTTGCACTTTCTCTAGTTTCTTCACGTGCTTGGCTAGGTGTGGGTTCCAAACTGGTGCCGCATACTCCAATATGGGCCTAACGTACACGGTGTACAGGGTCCTGAATGATTCCTTATTAAGATGTCGGAATGCTGTTCTGAGGTTTGCTAGGCGCCCATATGCTGCAGCAGTGATTTGGTTGATGTGCGCTTCAGGAGATGTGCCTGGTGTTATACTCACCCCAAGATCTTTTTCCTTGAGTGAGGTTTGTAGTCTATGGCCCCCTAGACTGTACTCCGTCTGCGGTCTTCTTTACCCTTCCCCAATCTTCATGACTTTGTACTTGGTGGGATTGAACTCCAGGAGCCAATTGCTGGACCAGGTCTGCAGCCTGTCCAGATCCCTTTGTAGTTCTGCCTGGTCTTCGATCGAGTGAATTCTTCTTATCAACTTCACGTCATCTGCAAACAGGGACACTCAGAGTCTATTCCTTCCGTCATGTCGTTCACAAATACCAGAAACAGCACTGGTCCTAGGACTGACCCCTGCGGGACCCCGCTGGTCACAGGTGCCCACTCTGACACCTCGCCACGTACCATGACTCGTGCTGTCTTCCTGACAAGTATTCCTGATCCATTGTAGTGCCTTCCCTGTTATCCCTGCTTGGTCCTACAGTTTTTGCACCAATCTCTTGTGTGGAACTGTGTCAAACGCCTTCTTGCAGTCCAAGAAAATGCAATCCACCCACCCCTCTTCTCTTGTCTTACTGCTGTCACCATGTCATAGAACTCCAGTAGGTTTGTGACACAGGATTTCCGTCCCTGAAACCATGTTGGCTGCTGTTGATGAGATCGTTCCTTTCTAGGTGTTCCACCACTCTTCTCCTGATAATCTTCTCCATGATTTTGCATACTATACATGTCAGTGACACTGGTCTGTAGTTTAATGCTTCATGTCTGTCTCCTTTTTTAAAGATTGGGACTACATTTGCTGTCTTCCATGCCTCAGGCAATCTCCCTGTTTCGATAGATGTATTGAATATTGTTGTTAGGGGTACACATAGCGCCTCTGCTCCCTCTCTCAATACCCATGGGGAGATGTTATCTGGCCCCATTGCCTTTGAGGTATCTAGCTCACTCAGAAGCCTCTTCACTTCTTCCTCGGTTGTGTGCACTGTGTCCAGCACTTGGTGGTGTGCCCCACCTCTCCGTCTTTCAGGAGTCCCTTCTGTCTCCTCTGTGAACACTTCTTTGAATCTCTTGAGTTCTTCACATACTTCACGGTCATTTCTTGTTGTCTCTCCTCCTTCCTTCCTTAGCCTGATTACCTGGTCCTTGACTGTTGTTTTCCTCCTGATGTGGCTGTACAACAGTTTCGGGTCAAATTTGGTTTTCGCTGCTATGTCATTTTCATATTGTCTTTGGGCCTCCCTTCTTATCTGTGCATATTCGTTTCTGGCTCTACGACTGTTCTCCTTATTCTCCTGGGTCCTTTGCCTTCTATATTTCTTCCATTCCCTAGCACACTTGGTTTTTGCCTCCCTGCACCTTTGGGTAAACCATGGGCTCATCCTGGCTTTTTCATTATTCCTGTTACCCTTGGGTACAAACCTCTCCTCAGCCTCCTTGCATTTTGTTGCTACATATTCCATCATCTCATTAACTGGCTTCCCTGCCATTTCTTTGTCCCACTGAACCCCGTTCAGGTAGTTCCTCATTCCTGTGTAGTCCCCTTTCTTGTAGTTTGGCTTCATTCGTCCTGGCCTTCCTGCTTCTCCCTCCACTTGTAGCTCTACTGTGTATTCGAAGCTTAAAACCACATGATCACTGGCCCCAAGGGGTCTTTCATACGTGATGTCCTCGATATCTGCACTACTCAAGGTGAATACTAAGTCCAGCCTTGCTGGTTCATCCTCTCCTCTCTCTCTTGTAGTGTCCCTTACGTGTTGGCACATGAAGTTTTCCAGTACCACCTCCATCATCTTAGCCCTCCATGTATCTTGGCCCCCATGTGGGTCCAAGTTCTCCCAATCGATCTCCTTGTGGTTAAAGTCACCCATGATTAGGAGCTTTGCCCTGCATGCATGAGCTCTTCTGGCCACTCTAGCCAGTGTGTCAACCATCGCTCTATTGCTCTCGTCGTACTCTTGCCTTGGCCTCCTGCTGTTCTGTGGTGGGTTATACATCACTGCTATTACCACCTTGGGACCTCCAGAGTGAAGTGTTCCCGCTATGTAATCACTTTCTTCTCCGCTGTCTCCTCTCTCCAGCTCATCAAAAATCCAGCGATTTTTGATCAGCAACGCCACTCCTCCACCCCCCTGTTCCCTCTGTCTTTCCTCAGGATTTGGTATCCCGTTGGAAAGATGGCATCTGTTATCATACCTGTAAGCTTGGTTTCTGTGAGAGCTATGATGTCCGGTGATGCTTCTTTGACTCTTTCATGCCACTCCTCCCACTTATTTGTTATTCCATCAGCGTTTGTGTACCATACCTTCAGTTTCCTTTCCAACACTGTGGTTTGGGGGGCCTGTGAGGGTGGGAGACCTGGTGGCATACTGTGGGATTCTATAGCTCGGTGTTGGGTGGAGACTGTGGGTATGGATTGTAGTGTGTGTTGGGATGGTGTGATAGGTTGTATGGTCCTGAGAATAGTTGTGTGTGTGTGTGTGTGTATGTGTGTGTGTGTGTGTGTGTGTGTGTGTGTGTGTGTGGTGCCGAATAGGTAAAACGTGCGATTTTGGCTTAAATATCAACGCTCTTCTTGCCGAATAAGGCAAGTGAAAATTTGTGTATGTCATAGTTTCGCAAAAAATATTCTGAACCTAAGAAAAAATATATTTCATTGTGTTTGTTTATAATTAAATCATTGTAAACGTTTTATTATTATTATTAACACATCGGCCGACTCCCACCAAGGCAGGGTGGTCCGAAAAAGAAAAACTTTCATCATCATTCACTCCATCACTGTCTTGCCAGAGGCGCGCTTACACTACAGTTATAAAACTAGAACAGTAACACCCCTCCAACTAAAATATATATAGCTGGATTAGGCTAAATTAAGTTGAGCTTGATATAATAACCTTAGGTAAATTTTCTAAGGTTCTTTTGGTACAAAATTATTAATTTTTACATGAACATAAATAAAAAAAATATATATCTTGAAAAGTATAAGAGAAAATCTTAGAATGAACTTAATTTTAAATGAGTTCTTGCTAACTGACCAATTTTACCTATTCGGCACGACATTAATATATGCGCATAAAAGACTGTTGGGTAGACTTCAAGATGCACATGTTTATAGAGGGGCCACAGATATATCCGATCACTTTTTAGTTGTAGCTGCAGTGAGAGTAAAAGGTTGATGGGATACAAGGAAAAGCTGAAGGTATATAAGCTAAAGGAGGAGGCAGTTAGGGTAAGATATAAACAACTACTGGAGGATAGATGGGCTAATGAAAGTATAGGGTAGGTTTAGGAATGTAGTGTTAGAGTGTTCAGCAGAAGTTTGTGGTTACCGGAAAGTGGGTGCGGGGAGGAAGAAGAGCGATTGGTGGAATGATGATCTAAAGAGAGTAGTAAGAGAGAAAAAGTTAGCATATGAGAGGTTTTTACAAAGTTGAAGTGATACAAGGAGAGAGGAGAATATGGAGAGGAAAAGAGAGGTTAAGAGAGTGGTGAACTAAAAATGTTGATGAAGATAGGGAAGCTGTGATTTCGTGTATAGGGCAAGAAGGAATAACATCTTGTAGGAGTGAGGAAGAGCAATTGTGATGTGGGGGAAGCCCTCAGGGGGTGAATAAAAGGGAGAAAAGCAGGGGGGATTGATTGGATGAAGACAGAATGTTAAAAAGCAGGTGAGGATAATTTATGGAGCCCCTGATGTTTTTTATTTTTTTAATGTATGGAGGGGGGTTAAAGGTTCCTTTGATAAAGGAAAAGGGGAAAAAAGGAATGCAAAAAATTTTTAAAGGGGAATAAGTCTGTTGAGTTATATTTGGGTAAAGAATAGGAGATTTATTATTGAAAAAATTAAGAGAAAGACGGAGAGTAGCTGCAGTGAACAAGGAGGTTTTGGAAAAGGTGGGGGGTGTTACACCAAGTGTTTACAGTGAAACAATGGGTGAACAGTATCTAATAGGTAAAGAGGTTTTTGGCATTTATGGGTTTTTGGGAAAAGGTGCAGAGGGGGGTGGATGGGGGCAACGTGGAGATGTTGAAAAATGGGGAATAGGGGAGGTTATTGAAGCAGTAAAAATTTTACGGGTTTTAAAAGCTTGTTTAGGTAATGGAAAGGAAATTATTTCCCAGTAAAAGTAGGCCTTGATGGACCTTGTGCAATAAGTTACAATTATTTATGATAGGGTTGTAAAGAAGTAATGCGGGGTTTGGGGCAAGGGGTTTTGGTTAAAAAGAAAAGAATCTAACACAAAGTGGAGTTGTCAAGTTGCTCTTTCTGATGATACGTTTTTTTGGGGAGATTCTAAAGAGAAGTTCAGAATTTGGGTGGTGAGTTTGGTAGGGTAGGAAAGGAAAAAATCGAAAGTGAATGAGTGATGAGGATAACAAAAAAAAGGGGTAACAAAAAATTGGATTGTTGCGGGAAAGTTGGGGAGGTGAATGATTTAGATTTTTTGGGAGTGGACGTGTCAGCAGAGGGGGTCATAAAAAGATGAGGTAAATATAAAATTTGATGGGGGAAAAAGGTGGGGGTGCCCCGAGGATCGGGAGACAACGAATTTTGTCCATGGAAGAAAAGGGGAATACATGAGAGTATATTTTAATCAACGCCTTATATGGGTGTAAAGCTAAGTGGTGAAATGTTGCAGCATGGAGAAGCTGGAGGCGGAAGATGGGGGTTTCTGAGGGAAAAGTGTGGTGTGAATAAAATGCAGGAAATCGTATTTTGGAAAAATTGGAGGGGGTGCGAGATTCCCATAACATTACCCAGAGGGCTAGGGGGGGTTTGTTGGTGGTTCGGACTTTTGGAAGGGTGGAAAAAAAAGAATGACTTGAGAGGCATAAATTGTAGGGGGAAAAAGGCTTGGTGGGGTCGACCTAGGAAAGGTTGGAGGGGGGGGTAAAGGAGGTTTTGTGTGCGAGGGGTTCGACTTCCGGAAGAAATAGTGAGCTGTTAGATAGGACGAAGGGAGACAAATGGTTATTAGGCTTACGTGCTGTTTGGAGTATGGCAGGGTAATGTTTATGAAGGGTTCGGGAAACCGGGTTTTGGCCTGCTTGAGTCCAGGGTGGGAAGTCAGTGCCGGCACTCTGAAGGGGGGTGTTTGTGATTTTTTATAATGTTGTGGGAGGGCGTTTGGCAAGACTGAGGAGTGAATGGGTGAAATTTTTTCTTTTTCTTCTACCCTGTTTGTGGGAAACGGCCGTGTTAAAGAAAAAAAGCAATATTTTTAATATATATATATATATATATATATTATATATATATATATATATATATATTTAAAATTAAATTATTTTTAAATAATTTTTTAAAATATTTTAAAAATATATATATATATATATATATAATATATATAAAATATATATATATATATATATATATATATATATATATATAATATAAACCTAACCGTGAAAACAAAGAGTTTAACAGCTTTAAACTACAGCACATTTTGTAGCCTTCGTGTTGGAAACACTACCCCAAACACAAAGGGTTTTTCAAACGGGTTTTTTTTTTTAAAAACAATGGGGGTAATGTCAAAAAAGCGAGTTTCTTTGTAGTGATCTTGTTTTTTTTCCTTCTAGTTCTTCTGTCACGTATTTGCGTGTATTTGTTGACCTAGTTAACGCCTGGGTCCCAGCCCCCCCGGTCTCCGCTCGGTGAGAGGTTTTCATCGGGGGGTTAAATTCAGTGCTCCTTTCATGTTTTTAAATGTGGTCTAAAGGGGTCACCTCCTCTCTCTTTTCCCCCTTCTTGTATAAAATATATATTTATATATATATATAAAATATAAAATTTTTTAAATTATATTAAATATATTTTTATATATTTATATATTAAATATATATATATTTAATATAATAATAAATATATAAATATATAAATATATTATATATTATATATATATTTATATATATAATTAATTATATAATTATATGTCTGCCGAAATATAAAACTGTAAATTAGCAAAAACCATTTAAAATTAAGCCCTTTTCTGAAATTTTCTCTTATCTTTTAAAAGATTTTTTTTTTCTTTTGTAATGTAAAAATTTTTAATTTTGCAAAAAAAGAACTTAAAAAACTTACCAAACCCTTATTATAAAAGAAAAATTTATTTTAGCCTAACCCAACTAAATATTTTTTAAATCGTTTACAAAATTTGTAAAAACAAACAATGAAATATATTTTTTTCGTTAGGTTCAAAATTTTTTTGGCGAAATTATTGCATACAAAAATTTTTCATTTTCCTATTGGCAAATGAAGGGTTGCTTTTTAAACCCAAAAGATCGCAATTTTGCCTATTCGGCACACAACACACACCACACACAAAAACCCCCAACATTATTTAATATATATATAATTATATATATATATATATATATATATATTATTTTATATATAAAATTTTTAAATATATTTTTAATATATATAATGTCGTGCCGAATATGTAAAACTAGTAAATTTGAAAAAATCTTAAAAATTAAGCCCTTTCAAAATTTTTCCTTATACTTTCAAAGATATATTTTTTTTTTAAATTTTAATGAAAAAAATTTTTAATTTTTAAAAGAATTTAGAAAAGTTACTAACCTTATTATAACAAGCGAAATTTTATTTTACCTAACCCAACTAAATATATTTTAAATTTTTTTTTTTTAACAATAATTTAATGCAAAAACAAACACGTGAAATATATTTTTTTGTTGGGTTTTAAAATGTTTTGGGAAATTTTTGATCCCAAAAATTTTTTCACTTGTCCTATATGGAAAGAGCTTGCTTTTTAAACCCAGTCAAAAAGTTCTGCCTATTCGGCACGACATATAATAATAAATAAAATTTATATATAAATATATATAAATTTTATATATATTTTTATTTATAATATTTTTATATAAAAATTTATTTATAAAATTTTTTTATATATATAAATGTATTATATTTTTATATATATATATATTTATATATTATATATATATAATTATATATATATATAAATATTTAATAAAAATAATATATGCATATGCAAAAAGATCACAGAAAACGGGTGATGTAGAATATGCAAAAAAACCCACTGTGATTTTGGGGTTCTTCATTATAAAGGAAAACATGTTCCTTGAAATGTAGAAGTCACAAAGCGTTGAAATTTCATTTCTCTCCAGTGGTTGCTTTTAAAAATTAAAATTTATAATAAAAATATTTTTAATATTTATATTTTTTTTAAAATATTATATTTATATAAATATATATATATATATATATATATTTAAAAATTTATATATATTTATATAAAATAAATATAAATATATATATATATATTATATTATATATAATTTTTTATTTTTATATATATGTCGTCCCGAAATGGCAGAACTTGCTTTGGGGCTTAAAAAACGTATCTTGCCATATGGGACAAGTGAAAAATTTGTGTATGCAATAATTTCCCCCAAATCTTTTGAAGTAACAAAAAAATTTTATTTCACTGTGTTTGTTTAGTTTAAAATTATTGTATAGGTATACATTGGTAGACGCAACCCCCCGGGGAAGTATACCGTCCTCCCAATGACTGTAAACAGAAACCAAAAATGTTTGCATGATGATGGATTGCTGGTTTCTTTTTCTTCTTATAACACGTGGGTAACAGGGATATCTTGCTTCTCCATTAACTTTGGTCCATTCACAGACTGCACATGCATATATAAACATACTCTAGGTTTTTTCCTTTTTCTAATACTTTGTTCTTCTTTATTTCTTCTAGCCCAGGGGGAAGTGGAAAAAAATCTTTCCCCCGAAAGCCAGCGCGTCGTATGAGGCGACTAAAATGCCGGGGCAATGGGTTTGAAAACCCTTTCTCCTATAGCATTTCTAAAAAGAGAAGAAAAAAAACTTTAAAAAAATGGGTGCTTAAATGTGCGGGATGTAGTGCGGAGACAAGAAACGATGTTGGATGTCTAAAATGAAAAGAAGTTGGTTTCCCCGGCCCCTAGCGAACAAAGCTAAAGGGGTAGGGGAGTTTCTTTGGGGGGAAAAAATGGGATTAAATCTGGAGTACTGAAGAGTTAGAGCAAAGGAAGGGGTAAGTAATGTTGAAGACAGTTATGGAAGGGGGAAAAAAGAGAATATGAATTAAAAATTCAAGAATTATGGGATTAAAGTAAAGGTGGCTGCGAAAAGTGGGTCAAAAAAGCGTGTATGCACCTGGAAAAAGGGGGAATGCAGGGGAAAGAGAGTTTTTTGGGAGAGTTAATGAATGTATAGGAGCCTTTGAACCAAGTGAAGGGTTGGTAGAAGTTTGGGGGTGCCAGGTGTAAATGAAAGGGGAGCCCTTTGATTGAACTTTGTATGAAAGGGTTTTTTTTTATAGGTAAAACTATTTTAAAAAAAAAGGGGTAAATGTATACAAGATTTGATGTAGGGCGAAATGACAGGTTTTTTGGATTATGTATTGGTAGTAAAAGAGTTTAGTAGACTTAGGGAATACAGTTTTAAAGGGGGGCCCCAGATATATCGTTCAATTTCTAGTTGTGCTCACTGAGAGTAAAAGGGGTGGGTACAAGGGAATAGAAGCACAGGGGGGAGAGGGTGAAGGTTTTTAAAAATAAAAAAAGGGGGCAGTTAGGGTAAAATATAAAAAGTATTGGAGGATAGATGGGCTAATAAGCATAGGGAAAGGGGTCAAAGAGGGAGGGGTAGGTTTTAAAAAAATAGTGTTAGAGTGTTAGCAGAAGTTTGTGGGTTTCAGGAAAATGGGTGGGGAGGGGAAGAGGAGCGATTTGGGAATATGATTAAAGAAGTAGAAGGAAAAAATTACATATGGGAAATTTTTACAAAGTAGAAGTATGCAAGGGGGGGGAAGATTTTGGAGAAAAAAAAGGGTTAAAAGAGGGGTGACAATGAAAAAGGAGCAAAAAGAGAGGTGGGTGAGATGTTTTCAACAAATTTTTTTGGAAAAGAAAAAGTTTTGAAGTGAGATTTAAAAATTTAAGGGAAACCAGAGAACAAATTGGGTTTGTCAGTTAAAATTAGGGGAGGAGAGTTTTAAATGGAGAGTTAGAGGGATTTTGGGAAAAGGGGAATATTTTGAGGAATTTTAATGTTGATGAAATGGGAAGCTGTGATTTCGTGTATAGGGGAAGAGGAATAAAAATCTTTTGGAGGAGGAAAGCAGTTGTGAGTGTGGGGGAAGTTGTGAGGGGTGGGGAAAATGAAAGGGGGGAAAGGGAGCCGGGGGTTGTGGGATAAAAAAGAAATGTTTTTAAAAACAGGGGGGGAAAAAAAGTTTTGGAGTGGTTTTTGCATTATTTAATAAAGCATGGAAGAGGGTAAGTTACCTAGGGATTGGCAGAGAGCTTGCTAGTTCCCTTTTATAAAACAAAGGGGGCAAAAAAGGTTCAAAATTATAGGGGGATAAGCTTTGAGTTACCTGGTAAATTTTATGGGAGAGTTATTATTTAAAGAATAAGAGAAAAAAAGGAGAATAGGATAGCAGAGAACAAGGGGGCTTTAGAAAGGTAGGGGGTGTGTGGGAAAAGGTGTTTTTCATGAAACAAAAGTGAACAGTATTTTTTAAAAAATGAAGAGGTCTTTGTGGCATTATGGGTTTGGAAAAGGCGTATGACAGGGTGGATAGGGGGCAATGGAAGAGTTGCAGGTTATGGGGTAGGAGGTGGTTACCAAAGAGTGAAGAGTTTTTTACGAGGAAGTGAGGCTCAATTAGAGTATCTGGAAAGGGGGAAATTTTTTCCCCCTAAAAAAGTAGGCCTTAGACAAAGGGTGTTGATGTCACCCTGGTTTTTAATTAATTTTAGATGGGGGTTTTAAGATAATAAAAGCGAGGGTCTTGGAAACCTGGAGTTAAAAGTAAAAAATCCAAAATAAAGTGGGAGTTTTCACAGTTGCTCTTTGCTGTGACACTGTATCTTGGGGGGGTTTGAAGAGAATGCGGATTTTTGGGTGAAATTTTGGGGGGTGTGCAAAAGAAAAAATTTAAAAGGATACGGAAGAGAAGTTATAGGATAACAAAAAAAATTTGGTGATGAAAATTTGAATCAGATTTGGGGGGAGGTAGGAGGGGGTGAATGTTTTAGATATTTGGGAGTGGGAGTGTCAGCGGATGGGTCAAAAAAGATGAGGTGAATCATAGAATTGATGAGGGGGAAAAGGGGGAGCAGTGCACTTAGGGTCTGTGGAGACAAAGAACTTTGTCCCTTTAGACAAAGAGGGGGAAAGTAAAGAGTATAGTTTTCCAACGTCTTATAGGGGGGTGAAAACAGGGGGGATGAATGTTGCAGCGAGGAGATGGTGGGGCAGTGGAGACGTCAGTTGGGCAATGGTGGTTGAATTAATGCTGAGAATTCGTAGTTGGGGAAATTTGGAGGAGGTGCGGGATTACCAAAACGTGTTCCCGGGGGCTGAAAAAGGGTTTTTTGATGGTTTTGGAATGTAGAGAGAATGGGGCGAAACGAGTGACTTCAAGAGTGTATCAGCTGTAATAGAAGGAAGGCGGGGGGAGGGGCCCGGGGGCCCAGGAAAGGGGTTTAAGGGAGGGGGGAAAAAGGGGGTTTTGTGTGCGAGGGGCTTGGACTTCACAGCATCCCTGACGTGTTTGATGGGTGAAGGGGACAAATGGTTTTTAATACTTGATGCTGTTGGAGTGTGACAAAGTAACATTTTTGAAGGGGTCAGGGGAAACCGGAGGCCCGGTTGAGTCCTGGGGAGGGAAGACAGTGCCCGCACTCTGAAGGAGGGGTGTTAATGTTGAGTTTAAAACTGTAGTGTAAAGCACCCCTTTTGGCTAGACAGTGATGGAGTAATGTGGTGAAAATTTTTTTTTTTCGGGGCCCCCTGCCATGGGGGGAATCGGCCCGTGTGATAATAATTATTGTAAACAAAACTAAAATAATTAGTTGGGGTTTGGCTAAAATAAATTGTTCTTTTTATAATAAAGGGTTAGTAAGTTTTCAAGATTCTTTGGTGCAAAAAATTTTAAATTTTACATTAAATTTTAAATTAAAAAATATTCTTTAAAAATATAAGAGAAAATTTAGAAAAGGACTTAATTTTAAAAGAGTTTTTGCTAATTAAGTTTTACATATTCGAACGAATATATTTTTTTATATAATATATTTTTATATAATATATATATATTTATATTTATATAATATTTTTATATAATTTTTTAATTTTTTATATATTATATATATAATTTTATTTTTATTTTAAAAAATATATTTAAAATTATATATATATATATATTTTTTAATATTTTTAATTTAAAAATTTTATATATTTTATTTTTATATTTATTTTTTTTGTGTTATTTATATATATATATTTATATATATATATATATATATAATATATATATATATTTTATTTATATTTATATATATATATTATATATAATTTTTATATAAATATATATATTATATATTTTTATTTAATTTTATTTTTACTATATTTTTTTCAACAAGCGGGCGTCTCCCAGGGCAGAGCGACCCAAAAGAAAGAAATCCCCCAAAAAAGAAAATACTTTATAATTCAAAAACTTTCCCCCACTCCAAATAAACACTGTTTTTGCAGAGGTGCCCCGAATTCAACAGTTTGAAGTAAAAAATACACAAATTCCCTCCAAATGCCAATCCCAAAACCCCCCTTAGGTTTCAGGCTTGTACTTCCCATTTCCAGGGTTCAAGTCCGGTTTATAAAAAAACCGGTTTTCCCCCAAAAACCCTTGTCACCCCCAAATTACCCTTCGTCCCCATTTTTTCTCCTATCTAACACGCTCAGCACGCTTCTGGAAGTCCAAGCCCCCCCCGCCCAAACACCCCCTTTACCCCCTCCCTCAACCTTTTTGAGACGACTCCTACTACCTTTTCCCCCCAGATTTTTTATGTCTCCCTGTCTTTATTTGATCCATTTTCTCTAAAGACCAAACCACCTCAACAACCCTTTCTGCCCCTGACTAAACTTTTTTTAACTCTGCCCCCTTTCCTAATTTCCACACTCCGAATTTCCCGCTGATATTTACACCAACATTGCCCCTTAAACAGGACATCTCCCCTGTTTCCAACTGCCTCCTTGCTGCAGCATTTACAAACCCCAAACTTCCCACCATATAATATTGTTTGGTACTATTATACTTTCAACATTCCCTTCTTTTTGCCATAGTAAAATTTTTTGACTCCCATTTTTCCTCAACGCACCACTCACCTTTTTCTCTCATCAATTCATGATTAAACCCACCCCCATAAATCCATCCCCCGACACGTCAACTCCCAATATCTGAAAAAAATTCACTTCTTCCAAACTCTCCCCCCCAATTTGTACCCAAATTTTTTTTTTCTAAATCATTTTTACCCTCATCCCTTACTCTTTTCTTGTTTTCTTTTTAACTTTCTACCTTTACACACACTCCCCAAATTTTTCCACTAACCTTTGCAGTTTTTCTTTTGAACTCCATAAGCACGTTCACAGCAAAAAGTACTGTTTCACTTCCCCCTTTTGTATTTAATTCCCCATAAATTTTAAACCCCCCCTTCCCCAAAAACCCTAGCATTTACTTTTTTCAACCCCCATTATAAATTTTATTAAACAACCATGGGACATTTAAAATCCCTGTCTAGACCTACTTTTACCGGGGAAATATCTCCCTCTCTTTTACACACCCTAACCTGAGCCTCGCACCTCATAAAAACTCTTAACAGATTAAGTAACTTACACCCCTTTCCCTATATTGCAACATTGCCCCTTTGCACCCCCATCCCCTCTACATATGCCTTTTCTAAATCATAAATCAATAAAAACTTTCCTACCTTTTTCTAAATATTGTTAAATATATGCTTCAATGTAAACACTTGTCCACATCCCCTTTCCCACTTGAAACCTCTTGCTATCCGCAACCTACATTCGTCTTACCCCTAATTTTTTCAATAATAAAACCCCCCGTACACTTTTTCCCGGTAACCATAAACTTATTCCCCTATAATTTTTACAATCTCTTTTTTCCCCCTTCCCTTTTTAAAAAGGGGTAACACGCTTCCACCAATCCCCAGGTACCCTTCCCCCCTTTCGTAATTTATTTAAAAAAAAATACCCAAAAATCCAAAACTTGCCTCCCCCCTGCTTTAACTTCTGTATGTCCCATAGTTCCAGCGCTTTACCCCTTTCATTCTACGTAAAGCTCTTTCCTGCTTTAGTTATTTTTTCATCCTAGTCAAAAAAAAAAAAATATACAAAGAGGCTCACGCAAATTTTTAAATAAACAACTGTTCCCGTTGCCATCGCAACTTGATGTGTTTTTATGTTGTAACTAACCGGGCATAGTTATTACATTTGCTCTACTACTACTATTACTGCTATTTCTACTATACTATACTAACCCATTCTACTACTACTACTATTACTACTTCTACTATACTCTACTCTATTTTTCTACTATTAATTATCGTAATATCCTTGCCCGACTATTTTATTTGACTGACTCGTCACCCGAAAAACCTGCTCATGGCCCCTTTCCCTAAATTTTTTCCCTCCCCTTAATGCCCCCTCAATTTGTCAATAACAATGACCATCTTTAATTTGTCTGTTATCCTTAACGTCCTTAGTATATCTGCACCCTTGCCGTATGTGTCAATAACCTAGAGAATCTCTAATCTATGTACCATTCTATATAACCCTAATTACCTAGCGTCCTTTACGTCCCCAATGAATGAACCAGACATTCCTTAACTCGACCTAATCCTCGGTCCTCTAGTTAACCAGCAGATTATATATTCTTGTTGCATCTTTAGTTGAAAGGCGATGCGTCTGCTCAATATTAACTAAATGTAGATAAACATGCAGTGGGTAAGAGAGAGAGAGAGAGAAAGAGAGAGAGAGAGGAGAGAGAGAGAGAGGAGAGAGAGAGAGAGAGAGAGGAGAGAGAGAGAGAGAGAGAGAGAGAGAGAGAGAGAGAGAGAGAGAGAGAGAGAGAGAGAGAGAGAGCAGTGTGTGTATATGTGTGCATGCCTGAGTATCAAGCTGCGTGTCAGTTGGTAATATGCGTGTTCTTTTGTTTGGAAGTATTAACTCCAGTAGGCTTCCGTGTAAGGCTTCTTGTGGTTGTCACATATGGATAGACGTTGTCTATCCTTTATCTGCAAGAAGAAGTTTAATCGCCACGTATTTTTCTGCTTGTGAAGAGAGTCGTCGTCTACCCACGTCTTAATCTGAGTGTGGAGAGGGTCTATGCCCATCCACACGGAGAGGGATAGAGTGACCGTTCAGCGATCTCTCACTGTTTGGACAAATCATCTCCGTAGGATGGAAGGAAAACATTGCGTCTCCACTAATGATTTTACACTGAAGGCAAGTCTGAATTGCCAGGTGTTGCACATGTGGTTTATTGATCAAGTTTGAACTGTCAGGTGTTGCACATGTGTCTTATTGATCAAATTTGAACTGCCAGGTGTTGCACATGTGTTTTATTAATCAAGTCTGAACTGCCAGGTGTCGTGCATGTGTCTTATTGATCAAGTTTGAACTGCCAGGTGTTGCACATGTGTCTTATTGATCAAGTCTGAACTGCCAGGTGTTGCACATGTGTCTTATTGATCAAGTCTAAACTTCCAGGTGTTGTGCATGTGTCTATGATCAAGTCTGAACTGCAGGTGTTGCACATGTGTCTTATTGATCAAGTCTGAACTGCCAGGTGTTGCACATGTGTCTTATTGATCAAGTCTAAACTTCCAGGTGTTGTCCATGTGTCTTATTGATCAAGTCTGAACTGCCAGGTGTTGCACATGTGTCTTATTGATCAAGTCTGAACTGCCAGGTGTTGCACATGTGTCTTATTGATCAAGTCTAAACTTCCAGGTGTTGTGCATGTGTCTTATTGATCAAGTTTGAACTGCCAGGTGTTGCACATGTGTCTTATTGATCAAGTTTGAACTGCCAGGTGTTGCACATGTGTCTTATTGATCAAGTCTGAACTGCCAGGTGTTGCACATGTGTCTTACTGATCAAGTCTGAACTGCCAGGTGTTGCACATGTGTCTTATTGATCAAATCAGAACTACCAGGTGTTGCACATGTGTCTTATTGATCAAGTCTGAACTACCAGGTGTTGCACATGTGTCTTATTGATCAAATCAGAACTACCAGGTGTTGCACATGTGTCTTATTGATCAAATCAGAACTACCAGGTGTTGCACATGTGTCTTATTGATCAAGTCTGAACTACCAGGTGTTGCACATGTGTCTTATTGATCAAATCAGAACTACCAGGCGTTGCACATGTCTTATTGATTAAGTCTGAACTGCCAGGCGTTGTGAGTTGTTCCAACAGCGGTATTGTGTGCCATGAATTGTTCCAACCACGGTATTGTGTGCCGTGAATTGTTCCAACCACGGTATTGTGTGCCATGAATTGTTCCAACCACGGTATTGTGTGCCATGAATTGTTCCAACCACGGTATTGTGTGCCGTGAATTGTTCCAACCACGGTATTGTGTGCCATGAATTGTTCCAACCACGGTATTGTGTGCCGTGAATTGTTCCAACCACGGTATTGTGTGCCATGAATTGTTCCAACCACGGTATTGTGTGCCGTGAATTGTTCCAGCCGCGTTTCTTTCAGACAACTTATAATATATTAAGGGGAAGCACTGAACATTTATGGCAGAGCACCTGGGGAATGGGAGGTTTTGAGGTCTGATCTGAGGAAGAGGCACCAACCAAGCTGTCGGCTGCTAGCGTCCTTCCCCAGGCAGACACAGCCGTAACGTCTAAGATATCTTAAGCGGTTCTCATTGATAGTTCTATTTAGACGGTTCACCGAAGGTGCACAGTGCACGTCACTCAGTAATTAATAATCTGGCGCGACATATGTTTCGAGGCGTTTTTTGAAGATATCTTTCAAGATATCTTTGAAGATATTTTTCATGATATTTTTCAAAATATGTTTTAAGATAACTGTTACGAAATCTTTCAAGATGTCTTTTAGGACAGCTTTCAAGATATATTTTAAGATATCGTTCAAGATATCTATATCTTTTAAGATATTTTCAATATATATTTAATATATTTCAAGGTATTTTAAAAAGTGTTTCAAAATATCTTTTAAGATATCTTTAAATATCTATTTCAAGATATCATTTAAGATACTTTTTAAATATCTTTCAAGATAATTTGTTAGATATGTTTCAAAAGATAGATAATTTGTTAAATATGTTTCAAGATTTCCTTTAAAGGTCTTTTAAAATATGTTTCAAGATACCTTTTAAGATTTTTTAAAGCTATCTTTCAAGATATCTTTCAATATTTATTTCAAGATATTTTCCATTATATATCTCGAGGTATGACACAAGGAGTAATGGTGGTAGTGGTGGTGGTGATGGTGGTGGTGGTAGTGGTGGTATTGGTGGTGGTGATGGTGGTGGTGGTAGTGGTGGTAGTGGTGGTGTGATGGTGGTGGTGGTAGTGGTGGTAGTGGTGGTGGTGATGGTGGTGGTAGTGGTGGTAGTGGTGGTGGTGATGAGTGTTGAGAGTTGTGGTAATTGTGACGGTGATTTACGCTGGTGGTGGTGGTGGTGGTAGGTGGTAGTGGTGGTGGTGGTGGTGGTGGTGGTGGTAGTGGTGGTGGTGGTATTGGTGGTGGTTGTGGTGGCGGCGGTGGTGGTGGTAGTGGTGGGGGTTTGATGGTGGTGGTGGAAGTGGTTTTGGTGGTGGTAGTGGTGGTAATGGTAGAGGTTTTGATGGTGGTAGTGGTGGTAGTGGTGGTAGTGGTGGTAGTGGTGGTAGTGGTAGTAGTGGTGATAGTACTTGTTGTTGGTAGCAGTTGAGGAAGTACTTTAGTCGTAGTTGCAAGTTGCAAGCGGCAGTTTGCAGGTTGAACTAAAACTATTGAGCCAAAATATAATTATTATGATTATTACCACCCCATTCCTATCCCATCCATCCCCCAGACTTACTTATCTTGGAGTCAGCAGCACCAAGATTGAACCCTCATCTGAGAAAGCATGGTCAAAAACTAGAGAAAGTGTAGCGGTTAGCAACGAAGCTAGTCCAAGAGCAAGAGGAAATGGAGCTGTCAAGAGAGACTAGAAGAGCTGAACCTGACGACATTACAGGACGGAAGTACCAGGGAAGACTTGATAACGACATATAAAATACTCAGAGGACCTGATAGGATGGACAGGGATAGGCTGTTTCACAGACGGGGGAACTTAGATACGAGGAAGGTTACAAATTAGAGACACAGAGGACGAAAGGATGTCAGGAAGTAATTATTTACCCTGAGGGTTATCGTGAGGTGGAATGACCTGAACAAGGGATGGGGCGCAGGCTCCTTCCACAGTTTTAGGAATAGGTATAAGAGAGTTCATGAGACTAGGAGGAAGTAAATCCGGCAGGCGGCAAATTAAGACTCAGGGCCAGAGGCTGAGACTCGACTCCCAGCAACCAAACGCAGGTGAGAATGCAAATTCAGTTGTGCTCTCAAGAGAGAGCACAATATCTCATACCCTTTCTCTCATTCTCTCTCTCTCTCTCTCTGGTACTTAAGTACACAAACACTGAGACACACATGAGGGGCCCACCACGTGCACCGGAATACACAATGTATTAAGTTTCCAGCCTGGAGTGTTGAGCCGTAGCACACACACACACACACACACACACACAAACACACACACCACACACACACACACACACACACACACACACCCCACACACACACACACACACACACACTACAACCACACACACACAACACACACACACACAACACACACACACACACACACACACACCCACACCACACACACACACACACGCACACACACAGGCGGGGCCCGGAGCTAGGACTCGACCCCGCAACCACAATAATGTGATACACACACCCACACAACACACACACACACACACCACACGCACACACACACACACACACCCCAACACACACCCACACACACACACACACACACACACACAAACACCCTCATGCACACACATATACAGGATTTCACACCTTTATATGAATTACCCTCTAACACTTCCTCTCTCTCCGTCAGAGGGGGAGGAGGGGAAGAAGGCATCTCTCTCTCTCTCTCTAATTCTTCTCTCTCTCTATCCTTCTCTCTCTCTCTCTCTCTCTGACTCTTTCGTCTCTTCCTCTCTCTCTCTTCATCACTCTTCCCTCTCTCCTTTTCTCTCTCTTCCTCATCTCTTTTTCTCTCTCTCTTACTCTATAGGTGGAAAGATGCTCGTTTTCTCTCTTCCTCTCTCTCTTCTCTCTTTCTCTCTCTTCTCTCCCTTCCTCTCTCTCTCTCTCTCTCTCTCTCCTCTCTCTCTCTCTCTCTCTCTCTCTCTTTTCCCTTCTCATCCCCTCTCTCCTCCTTCTTCCCTTCTCTCGCTCTCTTTCCTCACTCTCTCCCCCTTTTCCTTTTCACTCTCCATCCTCTCTCTCCTTCCTAGCCTTTTTTTTTTTTTTTTTTTTATTTTTGACACAGTGTTTGACAAGGTTAAGGATCCCTAGCTTTATAAACTATTTACAGGTTTAAGGATTCCTAACTTTATTGGCAAGCTAAGAGCCTGTTACCTGACAATCAGCTTCCCATGTGAAAGCCATTATTTATAGTTATGAGACATACAATTAGGAAACAGGAGTGAAGTTGGAGCCATCTGTGGGCCCCGCATTTTCATATGACTACTGACTTATCTCGTTGACATCATTATGCTGTACGAATGGTTCCAGTACTCGAGTCATCCTGGGTATGTATGATCTCAGATGAGTGATGTCTGGAGAAGGGTACAGACAGAGTGAAGTTGCTGCTTTCTGCCCGTCTTGTGGATAAAAGCTTGTTTCAACGCTGTCTCGAATTTGGATCCAAGTTGTGGTATTTTGACAATATTGGCCCTTGTACATAACAGTAAGGCCACCCACATCCATCCCATTTTGAAGTGGCTCTGCTGAAGACAGATCTATCCAGGATGGGTCCAGGCGAGGAGATGAACGTCTTGACTCTGATCACTAACTCTGTCAAGCAGTCCGCAGATGAGAGGGTGGGCACCAAACCAAGAAAGGTAACATACTCAAGGTGCGAGCGTACTTGTTCCCTCGTTACAGGATCTTGCAACCCCTAGCTGTCAAGCAGATGGGGAGATACTGCGAAGTGCGTGTAAGCTTTCCTGGCTGGGGCCTGGGTTGCAAGATGTACAACATGTTCTTCATGTTAGCTGATGGGATTTGGGATACACCAAGGATATCAAACTTCTCCTGGTGCCAACATCTCCCATTCATTCCATACTACTGCACCAGCTTACCATCATGGTGGCTAGAAACGATCATCATTTGCGTTTTCCAGGTGCAAAATGTTACTTTGTGCCATCATTTCCCACAAGCCGAGATGCCTCAAGCTGTGATTGATGTAGCTTGAGCAGCTGCATTTTCTTCTCTTGGAAAGTGAATGTCAGTGTACAGTCGCTGCATATCAAGAGATTCTGGGATGAGATGAAGAAGGTAGTTGATGTAAGACATTCCAAACAATGGACCCCGCACGCTTCCTTGGGGAACACTATGCACCAAAAGGATGTCTTTCTGATTTCCGTTCCATTGAGAACTACACTAAGGAGATCTACATAAGGTAGTCACAGAGGAACATAGCTTAACCTGCAAATCCCAGTGCTTGAATTTTGGCTAAAGGCCCTGGAGCCACACCGGTCGAAAGCGCCAGCAATGTCCATTGCTACACACCTGACTTTGGATCAATCCTGTGACTGTTGCCACTTAGTGAAGGTTCAACAAAAGATCACATCAGAGTAACCTTTCCCTGAGCCATATTGACGGATCACAAAGTAGTGAGTGGTAGTCAAAAACCTCTGTCATTGTCTGAGATTATTGACTCACGGATCTTAACCAGTGATTGACAGAGTGACACTGGGTCTGTAGTTGCAGATTTCTGCTCGCTCTTCTTTTTGTGAACAGTACTACATTCGCCTCTTTCCATAGAGAGGACATTTACACTGTACATGGCAGTGCTGAAAGATGCGAAAGTTAGAGTGCTGCTAGCTGGTCTGCACATCTTCTCAACCATCTGGGCTCAACTTGACTGGCCACAGCCTTTCTTGGTCAAGCGATATTAAGTAGGAAATGCACCTCCTCCTGCCTTATTTTCACCAATGACAAGTTTGGACACCGTTCTGCAGCTAGCCAAGAGGGTCCCTTGCTGGTCAGAACTTGCCATTAGTAGCAAAGTGCAGCAAAGAGGTCCGCCATCTCTTGACTACTAGTAGAGTTGGTCCCATCCTTCGATTTAGAGGTGAAAAAGTTTCTCAGCAGAATAACCTTGTCTGTCCTTGGACCAGGACCACCAGTATTTGAGCCTACCCTCCCTGATGCTAACATTCTTTTAGTGTCCACCTCCCATTTAGCAATGGCCCACTTTTGAACATCACCCAAATGCCTACAGGCTTGCATGTGCAAGGTCCTGTTACAGGAGGTAGGATGTCTCTTATACCTTCGCCATGCTTGTAACTTAGCAGTAGCAAGCCTCTCTACATACGACAGCCAAACCAAGGCTTGATCTGTAGGCTGTCGACCACATATCTGCCGTGAAGGAATGCGTTCTTGAAGTAGATTAATGATGTGTCCAGTGAAGGCTTTCACATTGGTTTGTCAACATCCCTGGAGAAGAGCATTCCAGACGGTGGTGGCGAGCTCAGAGCAAAGGGCGTCCAAGTTAAACCTACTTTCCCATAGCCAGGTTGTGCGTGTGGACTCCTCCAACCTCGTCTGTTGGGATGCTTAAAGTGTCTTAAAAAAACAGCCTTGTGGAGTCAGACGATCCAACATAGCCGAGGGGTTGACAAGTGACTATGCCTCTGGCCAGATCACTCACTACTGGGTCAAGGGAGGAGCCAGAGATAGAGTATGGAAATCACAAAGAATCCGCATGTCAAGACACTGGCAAGAAGGTCATCAAAGTCGCCTCTGTATACGGGTGCTGGTGGATCACTAACAAATATAATATGATGAACAGTTGTGTTGTAGCAAAGAGGCAAGAATTTTTCATTAGGAAGTTGGATAGGGTACCCCCCCCCCCCCCCCCCCACCCCTTTGCCAAAAATGTAAATTAATTTTTTGTTGCCACTGAGGTCTTGTACATGCACATTCTAGTACAGAGGTACAAGTGGTTATAAACAGAGCTTGCAGAAAATCATTTCAGATGTGTAGGGGAGGCAACATCAATGGTGCTGGGCAAAACACTTTTAGAGAAGCACACAGCAACACCTCCTCCTTGCCCTTGCCTGTCACTTCACAATCAATAGGTGTACCAGCAAATCTTGCAAAATTTCTGAGTGCCTGTCGATCCAAAAATGTTTCAACAACACTATCATGTCGGGACGTCGAGTGTTCACGTAAAACTATGTGTGAAGCATCTCGCAACATTAGTAATGAGAACCTCAAATGTTGGCCGGACAGGATGCTGGATAGACTGGCTCCTCATGATAAAGTGTCAGCTTTGAGGAGGTGGGTGTGTAGGGAATGTAAGTGGCCAGCCCGTAAAGGGTAGGTACTTGGGGGAGGGCCACTGCAGGGATGTAGGTCTGTGGTCTTGTATAAGGCGCAATCGCCACCCGCTGGGCTGGATAGGAGTAAGCTAATGGGTGACGTGTGAGAGTGTCACCAATTCAGAGATCCAGCTGGTTTGTACTGAGACAGGTCTCTAAACAGGTAGCTGTACTGTCAAGTTCCTTTTCTCCGACACTGGCCTCCTTATGTCCTTTCCTAGTTAGCAGTAATTACACTGGTATCTCGCAGGCAGTTGTGGCAGTGGCCCCTTCCGGTGACAGCGATAGCACAGCGCTAGGTGGCCTGGGAGGGTGGACTAGGATTTGTTTGCACCTCCTGAAGTTATTGCAGATTAGTCTCAATTCTTGCCGCTGGAACTTGGTAGTGGAGGGAGAACGGCTGTAATGCTATCCTCCTCCACGTCCCACCTCCACGTCCCTCTTCCCCGTCCCTCTACCAGTTTCTTACAGATTGTCCCAGCTGATTCGTACTTTCGGCCAGTAGGTTGATCAGGCGCAGTGATAGTTCCCTGACCATTAACTGCACCGTTACTCTGGTGAGTAACTCCTGCTCAGAACTTGCTGACGAAGCACTGCACCAGAATCTAGAATAGTAGCGAGTGTGCTGACAGGTGTAAGCAGAAGGGGAGTGCACTGTCAAGTAGACTGGCAGTGGCTGAAGCAGAGATGACAAGTGTAGGAGACTTAACAGATCAAGGCTTCCCTCGTTTCTGGGAGGGGATTTGTTCCTCTGTGGTGTCAGAGGAATTGTGTTAGGATTCCAAGGTAGTGAGTTGAACTCTGTCCAGTCCTGTGGGACCTTAGCGATACAGAATTCCACCAGTTGTTTTTTTACCCCTGAGTTAAGCACAGCGTGGGGGAATCCAGTCTTTGTCAATAGTGTCACCATCAGCTGACACTTACCGTCACTTGGATGCAGGTTGTACTGGCCTTCTACAATAGCTTGTAGTATCTAATGTATTTGAGAGCTCATGAAGTGCTTCCTTTGATGGATTATCTTAGGATATGCAATTACAACACAGCCCAAGAGTGCAAACTTTGAACTTTGTACAGGAGTCCCCTGAGTAGTACATCTGAACCGACCTCCTGTGCTCCAGGCATTTATCCACATATACCAAAAACAGGATTATGGGATATCCTCTTCTCTCACTCTCTCTTCTCTCTCTCTCCTCTCTGCTCTCGCTCTCTCCACTCTCTCTCTCTCTCTTTCCTTTACTTAAAAAAAAAAAAAAAAAAAATGGTTGGGACCTGTAGAATCATGGATCCGATGACAAAGTATTGGTAGGAGGAATGTGGAGGAGCTCAGTGAGAAGGATGGACAAGAATGGAGAGAAAATTAGGAGAGCCTTTTTTGAAAAAATTGAGAAAGAGCCTCTCTGTGAAATGGGAAAAGAGTTGCAGAAGGAGACGAAGAATGGGAGGCACCAAGTCGAAAACTGCATAGACAGGGTATGGGTCCTAAGTTTGAGGTAAACAGGCGAAGCAGACTCAGGTTAAGTGACCAGAGAAGACACAGCAATGAAGCTGAAGATGAAGCAGGAAGGAAGGAATATGGATATAAGCTAAGGTCATATCAGCCACAAAGAAGGGTCGGGAGAAAAAGGAAAGAGCAGCTTGGTGCCAGATAGAGAGGAGATAAGTCGAATGCTGAGGCACAACTTGCACCAAGAGCCACGAAAAATCAAGGGAGAAAATGACCATTATACAGACATTAACCAGAGTCACAGAGGGAGAGGCAATGGGAGAGGAAAGGGCAAATCAGTTTTTCCACGGCTTCGGAGAGAGAGGAAAAACACACACGATAGACGCAGGAAGTAGAAGAGTATGGGAAATTCATCACGGAAATAGGGGGAGAAGACCTGGCGTGATTTTAAATTTTCAGAGAAAGGGGGTACGTGAAGGGAGAAACCGACCGATCAAAGCTGAACCTCAGTCATTAAACACTGAGGAAAAGGATACTCCAAGAGATTAACAATGGTTTAAAAGATTTTACAAAGGTGTTCCTAGACAGAGACAGAACACAAACAGAGAGACAGTCAGCTGAGGGAGAGAACAAAAAAGCGAAAGAATAGAAAGGAAACTAGGAAGAACCATGCAGAGGATCAGGGCAACAGATACTAAAAGGCTTGCAGCAACATACAACTATCCTCAGAACCCCCAACCTACACACCCTCCCATCACAAAACTAAAATCCATACCCACAGCTTCCACCCTAACCCCAATCAAAAAAGAAACCCACAGAGCTAGCCAGGTCTCCCACCCCCACAGGCCCCCCAAACCAAAGTTTGAAAGGAAACTGAAGGTATGGTACACAAACGCTTAGGAACAACAAACAAGTGGGAGGAGTGGCACGAAAGAGTCAAAGATCCATCACCGGACATCACAGCGCTCACAGAACCAAGCTACCAGGTATGAAAACAGATGCCATCTTCCAACGGGATACCAGATCCGTGGAAAGACAGAAGAAACAGGGGGGGGGGGTGAGCGTGGCACTGCTGATCCAACACCGATGGATTTTGCTGAGCTGGAGAGATACAGGTGAGAAGAAAGTGAGTTACATAGCGGACGCTTCACTCAGGAGGTCCAAGGTTGGTAATATCATGGTGATGTATAACCCACCACAGAACAGCAGGAGACCAGGGCAAGAAGTATGACGAGAGACCAATAGAGCGATGGTAGACACACGGCGCAGTGGCCAAAGAAGCTCATGCATACAGGGCAATGCTCCTGATCATGGCCGACTTCAATCCACAAGGAGATCGACTGGGAGAACTTGGAGCCACATGGGGGCCAAGGAACAGGAGGGCTAAGATATGGAGTGGGTACTGAAAACTTCATGTACCACACGTAAGGGACGACTACAATAGAGAGAGGAGAGGAAGACCAACAAGACTGGACTTAGTATTCACCTTGGCAGAGCATAATGAGGACATCACATATGAAAGACCCTTGGGCCACGATCATGTGGTTTTAGCTTCGAATATATGGCACAGTAGAGCTAAGAGTGGGAGGAAGCAAAGGCCAACAAATGAAACCAAACTACAGTAAGGGGACAACACTAGGGGTTAGGGATACGGCCTGAAGCAGGGTTCAGTGGGACAGATAACTGGGCAGGGAAGCCCATTAAATTAGTGAAGGAAAATGTAGCAACAATGAGCAAGAGGAAGGAAAAGTTGTACCAGGGAAACAGGAATAATTGAAAAGCCAGGATGAGCCAGGTTCACCCAAAGGTCAAGGAGGCAAAAACCAGTGTCTAGGGAATGGGAAGAAATATAGCTTGGCAAAGGACCCAGAAATAAGGAGAGGCATTCGTAGAGCAGAAACTTATATGCACAGATAAAGAAGTGAGCCCAACGACAATAGAAAACGACATAGCTGCGAAATACTTATCGTAAATTCGGTTATAAGCCGACATCAGAGTAAAACATCAGTCAAGGACCAGTAATCTGGGAGTAGGATGTGAGGAGAGACAACAAGAAATGACCATGAGTTTGTGAGGAACTCAAAAAAATTCAAGAACATTCACAGATGAGACAGAATGCTCCAGAGGGACGGAAGGGGGTGGGCAATGACTCAATTCTGACACGACACACAACCGATAAGATAGGTGAAAGGGCTGCTGTGTGACTAGATACCTCATTAGCAATGGGCAGATATCATCTCTCCATGGTTCCTGAGAGAGGGAGCAGAGACGCTATGTGTACCCTTTAACACATAATTCAATACATCTATCAAAACAGGGAGATAGCCTGAGGCATGGAAGACAGCAAAATGTCAGCTCAAATCTTAACAAAGAAGACAGACATGAAGCTCATAAACTACAGACCATGTCGACTGACATGAGAGTATTCAAAGTCATTGAAGATGTCAGGAGAAGAGTGTGGAACAGCCCCCTAGAAAGGAATGATCTCATCAACAGCAGCCAACATGTTTTCAGGACGGGAAATCCTGTGTCCCAACCTACTGGAGTTTTCTATGACAAGGTAACAGCAGTAAGACAGAGAGAGAGGGTGGGTGGATTGAGCATTTCTTATGCTGACAAAAAAGGCGTTTGACACAGTACCACACAAGAGATTAGTGCAAAAACTGGAGGACCAAGCAGGGATAACAGGGAAGGCACTACAATGGATCAGGAAGACAGCAGCGAGTAATGGTACGTGGCGAGGTGTCAGAGTGGGCACCTGTGACCAGCGGGGTCCCACAGGGGTCAGTCCTAGGACCAGTGCTGTTTCTGGTATTTGTGAACGACATGACAGAAGGAATAACTCTGAGGTGTCTCTGTTTGCAGATGACGTGAAGTTGATGAGAAGAATTCACTCGATTGAAGACCAGGCAGAACTACAAAGGGATCTGGACAGGCTGCAGACCTGGTCCAGCAATTGGCTCCTGGAGTTCAATCCCACCAAGTGCAAAGTCATGAAGATTGGGGAAGGGCAAAGAAGACCGCAGGCGGAGTACAGTCTAGGGGGCCAGAGACTACAAACCTCACTCAAGGAAAAAGATCTTGGGGTGAGTATAACACCAGGCACATCTCCTGAAGCGCACATCAACCAAATAATTGCTGCAGCATATGGGCGCCTAGCAAACCTCAGAACAGCATTCCGACATCTTAATAAGGAGTCGTTCAGGACCCTGTACACCTTGTACGTTAGGCCCATATTGGAGTATGCGGCACCAGTTTGGAACCCACACCTAGCCAAGCATGTAAAGAAACTAGAGAAAGTGCAAAGGTTTGCCACAAGACTAGTCCCAGAGCTAAGAGGTATGTCCTACGAGGAGAGGTTAAGGGAAATCAACCTGACGACACTGGAGGACAGGAGAGATAGGAGGGACATGATAACGACTTACAAAATACTGAGAGGAATTGACAAGGTGGACAAAGACAGGATGTTCCAGAGACTGGACACAGCAACAAGGGGACACAGTTGGAAGCTGAAGACACAGATGAATCACAGGGATGTTAGGAAGTATTTCTTCAGCCACAGAGTAGTCAGGAAGTGGAATAGTTTGGGAAGAGATGTAGCGGAGGCAGGATCCATACATAGCTTTAAGCAGAGGTACGATAAAGCTCATGGTTCAGGGAGAGTGACCTAGTGGCGACCAGTGAAGAGGCGGGGCCAGGAGCTCGGACTCGACCCCTGCAACCTCAACTAGGTGAGAACTAGGTGAGTACACAGGCCAGAAGAGCTCACACGGGTAGAGCAAAGTTACTAGATGTGGGCGATTTCAATCACAAGGAGATTGATTGGAAAAACCTGGAGCCACACGGGGGTTCCGAAACATGGAACGCCAAGATGATGGATCTAGTACTGGAAAACCTCATTCATCAATATGTTAGAGACACTACCAGAGAGAGAGGGGAGGATGAACCAGCAAGACTGGACCTCGTGTTCACCCTGTGTAGCTCGGACACTGAGGACATCAAATATGAAAGGCCCCTTGGAGCTAGTGATCACGTGGTTCTGAGCTTAGAATACATTGAGTTAAAAGTGGAGAGGGTAACAGGAGTAGGCTGGGAAATGCCAAACTACAAAAGGGAGGACTACATAGGTATGAGGAACTTCCTGCAGGAGGTTCAGTAGGAAAGAGAATTGGTAGAAAAGTCAGTAAACGAAATGCAAGGAGGCATAGAAAAGGTTTGTTCCTAAGGGCAACAGAAATAATGGGAAGACTAGAACGAGTGAGTATAATACCCAGCACATCTGAAGCGCACTTCAACCAGATAACTGCTGTGGCATATGGGCACCTGGCAAACCTGAGAATAGCGTTCCGATACCTCAGTAAGGAATCTGTGCACCGTATTTGTCAGGCCCATACTGGAGTATGCAGCAGCAGTTTGGAACGCTGGTCAAGAAATTAGAGAAAGTCCAAAGGTTTGTAACAAGGTTAGTTCCAGAGCTAAGCGGAATGTCCTACGAAGAAAGGTTCTGGGAAATCAGCATGACGACATTGGAGGACATAAGAGTTAGGGGAGACATGATAACGACATACAAAATACTGCAAAGAATTGACAAGGTGGACAGAGACAGGTTGTCCCAGAGATGTGATACAGAAACAAGGGGCTACAATTGGAAGCCGAAGTCTCAGATGAGTCAAAGAGATGTTAGGAAGTATTTCTTTATTCATAGAGTTGTCAGGAAGTGGAATAATCTGGCAAGCGATGTAGTGGAGGCAGGAACCATACATAGTTTTAGGACGAGGTATGATAAAGCTCATGGAGCAGGGAGAGAGAGGACCTAGTAGCGATCAGTTAAGAGGAGGGGCCAGGAGCTATGTCTCGACCCCTGCAACCACAATTAGGTGAGTACAAATAGGTGAAAATAGGTGAGTACACACACACACACACACACACACACACACACACACACACACACACACACACACACACACACACACACACACACTCACACACACACACACACATACACACACACACACACACACACACACACACACACACACACACATAACACACACACACACACACACACACACACACACACACACACACACACACACACACACACACACACACACACGCACGCACAATTGGAAGCCAATGTGACCTTGATACCTCAAAGGCAGTGTAACCAGACATCTCAACGTGGGTCCCTAGAGAGGGAGCAGAAACACTGAGTGTGCCATTAACCACAATCTTCAACGCATCTATTAAAACTGGGCAACTACCTGAGGTATGGAAGACGACAAATGTAGTCCCCATCTTTAAGAAAGGAGACAGAAACGAGGCACTAAACTACAGACCAGTTTCACTGACGTGTATAGTATGTAAAGTCATGGAGAAGATTATCAGGAGAGTGGTGGAGCACCTGGAACGGAACAAGGTTATAAACGACAGCCAGCACAGATTCATGGAAAGCAAAATCCTGTGTCACAAATCTGGAGTTTTATGACAAGGTAACTGAAGTAAGACACGAGAGAGAGGGGTGGGTTGTTCTCATATTCATGGACTGCAAGAAGACCTTCGACACAATTCCTCACAAGAGATTAGTGCAGAAGTTGTAGGATCAGGCGCGTATAACAGGAAGGCCACTGCAATGGATCAGAGAATACCTGACAGGGAGGCAACAGCGACTCATGGTACGTGATGAGGTATCACAGTGAGCACCAGTGACGAGCGGGGTCCCACCGGGTTAAGTCCTGGGACCAGTGCTATTCTTTGTATATGTAAATGACATGACGGAAGGGATAGACTCTGAAGTGTCCCTGTTTGCAGATAATGTGAAGTTTATGAGGAGAATAAAATCAGGTGCGGATCAGACATGTCTATAAAGAGACCTGGACAGGCTGGACGCGTGGTCCAGCAACTGGGTCTTAGACTTTAACCCCGCCAAACGCAAACTCATGAAGATAGGGGAAGGGCAAAGAAGACCACAGACAGATTATAGGATAGGTGGCCAAAGACTGCAAATCTCACTCATGTAGAAAGATCGAGGGGTGAGTATAATACCGAGCACGTTGCCGGAAGCACACATTACCCAGACAACTGCTGCGGCATATGGACGCCTGGCAAACTGGAGAATTGCGTTCCGATACCTCAGTAAGGAATCGTTCAAGACTCTGTACACTGTGTACGTCAGACCCATACTGGAATACTCAGCATCAGTTTGGAATCCACACCTGGTCAAGCACGTCAAGGAATTAGAGAAAGTGCATAGGTTTGCAACACGGCTGGTTCCAGAGCTAAGGGGAATGTCCTACGAAGAAAGGTTAAGGGTAATCGGTTTGACGACACTGGAGGACAGGAGGGTCAGGGGTGACATGATAACGACATACAAAATACTGCTTGGAATAGATAAGGTGGACAGAGACAAGATGTTCCAAAGATGGGACACAGAAAGAAGGGGTCACAATTGGAAGTTGAAGACTCAGATGAGTCAAAGGAGTGTTAGGAAGTATTTCTTCAGCTACAGAGTTGTTAGGAAGTGGAATAGTCTGGCAGGTGATGTAGTGGAGGCAGGAACCGTACATAGTTTTAAGACTAGGTATAATAAAGCTCATGGATCAGGGAGAGAGAGAGGACCCAGTAGCGGTCAGTGAAGAGGCGGGGCCAGGAGCTGAGTCTCGACCCCTGCAACCACAATTAGGTGAGTACGCACGTGCACCATGCTCCACCTTCAAGCGGGTGCCTGTTGAAGAGCTCTGAATCCTAGGAATTTGACTCACCCCTTCCCAATATAGACAAGCTTGTTTTTATAGTGGCTGACAGTACATTTGCTGGGCTTGTTTTTAATAATAATAATAATAATAATAATAATAATAATTATTATTAGTATTATTATTATTATTAGTTTTCTTTACTGCCAGGAGCTTCATGGGGGTGTGCCAAGATACTAATGTTTGGTTGATCTGAGAAATAGAAATTCTCCTCGCCTTCTCTGGATCAAACCTGGTTACCTCCCATTCCCCAGGCACCGTATGACCCGTACGGATTTAACACTCTCTTTCGAATACAATAATAATAACAGATACTACTACTACTACTACTACTACTACTACTTCTACTACTACTACTACTAATAATAATAATAATAATAATAATAATAATAATAATAATAATAATCTACTTCTTCTTCTTCTTCTTCTTCTTCTTCTTCTTCTTCTTATTATTATTATTATTATTATTATTATTATTATTATTATTATTATTATTATTATTATTATTAAAGAGACTACTGGATCATCCCTGTATATTGGAAGATTGTGTTGTCAGTGTACAATCAACAATTTTATCCTCCAGACAAGTTAATCACAAATCAGTATCGCCTTGAAGACAGGTATAATGTCTTAAGTCACACCTGTACTTCACTCCCACTACGGTATAATATATTTTTTCCTATCTGTTCTCATGGCAGCAGTAGCCGGAGAAGGGTGAAGGATGGGAAGAGAGCCTTCTGCTTGACTATCTTCGACTCGCACGCCTAGAGAATATACGATAGTTCGTAATTTAGATAGGAGATAGTTCTTCTCAGCAGAAAGCCTCTGTGTGGATTTCCAAAATCGTTTGCTGTCTGTCTTCCCCATGTACTACTCCCATGTACTCCCATGTACTATAGGGTGATGGGTGCCACAAGCGAGCCGCCGGTGCAGCTGGTAGTGGCTCCGTTGTCCCACAACGATGGTACTTACCTTGGCAGTGCGGCTCGCATTCTTAATTGGGTTTCCACCATCCCGGCTGAACTGTTTGCTACACTCACGACGCTCACCGCTCACTCACGTCCTGAGCTACGCTCCTTCATTTTAAGCAACTCTGTCAGCCGCACATACACACGCCGCCATGGCGAATTATTCTGAATGTGATGATGATGATGATAATAATAATAAAAATAATAATAATAACAATAGCAATGACAACAACAACAACAACAACAACAACAACAACAACAATAATCATAATAATAATAATAATAATAATAATAATAATAATAATAATAATAATAACAATAATAATAATAATAATAATAATAATAATAATAATAATAATAATAATAATAATAATTAAAATAATCCGGAGAAACTTTGGAAAGATTTTGTGAGGATTATCTATCACACTAGCCTGCGAATGAGCTATTGATATAATCAGTTTTGCAAATTACAGCCCTCTGAAATATTACTCATAATTTTGGATTGTCTACAGGCGGTCTAAGAGACAACAATGAACAAACAACGCCAACACAGTTTCACACAAACGAGGCCGAGGAAATTAAAGGCGCAACTAACAATCCAGTTCCTATCATACTGTCCTTTTAATAAATATGTCATAGTGTTTGCTTACGTGTCTTTCTAAACCAACTTGTCGGTATTTATTACCAGGTTTATACCACACCGTATGATAGCATGACAGTATATTAGAGGAGTATAGCGTATGATAGCATGACAGTATATTACAGGAATATAGCTTATGATAGCATGACAGTATATTAGAGGAATATAGCGTATGATAGCATGAAAGTATATTAGAGGAATATAGCGTATAATTGCATGACAGTATATTAGAGGAATATACCGTATGATAGCATGACAGTATATTAGAGGAGTATACCGTATGATAGCATGACAGCATATTACAGGAGTACAGCGTATGATAGCATGACAGTATATTAGAGAAATATAGCGTATGATAACATGACAGTATATTAGTGGAGTACAGCGTATGATAGCATGACAGTATAATAGAGGAGTACAGCGTATGATAGCATGACAGTATAATAGAGGAGTACAGCGTATGATAGCATGACAGTATATTAGTGGAGTACAGCGTATGATAGCATGACAGTATATTAGTGGAGTACAGCGTATGATAGCATGACAGTATATTAGTGGAGTACAGCGTATGATAGCATGACAGTATATTAGTGGAGTACAGCGTATGATAGCATGACAGTATATTAGAGGAGTATAGCGTATGATAGCATTACAGTATATTAGAGGAGTATAGCCTATGATAGCATGACAGTATATTAGAGGAGTATAGCGTATGATAGCATTACAGTATATTAGAGGAGTATAGCCTATGATAGCATGACAGTATATTAGAGGAGTATAGCCTATGATAGCATGACAGTATATTAGAGGAGTATAGCGTATGATAGCATTACAGTATATTAGTGGAGTACAGCGTATGATAGCATGACAGTATAATAGAGGAGTACAGCGTATGATAGCATGACAGTATAATAGTGAAGTACAGCGTATGATAGCATGACAGTATAATAGTGAAGTTGAAGAATTGAGACATGCAACACATGGGAATCTTTATTGAAGAAACGTTTCGCCACACAGTGGCTTCATCAGTCCAATACAAAGTAGAAAAGGGTAAGGAGAGTAGAAGTTTGAGGTAATCAGTCCCTCAACCTGGAATCGATGTGTTCAGTCCATCACTCTTGTAGGAAGTGCAGCATAGGACCAGAGAGGTGGCTTATATACTGCGGTGAGATGACTTGAAGCAGGAGGAGGCGGGATCACAGTGGGACCTGCCACTAGTGTAAGTAGGTCGTCGTCCAAAGGTTGGGCAAGCGTTGAAGTCTTTGTACCAAGATCCCATGATGTTGCAGTGTCTGACATCATGATTACCTCAAACTTCTACTCTCCTTACCCTTTTCTACTTTGTATTGGACTGATGAAGCCACTGTGTGGCGAAACGTTTCTTCAATAAAGATTTCCATGTGTTGCATAAGTGTCTCAATTCTTCAACTTGTCGGTCAGACACTGCAACATCATGGGATCTTGGTACAAAGACTTCAACGCTTGCCCAACCTTTGGACGACGACCTACTTACACTAGTGGCAGGTCCCGCTGTGATCCCGCCTCCTCCTGCTTCAAGTCATCTCACCGCAGTATATAAGCCACGTCTCTGGCCCTATGCTGCACTTCCTACAAGAGTGATGGACTGAACACATCGATTCCAGGTTGAGGGACTGATTACCTCAAACTTCTACTCTCCTTACCCTTTTCTACTTTGTATTGGACTGATGAAGCCACTGTGTGGCGAAACGTTTCTTCAATAAAGATTCCCATGTGTTGCATAAGTGTCTCAATTCTTCAACTTGTCGGTTTTCAAAACCATTCATCACATAATAGTGGAGTATAGCGTATGATAGCATGACAGTATATTAGTGGAGTACAGCGTATGATAGCATGACAGTATAATAGAGGAGTATAGCGTTTTATAGCATGAGAGTACATTAGAAGATTATAGCGTATGATAGCATGACAGCGAATGATAGCATGACAGTATATTAGAGGAGTATAGCGTATTATAGCATGAGAGCATATTAGAGAAATATAGCATGACAGTATATTAGAGGAGTATAGCGTATGATTGCGTGACAGTATATTAGTGGAGTACAGCGTATGATAGCATGACAGTATAATAGAGGAGTATAACGTATGATAGCATAACAGTATATTAGAGGAGTATAGCGTATGATAGCATGACAGTATATTAGTGGAGTACAGCGTATGATAGCATGACAGTATATTAGAGGAGTATAGCGTATGATAGCATGACAGTATATTAGTGGAGTACAGCGTATGATAGCATGACAGTATAATAGAGGAGTATAACGTATGATAGCATAACAGTATATTAGAGGAGTATAGCGTATGATAGCATGACAGTATAATAGAGGAGTACAGCGTATGATAGCATGACAGTATATTAGAGGAATGAAGCGTGTGACAGCATGACAGTATATTAGAGGAATAAAGCGTGTGACAGCATGACAGTATATTAGACGAGTATAGCGTATTATAGCATGAGAGTATATTAGAGAAATATAGCGTATGATAGCATGACAGTATATTAGAGGAGTATAGCGTATGATAGCATGAGAGTATATCAGAGGATATAGAATTACAGCGTATGATAGCATGACAATGTATGATAACATGACAGTGCATGTTCGCATGATAGCATGATATCATGGTAGCGTATGTTTGTAATTATTATATTCGTGGCCAAGCTCTAAACCCGTAAGAATCGTACAGGTGTTATCCTAGAAAAGGAAGGTTAGTCTCAGCTGCCCAGGATAGGAAGACTTCACCAGCAGCATCAGTGAACCACTGGAACGATGCAGTCACTGGTGCTGCGCTATATACGTGCGCATGCGAATGTTAGAGGTAGTGTGATGCGCTTCTCATCACTATGTAGGTCAGTGTTGCCAGCCTTGCGAAAGGTCTCCCTTGCCAGTGTTGGCCGAAGGAAGTTAGTCCACCAGACCATCTCGTAATGTTGCAGTGAGGTATTACCAGCCCAAGTATCTATCTTTCTCTCTCTCTCTCTCTCTCTCTCTCTCTCTCTCTCTCTCCCTCTCTCTCTCTCTCTCTCTCTCTCTCTCTCTCTCTCCTCTCTCTCTCTCTCTCTCTCTCTCTCTCTATCTATCTATCTATCACACACAAACTTGTGTTATTTTTGGGTGGTGGTGGTGATGGTGGTGGTGGTGGTGGTAGAGGTGGTGATGGTGATGGTGGTGGTGATGTGTGGTGTGGTGGTGGGGTGGTGGTGATGGTGGTGGTGTGGTGGTGTGGTGGTGGTGGTGGATGGTGGTGGTGGTGAGTGGTGGTGGTGGTGGTGTGGGTGGTAGAGAGGATGGTGGTGGTGGTAGTGGTGATGGTGGTGGGGGTGGTGGTGGTGGTGATGGTGGTGGTGGTGGTGTGGTAGAGGTGGTAATGGTGGTGGATGTGGTGGTGGTGGTGGTGGTGGTGGTGGTGGTGGTGTGGTGTGGTGGTGGTGGTGGTGGTGGTGGTGGTGGTGGTGGTGGGGAGAGGTGGTGATGGTGGTGTGGTGGTGGTGTTGGTGGTGGTGGTAGAGGTGGTGATTGTGGTAGTGATGGTGGTGGTGGTGGTGGTGATGGTGTGGTGGTGGTGGTGATGGTGGTGGTGGTGGTGGTGATGGTAGTGGTGGTAGTGGTTATGGAGGTTGAGGTGAAGATATATGTTGTTGCTGTTGCTTGATGTTGTTGTTGCTGGGTGGTGATTGTAACGGGGGTAGTGAGCTATGGTCCTATCAGCTGGTGACCTGTCAGCTGGTAGCCTGTCAGCTGGGGTGCTACCAGTTGCTGTCCTTTCAGCTTGGGTTATTTCAGTTGGGGTCTTGTATGGGGTCCTATCAACTAGAGTCACGTCAGCGAGTGTCCTGTCAGCTGGGGTCATGTCAGCTGGTGTCCTGTCAGCTGGTGTCCTGTAGCTGGTGTCCTGTCAGCTGGTGTCCTGTAGCTGGTGTCCTGTCAGCTGGTGTCCTGTAGCTGGTGTTCTGTCAGTTGGTGTCCTGTCAGCTAGAATTCTGCCATCTTGACTCGGTCATTTGTTTTCAATTGAATTAACACACACACACACACACACACACACACACACACACACACCACACACACACACACACACACACACACACACACACACACACACACACACACACACACAGGGACATAAGGAGATTTGTCGAAGAACCAGAAACGAGTAGGCACAGATAAGGAGGGAGGCCCAGCGACAGTACGAAAACAACATAGGATCGAAAATCAAGCCTGGCCCAAAACTGCTGTATAGCCACATTAGGAGGAAGACAACAGTCAAAGACCAGGTGATCAGGCTGAGGAAAGAAGGTGGGGAACTCACAAGTGTTGCAACCCCTGAAAGGGTTGAAATATATATAATGTATATTATGATTATGAATATAATGTATATTACCTTTTCATATAATTTTATATTGCTTATATTTGCGATAATAGCTAAATCGTAAATGTATTGCTTTATATTATTATTTGACTTATGTTGTTAGGTAGGATGTAACATATTATGTGCTCAGTTCAAGTCTTGATTGTCTAACTACTGTAATTATCGCTTGTGGCTCGTTTCCCTGCCGGCTTCTCGTTGTTACTGAGCTGCAGCTGTCCACGGAGCTATCACGTGATCGAGGGGGGGGTGTCCTCACCTCACCTGAAGTATTCAGTCTGGTCTAGACTCTCTTGGTGGTTGGACAGATTGCCTGTCTCATTATTCTTGTTAGTTCTGTAGAACTCTGTTCACAGAACATTGTATAGACTTAGTGATTTTCGACGTTGTACTGAGGTTGTGTGTCTCATAGACACTCTGAGTAACTCAGGTCCTGAGCTGTAACTTCTCACTTAACTTGTACTGGTATCTGTGTATTATCACAGTCGGGGATTTTCTTATGCTGAACTTAGATTCAGTAGTATGGGAGTTTTGTGACTTTTGTGGAGGATCTGCAGATGGTCCCTACTTAGTGTCGTTATATTATCTCCTTGTTCCTGATTCTGTGTCGCAGTTGCTTGTTATATTGCTATTGGGCTTAGCATTCTTTTTGTTGTTCAAGCAGACTGTTCTGATTGCCAGTTGGTTAAGAAGTTAGTTTATTTGAGGACTTGGTCAGTCACTTGTTTAAGTCTAGTCGAGTCTTAAGACATAGCGAACTACTTAGAGCACTTACACACATGCACACTTACTTGTACATATTTGTAATATCTTATTAAATGTTGATGTACCAGACGGTACTTAAGAATTATAAATGTGATATGGCTTTCAGCACAATAATATTGTACTCGAGAAAAGTGATATTATTTTGATTACTGTTATTAATTTAATTTAATTTAATTTGATAATATACCTCTAGACTTAATAAATTTATTAAATTTTAATTTCTCTAGTTAGTAGCCTACCAGTTGTAATCCTGAAGCACTATTGAATCATACTGAATTCTAATGGATGATTGGACAAGGATACTGACTAATTGTTACGAAAACCCAGTAACAGGCTGGATGCTAGAAGGGCAGTCCTTTCTAGTACTCACTGGAGATCTCTAAGCTTTTAGAATCGCGTTTTTTGTAACAACAAGAAACGACCAAGAGGTATGTGAGGATCTCAACACGAGATTTAAGGAAGTATTTACAGTGGAGGCAGGTAGGACTCTGGGAAGACAGAACAGTGGGGGACACCAACAAGGAATATACCAACAAACCAACAAGTGCTGGATGACAGGCACACAACAGAGCAGGAGGTGAAGAAGCTGCAAAGTGACCTTGATACCTCAAAGGCGATGGGACCGGACATCTCCCCGTGGGTTCTTAAAGAGGAAGCAGAGACGCTGTGTGCGCCACTAACCACGATCTTCGACACATCCCTCGAAACTGGGCAATTACCTGAGGTATGTAAGATGGCAAATGTAGCTTCCATTTTTAAGAAAGGAGCCAGAAACAAGGCACTTAACTATAGACCAGTATCACTGACTTGCATATTATGCAAAGTCATGGAGAAGATTATCAGGAGGAGAGTGGTGAAGCATCTGGAACAGAACAAGATTATAAAAGACAACCAGCATGGATTCATGGAAGGCAAATCATGTGTCACAAACCTCCTGGAGTTTGATGACAAGGTAACAGAAATGAAACAAAAGAGGGAGGGGTAGGTTGACCACATTTTCTTGGATTGGAAGAAGTCCTTCGACACAGTTTCCCACAGAGATTAGTGCAGAAGCTGGAAGACCATGCACATATAACAGGAAGGGCACTGCAATGGATCAGAGAGTACCTGACAGGGAGGCAACAACGAATGATGGTACGAGATGAGGTATCACAATGGGCGCCTGTAACGAGTGGGGTTGCAAAGGGGTCAGTCCTAGGACTAGTGCTGTTTTTGGTATATGTGAATGACATGACAGAAGGGATAAACACTGAAGTGTCCCTGTTTGCAGATGATGTGAAGTTAATGAGAAGAATTAAATCAGATGAGGATCAGGCAGGACTCCAAAGAGACCTTGACAGGCTGGACACCTGGTCCAGCAACTGGCTACTCGAATTTAACCCAGCCAAATGCAAAGAAATGAAGATCAGGGAATGGCAAAGAATACTGCAGACAGAGTATAGGCTAGGTGGACAAAGACTGCAAACCTCACTCAAGGAGAAAGATCTTGGGGTGAGCATAATTCCGAGAATGTCTCCGGAAGCGCACATCAGCCAGATGTGAGGAATAGATAAGGTGGACAGAGACAGGATACTCCAAAGATGGGACACAGAAACAAGGAGTCACAATTGGAAGCTGAAGACTCAGATGAGTCAAAGGGATGTTGGGAAGTATTTCTTAAGTAAAATAGTTGTCAGGAAGTAGAATAGTCTTGAAAGTGAGGTAGTGGAGGCAGGAACCATTCATAGTTTTAAGACTAGGTATGATAAAGCTCTCGGAGCAGAGAAAGGACCTAGTAGCAGTCAGTGTAGAGGCAGATCCAGGAGCTATGTCTTGACCTCTGCAACCACAAATAGGTGGCTACAAATAAGTAAAAATAGGTTAGAACACACACACACACGCACAAACAATTTTTATTTTTGGGCTTCAGGAGGCTGAAGGGACGACATACAAAGACAACAGGGGGAGAAAAAGAGATTGAAAATACCATTAAACAAACATGAGAGGACGACAAATTTTCTGAAGATTGGGAGATATTCGAGTGGAAAATATTGCCCAGTGAAATTGAAACTCTGTGAAACAGGATTCTGCAGCAGAAATCACAACTAAATAACTCATAAAAATACCAGCGGGTGTACCTCAGCCATGACAGAACTTGAACAGAATGACAGAAACTGAAAAAGAGGGTACAAAGACGCAAGAGGCAGGAAAGAGAGGCAAGATTAGAGACAGACAGTGGCCCTTCCCCAGATTCGGGAAAACCAGCAAACACAACCACCCACAGAGCTTTCCACAGAACACCCTCAAACCCCCCCCCCCCCAACCACAACCATACACAATAACGCAAAACTAATCACACTCCACACCAACAACACCCCTTCCCCCCCCCCCCCCCCCCAGCACAAACCTCGCCTTCACAACAACCTCCCACAGCATCCCGCCTGGCCTCCGACTCCTGCAGCACCCACAAACCCCCCAGAATACAATACTGGAAAAGAAACCAAAGGTATAGTACACCAATGAAGACAAAATAAGAAATAAGTTTGAGGAGCATTACCAAAGAATCACGAAGGTATCCCTAGACATCATAGCACTCATGGAAACAAAACTCACGGGGATGATAAAACCAACCGATCGTATCCAAAAGAAATAGGATCTGAGGAAAGACAAACATAGGAGCAAGAGGGTGAGAGGATGCACTGCTATCAAAACAGTGGGAGTTTTGAGGAGATTGGAAGGAGGACTGGACAGAAGGAAAGCAAGGGACGACATGTATAGGGAACCACTTCGGACGGGGATCCCAAGGTGGTGATTTCAAGGATGTACAAACCTAGCCATAGAATTAAGCAGGAGGCAAGACTAAGAGGAATTGACATGACTGATAGGAACAGAATGATTTCAGAGTGATGGACAATAGATACAAGTGATCACAAACTGGGAATTGAAAACTCAGAAGAGCCCACTGGAATGTTAGAAATTTCACCAGTCATAGAATTGTCAAGGAAGTAGAAAACACTGGAGTAATGTAGTGTAGGCAAGAATCACAACATAGCTTAAAAAAGAAGACGAAAACACACCTGGGCAGGGAAGAGTGGAACCCTAGAAGCGAACCAGTGAAAAGATTAAAACCAACGAGCTTGCCTCGACCCCGCAAATCAAAACATAATAGTACAAAAGTGAGTACACACACACACACACACCCACGCACACACACACACACACACACCACACACACACACACACACACACACACACACACACACACACACACACACACACACAACACACACACACACACACACAACGCACACACACACACACACACACACACACACACACACACACACACACACACACACACACACACACACACACACACACACACAATAGTACAGTCACGTGCAAATGAATTGTATAAAATACAGACACAATGGAAATATAAAAACTAAAGTAGTATAATGTGATCCTGTATTGACAACGTTTCGCCCACACAGTGGGCTTTATCAAGTCACCACTTCATTAAGTCACTTGATAAAGCCCACTACGTGGGCGAAACATTGTCAGTAAAAGATCATATTACACTGCTTAAGTGTTTACATTTCCGAACAGTCACTATAATGTTAACCAAGCAAAAGCCAGTTAGTAAAGACTGGGGACGGCGATAGGCGGCCAGAAATAGAGTACCATCTTGAGGAGGGGGTGATGGGGAACGGGGAAGGGGGAGTGGTGAGGAATGGGGAGGAGTGGGTGTGAGGAATGGGTACGCTCAGAGAAACTGTTTAAGAGGAAGACTTGGGAATAAACATCCGCAGCCTGTCTCCAGAGGCGCATATAAACACAATAACACAGCCGTACAAGCGCAGCTTACAAACACGTCAGTGGCATTCGGGAGCGCAGAGAACCCTTTCAGAACACTCTTCTTTTACCTGCCCATACCTGCGACCCATACTTGAGTATGGAGAACCAGTATGTAGCCCCCACCTGATTAAACACAGAGTGATATTTCAGCAAGTGCAAGGGAAAGTGTTGAGGCTGAGGTGAAAAATGTGAACTACTAGGGAGGAATGAGAGGCTGTATGTTGGTATGTGTGTGTGTGTGTGTCTGTTTGTGTGTTCTGTGTTCTGTTGCGGGGGTCGTGTCACTCCTGTGACTCAACTTGTTGTAGTTGCGGGGGTCGAGTCCAAGCTCCTGGCCCCGCCTCTTCAACTGGCCGCTACCAAGCCACTCCTCCCGCTCAGTGAGCTTTAACATACTTCTTCTTAAAGCCATGTATGGATCCTGCTTCCACTACATCACTACCCAGGCTGTTACACTTCCTGACAACTCTAACTGAAGAAATACTTCCTAACATCCCTGTGATTCATCTGAGTCTTCAGCTTCCAACTGTGTCCCCTTGTTGTTGTGTCCCTTCTCTGGAATATCCTGTCTGTGTCCACCTTGTCTATACCTCGCAGTATTTTATATGTCGTTGTCATATCCCCCCTATCTCTCCTGTCCTCCAGTCTAGTCAAGTCGATTTCCCTTAACCTCTCCTCGTAGGACATACCCCGTAGCTCCGGGACTAGTCTTGTTGCAAACCTTCGCACTTTCTCTAGTTTCCTTACGTGCTTGGCTAGGTGAGGGTTCCAAACTGGCGTTGCATATTTCAATATGGGCCTGACGTACACGGTATACAGGGTCCTGAATGAGTCACTATTTAGATGACGGAATGCTGTTCTTAGTTTGCCACCTGTCTATCTCTCAGTTTTATTTCTTGTAGTTCCCCCGTATTCCCTGTCTCATCTAGTCAAGTCGATTTCCCTTAACCTCTCCTCGTAGGACATACCCCCTAGCTCCGGGACTAGTCTTGTTGCAAACCTTCGCACTTTCACTAGGTTTCTTAACGTCTGAGCTAGGTGAGGTTCCAAGGCGCTGCATATGTCAATCTGGGCCTGACGTACGGTATACAGGGTCTGATGGTCATTTAGATGACGGAATGCTGTTGTTAAGTTTGCAGGCGCCGTATGCTGTAGCAGTTATTTGATGAGGTTGTGTGCTCAGGGATATTCGGTGTTTATCACGCAAGATCCTTTTCCTTGAGGTAGGTTTGTAGGTTCTGGCCCCTGACTGTCTCTGTCCGTGGTCTTTTTGCGTTCCAATCTTCATGATTTGCATTGGTGGGGTTGAACTCCAGTGAGCCAGTTGCTGGCAGGCCTGCAGTCTGTCCGATCCCTCTGTAGTTCTGTCTGTGTGTGTATGTGTGGTGTGTGTGTGTGTGGTGTGTGTGTTGTGTGTGTGTGTGTGTGTGTGTGTTGTGTGTGGTTGTGTGTGTGTGTGTGTGTGTGTGTGTGTGTGTGTGTGTGTGTGTGTGTGTGTGTGTGTGTGTGTGTTGTGTGTGTGTGTGTGAGGTTAAACATTAACAAATACACCGCTGCATAGCATCAACATTAGCCATACAATAATGTGTATCGTTAATATAGTATTCTGTGCACAAGTGGAGCCGGTTCACGGGTAGTGTTGGTCCACGGATAGTTTCGGTCCACGAATAGTGTGGTTCACCGGTAGTGTCGGTCCACGAGTAATGTTGGTCCGCGAGTATTGTCGGTCCACGAGTAGTGTCGGTCCACGAGTAGTGTCGGTCCACGAGTCGTGTCGATCCACTCATGAAAATGGACAAGTTGGATCACTAGTAAATTTGGACCACAAGATGGACCACAAGTGAAGAGGACCACAAGTAACGATGGACCACAAGAAAAGTTTGCACCACTTAAAAAGTCGAGCCAAAAGCTGGACCACAGACTAGACCAGGAGAAATGCTGGACCACGGAGAATATCTTAAGTAAGAGCAAATCGATCCCCCATGACCTACCTCAGCACTATTACGCTCCCTTAATCTTGCTCTTATTGGATCATACTGGTCCAAAGTGGACCACTTCCTTACACTGGTCCCACAATTCACGTCGTTACACTGGTCCGTCGTGGTTCACTTATATTGGTGTGCGATGGTTCACTTATAGTTAGCCATAGCAGTAGATTGGTCCACAGTGACCCGCTTCCTAAAACTGATCCAAAATGGTCCACTTCCTTACACTGGTTCTTTGAGATCCCCTTCCCACACTGATCCACAGCGATCCAGCTCCTCACACTGGCCCACCGTGGCCCAGTTTCTTACACTGGTCCACCACGGTCCTCTTCGATGCCTTTGGTCAACACTCTGTCGATCAGTCTGTCTGTTTCTCTCTCTCTCTCTCTCTCTCTCTCTCTCTCTCTCTCTCTCTCTCTCTCTCTCTCTCTCTCTCTCTCTCTCTCTCTCTCTCTCTCTCTCTCTCTCTTCTCTCTCTCTTTCTCGGTCCCTCCCTCCTCTCTCAGTCTCCCCAGTCACTTACCCTTCCGCCAGCCACGCCCAACTCTTCCCCGCCCACCCACCCACCCACCCACCCCAATTTCTACCCCCTTCCCGGCCCCACTCACACCTGCTGTGTTGAGCGACACCTGCTATGTTGAGGGACACCTGCTATACTGAGCGAATTCTGTTGTGGTGAGTAATGTTAGGTAACATCTGCGACTTTAATCAACATGTGCAATGCTGAGAATCACCTGCTATGCTGAGAAACATCTGTCCTTAGCTACACCGATGCTCAACAACACTTATTATCTTAAGTAACACATGCTGTACTAGCAAGACCTCATACATTAAACAGCACCTGCTATGTTCAGAAACACCTGCAATGATCACAAACACCTCTTATGATCATCAACACCTGCTATGATCAGCAACATCTGCTATGATCATAAACACCTGCTATGATCAGCAGCACCTGCTATGATCATAAACACCTGCTATGATCACCAACACCTGCTATAATCAACAACACCTGAGTCTAGGACATAAACGCTGAGGAATATCGACCTGAAGAGTTTGTAGGAGAGTAGGAAGTGTGTGTGTGTGTGTGTGTGTGTGCGTGTGTGTGTGTGTGTGTGTGTGTGTGTGTGTGTGTGTGTGTGTGTGTGTGTGTGTGTGTATGTGTGTGTGTGTATGCTGAAAGCTACTGGGTCACTCTTCCTGCTACATGAGCTTTATCATACCTCTTCTTAAAGCTATGTATGGATCCTGTCTCTGCATCACTTCCTAGACTATTCCACTTCCTAACAACTCTGTGACTGAAGAAATACTTCTTAACATCCCTGTGATTCATCTGAGTCTTCAACTTCCAACTGTGTCCCCTTTTTGCTGTTTTCCATCTCTGGAACATTTTCTTTCTGTCCACTTTGTCGATTCCTCTCAATATTTTATGTTGTTAACATATCCCTCCCCTATCTCTCCTATCTTCCAGTGTCGTCAGGTCGGTTTCCCTTAACCTTTCCTCTTAAGGATCCGGGACTAGTCTTGTTGCAAACCTTTGCACTTTCTCTAGTTTCCTTACGTGCTTGGCCAGGTGTAGGTTCCAAACTGGTGCCGCATAATCCAGTATGGGCCTAACATACACAGTGTACAGGGTCCTGAACGATTCCTTATAAAGATGTCGGAATACTGTTCTTAGGTTTGTTAGGTGCCCTTATGCTGCCGCAGTTATTTAGTTGATGTGCGCTTCAGATGTGCCCGGTGTTATACTCACCCCAAGATCTTTTTGCTTGAGTGAGGTTTGTAGTCTCTGGCCTCCTGCGTCTGCGGTCTTCTTTGCCATTCCCCAATCTTCATGACTTTGTACTTGGTGGGGTTGAACTCCAGGAGCAAGTTGCTGGACAAGGCTTGCAGCCTGTCCAGATCCCTTCGTAGTTCTGCTTGGTCTTCGTCCGGCTGGATTCTTCTCATCAACTTCACATCATCTGCAAACAGGGACACTTCGGAGTCTATTCCTTCCGTTATGTCATTCGCAAATACCAGAAACAGTATTGGTCCTAGGACTGACCCCTGTGGAACCCCGCTCGTTACATTCGCCCACTCTGACACCTCGCTCTGACACCTCGCCACGCACCATGACTCGCTGTTGTCTTCCTGACAGGTATTCCCTGATCCATTGTAGCGCTTTCCCTGTTATCCCTGCCTGCTCCTCCAGCTTTTGCACTAATCTCTTGTGTGGAACTGTGTCAAACGCCTTCTTACTGTCCAAGAAGATACAATCTACCCACCCCTCTCTCTCTATTGTCTTACTGCTGTCACCCTGTCATAGAACTCCAGTAGGTTTGCGACACAGGATTTCCCGTCCCTGAAACCGTGCTGGCTGTCGTGTATGTGTGTGTGTGTGTGTGTGTGTGTGTGTGTGTGTGTGTGTGTACTCACCTAGTTGTACTCACCTAGTTGAGGTTGCGGGGGTCGAGTCCGAGCTCCTGGCCCCGCCTCTTCACTGATCGCTACTAGGTCACTCTCCCTGAGCCGTGAGCTTTATCATACCTCTGCTTAAAGCTATGTATGGATCCTGCCTCCACTACATCGCTTCCCAAACTATTCCACTTACTGACTACTCTGTGGCTGAAGAAATACTTCCTAACATCCCTGTGATTCATCTTTGTCTTCAGCTTCCAACTGTGTCCCCTTGTTACTGTGTCCAATCTCTGGAACATCCTGTCTTTGTCCACCTTGTCAATTCCTCTCAGTATTTTGTATGTCGTTATCATGTGTGTGTGTGTGTGTGTGTGTGTGTGTGTGTGTGTTTGTGTATGTGTTTGTACTCCACTAATTGTAGTTGCAGGGGTTGAGTATCAGCTCCTGGACTTGCCTCTCGCTGGCTGCTACTGGGTTTACTTTCTCCTGGCTGAGTGAGCTCTGTTTAGTTTGGGCCTCGGAACCAGATTCGCTGTTTATCAATTTCATAGATCTGGTGGAGCTTCCTTCAGTATTCCTTGCTCTTATCTCTGGTACTTTCTACTATTCTATGTCTTTACCACACTCCCACTTCCTTCCTTCTTTCCCTTCCTTCCTTCCTTTCCTTTCCTTCCTTCCTTCTTTCCTTCCTTCCTTCCTTCCTTCCTTCCTTCCTTCCTTCCTTCCTTCCTTCCTTCCTTCTTTCCTTCCTTCCTTCCTTCCTTCCTTCCTTCCTTCCTTCCTTCCTTCTTCCTTCCTTCTTTCCTTCCTTCCTTCCTTCCTTCCTTCCTTCCTAATTTTCATTTTTCATTCATGATTTTATCATGGCTTGTGAGGACAGTTTCGTCGTTATTGTCCGTGTTTATGCTATGTGTAATAACATTCTTGTTTCTGAGATTATTGAGTAGAATAAACATCTTTAAAGGTACACATATGTGCTCATACATCCGCTCATTTTTTTTTTTCAACTTTTTGAGGTATGGAAATATAGGTAATGTTCAATTCCCTTTTCTAGATTTATTTTGAAACTATTGTTTCACTCCTTTCTTATTGTGCCTATTTCATACAAGGGTTTTTAGTGCTGACAATCATTAATATATTAATATAAATACTGCTGGAGATACTCTAGTTTTCGATTTATAACGATGATTTCGTATGTTTACTCTTCATTCAGATACACCATTTTCATCATTTCTTGTTGAAGACCATAATGCTGCAAACCCACGTTTCAAAATATTTAGGTGTAATGGGAACATTATTGTCACACTTAATATGGAAATACATCATTTATTGGACATCAAATCTTATATTACAGTAATTAGTGCCTCGTACATCAACCTTCATTGGAGACTGTCTCTTAGAATCTTTCAGGTATGTGATTATAAACCAACTGTAGTTTCCTCCTCAGGGTCTCCCACTCATCCCTTGCATGGTTTAGTAATTGCCTTGAAGATATATCAATTCCTGGCTCCCACATGTTCACCATGTTAGCCCAGATATTGTCAGTACTGTTTATGTCATAACCCTTATTAGGCCATGGCAGAAGGTCGATATCCCTCTGTTCTTGGAACCACTGTCACATAACCCCTGGCAGGAATAAAGACGATTATTTCAGGGAATGGGAGAGCATAGGTCCTAACAGAGGGAAGCATGACCTCCTCCAGTATCTCTAGAAGCTGGTCAGCCCTGAACCGTCGCTCAATCTCGGCCAGCTCTCCCACACAGTGAAAATAAATCCATCCCTACATATGGCAGGTTACGTGGCTTCTCCTTGCCTCTTTGTAGATGTCACATTATATATTGTTGGAAAGGTG
>NC_069403.1:47070033-47077533 GCF_026875155.1 Cherax quadricarinatus
GTTACATGGTGTCGGTGACGGCTATTAGCGAGGCTTACAGACATCGTTGGCGTCAAGGATGTAGTTCGGTGAGGACGGGCTGTTTACCTGGAGTTTACCTGGAGAGAGCGCGGGGGTCAACGCCCCCGCGGCCCGGTCTGTGACCAGGCCTCCTCCAATTCATCAGATGCCCTGTGGAGGACACAGGCGTAACTTAAGCCGTTCTATTGCAGCCGTTTCGATGTCCGTTCAGGCTGACCGAAAGATTTCTGCATATAATTCTTACTATAATTCACATTAGTGAATTATAGTATGAATAAACTCACCATAATTCACACTATAATTCACATTAGTGATTATAGGGTAAATTATGCTGTGAATTATGGTGTGAATTATAGTGTGAATTATTGTGTGAATTATGGTGTGAAATATAGTGTGAATTATAGCGTGAATTATCATGTGAATTATGGTGAGAATTATGGCGTGAATTATGGCGTGAATTATGGCGTGTGAAAAGTCAATTACATTTCCATACTAATTAACGTAAATAATCACACAAGTTGCATTAAATAAAGTGCAACTTTCACAGCGGGCGTCAACATCATCCCTTGTGGATACTGTCCCAAGAAATATGTAGGGGAAACAGGCAGAGATCTTTAGATCCGCCTGAACGAACATCGATACGCCAGCAACAGAGACGATTTAAGGTGCGCCTGTGTCCTCCACAGGGACTCCCAGGGACTCCCAGGGACCTGAGTTGGGATGAGGCGCAGCTCGTCCTCACCGGACAAGATTTTAAACGCAGACGATGTCTGGAAGCCTCGCTGATGGCCGTCACCGACACCATATTACATAAAACTGGAAACTACAAAATTTCAAAAACATTAGCATATATGATACTCAACCAGACGAAGCATCACCTACCTAGCAACACAGGAGTCACATGATCCCATTGTCTACCCGACCTCATCCCAGTGTGGCGTGTTTCAGGTTACCATGTAGCACTCACACCTCACTCTCAGACTATATATATTTCTTTTTAACCTCTGTATGTTAAAAGTGATCAAGATACTAGGACTGAAACATTTTCAAATAGATGTCATAATGTGTACTCATGTGACTTTCTAAACCAGAGAGTACATGTACAGTTTGACTTTACTTAGTTTAAAGACTAAGAGTCTACTGGTGTGGAGTGACCGTCAATCACTCCATCCATGTTTACCCACCAGGGAATCTTTTCCTCTTATTATCTCTCTGCCTAGACCACAGTGTTTGAGGAGCGTACCTCGTGAATGTGGTTCTTCAGGTGTACATATCAACGGATCTCTCTCTCTCTCTCTCTCTCTCTCTCTATATATATATATATATATATATATAATGTATATATATATATATATATATATATATATATATATATATATATATATATATATATATATATATATATATATATATGTATATATATATATATATGCAATAAGATCACAGTAAGCAGGTGATTTCAGAATATGCAAAACAACCACTCTGAAAGAATAGAGAAATTCCAAGCACTTTCGTGACTACTCACATTATCAAGGAACTATGAAAGTAAAGCATCCAAGGAAGTTATATAAGGGGTCTGGCAAGCACCTCACTATCAGATCCCACAACGGTTAAACACCTGACGCGCGCCGACCCAACTTGGATAGGTCCTTTGCACAACTCACCCACAAACTATTCTACCCAAGAAAATTTAAAAATTATTATTTGTCTAGTGTATTATTAAATTCTTCCCAAATTCTATTAATTATAAATGGATCTAATTTATATAAACCGAAGGAAATATTCATATTATTGTCAAAACTGCTTTTTATGAAACAAGATTCCAATTATATTCCAAGTCCATGGTCGACAGGAATATAATTGAATCTTGTTTCATAAAAAGCAGTTTTGACAATAATATGAATATTTCCTTCGGTTTATATAAATTAGATCCATTTATAATTAATAGAATTTGGGAAGAATTTAATAATACACTGGACAAATAATAATTTTTAAATTTTCTTGGGTAGAATAGTTTGTTGGTGAGTTGTGCAAAGGACCTATCCAAGTTGGGTCGGCGCGCGTCAGGTGTTTAACCGTTGTGGGATCTGATAGTGAGGTGTCTGGCCAGACCCCTTATATAGCTTCCTTGGATGCTTTACTTTCATAGTTCCTTGATAATGTGAGTAGTCACGAAAGCGCTTGGAATTTCTCTATTCTTTCAGAGTGGTTGTTTTAATAATTTTATTGAATGGAAATTAAATCTTCAAATAACTTAATTTAGTTGTCAAAGCTTTTGAATAGATAATTTTATTTAGCTGCCCCAAAATAACCTAATTATAGGAGTTATCCACTACAACAGTTTGTCTACAATAGAGCAGCGTTTCTCTTCAACAATGCACTGTTTGTCTCAAACAGAATACTGTTTATCTATAACAGAGCACTGTCTGCAACAGGGCACTCTTTGTCTCCAACAGAGCACTGTTTATCTCCATTAAAGCACTGTTTTTCCATAACAGCACTGTTTGTCTGCAACAGAGCACTGTTCGTCTCCAGCAGAGGACTGTTTTTCTCCAGTAGAGCACTTTTTGCCTCCTACAGAGCACTGTTTGTCCTTCAGCTGCATCACAACAGGTCTCCTGGCCACATGTTTCATGTGGGGTTAAACTGTAGATAGCGGAATCTAGTTAGCTTACTGATCATACTAGCTCCACTACTAGGCACGTCTTTTTTTATAATCACACGTAGTTTAAACCCACTATGTAGCTACATGTGACTATATCTGTATGTAAGTACAGCTGTATGCGGATATAGCTGTATGTGGCGGTATGCAACAGCCCCATGCTGAATGATTCAGTGGCCCAAGGCGTAAAACCAACTGTGGCCTGAATAGGAAGCGACACCCGGCTGACCAGCTGACGGGCCAGGGCCACCATGCCTTCCAAGGATACGTCAAGAAGGCCACCCAGCCTTCCAAGTCCACCTCACGAGGGCCACCAGCCTTCCAAGGCCACCTCACAAGGACCAACATGCTACCTAATGGGCCAGGGCCACCCCACCTTCCATGGCGACCGCAGTGACCAGTGCTGAGAAACGGTAAACTCTCCAAGTTTACTTTATGCTTCTTCCATACGTCCCAGTATTGTATTTATTCTAAATTATTCTTTTAGAGCTTAAGAACAGCAAAGGCAAACAGGTATGTGGAAGTGCTAAGAACACATGCCAAATGTATTTACGTACGATCCTTTGGAATAATTATCAATGCATAGTTGCTGTCAAGTTGGAAATGTTATAGAAGTGTAGAACAAACGTGTTCTAGGCAAGAACACTAACAGAGTAACCATTAAATAACTTAGGTAATGGGAATGAGGAAATAGATGAATAAGAATGTGTTTAAGATGAATAAGATACATGTACAATACTTGGATATTATTGTAGAGACGCATCGCCAGTCAGTGGCTTCATCAATCCAATTCAGAGAGTAACTGGAGACGCTGAAAGAGTGGAAGAGGCAATTTAGAGGTGATCAGTCTTTCAGCCTTAATAGGAAATCTTCGGCCTCTCAGTCTTGATAAATTTAAAGCCTTTCCACCCATTGTTTCTACCTCCATGTGGACTTCATCAATACATTAAGGTATCAGACAATTTCGCTCGTCTTCTCAGAGTATTCAGAGTTAACACAAACACGTCATATTCTTGAAAAGCCTGGATGTGACGGAGACGCATCAGACGCCTCCCTCTCCACGTAGCCGAGAAAGAACTGAAAGTAAGATCTTGCTTCCCTGGCAAGAGACATAACACTCTCACAACGCCTGGTCACTCTCACAACATCCTGGTCACTCTCACAATACCTGGTCACTCTCACAACATCCTGATCACTCTCACAACACCATGATCACTCTCACAATATACTGATCACACTCACAACATTTTGATTATAGTTAGAACACCCTAATCACCATCACAACATATAGGTCACCCTCACAACACACAGGTCACCCCACACAACACACAGGCCACCATGACAACAAGCAGATCATCATAACAACACACAGGACACCATGACAACACACAGGTCACCATGACAACACACAGGTCACCATGACAACAAACAGGTCACCATGACAACACACAGGTCACCCCACACAACACACAGGCCACCATGACAACACACAGGTCACCATGACAACAAGCAGATCATCATAACAACACACAGGACACCATGACAACACACAGGTCACCATGACAACACACAGATCACCATGACAACAAACAGGTCACCATGACAACACACAGGTCACCCACACAACACACAGGTCACCATCACAACACACAGGTAACTATCACAACACACAGGTCTCCTATACACAACACACAGCACACCATCACGACACACAGCACACCATCACAACACACAGATCACCATCGTAACACAGGTCACCATCATAACATACAGGTCACCCACACAAAACACAGGTCACCATCACAACACGCAGGTCACCCCCACAACACACAGGTTACCCCCACAACACACAGGTCGCCATCACAAGACACAGGTCACCCTCACAACACACTGGTCACCCCCACAACACACAGGTCGCCCTCACAACACACAGGTCACCCCCACAACACACTGGTCACCCCCACAACACACAGGTCACCCCACAACACGCTGGTCACCCTCACAACATAAAGGTCACCCCCACAACACACAGGTCACCCCCACAATACACTGATCACCCTCACAACACACAGGTCACCCCCACAACACACTGGTCACCCCCACAACACACAGGTCACCCCCACAACACATAGGGCACTCCCACAACACACAGGTCACCCCACAACACAGAGGTTACCCCCACAACACACAGGTCACCCCCACAACACATAGGTCACTCCCACAACACACAGGTCACCCCACAACACACAGGTTACCCCCACAACACACAGGTCACCCCCACAACACACTGGTCACTCACATATTAACAGGAGTGTGAGTTTCCATCAGTCACTGGACACATCACAATCAATAACCTACAAACTGACCTACTCGACCCCACCTTCACCCCCGATGGGACTGGGGTACGACCCACCACTTCCCACTATGTTGGGGTACGACCCCTTACTTTTTATGGGACTGAAGAACGACCCTTCACTCCCCATCAGACTGGAGTACGACCTCTTATTTCCCATGATGTTGGGGTACGACCCCTCACTTCCCACGATGTTGGGACAAGACCCCTCACTTCCAATGATGCTGGGGTACGACCCCTCACTTTTTTATGGGCCTGGAGTACGACCCTTCACTCCCTATCGGATTGGGGTACCATCCCTCATATCCCAGGATGTTGGGGTACGACCCCTCGCTCCCCATAGGGGCTTGGTTACGACACCTTACCGAGGGGAATTAAGTGTAAATAATCTTTCAGAGAGGAAGGTTGGGTTGAGAGGGGAGAGGAAGTGTGTTGGTGAGGGGAAGAAGGGGCTAGAGAAGGGTTGAGAGGAAAGGTGGAGGCAGGCAGCATTGAGAGGGGCTACGTAGGAGTTGAGAGGATAGGGAGAGTGGTTGAGTGGGTCTATACCAATTCTTAGAAACCTGAGAATAGTGACGATTCTTGAACGATTCCTAACGTAAGTATGTGCACGTCCTCTGTAACATCATCAATGACGGAAGTTTCAAGCCGAGATGAAGAACCGTTCACTAACCATCACACAGAAAACAATACCCCCAATTTATGCAGTGAAAGGGACAAATTGGCACCAACACAGACCGAAGCCAATCTGAGTTTTTCACTGTTTGCAGTATATGCCAGTGTTGAAAGTTTGAATACGTTCCGATGAGGCATTCTCAAATTCAACCCCCGTCCCCCCATTTGCCTAAATAAAATATCACTATTTGCTAAATAAAATTGTCAGTTTGGGTCTTAAATAGCCAATTAAATGTCCTATTTTTCGAAAATGAGACACGTGTCTCATGTGGATGAGAAATATAAGTACTCAAGGAGAGTCAAAAGCTGAGAGACAGGACCGGGAGCTGGAGTTCAGCCCCACGAACTATCACTGGACTGAGCTATGATGCTCCCTTCAACGGTTCAAATGTGAGTTCTTTCCACTTCCCTCTCCTTCGACTTTAGCGCTTCTCCATACATCTGTGATATCAACGACCTTCCAGCAAGACAGTGATAGATCGAGTGATAGTGAAAGCGTTTTCTCCCTTATCGGGTCACCCTACCTTGGTGGCAGACGGCCGGGGCCTGGTAGACAACGCTCTCGCCTCACACACTGAGTGTCCGTGGTTCGATTCCCGGCCAGGTGAAAACACTGGGCGTGTTTAATTACACCTGTTGTCCCCGTTCGCCTAGTAAGTAAGTAGGAACTTGGATGTTAGTCGACTGGTGTGGGTCGCATCCTGGGGCACCTGATTGAAGAACTACGATGGAAATAAAACAGTCAGTACTAGATAGCTAACCCCCCAGGGTTAAAAATCCGAACAAAACCCTATATATTTTATCTATAATAATAATAATAATAATAAATAATATAATAATAATAATAATAATAATAATAATAATAATAATAATAATATATAAAATTATTATTATTATTATTATTATTATTATTATTATTATTATTATTATTATTATTATTATTATTGATATTATTATTTCAAAGGTTGAATAACTAACTTTGCGGACACAGGGGCATCGAACCGGCGTCCTCAAACGCGAAGCTGAACTCGTCTCAAACACCAAGGCAACGACGCACGTAAAGATAACACAACAACCACGCAAATTGTTTAGGTGGGGGAGAAGGGGATGAGAGGGGGAGGGTGAGGTTGATGGGTAAGAGGGAGGGGGTAAGAGGGAGGGGGTAAGAGGGAGGGGGTGAGAGGGAGGGGGTGAGAGGGATTGGGTGAGAAGGAGGGGTAAGAGGGAGGGAGTAAGAGGGAGGGGGTGAGAGGGAGGGGTGAGAGGGCGATAACTGCATTAGCGGCAAGAAGCACGTCAGGATAACAACGTTTTGGGAGGTACACGATGAACAAGGGAAGTCCTGAGACGGCAGGTAAAGAGCTGTGTTGAAAATAAATAATTTTCATAACTGGAAAAAAAGAGAAAGGGGGAGAGAGGGAGGGAGAGAAAGAGAGAAAGAGAGAGATTGAGAGAGAGTGAGAGAGACAGAGAGAGAGAGAGAATTCACTGTATGTGTCACGGAATGAATGTCTGAATAAGTCAGTAGATGAATGACTCAGTGAATGAACCAAAAGAAGAAATTAGTGTATGTGTGTGTTCACCTATTTGTGCTCACCTATTTGTAGTTGCAGGGGTCGAGTCCTAGCTCCTGGCCCCGCCTGTTCACCGACCGCTACTGGGTCCTCTCTCTTCCTGCTCCATGAGCTTTATCATACCTCGTCTTAAAACTATGTATGGTTCCTGCCTCCACTACGTCACTTTCTAGGCTATTCCACTGCCTGACAACTCTATGACTGAAGAAATACTT
>NC_069403.1:47082533-47097533 GCF_026875155.1 Cherax quadricarinatus
ACATCAGGGTGTGTGTACGAACATTAATTATAGAAGAATCTAATTTATATAACCTTGAACTAATATTCATATTCAAATCAGTTCTATTTACATGGAACTTGATTCGATTATATTTCGCTCAACAATGGACTTGCTTGATACAGTTCCCTCGGTCTTATGGAAATCATCTTGGTCGTTATAATCTAATGCTGTTTATTCATGTGAGAGGTTATAACCACACACTTGATTTTCAAAGGGCCGAGAAAGATGTATCAAACAGGTCTATAGTTGAGAGTAAATGTAATTAAATTAAGTTTCATAAAAAGTGGACTCATTCATATTTACTATAATTTGTGGAGAATTTAATTGCGCTTGACATGTCACTCATAAATTTTACTTGACATGTGACCTGACCAAACCTTCATTACACTTCCACGCTCAGTGTGTTGGGTCATGTCAGAGGTCATATGTGAGGTGATTCAGTTGTCCCACTGTTTTACTATCTCTTCATAATGTGAAAGATCTTCCAATTATTTTTTTACTGTGATTATATATATATATATATATATATATATATATATATATATATATATATATATATATATATATATATATATATATATATATGTATATATATATATATACATATATGTGTGTGTGTGTGTGTGTGTGTGTACTCACCTAATTGTACTCACCTAATTGTGGTTGCAGGGGTCGAGACTCAGCTCCTGGCCCCGCCTCTTCACTGTTCGCTACTAGGTCCTATCCGTCTCTGCTTCATGAGCTTTGTCATACCTCTTCTTAAAACTATGTATGGTTCCTGCCTCCACTACTTCACTTGCTAGGCTATTCCACTTCCTGACGACTCTATGACTGAAGAAATACTTCCTAACGTCCCTGTGACTCGTCTGAGTCTTCAGCTTCCAGTTGTGACCCCTTGTCCCTGTGTCCCCTCTCTGGAACATCCTATCTCTGTCCACCTTGTCTATTCCCCGCAGTATCTTGTATGTCGTTATCATGTCTCCCCTGACCCTTCTGTCCTCCAGTGTCGTCAGTCCGATCTCCCTCAACCTTTCCTCGTACGGTGGACAACCATTGCTCTGTTGCTCTCTTCATATTCATCTCTTGGCCTCCTGCAGTTCTGTGGTGGATTATACATCACTGCAATGACCACCTTGTGCTCCCCAGACTGAAGTATGCCTGCTATGTAGTCTCTTTCTCCCGTCTCATCTATGCCCCCCATTTTCTCTAATTTCCATCTGTTTTTTACGAGCAGAGCAACCCCTCCTCCCCCTCTGCCCATTGTATCTTTCCTCATGATCTGGTATCCTGGTGGGAAGATTGCATCTGTTATTGTCTCCTTGAGTTTTGTTTCTGTAACTGCTATGATGTCTGGGGACTTCTCATTGATTCTTTCTTGCCATTCCTCATGTTTATTCGTTAATTCATCCGCATTTGTGTACCAAACCTTCAACTTCTGTTCTAATACTGTAACTGTGGTGCGGGGGGTGGGAACAGGGGGTCGGTGTGTGGGGTTTGGGTTTTGGGTTTGTTCATTCCCTTTGGAGTGTCGTGCGGGAGCCCTTCTCGGGTTTTTCTGGGGGGTTTTGCTTGTCCTTCCACTTGTTCCTGGTTTTTTCTGCCCCCTTTTTTTCCTTTCCCCCCATTTCTCCTTTCTTTTTTTGCACTCTCTCTTTCAGATCGTCCTTTCCTCCTGTTTCTGCTCGATGGAGATAAAAAACTCATTAACTACTGTTGCCTCTCAGCCCGGGTTTCTCCGCAGGTCATGGTTCCGGTTGATTCTGCCTTAAAATTACTTTTAAGGCCGATTCCTTTTTTGTGAACCACCCATTCTCCGAAAATTTGCCCCCTGGGTCTGCCCCCCCCGCCCATCACCTTCATGTACCTTCAATCGCTTTTTTCCCTCCTGCTTTTTTTTCATCATAAGTAATGTGTGTGTGTGTGTTGGGTGTTTGTGTGTGTGGGTGTGTGTTGTGGGTGTGCGTGTGTGTTGTGTTGTGTGTGTGTGTGTGTTTTGTGTGGTGTGTGTGGTGTTGGTGGCGTGTGTGTGTGTGTTGTGGGGTGTTGTGGTGTGTGTGTGTGGTGTGTGTGTGTTTTGGAGTGTGGTGTGTGGTGTGTGTGGTGTTGTGGGTTGTATCACCTATTTAGGTTGCGGGGTCGAGTCCGAGTCCTGGCCCCCCCCTTCACTGATCGACAGGTCACTCTCCCCGACCGGAGTTTATCATACCCCTGCTTAAAGCTATGTATGATCCTGCCTCCACTACACGTGTGCGTGTGGTGTGTGTGGGGGTGTGTGTGTGCGCGCGCTTGGGGTGTTGTGTGTTGTGTGGTTGTGTGTGTGGTGTGGTGTGGTGTGTGTGTGTGTGTGTGTTGTGTGTGTACTCCCTATTTGTGGTTTGGGCAGGGTCAAAGCCCCTAGTTTCCTGGCCCCCCTCTTCCCCGGGGTTGCTACTGGGCCCCTCTCTCTCCCCGTTTCCATGACCCTTTTTATAAAACCCTTTGTCTTTAAAAGGGTGAAAAGGTTCCTCCCTCCACTACGTCTTTTCTAGGCAAATTCCACTCCCTTACAACTCTATGCCCAAAGGAAATACCCAACTATCTCTCGGGACTCATTTTTTTGTTTTCAATTTCCCAAATTGTGCCTCTTGTTTCTGTGTCCCCTCCCGGGGAAAAACCCGTCCTTGCCCACCTTGTCTTTTTCCACGCAGTATTTTTTTATGTCGTTATAATGTCCCCCTGCCCCTTTCCTGTCCCCCCAGTGTCGCCCGGGCCGATTTCCCTTTTAAATTTCTTTCTTCTTTGGGACTTTCCCCCTTAGCTCTGGAAACAAACCTTGTTGAAAAAACCTTTTGTACTTTCTCTAGTTTCTTGACGTGTTTTATCAAGTGCGGGTTCCAAAACGGGTTTTCCATACTCCAGAATGGGCCTGACATACACGGTGTACAGGGGTCTTGAATGATTCCTTACTAAGGTGCGGAAGTGTCTCGGGTTTGGGGCCGGCCCCCCCATATGCTGGGAGGGATTTTTGATTTATGTGTTTCTTCCGGGGGGAAAAATGCTCGGTGTTAAAACCAACCCCCCGGGGTTTTTTCTCCTTTAGTGAGGTTTTTCAGTCTTTGGCCCCCTAGCCTATTTCTCTGTCTGTGGTTTCTTTTGGCCCCTTTCCCCCATTTCATGAAATTTGCATTTTTCAGGATTAAATTCGAGAAGCCAAATTTTCTGGACAAAGGGTCCAGTCTGTCCAGGCTCTTTTTAAGTCCCCCGCCGGCCTCATCAATTTAATTCTCCTCATTAACTTCACTTTTCGCAAACAGGGACCCCTTCTGTGTTAACCCTTCCGTTATTGGGCGTTTACATATACCAAAAATACACGGTCTAGGACCGACCCCCCGTGGGACCCCCCTCGCAAAAGGTGCCCCCTGTGATACATCATTACGTACCATGACCGTTGTTTTTCCCCCCTGTCAGGTATTTCTTGATCCATTGGGATGCCCTTTTCCTTTTTAAAGCGCCTGATTGCTTTTCCTTTTTGCACTAAACTCTTGGAGGAAAATGTGTCAAAGGCCTTCTTGCAGTCCAAGAAGATGGGAATCAACCCCCCCCTCTCCCCCTTTTTGTCTTACTCTGTTTTTTTTATTTATAAAAATCCCGAAGGTTTGTGAACAGGGTTTTTCCTTCCGTGAATTCCCCCTGCTGTGTGTGTGTTTTGGGGTGTGTGTGTTTTGGGTGTGTGTGTGTGGTGTGTGTGTGTGTAGGGGTGGGTGGTGCGCGGTTTTGTGTGTGGTTGTGTGTGTGTGTGTGTGTGTGTGTTTGGGGTTTTGTGTGTGTGTGTGTGTGTGTGTGTGTGGTGTGTGGTGTGTGTGTGTGTGTGTGTGTATGTTGTGTGTGGGGTGTGTGTGTGTTTTGTTTTTGTGTGTGTGTGTGTTACCCACCCAGTTGTAAAAACCTATGGAGGTTTCCCGGGGGGCGAGTCCCAGCTCCTGGCCCCCCCTCTTCCCCGATCCGGGTTTCTAGGGGCACTTTCCCTGAAACCGGAGCTTTATCAACCTCTGCTTAAAGCTATGTTTGGGTCCCGCCCCCACTACACGGGTTTTCCCCAAAATATTTCCCCCTTTGGGCTACTCTGTGGGTTTAAAAAAATACTTCCTAACAAACCCTGTGATTCATCTGTGTCTTTAGTTGGGGTGGATCAAAGGGCATTTTTTTGGGGACTGAAAAACCCTTTTGGGACACTTTCCTCAAAAAGAGGTTACTGAAAAAAAGCAAAAGGTCAGGCACACATAACAAAAAAGGCACTGAATGGATCAGAAAATACGGGCGGGGGGCAACAACGAGTCATTACGCGCGAGGGTGCAGAGTGGGCCCCCTGTAAACCAAGGGGGGTTTCCCACGGGGGTTTGGGTTCCTAGGCTGTGCTGTTCTTGGTATTTGTGAACGACATAAGGGAAAGGGGATGGGACTAAAGAAGTGCCTTTGTTTGCAGTTGTGCGAAGTTAATGGGGAAGAATAAAAATCGGACAAAGGATAGGCGGGCTAAAAAGAGCCCCTGGACAGGCAAAAAGCCGGGGCCCCAGCAACTGGCTTTTAAATTTTAAACCCCTCCCAAATGCAATTCATGAAGTTTGGGGGAAGGGGCAAAAAAGCCGCAGACACAATTTATTTTTAGATGGCCAAGGGAACTGCAACCTCACTCAAGGAAAAAGATCGGGGGGTGAGAAAACCCACCGAGCTTTATCTCTGGGGTCACATAAACCCGAAAACCGGGCTGAAAAGCATCGGGCGCTGGCAAACCTAGGTAGCGTTCCAAAATACCTCAGTAAGGATTCTTTTAAAGGGACTCTGTATACCATTTACGTCGGGGCCCATACTGGAGTATGCGCACCATTTTGGAAACCACACCTAGTCAAAGCACGTAAGAATTTTTGGGGAAATTTGAAAAGGTTTTGCAAAAAGGGATAGCCCCCAGAGTCGGGGTTTTGCCCTACGAAAAAAGGGTTTTTAAAAGGGGGAAAATCGGCCTGAGGGACAGGGGGAAACAGGAGGGTCGGGGAAAACCATGAAAAACGACTATAAATTACTGCGGGGAATAAAACAAGGGGGAAACAAAGAGGGTTTTTCCCAAAGAAGGGCCGGAACAGGGGGTCCCCAATTGGGGAAGTTGGGGGGGGGTCGGAGGGGAATCAAGGGGATGTTTGGGGGGGGAGGTAATTCTTCAGTCATGGGTAGTCAGGCCGGGGGAATATCGAAAGGGGAGTCCCGGGGGAGGCGGGAAAAACCCATACATATTTTTAAAGGCGGGGTTTATGATAGGTAAGGGGGCCCGGGGGGAGGAGAGAGAGGACTTGTAGAATCGGGCGAAGAGGGGGGGGGCCAGGGGGGCTGGGGACTCGCCCCAAGGCAACCCCCAAATAGGTGAGTACAAATAGGGGGAGTAAAACACTAAACCCCCCCTCAAAACACACCAAACCCCAACACCCCACACCACCACACCACACTCACAACAACACACTCACACCCCACACACCCAAACAATATTTATATATATATATTATATTTATATATAAAATTAATATATATAATATATTTTTATATATATTAAAATATATTTTTTCCTAATTCTTGACTTTAAAAAAAATTCCCCACCCTTCAAAAAAACTACTTTTATAAATTTAAAAAACATTTTTAACATGCAAAAAATTTTTTATACATTTTTTTTGTTGGGGGAGGGGGAGGAGAGAGAGAGGGGGGGGGGGGGAGAGAAAAGGATGGGGGAGGGGGGAGAAAAAGGAGATGGGGGGGGGGGGGGGGGTGAGAGAGAGAGAGATGGGGGGCGGGGTGGAGGGGAGGAGAGGGGGGGAGGGGGTTAGAGGGAGAGATGGGGGGGGGGGGTGAGAGAAAAGGAGAATGGGGGGGGGGGGTGAGGAGAGAAAAGATGGGGGAGGGGGGTTGAGAGGAGAGAGATGGGGGAGGGGGAGGGGTGAGAGGAGGGGGGGGGCGGGGGGAGGGAGAGAGAGGATGGGGGGGGGGGGGTGAGGAGAGAGGGGGATGGGGGAGGGGGGGAGAGAGGAGGAGAGATGGGGGACGGGGGGTGAGAGGGGGGGGATGGGGGAGGGGGGAAAAGAGGAGAGAGGGGGGAAAGGGGGGGGAGAGAGGGAGAAAACAGGGGGGGACGGGGTTTTTGAGAGAGAGAGGGGGAAGGGGGGGAAAGGGGGGGGAAGAGAGAGAGAGAGGGGGGGGAAAAAGGGGGGGGGGGGGAAGGAGAGAGGGGGGGGGGGGGGTTTGGGGAAAGGAGGGGAAAGGGGGTGGGGGACGGGGGGGTAGGAGGAGAAAAGGGGGGGAGGGGGGAAGAGGGGAAGAGGGATGGGGGGGGGGGGGGAGGAGAGGATAGGGGAGAGGGGGGGGGACGTTAGAGACAGGGGGCCGGGTGTGCTTAATGGTCGTCAATTTGGGGAGTTATAATTTTTGGAGTGGGGTTTTGTTTGACAAAAAACTTTAACCCATTAAAGGTTTTTTTAATTCGTCAAACAGCGGGATTTCAAGCAGAGCGCCGGACGCACCCCTCGGGAGCCTGCCCCTTTAAACCCCCCCAATCCCCCCCTACCCCCAAAAAACCCCTCCCCCCCCCCCACCCCCCTTTCCCCCCATCTTTAAAAAAAAAAAAAACCCTCGCCCTTGCTTTTAAATTTTTTTAGTCCGTGTGAAAAATCACATTAAGTTGTGTCTTTCAAGGAGTTACATGTTTATTTAAATGTTTTCCGGTTTGAGGGGGTTTTTGCCCCCTCCTGGGTCTATGTGGGGGTGGTTTGATAGCCACGGGAGGGGGAGGGGGTGTTTAAAAGGAGGGGGGTGGGTTGTAACGGGGGGGGAGGTTGTAACGGGGGAGGGGGGTTGTAACGGAGGGGGGAGGGTTTTTAAACGGAGGGGGGAGTTGTAAACGGGGTGGAGAAAAGGGTTTGGGGGGGGAGGGGGGTTTAACCCGGGGGAGAGGGTTTTTAACGTACGGAGGGGGGTTGTTTTCGGGGGGAGGGGATTGTAACGGAGGGGGGGATTGAAAGGAGGGAAGGGGGGGTTTTAAAGGAGGGGGGGGGGTTTTTAAAGGAGGGGGGGGGTTGTAAAAGGAGGGGGGGGGGGTTGTTAAAGGGGGGGGGTTGTTTAAAGGAGGGAGGGGGGGGTAACTCGTTGGAAACCCTGTGTAAAGTTCAACGCATTTCTCTCAGGGAAAAAGGATTAACCTTTTTTTTAGTGAGTAATAGCTAGCAGGCGTCTAATAGTCACCTCCAGTACTCGTACGTTTAGTTATTTTTAATACTGATAGTTGACTTGTTAGTGTTTGTATTGCGGGAGGGTCGGTGTGGCTGCGTGCCACCTGTGCACCACCTGTGCACCACCTGTGCACCACCAGGCAAGGATACTACTGTCGCTGAGACGTTTACTCTCAGCGTATACAAACGTATTTACGCTGAGAGTATACAAACGTACACTCTCAGTGTAAATACACTTGAAAGACAGACATCTCTCTGTGCTCTGACAGATATTTTCACGCATTTTTTGGATAAGGGAAAATAAAATGAGGATTATAGAAATGTATTCTTCCATTTACCCCCATCCCTCCGCAAAAAAAAAAAAATGTGGATTGGAAAACTGCCATCATTTAAAATTTAGGCTTTTCAAAATTTTAACATTTCGAGAAAAGTCCAGTTTTCAATATTGATGGCTGATACATAATGAAAAGAGGAGTTTTTTTTTTCAGGTGTTGACTCACTCAGTTGTAATATTCTGCATAATTTTGAAGACGCTGTACACCCCCTCAGGTTAATTCTCGAGCACGCAACACCAGCGTGAAGCCTTCGCATTGTCACTCAGAAAATAAAAATGGTCGAGAAATTTCAAGTCTTCAAGAGATCAAAACATAGTATACACAAGAGTATACACACACACACACACCCCACACACACAAAACCACACACCACACACACACACACACACACACACACACACCACACACACGTACACACACACACGTACACATACACACATACATATACACATACACACACACTCTCTCACACACACACGCACGCATACACACACACGGACGAGGATGAGGCAGGACTGCAAAGAGACCTGGACAGGCTGGACATGTGGTCTAGTAACTGGCTTCTCGAATTCAATCCAGCCAAATGCAAAGTCATGAAGATTGGGGAGGGGCAAAGAAGACTGCAAACAGAGTATAGGCTAGGTGGACAAAGACTACAGACCCCACTCAGGGAGAAAGACCTTGGGGTGACCATAACACCGAGCACATCACCGGAGGCACACATCTACCAAATAACCGCTGCAGCATACGGGCGCCTGGCAAACCTGAGAATAGCGTTCCGATACCTTAATAAGGAATCGTTCAAGACACTGTACACTGTGTATGTTAGGCCCATACTGGAGTATGCAGCACCAGTCTGAAACCCACACCTGGTCAAGCACGTCAAGAAGTTAGAGAAAATACAAAGGTTTGCAACAAGGCTAGTCCCAGAGCTCAAGGGAATGTCGTACGAGGAAAGGTTAAAGGGAAATCGGACTGACGACACTGGAGGACAGAAGGGTCAGGGGAGACATGATAACGACATACAAGATACTGCGGGGAATAGACAAGGTGGACAGAGATAGGATGTTCCAGAGAGGGGACACAGGGACAAGGGGTCACAACTGGAAGCTGAAGACTCAGACGAGTCACAGGGACGTTAGGAAGTATTTCTTCAGTCACAGAGTTGTCAGCAAGTGGAATAGCCTAGCAAGTGAAGTAGTGGAGGCAGGAACCATACATAGTTTTAAGAAGAGGTATGACAAAGCTCGGGAAGCAGAGAGAGAGAGGACCCAGTAGCGATCAGTGAAGAGGCGGGGCCAGGAGCTGAGTATCGACCCCTGCAACCACAATTAGGTGAATACACACACACACACACACACACACACACACACACTGTTGCGACCTCTGAATGGGTCACAATGTATGTACATATATATATCTCAGTTTTAATGTATATTACCTGTTCATATAATTTTATATGGCTGATATTTGTGATATTAGCTAAATCGTATATATATTGGTTTATATTATTATTTGACTTGTTTAATTGCCGGCTTCTCTGTAGTTGCTGGGCAGGAGCAGTCCACGGGAGAGTCAGGTGACCAGGGTGGCGTGATCACACCTGGGAGGGAAAAACCGCCTTGCCTTCCGGGTTTCTCTTGGCCGGTGCTGGTTCCCAAACAACCCCTCCCCTCCGGGTTCCCTTTGCTACCATGTTGGAGGAACCTCTTTTGCTTTTTTGTTGTTAGTTCGGGGTTTAGACTTTTGGGGATGAGTATTTTTCTGTAGTGAGACAAAACACACTTCTCGTAACTTGTGTAACTCTGTCCGAAATAGCTAGCTTAGTGATTTTCGAGTTTTACTGAGGTTGTGTCCACAACTCTGTTTTTCAGGCCTACTGTAGTTCTAAACCTAATCTTTGTTTGGTATTGTGACCGAAATGTCGGGGGTTTTTGTTTGCTAAACTTGATTCGTTTGGAAGTTTGGCCCTTTTATTTTTGGATTTCCGATTCCCCCTTTTAGGGTGTTTTTGTATCTTGTTTGATCTTGGGGCTCGCTTTTATATTCTTTCCAATCCCCTTTTTACTTTAGAAGTCTTCTGTTCCGGTTGGTCGGGAAAAAAGATAGTTCGTAAATTTGTATAGGGAAGTGAGCTTAAACATCCAATTTTAAATTACTAATCCTTTTTTAACACTACCCCTTTTTAAATTTAAAATTTATTTCTTTTAAACATAAATGTACCGAAGACTAAGACCATAAAAAATGTATTGACAATAAATTTAACAAAAGTGTAAAAACATCCATTTTTTTTTTTTTTTTTTTTTTTATTTTTTTTTTTTTTTTTTTTTTTTTTTTTCTTTTTTTTTTTTTTCTTTTTTTTTTTTTTTTTTTTTTCCCCCTTTCTAAATACGGGGGGCTATGCTTCATGATTCGGTTTTATAAAACACATACACACAAAACCACACACACACAACCACAACCCCACACACACACACACACACCCCACACACACAAACTGGAGGCCCAAAAGCGGGATAAACGGGAAGGACTAAAATGGACGGGAAATTTCAAAACAGCAGCGAGTCTGGTACGTGGCGGGTGTCAGAGTGGGCCCCTGTGCCCCAGCGGGGCCCCCGGGGGGTCAGCCTGGGGACCAGTGCTTTTTTGGTATTTGTAAACGCATGACGGAAGAATAGACTCTGAGGTGCCCCTGTTTGCAGATGCGTGAAGTTATGAGAAAAATTTCACCAAATCCCGGGGCAGAACTACAAAGGGATCGGGACAGGCGCAGACCTGTCCAGCTTTTGGGGCCCTGGAGTTCAATCCCCCCAAGTGCAAAGCATGAAGTTTGGGGGAAGGGCAAAGAAGGCCGAGCGGAGTACAGTCTAGGGGTAGAGATAAAAACCCTCATAAAGGAAAAAGATTTTGGGGGGGTTAACCCCAGGCCTCTCCAAAAGGACATAAAACCCAAATAACTGCTGCACATAGGGGGCCCCTAGAAAACCCTAAAACGCTTTCCCAAATCTTAAAAAGGGAAAATCATTCAGGACCCTGTACACCGGATGTTAGGCCCATATTGGAGTATGCGGCCCCGTTTGGAACCCACACCTACCCAAGACGTAAAAAAACTAAGAAAGTGCAAAGTTTTGCACAAGACTCCCCCCCAGACTAAGAGGGTTGTCCTCGGGAGGGGTTAAGGAAAAACCTGACGACACGGGGACAGGAAGATAGGGGGACATGAAAAACGACATACAAATACTGGAAGGGAAATTTACAAAAGGGGGACAAAGACAGGATTTCCAAAATTGGACACATAACAAGGGGAACAGTTGGAAACTGAAGAACAGATGAATCAGGGATGTTAGGAAAATTTCTTCAGCCCGAGTAGTCAGTAAGGGAAAAAGTTTGGGAAACGATGTAGTGGAGGGGAGGATCCAAAAATAGCTTTTAAACAGAGGTATGATAAAGCCACGGCTCAGGGGGGAGGACCTATAGCGATCATGAAGAGGGGGCCAGGAGCTCGGGGTCGACCCCCCCCCAAACCCCAACTAGGGGAGTACAATAGGGGAGTACACCACACACACACACACCCCACCACACACACACACACACCACACACACACAACACACACACACACACCATGTTTCTCCTTTGGGTTTCCCCAAAATCTCTACAATGTTTGGGCCTCACAGCATAATGCACATTGGGTCATCGTTTACCTCACACTTCATGGTGGGAGGCTGGTAATTTTTTTTTCACTGAAGACGTGCTTGATTAAAGGGCCCCCCCCCCGAACAAAAGAGTAAAACTAACCCCCACAACAGCAAGTGACACTAAGCTAGAGAACAGCAACAACATTAACCCACGAAAAGCAGAATAAACAAAATAGAGAACAGCGCGCACTTCCGAGAACCAAAAGTGCACAACCAAACGAAAAGCAGAGTAACATTAACATGCGAACGCAGGTAAAAACTAACCCAGCGAAAAAAACAGGGGGGAAAAATTAAAATAGCGAACAGCAGAGAACACTAACTAGCAACAGCAGAGTAACCTTAAAATAGCGAACGCAGATAACATAACCCAGAGAACACAGAGAACATCAACCCAGGGAAAAAAACGAGTACACAACCCAGCGAAAAGCAGGGGTAACACAACCTAGCGAACAGCAGAGTACATTAAATTTGGGAAAAACAGAGTAAAACAACCTAGAGAACAGCAGAGTAAATTACCTAGGGAAAAGCAAAAGTAAACTAACCTACGAACAGCAGAGTAACATTAACCTAGGGAACAGCAAAGTAAAACTAACCTAGCGAAAAGAGAGTAAAATTAACCCGGGAACACAAGTAACATAACCTAGAGAACAGCGAGTAACATTAACCTAGGGACGCAGAGTAACCTAACCTACGAACAGCAAGAAAAGTTAACCTGGGAACAGAGAGTAACACTAAACCCAGCGAACGCAGAGTAAAATTAACCCACGAACAGAAAGCATTAACCCTTTAGAAAGAAGAGGACACTAACTTAAGGAACAGCAGGGACATACCTAGAGAACAGCAGAGGCACTAACCCAGAGAAAGAGAGTGACACTAACCCAGAGAACCAAAAAGTGGCACTAACCTAGAGAACGCAGAGTGACACTAACCCGAGAACAGCAGAGTGACATTAACCTAGAAAAGCAGGTGACTCTAATCTAGAGAAAAGCAGATGACTAACCAAAACAGCGAGTGACTAAACCCCGAGAACGCAGAGGCTAACCTAAAACAGCAGAGTGACAACTAGTGAAAAGCAGAGTGACACTAACCTAGGGAAAAAGCAGAGGACACAACCCAGAGAACAGCAAGTGACTAAACCCAGAGAAAAGCGAGTGACAAAAACCCAGAGAACAGCAGAGGACACTAACTAGAGAACAGCAGGTGCTAATCTAGGAACGCAGAGTGCACTAAAATAGAGAACAGCAGAGGACACTAACCTAGAGAACGCAGAGGACATAACCTAGAGAAAAGCAGAGTGACTAAAACTAGAGAACAGCAGAGTACACTAACCTAGAAACAGCAGAGTGACACTAACCCAGGAAACAGCAGGTGAACTAACCAGAGAACGCAGAGTGCACTAACCCAGAGAACGCAAGGACACAACCTAGAGAACAGCAGATGACACTAACCTAGAGAAAAGCGAGTGACCTAACCCAGAAACAGCAAGGGGGCACTAACCTAGAACACAGAGTGACATAACCTAAGAACGCGAGTGACACTAACTAGGAACGCAAAATGACCTAAACCAGGAACGCAGAGTGACATAAATTTTAAAAAGAGCGAAGCCCATCATTTTTGGGTAAACTTTTTTTTATGGTTTGGTGTGTGTGGTGTGTGTGTGTGTTGTGTGTTGTGTGTTTTGTGGGTGTGTGTGTGGCGTGTGTGTGTGTGTGTGTGTGTTGTGTGGTACTCACCTAGTTTTCTCACCTAGTTTAGGTTGCGGGGTCGATCCGATCCGGGGCCCCCCCTCTTCACATCGCTACTGGTCACTTCCCTAGCCGTGAGCTTTATCATTCCTTTGCTTAAAACTATGTTGGTCCTGCTCCCTACATCGCTTTCCCCAAAATATTCCTTATGACTACTTGTGGCTGAAGAAATATTCCTAACACCCTGTGTTCATCTGTTCTTTGCTTCCAACTGGTTCCCCCTTTTTCTGTTCCAATTTGGAAAATCCTGTTTTTTTTCCCCCTTGTCAATTCCTTCATATTTTGTAGTCGTTTCATGTCCCCCCTATCTTCCTGCCTCGTTCGTAGGTTTTATTTCCCTTAACCTTCCTCATAGAATACCCTTGCTCTGGGGCAGCTTGTTGCAAACCTTTTTACTTTCTCTAGTTTTTTTACGTCTTGGCTATGTGGGTTTTCCAAACGGGGGGCATACTCCAATATGGCCCAAGTATACGGTGTCAGGGTCCTGAACGATTCCCTTTTTAAGATGTCGGAATGTTTTTTGAGGTTTTTGGCGCCCATATGCTCGGGAGTTATTTTGGGTTGATGTGCCTTAGGAGATGTGCCCGGTGTTATACTACCCAAGATCTTTTTCCTTTAGTGAGGTTTTTTTAGTCTCTGACCCCCAGACTGTACTCCGTCGCGGCCCTTTTTTGCCCTTCCCAATCTTTATGACTTTGCACTTGGTGGGGTTGAACTCCAGGACCAATTGCTGGGCCGTTTTGTGTGTTGTGTGTGTGTGGTGGTGTGTGTGTGTGGTTTGTTGCGTGGTGTGCGGTTTGGGGTGTTGTGTGTGTGGTGTTTTGTGTTGTGTGTGTGTGTGCGTGTGTTGTGGTGTTGTGTGTGTGTTGGTGTTGTGTGTTTGTTTTGGGGTGTGTGTGTGGGGTGTGGTGTGTGTGGGTTTTGTGGTTTTTGTGCGTTGTTGTGGGGTGTGTGTGTGCGTGTGTGTGGGTGGTTGGGGTGTGTGTGTGTGTGTGTGTGTGGTGTGCGTTTTTGTGCGTGTGTGTGCGTTGTGTGTGTGTGTGTGGTGTGTGTGTGTGTGTGTGTGTGTGTGTGTGTGGTGTGTGTGTGTGTGTGTGTGTACTCACCTAGTTGTACTCACCTGTTGAGGTTGCGGGGGGGGTCGAGTCCGGGGGGCCTGGCCCCCCCTCTTTACTGACGTACTGGGACTTCCCTACCTACTTTATCAAATTGCTTTAAGCTATTTTATCCTCTCCCTCACACTTCCCAAAATTTTCATTATCTACTCTTGTGGGTAAGAAAATCCCAAAATCCCGTTTCATTCTTGTTTCGTTCCAAAGTTCCCCGTTACTGTTCAATTCCGAAATCCCCTTTTTCCACCTTTCAACCCCAGTTATTTTTTTGGCCTGCCCCCCTATCTCCCTTCCTCCTGCTCGGGGATTTCCTAACTTCCCCGTGGGCTACCTTTAGCTTCCCCGTCTTGTTGCAATCTTTGAAATTTCTTGTTTCTTTCGGTTTTTCTAGGGGGGGTTAAATGGTCCCCCTTTTTCCCTTCCCCTTTCGTCAGGTGTTATCCCGAAACATTCCTTATTAAGTGTCAATCTGTTTAGGTTTTTTTTCTAGGCGCCCATATCTGCAGCAGTTATTTTTTTGATTTCCTTTTAGGGAAAGTGTGGTGTTATCTCCCCAAGATTTTTTTCCTTGGGAGTTGTGTTCTGGGCCCCCAGCTTTTCTGGGGGGTTTGGTTTTGTTGTATGTGTGTGTTTTGTGGGGGTGTGGGGTGTTGTGTGGGGTGTGTACACAGCCTGGCTCCCGGTCCTGGTGTTATGACAGTTGTTGTCCTGGGGGGGTAAACCATTTTACCCAAAAAAAATCAAGGAAAATTTTTTCATTGCCCGCTTTTACTTTGCGTTGGTGAGCTCTAGCTCTTGGTTGTCTTTTTAAAACCCTTTTTTTTTATTTTTTTTTTTTTTCGCTTCACCT
>NC_069403.1:47100033-47105033 GCF_026875155.1 Cherax quadricarinatus
TGTTATTGTAAAAAAAATATATATTATATATATATATATATATATATATATATATATATATATATATATATATATATATATATATATATATATATATATATATTTCAACAAGACGGCCGTCTCCCACCGAGGCAGAGTGACCCAAAAAAGAAAGAAAATCCCCAAAAAGAAAATACTTTCATCATTCAACACTTTCACCTCACTCACACATTATCACTGTTTTTGCAGAGGTGCTCAGAACACAACAGTTTAGAAGCATATACATATAAAGATACACAACACATCCCTCCAAACTGCTAATATCCCAAACCCCTCCTCTAGAGTGCAGGCATTGTACTTCCCATTTCCAGGACTCAAGTCCGGCTATATAAAAATAACCGGTTTCCCTGAATCCCTTCACTAAATATTACCCTGCTCACACTCCAACAGATCGTCAGGTCCCAAATACCATTCGTCTCCATTCACTCCTATCTAACACGCTCATGCACGCCTGCTGGAAGTCCAAGCCCCTCGCCCACAAAACCTCCCTTACCCCTTCCTTCCAACCTTTTCGAGGACGACCCCTACCCCTCCTTCCTTCTCTCCATGTCATTCTACTTTGATCCATTCTCTCTAAATGACCAAACCACCTCAACAACCCCTCTTCAGCCCTCTGACTAATACTTTTATTAACTCCACACCTTCTCCTAATTTCCACACTCCGAATTTTCTGCATAATATTTACACCACACATTGCCCTTAGACAAGACATCTCCACTGCCTCCAACCGCCTGCTCACTGCTGCATTCACAACCCAAGCTTCACACCCATATAAGAGTGTTGGCACTACTATACTTTCATACATTCCCTTCTTTGCCTCCATAGAGAACGTTTTTTGACTCCACATATACCTCAACGCACCACTCACCTTTTTTTCCTCATCAATTCTATGATTAACCTCATCCTTCATAAATCCATCCGCTGACACGTCAACTCCCAAGTATCTGAAAACATTCACTTCTTCCATACTCCTCCTCCCCAATTTGATATCCAATTTTTCTTTATCTAAATCATTTGATACCTTCATCAACTTACTCTTTTCTATGTTCACTTTCAACTTGCTTCCTTTACACACATTCCCAAACTCATCCACTAACCTTTGCAATTTCTCTTTAGAATCTCCCATAAGGACAGTATCATCAGCAAAAAGTAACTGTGTCAATTCCCATTTTGAATTTGATTCCCCATAATTTAATCCCACCCCTCTACCGAACACCCTAGCATTTACTTCTTTTACAACCCCATCTATGAATATATTAAACAACCATGGTGACATTACACATCCCTGTCTAAGACCTACTTTTACCGGGAAGTAGTCTCCCTCTATTCTACACACCCTAACCTGAGCCTCGCTATCCTCATAAAAACTCTTTACAGCATTAAGTAACTTACTACCTATTCCATATACCTGCAACATTTGCCACATTGCTCCCCTATCCACTCAATCATATGCCTTTTCTAAATCTATAAATGCAATAAAAACTTCCCTACCTTTATCTAAATACTGTTCACATATATGCTTCAATGTAAACACTTGATCTACGCATCCCCTACCCACTCTGAAACCTCCTTGCTCATCCGCAATCCTACATTCTGTCTTACCTCTAATTCTTTCAATTATAACCCTACCGTACACTTTTCCTGGTATACTCAGTAAACTTATTCCTCTATAATTTTTACAATCTCTTTTGTCCCCTTTCCCTTTATATAAAGGGACTATGCATGCTCTCTGCCAATCCCTAGGTACCTTCCCCTCTTTCATACATTTATTAAACAAAAGTACCAACCACTCCAACACTATATCCCCCCCTGCTTTTAACATTTCTGTCATGATCCCATCAGTTCCAGCTGCTTTACCCCTTTTCATTCTACGTAATGCCTTACGTACCTCCCCCACACTTACATTCTGCTCTTCTTCACTCCTAAAAGATGGTATACCTCCCTGGCCAGTGCATGAAATTACCGCCTCCCTTTCTTCCTCAACATTTAAAAGCTCCTCAAAATACTCTCGCCATCTACCTAATGCCTCCCTCTCCCCATCTACTAACTCCCCTACTCTGTTTTTAACTGACAAATCCATATGTTCTCTAGGCTTTCTTAACTTGTTTAACTCACTCCAAATTTTTTTCTTATTTTCATTAAAATTTCTTGACAGTGCCTCTCCCACTCTATCATCTGCTCTCCTTTTGCACTCTCTCACCACTCTCTTCACCTTTCTTTTACTCTCCATATAATCTGCTCTTCTTATAACACTTCTGCTTTGAAAAAACCTCTCATAAGCTAACTTTTTCTCTTTTATCACACCCTTTACTTCATCATTCCACCAATCACTCCTCTTTCCTCCTGCCCCCACCCTCCTATAACCACAAACTTCTGCCCCACATTCTAATACTGCATTTTTTAAACTCATCCAACCCTCTTCAACCCCCCCCCGTCCCCACTACTCATCTTTGCACTAGCCCACCTTTCTGCCAATAGTCGCTTATATCTCACCCGAACTTCCTCCTCCCTTAGTTTATACACTTTCACTCCCCTCCTACTTGTTGTTGCCACCTTCCTCTTGTCCCATCTACCTCTTACTCTAACTGTAGCTACAACTAAATAATGATCCGATATATCAGTTGCCCCTCTATAAACATGTACATCCTGGAACCTACCCATTAACCTTTTATCCACCAATACATAATCTAACAAACTACTTTCATTACGTGCTACATCATACCTTGTATATTTATTTATCCTCTTTTTCATAAAATATATATTACTTATTACCAAATCTCTTTGTACACATAGCTCAATTAAAGGCTCCCCATTTACATTTACCCCTGGCACCCCAAATTTACCTACTACTCCCTCCACAACATTTTACCCACTTTAGCATTGAAATCCCCAACCACAAGTACTCTCACACTTGGTTCAAAACTCCCCACACATTCACTCAACATTTCCCAAAATCTCTCTCTCTCCTCTACACTTCTCTCTTCTCCAGGTGCATATACGCTTACTATAACCCACTTTTCACATCAAACCTTTATTTTACTCCACATAATCCTTGAATTAATACATTTATAGTCCCTCTTTTTCTGCCTTATCTTATCCTTCAACATTATTGCTACTCCTTCTTTAGCTCTAACTCTGTTTGAAACCCCTGACCTAATCCCATTTATTTCTCTCCACTGAAACTCTCCCACCCCCTTCAGCTTTGTTTCACTTAAAGCCAGGACATCCAGCTTCTTCTCATTCATAACATCCACAATCATCTCTTTCTTATCATTTGCACAACATCCACGCACATTCAGATTTCCCACTTTGACAATTTTCTTCTTATTATTCTTTTTAGTAATCTTTACAGGAAAAGGGGTTACTAGCCCATTGTTCCCGGCATTTTAGTTGACTTTTACAACACGCATGGCTTACGGAGGAAAGATTCTTATTCCACTTCCCATGGATATATATTATATATATTAATATATATATATTATATATATATAATATATATATATAAAATATATACATATATATATATATATATATATATATATATAATATATATATATATATATATTTATATATAAAATATATATATATATATATATATCTTTCTTTCAACACACCGGCCGTATCCCACCAAGTCAGGGTGGCCCAAAAAGAAAAACGAAAGTTTCTCTTTTAAATTTAGTAATTTATACAGGAGAAGGGGTTACTAGCCCCTTGCTCCCAGCATTTTAGTCGCCTCTTACAACACGCATGGCTTACGGAGGAAGAATTTTGTTCCACTTCCCCATGGAGATAAGAGGAAATAAACAAGAACAAGAACTAGAAAGAAAATAGAAGAATACCCAGAGGGGTGTGTATATATATGCTTGAACATGTATGTGTAGTGTGACCCAAGTGCAAGTAGAAGTAGCAAGACATACCTGAAATCTTGCATGTTTATGAGACAGACAAAAGACACCAGCAATCCTACCATCATGTAAAACAATTACAGGTTTTCGTAGTACACTCACTAGGCAGGACGGTAGTACCTCCCTGGGCGGTTGCTGTTTACCAACCTACTACCTATATATATATATATATATATATATATATATATATATATATATATATATATATATATATATATATATTATATATATATATATATATATTGGGACCCATAGCCTCGGAGAAGTAGGTAAAAAGGCTTCAAGGAAGAATATTTGGATTTCTTCCTGAAGCCGTTTCAATATTCCACTTCCCCTACCACCCCATCTTTTCATTCTTTTTTACTAGTAGGTATATTTTACTATATAATATGGAACAGAAGATTTAAGCGATACATTGCTGATACAAAGATGGCATATACAGTACATGAGGTGTGAGAGATACATGTCTAGTACATATTGTTACGTGTTTGTCACTGATTATAATGCGAAAATCTCATCCAGCTCCTCAAAGCTGGGGTGTGTGTCCAAAATGCAGCAGGCATTACCCCTCTGAACAGCAGCGCTGAGTCGCTGGAACAGAAAACTAGCTGCCCTGGGATCCCTAGTTACCCTGATGAGTCATTCGCCTAGCTCCTTGAGGAACTTAGATGCACTCTAACCCCATGAGCTAAGTGTCTCTGAGCCTATGGGAACAAACACACACACACACACACACACACACACACACACACACACACACACACACACACACACACACACACACACATATATATATATATATATATGTGTGTGTGTGTGTGTGTGTGTGTGTGTGTGTGTGTGTGTGTGTGTGTGTGTGCGTGTGTGTGTGTGTGTGTGTGTGTGTGTGTGTGTGTGTGTGTGTGTGTGTGTGTGTTTGTATGTGTGTGTGTACTCACCTAATTGTACTCACCTAATTGTGGTTGCAAGGGTCGAGACTCAGCTCCTGGCCCCGCCTCTTCACTGACCGTTACTGGTTCCTCCCTCTCACTGCTCCATGAGCTTTATCATACCTCG
>NC_069403.1:47107533-47135033 GCF_026875155.1 Cherax quadricarinatus
ATGGACTTATTATATATACTGACTTCATTTGCATATCAATTTGCATACTGAAGCTTTCTTATAGAGGGAGTCCTGGACCATGAGGTCTCTGACTGAGTCCTGGACCATGAGGTCTTTAAGGGAGTCCTGGACCATGAGGTCTCTGAGGGAGTTCTGGACCATGAGGTCTCTGAGGGAGTCCTGGATCATGAGGTCTCTGAGGGAGTCCTGGACGATGAGGTCTCTGAGGGAGTCCTGGACCATGAGGTCTCTGAGGGAGTCCTGGACCATGAGGTCTCTGACTGAGTCCTGGACCATGAGGTCTCTGAGGGAGTCCTGGACCATGAGGTCTCTGAGGGAGTCATGGATCATGACGTTTCTCGGAGAGTCCTGGACCATGATGTCTCTGAGAGACTCCTAAACCATGAGGTCTCTGAGGGAGTCAAGGATCATGACGTTTCTCAGAGAGTCCTGGACCATGAGGTCTCTGAGGGAGTCCTAGACCATGAGGTACCTGAGAGAGTCCTGAACCATGAAGTCTGTCAGAGAGTCCTGGGTCATAGTCTCTAAGAGAATCCTGGACTATTACGTTTCTCACAGTCTTGGACCATGGGGATTTTTTTTAACCTCCAGAGGTAATATGAGAATAAGTTGTATTGAGTAACTCATCAATACTCAGGTCATGTAAACCATAAGTGAGTTGAAGAGTAACATCACTCCCTCAGACACCTCTATACTGACGGATCGTGATGCAGTTATTTGACGGATTAACATGGAATTATTTGACGACTTGCAACACCTGGGTATCTTCAATGGCAAATGCATTTCGTCTGTACAGCCGGCTTTTTTAATATAATAAAGGCACCTCACTAATACACTGAATAAACTTGTAGTAAGGGAAACATCTCATTGGTAATTACTGTATACCCAGGTGTTGCACATGTATCTGACTCATCAGCTTGTTGGTACTCTATACCGTTAATAGAATGATACTGTTTTTCTGTTTTCCTGGAGCTCCACTGCCCAGCAGATGTTAAGGGAGATTTTATACTTGCACAACTGTAAAAATCTTAATCACGCTCTTACGTTTTAGTTTCCGCGGCTGAGTTATTCTAGAAAGTGATAAATTCTTGTTCTAACCTGGAGGAGGGTGATTCCTTGGTCGTGGAAGTAGCACATGTCAGCGACTGGAGGTATGTGCATTGGGTTGTAGCACATCAGCAGCTCTTATGCTGGAATTGGGGTTTTGCGGCGAGGTATACTACTTGGTGACAAGTTGAAAACTGATTAATGACTGGTGTAGGGTGGATGAGGTTATTGACTGGTGTGGTGGTGAGGTATTGACTGGTGTGGGTGGTGAGGTATTGACTGGTGTGGTGGTGAGATATTGACTGTAGTGTGGATGGATGATGGTTTATATTGATGGTTGGGTGGTGAGTATTGACTGTTGGTGTGAGGTATTGACTGGTGTGGGTGGTGAGGTATTGACTGGTGTGGGTGGTGAGATATTGACTGGTTGGGTGGTGAGGTATTGACTGGTGTGGGTGGTGAGTATTGACTGGTGTGGGTGGTGAGGTATTGACTGGTGTGGGTGGTGAAGGTATTGACTGGTGTGGGTGGTGAGTATTGACTGTGTGGGTGGTGAGGTATTGACTGGTGTGGTGTGGTAGTGGTTATACTGACTGGTGTGGGTGGTGAGGTACTGACTGGTGTGGGTGGTGAGTTATTGACTGGTGTGGGTGTGAGGTATTGACTGGTGTGGTGTGAGGTTGACTGGTGTGGTGTGAGTATGACTGGTGGGTGGTGAGATATTGACTGGTGTGGGTGGTGAGGTATTGACTGGTGTGGGTGGTGAGATATTGACTGGTGTGGGTGGTGAGGTATGACTGGTGTGGGTGGTGAGTATATGACTGGTGTGGGTGGTGAGGTACTGACTGGTGTGGGTGGTGAGGTACTGACTGGTGTGGGTGGTGAGGTACTGACTGGTGTGGGTGGTGAGGTATTGACTGGTGTGGGTGGTGAGGTATGACTGGTGTGGTGGTAGTATGTGTGGTGTGAGTACTGACTGGTGTGGGTGGTGAGGTATGACTGGTGTGGTGGTGAGTACTACTGGTGTGGGTGGTGAGGTACTACTGGTGTGGGTGGTGAGGTACTGACTGGTGTGGGTGGTGAGGTACTAGACTGGTGTGGGTGGTGAGGTACTGACTGGTGTGGGTGGTGAGGTACTAACTGGTGTGGGTGGTGAGGTACTAACTGGTGTGGGTGGTGAGGTACTGACTGGTGTGGGTGGTGAGGTACTACTGGTGTGGGTGGTGAGGTACTGACTGGTGTGGGTGGTGAGGTACTGACTGGTGTGGGTGGTGAGGTACTAACTGGTGTGGGTGGTGAGGTACTAACTGGTGTGGGTGGTGAGGTACTGACTGGTGTGGGTGGTGAGGTACTAACTGGTGTGGGTGGTGAGGTACTGACTGGTGTGGGTGGTGAGGTACTGACTGGTGTGGGTGGTGAGGTACTAACTGGTGTGGGTGGTGAGGTACTAACTGGTGTGGGTGGTGAGGTACTGACTGGTGTGGGTGGTGAGGTACTAACTGGTGTGGGTGGTGAGGTACTGACTGGTGTGGGTGGTGAGGTACTGACTGGTGTGGGTGGTGAGGTACTAACTGGTGTGGGTGGTGAGGTACTGACTGGTGTGGGTGGTGAGGTACTGACTGGTGTGGGTGGTGAGGTACTAACTGGTGTGGGTGGTGAGGTACTGAACTGGTGTGGGTGGTGAGGTACTGACTGGTGTGGGTGGTGAGGTACTAACTGGTGTGGGTGGTGAGGTACTGACTGGTGTGGGTGGTGAGGTACTGAACTGGTGTGGGTGGTGAGGTACTAACTGGTGTGGGTGGTGAGTACTAACTGGTGTGGGTGGTGAGGTACTAACTGGTGTGGGTGGTGAGGTACTAACTGGTGTGGGTGGTGAGGTACTAACTGGTGTGGGTGGTGTAGGTACTAACTGGTGTGGGTGGTGAGGTACTGACTGGTGTGGGTGGTGAGGTACTAACTGGTGTGGGTGGTGAGGTACTGACTGGTGTGGGTGGTGAGGTACTAACTGGTGTGGGTGGTGAGGTACTGACTGGTGTGGGTGGTGAGGTACTGAACTGGTGTGGGTGGTGAGGTACTAACTGGTGTGGGTGGTGAGGTACTAACTGGTGTGGGTGGTAGGGTACTGAACTGGTGTGGGTGGTGAGGTACTAACTGGTGTGGGTGGTGAGGTACTGACTGGTGTGGGTGGTGAGGTACTGACTGGTGTGGGTGGTGAGGTACTAACTGGTGTGGGTGGTGAGGTACTGACTGGTGTGGGTGGTGAGGTACTGACTGGTGTGGGTGGTGAGGTACTAACTGGTGTGGGTGGTGAGGTACTAACTGGTGTGGGTGGTGAGGTACTAACTGGTGTGGGTGGTGAGGTACTAACTGGTGTGGGTGGTGAGGTACTAACTGGTGTGGGTGGTGAGGTACTGACTGTGTGGGTGGTGAGGTACTAACTGGTGTGGGTGGTGAGGTAACTAACTGGTGTGGGTGGTGAGGTACTAACTGGTGTGGGTGTTGAGGTACTAACTGGTGTGGGTGGTGAGGTACTAACTAGTGTGGGTGGTGAGGTACTAACTGGTGTGGGTGGTGAGGTACTAACTGGTGTGGGTGGTGAGGTACTAACTGGTGTGGGTGGTGAGGTACTAACTGGTGTGGGTGGTGATGGTACTAACTGGTGTGGGTGGTGAGGTACTAACTGGTGTGGGTGGTGAGGTACTAACTAGTGTGGGTGGTGAGGTACTAACTGTGTGGGTGGTGAGGTACTAACTGGTGTGGGTGGTGAGGTACTAACTGGTGTGGGTGGTGAGGTACTAACTGGTGTGGGTGGTGAGGTACTAACTAGTGTGGGTGGTGATACTAGGGAGTGATAAGCCTCACAATCACTTCAGTGATTCTTACTTTATCTGTCTCTGAATACCAACAACAAATTCTGAATAGAGCGATTATATTTTAATATTTGTCCTCACAGAGTATGGCAAACTCCGGGTTTCCCATACGCCGGTTTAACTCTTAAACCTCTCTAAGTTTAAGAGTTAAACCAGCGAGGGAAATTCAGTGCTAGAAGAAGTGATAGAAACTTGATCCTTCGTTCGCTAATCGCAGGCCGGTCTCAGACCAACCAAGCTACCGGCGTTTCTCGGGAAAGTAGCAAATTGTTCGAGGAGCGCTGGGGAACATCGAAGCAGCGAGCTGGCATCTGCACTAACGTAACGAGTTATCCTAATATCTTCTGACAAGATAATTTTTGACAGAGAAGAGTTTCAGCATCGTGGTCATCGACGAGCGGAGGATAGTGCCCCCATAACTCCTTCCAAATGACCCGCATGCGATTACTGCTTAATGTAAATATAATATTTCATTTGCAATATATATATATATATATATATATATATATATATATATATATATATATATATATATATATATATATATATATATATATATATATATATATATGTATGTATATGTCGTGCGAATATGTAAAACTGGTCAATTAGCAAGAACTCATTTAATATTAAGTCCTTTCTAAAATTTTCTCTTATACGTTTAAAGATATATTTTTTTCATTAATGGTAATGTAAATTTTTTTAATTTTGCACCAAAAGAATCTTAGAAAACTTACCTAACCTTATTATATCAAGAACAATTTATTTTAGCCTAACCCAACTAAATATATTTTAGATTTGTTTACAATAATTTAATACTAAACAAACAGTGAAATATATTTTTTTCGTTAAGTTAAGAATGATTTTGGCGAAATTATTGCATACACAAATTTTCACTTGTCCTATATGGCAAGATGAGCGTTGCTATTTAAGCCAAGATCGCAAGTTCTGCCTATTCGGCACGACATATATATATATATATATATATATATATATATATATATATATATATATATATATATATATATATATATATATATATATATAAAATGTTGGTTAATGAGCGGAGACTCAGTAGTTAAGTAAGAGCTACCAGCAGTAAGATAACAGGAGTTACCAGTGCTAGAAGATAAGCAACTTAAACTTACCACTTCCTAGGTAAGAGCAAATCACATTCAATCTTCTAGCTGTATGACCCCTAAGGATTTATCACTTTCACATGACTCTAATAAAAATAATAATAATAATAATAATAATAATAATAATAATAATAATAATAAAATGCAATACTTAATAATGTATTAGTTACCTTGTTTGACTAGTTACTGTGTAATATAGTAAGACATCAGTAGAAAGACGGGTTTGAAGACATAATATGCAGAGCCAGTTCTTAATGAGACGACGTTTGATTCAGGGTAGACCTCTATCAAGTTGTTACTTGATAGAGCTCTAATTAGGTTTATTTGGTTTAAAGTCTCTCGAGTACACGCGGGTCATTAACTCCGCGTGTCGCCTGTACACCACCAGTCAGAGATACTTTAACTCCAACACAAGAATTATTAACGTGAACTACATACCTACTTGAGATATATACCTCATTTAAGTGAATATACACTGCTTATCACAGTGCAAATGAAACTAAATATATATACCTGACGATATATTCAAATTCACCAAAAACCCACAATTCAGAGAAGAACCTCGTGAGAACGTTCAGGTCCGTCCTGGACCACTCTTGCCATGAGGTTCCTCTCCTAAATGTGGGTTCTCTTGGTGAATTGTTCCAGCCAAGGTACTGTGAATTTTCCTTCTTTATATACAAAGTTGATTATGCTTTGCCATGGGAGAAGCTTATCTTCAATACAAGCTTGTTCTGTACATAACGTATTCATGATACTTATGTATACGAGGAGCCAGTGTCGACGACGGTCCGGGGTTCAGCGTCCAGTGGCAGAGATGGTACATGTAGTTGACATACCTTGATGTTGCTCCCACACACTGGCTTACAGCCCCGTCCACGGGAGCTTTCAACCCCTACACGCGGGAGCTTTCAATCCCTTCATGGGATTTATAACCTTCACACGAGGGGCTTTCAATCCTTACAGAAAGTCTTCTAGTTCTTGCATGGAGGTTTACTTCCCTTATAATACCGTTGCTTGCGGCCTCTACAAGAGGCCATTCACCCTTCCTACATGGGGGTTACAGCCCCATATACGGGAGTTGGCCAGTCACTGACCCAACCCCCTGACCACATTTCATCGCAAATTTATGCCACGCTGTAACAATGAGTTTATACACTTGTACTATTCCTGGTCACCATCAGCGCTGAAGGTGAACATAAACACTTCAGTGACCAGCAAACAATAGTTCCACTCAGTGCTGGAATTAATCGATAACAGTTTTGTTCAGGTTTCGCCACGATAACACAAGTTAGTTTAATATAATGATGTCGTTGAAATGGATATGATAGGTGGGTGTTTAGCCGTGAGTTTCAAGTGACGGTCGCCACGAGCACAGTGTTCCACTTTCTGTTAACTTCTGGGTATTTAAAAAAAAAGTGGCAATCTTCCCGACACTCAACTTACCCAAATAATTGATCTCCACCTGAGTATTAAAAATCTGCGGTTTTCTCTCTATCCACCTACAAATTATGACTTAAAAAAAATCCTATAATTAAATCGAAGCATAGATATCTATTCATACATTTCTCTTTCGTACAGCTATAATGTAAATTTAGTAAGGTAGGTGGTGATGGGAGCGGACACACACACCCCAACCCACGTCCACACAACAACTAAGGTGGTTCCGTCCTTGCTCGCTACTGGGACACACACGCGTTGCCTGCTGAGGAGAATTATTTTCACTTTTTATTTTCCTACGCTTTCAAGAAAACGCCACATCAGCGTCCCCATCTACCACAGGGTCTACGAGGATAGGAGGGAGGCGCCTACATCTACCAAAATTCAATTTGAGGAATTTGGAGGTACGTACGGTGCTCATGGCTGGCGACAACTGTCAATTCGCTTTACTACAGCGAGTATAGTGTGCGGAATACGTAACAATACTCGCGATTTTTTTACGCTACGGCTTATTTTAACCCAGTTTTTTTGTCCTCTGCTTTCCGTCACGAAGCCAGCGACAACGTACTCACCCCGCCCGGACGCCACTCTCTCTCACCTGCAACTGCAGTACATCCCAGCAGCTGCAACACTGGATGCAGCTGCAATACTGGGTGCAGCTGCAACACTGGATGCTGCTGCCGTCCGACGGACTCCTGTGACACACAAGCTGTTACGACTGTGCTGCCCAGCGCCTCTTGCTCCACTTTAACAACTGTCGAGCGTTCGTGGCTACACTTGTGTACTTTCGAGCGCCTCTCCCTTAACTAGCTCACTGACGAACACCATCCGGTGCACCTGTCCGCTGACGAACACCATCCGGTGCACCTATCCGCTGACGAACACCATCCTGTGCACTTGCCCACTGACGAAAATCACCCAGTGCACTTTCCCACTGACAAAAACCATCCGGTGCACTTGCCCACAGACGAACACCGTCCGGTGCACTTGCCCACTGACGAAAATCACCCGGTGCACTTTCGCACTGACGAACACCATCCGGAGCACTTGCTCATTGATGAACACCATCCGGTGCACTTTCCCACTGACGAACACCATCCGGTACACTTGCCCATTGATGAACATCACCCGGTGCACTTGCCCACTGACGAACACTATCAGATGCACTTGCTCACTGACGAATGCCTTCTTATTCGATCCTTGCCCTGGTTGTTCTTGAGACTGGGATCCTTGCCCTGGGTGTTTCTGAGACTGGGATCCTTGCCCTGGGTGTTTCTGAGACTGGGATCCTTGCCCAGGTTGTTCCTGAAACTGGGATCCTTGCCTGGGTTGTTCCTGAGACTGGGATCCTTGCCCTGGTTCTTCCTGAGACTGGGGTCCTTGCCCTGGGTGTTTCTGAGACTGGGATCCTTGCCCTCGTTGTTCCTGAGACTGGGATCCTTGCCATGGGTGTTTCTGAGGCTGGGATCCTTGCCCTGGTTGTTCCTGAGACTGGAATCTTTGCCCTGGTTGTTCCTGAGACTGGAATCCTTGCCCTGGTTGTTTCTGAGACTGGGATCCTTTCCCTGGTTGTTCCTGAGACTGGGATCCTTGCCCTCGTTGTTCCTGAGACTGGGATCCTTGCCCTAGTTGTTCCTGAGACTGGGATCCTTGCCCTGGTTGTTCCTGAGACTGGGATCCTTGCCCTGGGTGTTTCTGAGACTGGGAGCCTTGTCCTGGGTGTTTCTGAAACTTGGATCCTTGCCCTGGTTGTTCCTGAGACTGGGATCCTTGCCCTGGTTGTTCCTGAGACTAGGATCCTTGCTCTGGTTGATCCTGAGACTGGGATCCTTGCCCTGGGTGTTTCTGAGACTGGGATCCTTGTCCAGGTTGTTCCTGAGACTGGGATAATTGCCTTGGTTGTTCCTGAGACTGGGATCCTTGCCCTGGTTGTTCCTGAGACTGGGGTCCTTGCCCTGGGTGTTTCTGAGACTGGGATCCTTGCCTTGGTTGTTCCTGAGACTGGGATCCTTGCCCTGGGTGTTTCTGAGACTGGGATCCTTGCCCTGGTTGTTCCTGAGACTGGAATCCTTGCCCTGGTTGTTCCTGAGACAGGAACCCTTGCCCTGGTTGTTTCAGAGACTGGGATCCTTGCCCTCGTTGTTCCTGAGACTGGGATCCTTGCCCTCGTTGTTCCTGAGACTGGGACCCTTGCCCTGGTTGTTCCTGAGACTGGGATCCTTGCCCTGGATGTTTCTGAGACTGGGAGCCTTGTCCTGGGTGTTTCTGAGACTTGGATCCTTGCCCTGGTTGTTCCTGAGACTGGGATCCTTGCCCTGGTTGTTCCTGAGACTGGGATCCTTGCCCTGGTTGTTCCTGAGACTGGGATCCTTGCCCTGGGTGTTTCTGAGACTGGGATCCTTGTCCAGGTTGTTCCTGAGACTGGGATCCTTGCCTTGGTTGTTCCTGAGACTGGGATCCTTGCCCTGGTTGTTCCTGAGACTGGAATCCTTGCCCTGGTTGTTCCTGAGACTGGAATCCTTGCCCTGGTTGTTTCTGAGACTGGGATCCTTGCCCTGGTTGTTCCAGAGACTGGGATCCTTGCGTTCGTTGTTCCTGAGACTGGGATCCTTGCCCTGGTTGTTTCTGAGACTGGAATCCTTGCTCTGGTTGTTCCTGAGACTGGGATCATTGCCCTGGGTGTTCCTGAGACTGGGATCCTTTCCCTTGTTGTTTCTGAGACTGGGGTCCTTCCCCTGTTTGTTCCTGAGACTGGGATCCTTGCCCTGGTTGTTTCTGAGACTGGGATCCTTGCCCTGGTTGTTCCTGAGACTGGGATCCTTGCCCTGGTTGTTCCTGAGACTGGGATCCTTGCCCAGGTTGTTCCTGAGACTGGGATCCTTGCCCTGGTTGTTCCTGAGACTGGGATCCTTGCCCTGGTTGTTTCTGAGACTGGGATCCTTGCCCTGGTTGTTCCTGAGACTGGGATCCTTGCCCTGGGTGTTCCTGAGACTGGGATCCTTTCCCTTGTTGTTTCTGAGACTGAGGTCCTTGCCCTGGTTGTTCCTGAGACTGGGATCCTTGCCCTGGTTGTTCCTGAGACTGGGATCCTTGCCCTGGTTGTTCCTGAGACTGGGATCCTTGCCCTGGTTGTTTCTGAGACTGGGATCCTTGCCCTGCTTGTTCCTGTGACTGGGACCCTTGCCCTGGTTGTTTCTGAGACTGGGATCCTTGCCCTGGTTGTTCCTGAGACTGGGATCCTTTCCCTTGTTGTTTCTGAGACTGGGATCCTTGCCCTGGTTGTTCCTGAGACTGGGATCCTTGCCCTGGGTGTTCCTGAGACTGGGATCCTTTCCCTTGTTGTTTCTGAGACTGGGGTCCTTGCCCTGGTTGTACCTGAGACTGGGATCCTTGCCCTGGTTGTTTCTGAGACTGGGATCCTTGCCCTGGGTGTTCCTGAGACTGGGATCCTTGCCCTGGGTGTTCCTGAGACTGGGATCCTTTCCCTTGTTGTTTCTGAGACTGGGGTCCTTGCCCTGGTTGTTCCTGAGACTGGGATCCTTTCCCTTGTTGTTTCTGAGACTGGGGTCCTTGCCCTGGTTGTACCTGAGACTGGGATCCTTGCCCTGGTTGTTTCTGAGACTGGGATCCTTGCCCTGGGTGTTCCTGAGACTGGGATCCTTGCCCTGGGTGTTCCTGAGACTGGGATCCTTGCCCTGGGTGTTCCTGAGACTGGGATCCTTTCCCTTGTTGTTTCTGAGACTGGGGTCCTTGCCCTGGTTGTTCCTGAGACTGGGATCCTTGCCCTGGTTGTTCCTGAGACTGGGATCCTTGCCCTGGTTGTTTCTGAGACTAGGATCCTTGCCCTGGTTGTTCCTGAGACTGGGATCCTTGCCCTGGTTGTTCCTGAGACTGGGATCCTTGCCCTGGTTGTTCCTGAGACTGGGATCCTTGCCCTGGTTGTTTCTGAGACTGGGATCCTTGCCCTGGTTGTTCCTGAGACTGGGATCCTTGCCCTGGTTGTTTCTGAGACTGGGATCCTTGCCTTGGTTGTTCCTGAGACTGGGATCCTTGCCCTGGGTGTTCCTGAGACTGGGATCCTTTCCCTTGTTGTTTCTGAGACTGGGGTCCTTGCCCTGGTTGTTCCTGAGACTGGGATCCTTGCCCTGGTTGTTCCTGAGACTGGGATCCTTGCCCTGGGTGTTCCTGAGACTGGGATCCTTTCCCTTGTTGTTTCTGAGACTGGGGTCCTTGCCCTGGTTGTTCCTGAGACTGGGATCCTTGCCCTGGTTGTTCCTGAGAATGGGATCCTTCCCCTGGTACTTCCTGCGGCGCCACACTGTTTTAACTTGTTTCAGTGTTACCACCCATGGCTTTAACCTTAATTTTTTTCCTTAGGTAACTTGGTAGCTATTATAAATATTATTATTATTATTATTATTATTATTATTATTATTATTATTATTATTATTATTATTATTATTATTATTATTATTATTATTATGATTATTATTATTACAGAAACACTAAATGTGTAGGGGTTTAAAAGCGCATAGAGTAATGGGATGGGTACCAGTTCCTTGGATCAAGAGCATTCTAACAAACATCAAATCACCCAGAAGTGTATTCGTTACTTTGTGATTTTTGCAATAACATATTTTAACCTGCGGCTCAATTTCAAATTTTTTCCAATTGAGGAGCTTCAATTTGAAATTGAAGTTGATGGATAAATCGAAAAAAAAATATTTTATTCTAGATGAAAAAAAATGTAACAGTTTGTGGGTAGAATTGTGATAATATGAGCCATTAATTGTGAAGGTTATTGTATTGTAGAGGAAGGTTGAAGCATAGTTGTACACACACCTCTCTCTCTCTCTCTCTCCCTCTCTCTCTCTCCCTCTCTCTCTCTTCCTCTCTCTCCTCTCTCTCTCCCTCTCTCTCTCTTCCCTCTCTCTCCTTCCTCTCTCTCTCCCTCTCTCTACATCCCTCTTCTCTCCTCTCCCCTTCTCTCTCTCCTCCTCCTCCCCCCTCTCTCTCTCCCTTAATCCTCTTCTCCTCTCCCTCTCCTCCCCTTCCTCTCTCTCCCTTCCTCTCTCCCCCTCTCCCCTCTTCCCCCTCCCTCTCTCTCTCCCTCTCTACTCCCTTCCTTCTCTCTCCCTCTTCTCTCTCCCTTCCTCTCTCTCCCTTCCTCTCTCTCTCCCTCTCCCCACTCTCTCCCTTCCTCTCTCTCTTCCTCTCTCCCTTCCTCCTCTCTCCCTTCTCCCCTCTCTCTCTCCTAATCCCTCTCTCTCCTCCCTCTCTCTCCCTTCCTCTCTTCCCTCTCTCCTCTCTCTCCCTCTCCCCTCTCCCTCTATCCCTCTCTCCTCTCTCTCCCTTCCTCTCTCTCTCCCTCTCTCATCCCTCCTCTCCCCCTCTCCCCTCTCTCTCTCTCCTTAATCCCTCTCTCTCCTCTCTCTCCCTTCCTCACTCCCCTTCCTCTCTCTCTCTCCCCCTCCTCTCTCTCCCTTAATCCCTCTCTCTCTCTCTCTCTTCTCTCTCTCATACACACTCTCCACACACATCACCACAACACACACACTCACCCCCCACACCATCCACAAATCCCACACAATCATCTACACCTACACACACCAAACACACTATCTCATGTCGTGCCGATAATAAAAACTTGCGATTTTGACTTAAATAGCAACTCTCTTCTTGCCTATTAAGGCAAGCGAAAATTTGTTTATGCAATAATCTCGCAAAAATCATCCTGAACCTAACGACAAAAAATATATTTCATTGTGTTTGTTTATTATTAAATTATTGTAATCGTATCTAAATATACTTAGATGGATTAGGCTAAAATAAATTGCGCTTGTTATATTATGGTTAGGTAAGTTTTCTAAGATTCTTTTTTTACAAAATTATTAATTTGTATATTAACATAAATGAAAAAACATATATCTTTAAATATATATGAGAAAACTTTAGAAAGGACTTAATTTTAAATAAGTTGTTGCTAATAGACAAATTTTACCTATTCGGCACGATATATATATAATATATATATATATATATATAATATATATATATATATATATATATATATATATATATATATATATTATATATATATATATTTCATATTATATATATATATATATATATATATATATATATATATATATATATATATATATATATATATATATATATATATATACATACATATATATGTCGTGCCGAATAGGCAGAACTTGCGATCTTGTCTTAAATAGCAACGCTCATCTTGACATATAGGACAAGCAAAAATTTGTGTATGCAATAATTTCGCAAAAATCATTCTAAACCTAACGAAAAAAATATATTTCACTGGGTTTCTTTAGTATTAAATTACTGTAAACGTATTTAAAAAATATTTAGTTGGGTTAGGCTAAAATAAATTGCGCTTGTTATAATAAGGTTAGGTAAGTTTTCTAAGTTGCTTTTGGTGCAAAATTACAAATTTTTACGTTGACATTAATGAAAAAAATATATCTTTAAATGTATAAGAGAAAATTTTTGAAATTACTTAATTTTAAATGAGTTCTTGCTAATTGACCAGTTTTACATATTCGGCACGACATATATATATACATATATATATTTAGAAGTGCACCAACCCGGTGTATGAACAAGAGGACACTCTACGACGCATTACCAAAACTCGACAGTAATTTGGAACCTCCGCGACAGTACATTACTCCACGACAACAACTACTACTACTACTATTACTACTACCACAACCACCACTATCCTTTATGGCGTTATTACCACAATCACCTTCACTAACCTTTATTACCACCACCACTACCAGAACCACTACCACCACCACCACCACCACTACCACCACTACCACCACCACTACCACCACTACCACCACCACTACCACCACCACTACCACCACTACCACCACCACTACCACCACCACTACCACCACCACCACCACCACTACCACCACTACCACCACCACCACCACCACTACTACCACCACCACTACCACCACCACTACCACCACCACTACCACCACCACTACCACCACTGCCGCCACCACCACCACCACCACCACTACCACCACCACCAAGGTCTGGAAGATGATATGACCTGCTGTCTGGAAAGCTATGTGCCGATGTCAGTGCTGTCTGGAAAGCTGTGTGTCGATGTCAGTGCTGTCAGGAAATGTCAAGGCTTTGTTGGGGCCTTTTTTTCGGCATTCCCGGATGACATCTTCAGGGGAAAGAATTTCAGAGTCGTAGCTGCTGCATTCTTTTGCGAACGAGGCTGCTGCTGCTGCTGCTGCATATCCTACACGCCCTCAGGAAGTAGCCAATAAGAACTCTGCGCCTCGTCACAGCGCTCGAAATTTTGCTCTGCGCTGACACTCCAAAACGAAAACAAAATGGCTTCGGCCAGGATGGAGAAAACATTGGAGGAAAAAAAATTGTGAAACTGAAACCCATTTACGAGAGATTCTCCGTGTCTTGCTTTACGATAGATTCTCCGTGTCTTGCTTTACGATAGATTCTCCGTGTCTTGCTTTACGATAGATTCTCCGTGTCTTGCTTTACGATAGATTCTCCGTGTCTTGCTTTACGAGAGATTCTCCGTGTCTTGCTTTACGATAGATTCTCCGTGTCTTGCTTTACGATAGATTCTTCGTGTCTTGCTTTACGATAGATTCTCCGTGTCTTGCTTTACGATAGATTCTCCGTGTCTTGCTTTACGATAGATTCTTCGTGTCTTGCTTTACGATAGATTCTCCGTGTCTTGCTTTACGATAGATTCTCCGTGTCTTGCTTTACGATAGATTCTCCGTGTCTTGCTTACGATAGATTCTCGTGTCTTGCTTTACGATAAATTATCCGTGTCTTGCTTTACGATAGATTCTCCGTATCTTGCTTTACGATAGATTCTTCGTGTCCTTTTTGCGATAGATTATCCGTGTCTTGCTTTACGATAGATTCTCCGTGTCTTGCTTTACGATAGATTCTCCGTGTCTTTTTTACGCATAGATTTCCGTGTCTTGCTTTACGATAGATTCTCCGTGCTTGCTTTACGATAGATTCTCGTGTCTTGCTTTACGATAGATTTCTCCGTGTCTTGCTTTACGATAGATTCTCCGTGTTGCTTTACGATAGATCTCACGTGTCTTCTTTACGATAGATTCTGGTCCTGCGTCTCTTGCATTACGATAGAGTCCCGTCCCTTTCAATACGATAGAATGGAGCTACATAATTCTTCTGCCTTTTTAGTGAAATTACCGTGTCTTGCTTTACGGATAGATTCTCCGTGTCTTGCTTACGATAGATTCCTCGTCCTTTTTGCGATAGATTATCCTGTCCCGCTTACGAGTAGTATCTCCGTGTCTTTCTTTACGATAGATCGTCCTGTCTTTTTTACATAGATTTTCCGTGCTTTGCTTTACAATGATTCTCTGCATTGCTTTACGGTAGATTCTCGTGTCTTGCTTAACGATATTGTCTCCGTGCTTGCTTCGATGTTGAGTGCATGAGGCTCAGCGTTCCAAGAAGTTGAGGTGCCGCGTCTTAACTTGCACTGGAGGGCACCTTCAAGTATGAATGGAACAAATCTTTTCTCTGGCCACGTTAGTGTACTCACTAGTTTGTTGAAGGGTCGATCATAGTCCTGGCCCGCCTCTTTACTGTCGCTACTGGTCATTTCCGCTCCAGATTTTTCATACCTCTTCTTAAGCTAGTAGGATCTGCCTCCCTAGCTATTCACTCTGACTACTTTGTGACTGAAGAAATACTTCCTAACTCTTTGTATTCATCTGATCTTCAGCTTCCACTGTGGCCCTTGTTACTGTGTCCCCTTGAACATCTGTTTCTCTCACTGTCATTCCTCTCAGTATTATATGTCGTATCATTCCTCCCTCTCATCCTGTCTCCATGTTTTCAGGCGTTTCCTTAACCTCTCCTTGTATACATACCCTATCTCTGGGAAGTTTTGTTCAAATCTTTGCAACTCTCTATTTCTTTCTGCTTGGGTAGTTTGGGTTCAAACTGTGCGCATATCCATAGGACTATGACAGTGTACATCCTTATTAAGATATCGGAATGCGTTCGTAGATTTGCAAGCGCCCATATCGCAGCAGTTTGTGTTGATGTGCGCTAGATGTCCTGGTTATACTCACCCCAATCTTTTCCTGAGTGATTTGTATCTCTGCCCCCCCCTAGACTGTACCCGTCTGCGGTCTTCTTTGTCCTTCCCCAATCTTCATAAAATACACTTGGTGGGGTTGAACTCCAGGAGCCAGTCGCTGGACCAGGCCTGCAGCCTGTCCAAATCAATTTGTAGTTCCGCCTGGTCCTCGTCCAATTGAATTCTTCTCATCAACTTCACATCATTGCAAAAAGGGACACTTCGGAGTCTATTCCTTCTGTCATGTCGTTCACAAATTCCAGGAAACAGCACCGGTCCCAGGGCTGATCCCTGTGGAACTCCACTCGTCACAGGCGCCCACTCTGACACCTCACCACGTACCATGACTCGCTGTTGTCTTCCTGAGAAGTATTCCCTGATCCATTGTAGCGCCTTCTCTGTTATCCCTGCGTGGTCCACCAGCTTGTGTGGAACTGTGTCAAACGCCTTTTACAGTCCAAGAAAATACAATCTACCCACCCCTCTCTCTCTCTCTTGTCTTACTGCTGTCACCCTCTCATAGAACTCCAGTAGGTTTGTGGCACAGGATTTACGGTCACTGAAACCATGTTGGCTGTCGTTAAGTTCATTCATTTCTAGGTGTTCCACCACTCTTCTCCTGATAAGCTTCTCCATGACTTTGCATACTATACATGTCAGTGACACTGGTCTGTAGTTTAATGCTTCGTGTCTGTCCCTTTTTTAAAAATTGGGACTACATTTGCTGTCTTCTATACCTCTGGTAGTCGCCCTGTTTCGATAGATGTGTTGAATATTGTTGTTAGGGGTACACATAGCGCCTCTGCTCCCTCTCTCAGGACCCATGAAGTGTCTGGTGCCTTCAGAGTTACGACCCGTGGGAGGGAAGAGAGACAGAGAGAGAGAGAGAGAGAGAGAGAGAGAGAGAGAGAGAGAGAGAGAGAGAGAGAGAGAGAGAGAGAGAGAGAGAGAGAGAGAGAGAGAGAGAGAGAGAGAGAGAGAGAGAGAGAGAGAGCCAGATAGAGCATGCAGTGAAACTCAAACAAGGTTGTGGTACTAGGCCGGGGGTTGGCATGAACCTGCTTCGCATGAGTCAGTAAGCCTGTTGCAGCGTTCCTTCTTTCTTATATTCTTATGTTCTTAGTGATCTGGTGGGGTTGGAATGCCGCTGTGGTGAGGTTGTCAGACCGCAAGGGGATACACTGCCAAGACTTCCGATCTGGCTTAATTATTTCACCAGTCACTTACTAATTACCTCCTCTGTTTACCGACACTAAACCCCCCTTTCCCAGCAGGCCAGGTACGATACACTGGAATAATATCCGGCAGTTACACAAGTAGATTACGTAATTAGATTAGGTGAATAGAAATGTATATATCCACAGGTCCAGAAAAAAATAAAAGAAAATCGTTGTCAAAGATATTTGAAGGTATTTATTGTATTCTGGGGTTGTTGAATTCGAAAATGTCAGTAGGTTTTTCAGACTGACTCTAGTTTGTGAGATATTTCATACCTACCCTCAATTAACTGGGAACTTAGCCATAAAACGCCTGTATATGTGAATGAAATGACAATTTGTGTATACAGACACTTTTAATAAAGATTGGAGTTTTATTTTTAAATTATTTAATATTTAATGAAAAAAGTTGTATCAACAACGATCACCTGATAATATTATAACTTTTATTTTCTTATTTTTTTCCAGATAAACAATTTCAATGCATTTTGCTGCATTTGTGGCGAATACTTTTTTCAAAAACAAAGATAAAACATCACAGATTTTTTAAAACAAGTTTATCATGCTTGGAGAACAAGACAAACCTTGGGTTCTCCATATGGTTTGCAAACCTGTGTAGAAGCTTATGACAGTGGAGACATCAGTCTGTCAAAGTAAACATCTGTGTTTTTAGCTTAAAGACCAAAAGAAAAGAACTGTGTACAACGAGAAGTTAAAATAACAGCTTAACGGACATGGAAAGTTGAACGTCTTCCTTTCTTCATCCAAGATGAAGAACTTAAATACTGCACAAAGCATCTCTGGTCTTCTTCTTCGAATGTGACTTGAATATCGACAAGGAGATTGTCACCTGTTCGCAGAAGCTGTATTAGAGGCTTGAAATGTGTCTTATTGCACAATAGTAACCAATATACGTCCCTGCCACCTCCTCACTCAACAAAACTGTGCCGTTGACCAATATACAAGAAAATCATACAAACATCGCTTTCACGTGCAATAATTAGTGACATTTGAATTATTTTACTATGTTAATCAGTTGTTATGAAGAAGGAAGTGCTAGTATGTGTGTTTCATGATTTGACTTTTCCATGATCTAAATAATAATTTCAATGCGATTTATAAGTTAGGCCCGCCTGATCAATATACTTTTTACATCTTTTAAGTTTTTTCAATGGGATACCAAAGTTATCAAAAACTAGAGCCAATCAAGCAAAACCGATGACATATTCGGAATCAGCACCACCAACTTACCCTGAACTCGGTGTAATGTTATTGGCCAGAAAATGAGTGTTGATATGGATAAACTAGAATATGACACGTGGTAGAGTGAGGTAAATAAATGAGAAAGATGAGTTTATGGGTGAGGTTAAGGGAGAAACTGAAAAGGAAAAGTATACAATAATACAAAATAACCCGCACATGGAGAAAAAAAGCTTACGACGTTTTGGTCAGAAAACCTTTCCATTTACATCCCCCCTAACCAAAAGACAGAGGGGGCCAGGATATATAGGGCGGGGGGCAAGGACGTCTTTTCAAGACAGTACTCCCAAACAGAAATCCAGGGGCACAGTATCACAGGGAAACCCCCCGGAAAACATTTCTCACCTGCAGGGTCCCCCCAAATCCCCAATGGCAGAGCTGCCCGGAATTTTTTGTTCAAGGCAAAAATGTACCCCGACTCAAAACGGAAACACCCCCAGTGGGGCTCCCCCTCACTCTCCTTTAATTTCCCCTTTCCCTTTTAACCTTTTCTCCCTCCCTCCTACTTCAGGGTTTTAAAGGTTATTTACACTTAGCTCAAGGTCAGAGTCCCTACCATTTCTGTCACCTTGAACGAAGGTAAAAGCCTAACCTCCCTTGATGATTGAGGTTTTCTTGCACAAAATTTGGGGGAAAAATTTTTTCAACTTTTTGGTTTCGGGAAAACCCTTTTGATCTAAATTCCTTTTTACAAATAAGCATCGCATCAGCAAAATCTACAAACACAATGATGCTAATAAGTCATTAAAAAAATTCACAAATACAGTGTAAATGGCATATTACTTCACTAGGAGACCCCTCCCCATATGTATCAAAAAATGCCCGCCTTTAGTATTCCTCACATGGGGAAGGGTGGAGGGGGGGAGGGGGGAGGGGGGGGGGGGGGGAAAAAAAAAATGCTGGGTGGGGAAGGGGAGTAATCACATGGTTTGGGCTGGTGTGGGGGAAAGGGGGGGAGTCACCCCTGGTGGTTGCTGGTGGGGGGGAAGGCATAGTTAAAAGGTGGTGGTGTGGGGAAAAAAGGGAGTGTCACATGGTGGTGCTGGGTGGGGAAGGCATAGGGAAAACTGGTGGGCTGGTGTTGGGGGAAGGGAGTAGTCCACTGGGGGTGCTTTGTGGGGAAAGGGGGGGAGGGCACAATGGTGGTGGGTTTGGGGGGGGGAAAAGGGAGTAAATTACCCCTGGTGGTGCTGGTGTGGGGGAAGGGAGTTAAAATGGTTTGGTTTTCTGGGTGGGGAAAGGGAGTAGTCACACTGGTGGTGCCCGGTGTGGGGAAGGGAGTAGTCACAAAGGGGTGCTGGGGTGGGGAAGGCATAGTCACACTGGGGGGTGTGGTGTGGGGAAGGAAATAGTCACACTGGTGGTGGTTTGGGGGGTTTGGGGGGGGCAGTAGTCACAATGGTGGTGCTGGGTGGGGGGAAGGCAGAGTCACCCTGGTGGGGGCGGGGGGGGAAGGAGAAATCACCCGGTGGTGGTGGTTGTGGGGAAGGGAGAAGTCACACTGGTTTGGGGCTGGGTGGGGGGGCAGATTTACACGGTGGTGCTGGGGTGGGGGAAGGGAGTAGTTACCCTGGGTGGGTTTTGGGGTGGGGGGAAAACGTATTTACACTGGGGTGGTGCTGGTGGAAGGAAAAGGGAGTAGTCACACTGGTGGTGCTGGTGTGGGGAAGGCAGTAGTTAAAAACTGGTGGGGCGGTTGGGGAAAGGGAAATAGTTAACTGGTGGTTTTTGGGTTGGGGGGGAAGGGAGTTCCCCACTGGTGGTGCTGGGGGTTTTGGGGAAGGGAGTAGTTAAAATGGTTTGGGGTGGGGTGGGGGAAAGGGGAAATAGTCACACTGGGGGCTGGGGGGGGGGCAGGCAGTTGCACAAAATGGTGTGGGTGTGGGGGAAAGGGGTAAATTAACTGGGGGGGTGTTTTGGGGAAGGGGTATCACATGGTGGTGCGGGGTGGGGAAGGGAGGTATCACATGGGGTGCGGGGTGGGAAGGGAGTAGTCACACTGTTTGGGGCTGGAGGGGGGAAGGGAGTATCCCCACTGGTGGGCGGGTTTTGGGGGAAAGGGGAAGTAGTCACCCTGGGGGTGCTGGGGGTTGGGAAAGGGAAATAGTCACACTGGTGGTGCTGGGGGGTGGGGAAGGCGTAGTCACACTGGTGGTGTGGGAAGTGGGGGAAAAAGGGAGTAGTCACACTGGTGGTGCGGTGTGGGGAAGGAGTATTCCCCTGGTGGTGCTTTTGGGGAAAAGGGAGGGAGTCACATTGGGGGTGCTGGGTGGGGAAGGAGTAGCCCAAATGGGGGGTGCTGGTGTGGGGAAAAGGGGAAAAATGTCACAATGGTGGGCTGGGGGGTGGGGAAGGCAGAAGTTTTTACTGGGTGGTGCGGTGTGGAAAGGCAGTGTCACATGGGGGTGTGGGTGGGGAAGGCAGTGTCACACGGTGGAGCTGGTGTGGGGAAGGGAGTAGTCCACTGGTTTGGGGCTTTGGGTGGGGGAAAGGGAGTAGTCACACGGTGGTGCTGGTTGTGGGAAGGCAGTAGTCCCCAAATTTGGGGGGCTGGTGTGGGGAAGGCAGTAGGCACATTTTGGTGCTGGTGTGGGAAGGGATAGTCCCTTTGGGGGTGCGGTTTTTGGGGAAGGGGTAGGGGCCATGGTTTGGGTGGGGGAAAGGAAATAGTCCCTTGGTTGGGGTTTTCGGTTTTTGGGGGGCGGTACCTTTGGGGGGGGGTGGGTGGGAAAGGGGTTTCAAATTGGGGATGGTAGGGGAAGGGAATTTTCCCAAAAGGGGGGGTTTAAGGGGGAAAAAATTTTTGGGGGGGGGAAATTTTTAAATTGGGCGGTTGGGGAAAGGAGTAAATATCCCTTGGGGGTTTGCCCCGGGTCAAGGAAAGGGAAAATGGTTAGTGGTGGGGGGAAAAGGAAATTTACGGTGGAAAACGGAAAAGGGGGGAAAGGGAAAAAAGAACTGGTGGGCTGGGGTTTTGGGGGAAACATAATACATTCTTGGGGTCCCCCCGGTGGGGGGCCAGGGGAAGACACGGGGAAAAAATTTAAGGGAAGGTACAATTGGGGTTTATGTGGGGGGAAACCAAATTTTTTAATGGGTGGGGTTGTTTGGGGGAAAGGGGAAAAGACAGGGAGGTTCCCGGGGTGGAGGAAAATAAGTTACCTTGGTGCTTGGGTAAAGGGCAATCCAACTGGGGGCCCCGGGGGGGGAAAGGGAAGAGTTTCAAAGAAAGTGGGCCCGGTTTGGGGGGGGGCAGTAGTAATTGGGTGGGTGGGGGAACCCTTTTTCCCCTATTTTGGTTTAATCCCGGGGGGTTGGGTGGGGAAAAATTTGTCCACAATTTGGGCTTGTGTGGGGACAAATTCAAGGGGCCTGGGGGGGAATTATTCCAAATTGGGGGCCCCTTTTGGGGGGAAATTGAAAAATGGGGGTTTTCCCGGGGGGGGGTTCCCCTTTTCTGGTGTGGGGGGGAGCCCCGGGGGGGGGGGGGGGAGGGGGGGGGGGGGGGGGGGAAACTGCAAGGGTGGGTTTGGGTTTAAACAGTGTTAATGGTGGGTTTGGGGAAAAGTAAATCCCAGGGGGTAGTTTAACAAAATTTTAAGGGGCTGGGGTTTGGGGAAGGAGTAGTTTTAAAGGCCGGGCCCGGTGTAAATAGGGCCCCTTGGGGGTTTAGGGGGGGAAAAATAGAAATGGGGGGGTTGGGGGAAGGAGAGTCCATTTTTTTTAAAATTTGCACATTTGGGGGTGCTGGGTTAAGGAGGACATTTGGTTTGGGTGTGGGGAAAATGGTTATTTGGGGGTTTAACTGAACGGGGGTTTTAAAAGGCAAAAAGGGGGGCTGGTGGGGGAAAACTATTCCCGGGGTTTTTTGTTTACCCAAAAAATAGAAATAATTGGGGGGGGTGGGGGGCAGTAGTTTCCAGGTTGGGGTTGTAAAGGGATAAAAACGGGGTTTAAAACGAATTAAAACCGTGGTCTGGGGTTTTGGGGAAGGAATTTCCCCCGGGGGCCTTTGGGGGGAAAAACTGGGGTTTTGGGGGGGGATAAGTCCCCTTTTTTGTGGGGAAGGAAACATATGGGGGTTTTTTAAGGCCACAAAGGGGGCCGGTTGGGGGAAACAGAGTTAACTTTTGGGGCTGGGGTTGGGGGGTATTAATTTTTGGGTTGGGGGAAAAGATCGTCAAAACTGGTTTTCGGTTGGGGAAGGGGGGTTTTTTCCCACAAGGGGTCCCGGTTAACTTGGGTTTTTGAGCAAAAAATGGGGGTCCCCGGGGTTTAAAATTTTGAAATTTTTCAGAGAACTTGGGGTTTAAAGGGGAACCAAAAAATTATTTTCAATGGTGGTGGGGTTTTTTTGGGGAAAAGTAAATCCCCCGGTTTTGCTTTGGGGAAGGATTACGGTGGGCTTTGGGGAACATATCAACTGGTTTTGGGGTTGGGGGAAGGGTTTTCAATTGGGGGTTTTGGGAAACTTTTTACATGGGTGGCGTTTTATAAAAGGAAAAAAGTCAAATAGTGGGCCCTGGTGTAAAAGGCCAAAAAATCACAATGGTGGGTTTTAAGGGTAAACCCCAAAAAAATGGGGTCATTTTTGGGGAAAACAGGGGGTTTTGGTGGGGAATTAAAAAGGGGTGGGTTAAAAGGGGAAGAACATTAAAAATTGCTGGTTCTCTGGGAAAAAGTTTTTCCGGGGGGCCTTTGGGGAACAAAAGTTACAAAGGTGGTCCCTTTAAAAATAACTTGGGCCCCCTTTGGGGGGGGAGAATAAATGGGGGTTTGGTTTTAAATAATTAAATTTTCTGGGGTTTTTTGGGGGAAAACATAACAATTTCCGTTAAATTTTTACAGTGGGCTGGGTGGGGAAAATAGTAACATTCACAGGGCACTGGGGGTGGTTGTGGGGCAAGGATGGACAGGGGGGGGGGAAGGGAAAATTTTAAGGGGGGCCGGGGGTTTTGGGGGGGGTTTTTCAAAGGTTTTTTAAAAGGAATGCAAAATTGGGGGCTTGTGTTAAGAATATTTTTAATTTTCTTTAAAAAGGGTGTAAGTGGGGCTGGTTGGGGAAAGGGGCTAATAATTATTTTTAAAGGGGGGGCAAATGTTCCCCGGGGGCTTTAAGGCCCCTAAACCCTGGCTTCTTGGGGTTGGGAAAACAGAGTCAATTTGGGGCTGGTTAAAGAAGCCCCAAAGGTTTGCTTGTTAAGATACCAAGGTTTTGGGCTTTAACAGAGGCCCGGGGGCTTGTTAATAATTTAAATTCTTTCTTGGGGGGGAAAGGGGTTTTGGGCTGGTTAACAATAAAAATTGTTTAACCTTTGAATTTTGTGGCTTTGGGGAAAAGTTCCCCCACATTGGGCTTTTTAAAGAAAGGGGGGCAAGGGGGCCCATTTTCTTTGGGGAAAAGTGCCCGGGGGCTTGGGGGGGGAACGAGTCCATGGTTCTGGGAAGGGAAGGGAGAGAGTCCCCAAAATGGGGTTAAAACCGGTGGGGAACTTGTAAAACGGGGGGGTTCCCGGGGAAGGGATCCCCGGGTTTTTTGGGCCTTTGGGGTTTTTAAATATTTAAAAAATTTTCTTGTGGGGAAATTAAATTTTGGGGGTTTGGGGGAAGAGCAAATTTCCCGGGGGGGGGGAAACAAAGAATAGGTTGGGGAATTGGGGGGTTTCAAACGGGGGGTGGGGTTAGGATTCCCCGGGGCTTTAAACAAACACTTTTTGGTAGGGGAAAAGTGGCAATGGTTCTTTTAAAAGTGCAATGGTTTCTGGTTGGGGAAAGGCCCCTAACCCTGGTTCTTAAAAAAAAGGAGTAAAAAACTGGGTTCGGTTGGGGAAAAAGGGTTGGGGGTTTGGGGAAGGGGAAACAACCTTTTAAAAAGACACAAAGGTTGGGGGGTGTAAAAGGCAAATGGTTCTGGGTTTAATAAAAAGGGGTTGGCAAAAGGGGTCGGGTAAGGGAGTTTTACAATTTTTTGTAAGGCCTTTACCTTTTGGTTAAGGGAGTAGTTCCCCGGTTCCGGGGTTTAAAAAGGCATAAATTTTCGGGGGGGAAAAAAATCAACGGTGGTGCTTTAATCATAGCAAAAGGTTCCTAGGGTTGGGGAAAACCTTTTGTTCACACTTGGTTGCGGGAGGGGAAAACCTGTCAAGGGGGTCGGGGGGGGAAGGAATAGTAAATTGGGGTTTTAAAAGGCTTAGGAAAAGGTTCTTGGGGAGAAGGGAAGTTTAATGGGGTTTAAATTGATTAATTTTGAAATTTGTGGAAAGGAAGTAATTGGGGTTTGGGGGGAAAAGGGTAAGGGGGTTTTGGGTGGGGGAACAGTTACCTGGGGGGTTTTGGGGAAAGGCGGGGAGTTCCCCAAATTTTTGGTGGGAGAAGGCCAATGAAGGTGGGGGTTGGGGGAAATTTGGTTTGGGCTTTAAACAATTAAAAGCCAATTTCTTGGGGAAGGGATGAAAATGGGGGGTTTGGGTAAAATGTTTTGTTGTGGGGGAAATGTAAAGGGGTGGGCCCCGGGGTTTGGGGAAACAGGGCCCCTGGTGTTCCCCCTTTAAAGGCAGTAGTCACACTGGTGGGTTTGCTGGTGTGGGGAAGGCCGTAGTTACACTGGTGGGGGGGTGGTGTGGGGAAGGCAGTTTGTCACACTGGGTTTGGGGCTGGTGTGGGGGAAGGGGTTTGTCCCACTTTGGGGTGCTGGTGTGGGGAAAAAGGGAGTATCACACTGGTGGGGCTGGGTTGGGGGGGAAAAGAAAATTACGGGGGGTGTGGTGTGGGGGGAAAGGGAGTAGTCAAAACTGGTTGGGGCTGGGGGGGGGAAGGCAGTAGTCACACTGGTGGTGTTTGGGTGGGGGAAGGCAGTAGTCACACTTTTGGTTGCGGGTGGGAAGGCAGTAGTCCATGGTGGTGCTGGTGTGGGGGGAAGGGAGTAGTCCCACGGTTTGGGGCGGTGTGGGGGGAAAGGGAAGTAATTGGGCACACTGGGGGTGCTGGGTGGGGGAAAGGGAGTTAGTCACCTGGTGGTGCTGGTGTGGGGAAGGCCCGTAGTTACAAAATGGTGGGGGGGGTGGGGAAAGGGGTAGTCCAAAACTGGTGGTGCTGGTGTGGGGAAGGCAGAAGTAAAACTGGTGGGGTGGTGTGGGGAAGGAGTGGGCACACTGGTGGTATGGGGTGGGGGAAAGGAGTAGACCAATTTTGGTTTGGGGCTGGTGTGGGAAGGCAGTGTCAATGGTTTGGGCTGGGTGGGGAAAAGGGGAAATAGCACATTTGGGGGGCTTTGGGGTGGGGAAGGCAGTAGTCACACTGGTGGTGCTGGTTTGGGGAAAGGGGTGGGCACACGGGGGGTGCGGTGTGGGAAGGCAAATAGTCACCCCTGGGGTGGCTGGTGTTTGGGGGAAGGGGGTAGTCCCCACTGGTGGTGCTGGGGTGGGGAAAGGAGTAGTCACACTGGGGTGTGGTGGGGGGAAAGGATGGGCACACTGGTGGGGCTGGGGGGGGGAAGGCAGTAGTACACTGGTGGTGCGGGTTTTGGGGGAAAGGAAATGGGCACACTGGTGGTTTCTGGGTGGGGAAGGCAGTAGTCACACTGGTGGTGCCCGGTGTGGGGGAAAGGAGGGTCCCCCACTGGTGGTGCGGGGGTGGGGAAGGGGGTAAAATAACACTGGTGGGTGCTGGGTGTGGGGAAGGCAGTAGTTAAAACTGGGGGTGTGGTGTGGGGAAGGAGTAGTCACCGGTGGTGCTGGTGGGGAAAAGGGGGGGAGTCACACTGGTGGGCTTGTGGGGGGAAGGCCAGTGGGGCACATGGTGGGCTGGGGTGGGGAAGGGGAAATAGTTTTCCCCTGGTTTGGGGCCCGGTGGGGGGGAAGGGAGAGTCACACGGGTTTGGGGCTGGTGTGGGGAAGGATTGTCACACCCGGTGGGCGGTGTGGGGGAAAGGGAGTAAAACCCCCAATGGTGGTGCTTTGGGGTGGGGGAAAGGGAGTATCACACTGGTGGTGCTGGGGGGAAAAGGCAGTAGTCACACTGGGGGTGCTGGGTGGGGAAGGCATAGTCCCCCACTGGGTGCTGGGTGGGGGAAGGGGGTATTTACACTGGTGGTGAGGGGTGGGGAAGGAGTAGTCACACTGGGTTTGGGGCTGGGGGTGGGGGAAAGGGAAATTTGTCCCCACTGGTTGGGGCGGTGTGGGGAAAAGGGGTAGTTTACACTGGGGGGTTTCTGGTTGGGGAAGGGATATCACACTGGTGGGGCGGTGTGGGGGAAGGAGTAGTCACATTTTGGGGGGCGGGGTGGGGAAGGCAGTAGTCACACTGGGGGTGCGTTTTGGGGAAGGCAGAGTCAAACTGGGGTCTGGTGGGGGAGAAAAACATAGTCACACCCGGGGTGTTTTGTGGAGAAGGGAGTAAACACACTGGTGGGGCTGGTGTGGGGGAAGGAATGGGCACATGGGGTGCTGGGGTGGGGAAGCAGTAAGTCACAAAGGGTTTGGGGCTGGGGGGGGAAGGAGTTGGGCACCTGGTGGTTGCTGGTGTGGGGAAAGGGATAGTCACACTGGTGGTTTCTTTTGTGGGGAAGGCAGTAGTCAACTGGTAGGGCTGGGGTGGGGAAGGCAGTAGTCACACTGTTTGGGGCTGGGGTGGGGAAGGCCGTAGCACCTGGTGGGGCTGGTGTGGGGGAAAGGGAGTTTGTTTACCCCTGGTGGGCTTTGGGGTGGGGAAGGCAGTAGTCACACTGGTGGTGCGGTTTTGGGGAAGGGAGTAAATACATGGTGGGGTGGGGGTGGGGAAGGCAAGTTTAATTTCACACTGGTGGTGCTGGTGTGGGGAAGGCAGTAGTCACACTGGTGGGCTGGTGTGGGGAAGGCGTAGCACACTGGGGTGCTGGTGTGGGGAAGGCATATTTACATGGTGGTGCTGGGGTGGGGAAGGCAAAATAGTCACACTGGTGGTGTGGTGGGGGGGAAGGCAAAGTCACCTGGTGGTGCTGGTTTTGGGGGGAAAGGGAGTAGTCACACTGGGGGGTGCGGTGTGGGGAAGGAGGGGTCACACTGGGGGTTTCTGGGGTGGGGGAAAGGGATTTTCACACTGGGGGTGCGGTGTGGGGAAGGGAGTAGTCAACCCGGTGGTGCTTTGGGGTGGGGGAAGGGAGTAGTCACACTGGGTGGTGCTGGTGGGGAAAAGGGGAAATAGTCACATTTGGGGCTTTGGGGTGGGGAAGGCAGTAAATCACAATGGTGGTGTGGTGTGGGGAAGGCAGTATCACATGGTGGGTTTCTGGTGTGGGGAAAGGGGAAATAGTCACACTGGGGGTGGCCGGTTGGGGGAAAGGGAGTAGTTTACACTGGTGGTG
>NC_069403.1:47137678-47157022 GCF_026875155.1 Cherax quadricarinatus
TGTTTTTTTTTCCCCTCTGTCAACTATTTAAAAAACATGAACATTGGTAGAATTACCGACAATATGCTAAGTAAAAGGACACAAAATTTCAACTAATGTAACATTTTAATTGTGGCAACATTTCGCTTTCTAGGAGAGCGAAACGTTGCCACAATAAAATGTCACATTAGTTACACTTGTGGCCTTTTACTTAATATACTTTAAAAACAAACCTGAAGAGTCAGTGGGCCCCGACTTTACCGTTTTAAAACAACATATTTTCTATAGTTTTTTTTTAGTCCCCCAAAAGAATATTTTTGCATTTTTAAGAATAAAAAAAAGGGTTATTCCTGGCATTTTGAAAATTGGATTCCAGTCAAATTATTGAACTTCATTGGGTAAAATTTGGTTATCTCTGCGTGTTGCCAAAAGTGAGTTTTAGATATTGTATAATATAAAAGGTGTCGATTATTGAATCACCCTTTAACAAAAGTTTATTAACAAAACTATAGCAGGTTATATTATAAAAAGTTAATTGTAACAGACAATTTTGTAAATATATCGGATCACCCATGGCCAGCACTGCCACGACCCTACTGCTGGCCGCCAAATGCCACGACCCACTGCTGGCCAGCAAATGCCCCCGACATACTGCTGGCCTGCCTGCCATGACCCACTGCTGGCCAGCACTGCCACGACCTACTGCTGGCCTGCACTGCCACGACCCACTGCTGGCCAGCACTGCCACGACCTACTGCTGGCCAGCACTGCCATGACCCACTGCTGGCCAGCACTGCCACGACCTACTGCTGGCCTGCAACTGCCACGACCCACTGCTGGCCAGCACTGGCCAGACCCACTGCTGGCCAGAACTGCCATGACCCACTCTGGCTAGCACTGCCACGACCTACTGCTGGCCTTCACTGCCACGACCCACTGCTGGCCAGCAAATGCCATGACCCCCCTGCCTGGCTAGCCAAAATGCCATGACCCCCCTGCTGGGTAGCACTGCCACGACCTACTGCTGGCCTGCACTGCCCAGACCTACTGCTGGCCTGCACTGCCACGACCCACTGCTGGCCAGCACTGCCATGACTCACTGCTGGCTACACGCCATGCCCACTGCTGGCTAGCACTGCCACGACCCACTGCTGGCCAGCACTTCCATGACCCACTGCTGGCTAGCACTGCCACGACCCACTGCTGGCCACACTGGGCCACGACCCACTGCTGGCCAGCACTGCCACGACCCACTGCTGGCCAGCACGCCACGACCCACTGCTGGCCAGCACTGCCAAACGACCCACTGCTGGCCAGCACTGCCACTACCCACTGCTGGCCCGCACTGCCACGACCCACTGCGGCCTGCACTGCCCCCGACCCACTGCTGGCCAGCACGCCACGACCCACTGCTGGCCAGCACTGCCACGACCCACGCTGGCCAGCACTGCCACGACCCATTGCTGGCCAGCACTGCCACGACCCCCCTGCTGGCCAGCAAATGCCACGACCCACTGCTGGCCAGCACTGCCACGAACCCACTGCTGGCCAGCACGCCACTACCCAACTGCTGGCCAGCACTGCCACGACCCCACTGCTGGCCAGCACTGCCACGACCCACTGCTGGCCAGCACTGCCACGACCCACAGCTGGCCAGCACTGTCACGACCCCACTGCTGGCCAGCACTGCCACGACCCCTGCTGGCCAGCATGCCACGACCCACTGCTTTACCAGCAAATGCCACGACCCACTGCTGACCAGCACCCGCCACGACCCACTGCTGACCAGCACTGGCCCCGACCCACTGCTGACCCAGCACTGCCACGACCCACTGCTGACCAGCACTGCCACGACCCACTGCTGACCACACTGCCACGACCCACTGCTGACCAGCATGCCACGACCCACTGCGACCAGCACTGCCACGACCCCCTGCTGACCAGCACTGCCACGACCCACTGCTGACCAGCACTGCCACGACCCACTGCGACCAGCACTGCCAAAGACCCACTGCTGACCAGCACTGCCACGACCCACTGCTGACCAGCACTGCCACGACCCACTGCTGGCCAGCACTGCCACGACCCACTGCTGACCAGCACTGCCACGACCCACTGCTGACCAGCACTGCCACGACCCACTGCTGACCAGCACTGCCACGACCCACTGCTGACCAGCACTGCCACGACCCACTGCTGACCACACTGCCACGACCCACTGCTGACCAGCACTGCCACGACCACTGCTGACCAGCACTGGGCCCCGACCACTGCTGACCAGCACTGGCCCCCGACCCACTGCTGACCAGCACTGCCACGACCCACTGCTGACCAGCACTGCCACGGGCCCACTGCTGACCAGCACTGCCACGACCCAAATGCTGACCAGCACTTTCCACGACCCACTGTTGGGCCAGCACTGCCACGACCACTGCTGGCCAGCACTGCCACGACCCACTGCTGACCAGCACTGACAAACCCACGCTGACCAGCACTGCCACGACCCCCGCGGCCAGCAACTGCCCCCCGACCCACTGAGACCAGCACTGCCACGACCCACTGCTGACCACACTGCCAAAACCACTGCTGACCAGCATGCCCGACCCACTGTGACCAGCACTGCCCAGACCCACTGCTGACACACTGCCACGACCCACTGCTGACCAGCACTGCCAAAGACCCACTGCTGACCAGCACTTTCCACGACCAACTGGCCAGCACTGGGCCACGACCCCGCTACCACATGCACGACCCATGCTGGCCATCACTTTCCACGACCACTGCTGACCCACTGCCACGACCCACTGCCGACCAGCCTGCACGACCACTGCTGACCAGCACTGCCACGACCCACTGCTGGCCAGCATGCCACGACCCACCCTATCAGTACTTTAACAACCAACCCTGACGTATATATAATTTTATCAAAAATTTAATCTGCAAAACCCAAAAAATGTTTTTTTTGAAGCTCGGGAAGGATACTTGATCAAACAAATAAAAAGTTTTTATAAAATATATATATATATAATATAAAAAAATATATTTTAATATAATATATAAAAATTTATATAAATATATATATAATATATATAATATATTTATAAATATATATATATATATTTTAAAATATAATATATATATATATATATATATATAAAAATATATAAAATTTCATATGGGAAATGGGGCCCCACCTCTGGTGAAAATTGGGGGGGGAACCCCATACCCCCCTCGGAAAAATGGAAAAAAAGGGTTTTTAAAGGGAGGAATTTTGGTTTTTTTTTCCCTAAAGGGTTTTTTAAATTTTTTTTCCACTTCCCCTACCACCCAAAACCCCCTTTTAAACTTTTTTTTTTTTTTAAAAAATAGGAATATTTTATTTTTAAAAATTTAAAATTTTATGGGGAAAAACAAGGAAGTATTTAAAGGAAAAATTCATTTTAAAAAGGGGGGGGCCCCAAAAAAACGGGTAATTTTTAATTTTACACACCGGGGAAAAGAAAATCCCCCAACCCCATTCCCGATTAGCTTTTTGCCCAAAAAAAAAGGCCTTTTTCCCCCCTTTTCCCCGGCCCAAAAGGGCCCCTATAACAAAAAATTTACTGGGAATCCCCAAGCCCCCGGGCCCCTTTTCCCAGCCCCTTTTAAGGGTAGTGATCCCCCAGGACCCAACCCCCCTCCGACCAAAACCCGGGGAAATTTTTTTTAATTGGGGAAATTGCCGGGGTAAAGCCCCCGTCCCGGTTTCCAACCCCCCCTTGGCTGGGAATCGAACCCACCCTACCCGGTTAAAAAAACCCCCGGAAACCCAAAACCAGGGAAAAAGACCGGTGGAAAGCCCAAATTTTCCCCCAATTTTTTTCCCTTCCCTGGGTTTTGGGAATGCCCCCCCCTCCCGTTTTAAAAGGAAAAGGTTTAAAAACCAAAAGGAACCCCCCTTTAAGTAAGGGGAATTTCCTCCTTTTATTGTTTTGGGTTTTTGTTTTTTGTTTGGGAAGGATGGTGGTGGGGGGACACCACCTGTTTCCCCCCATCTGTCCAGGGCTTAAAGGGGTGATACCACCCTGGACGTTTCCCTGGCTCCCCACCCAAAATTCGGGCAATTTTGGGGTTTGTTTTCCTTACGGGGCGGGGCATCCACTGTTTTTTAGGGTCCTTTTTTGAAAAATTTTTTTATTAACCCCCTTTAAATTGTTTTTGAAAATCTTTCCCCTCTTTTTAAGGGCCCACAAAAAGCCCCAAGGTCCCCCCGAATCGGTCGGGCCCCTTGCTTCCCCTGCCAAAAAAATAGGGGCGGAAAAGGTCAAAAGGGGCCAAACACCAATGGGGTTGGGGGCCCAAAGGGCGGGGTTCCCAAAAGGCGGGGGATTTTTGGGAACAGCCAACAGAAAGCCCCCCAGCATGGGGCCCCCTCCCCACTGCCGGGAGGGGGGTTTTCTACCCTTTTTCCCTCCCAACACTCGGGAAGCTTTGGGGTTTTAGGAAAAATTTTTTTTTCCACTTTTTGGACCACCCCCCAGTGCGATTGTTTGTATTTTTGGGGGGAGCAGGTCGGGTTTTTCGGGCCCCCTTTTTAGTTTAAACCCGGGATCATTTCCCCTCCCGTAAAATAAATTTTTTTGGGCCCCGGGAAACCCCAAAATTTTTTGCCCTAAGATGTTTCGGGGAGAATCGCGGTTACAAGCCCCTTTTGGATGCAATACACGGGGACAGAAAAAGCGGGTTAACGCAAACTGTAAAATTGCCCTTGGGGAAACCCCCAATGCCCCCCCCCCAAAACCCTGACTGGAAGGTACCGGGGTTTCCACGGGGCCCCGTCTTCTAGAGAAAGGGTTTTTTAAGAACTTTCGTAAAAATCTGCCTCAGAAACTGTCATATTCTGCAGAAAGGGTTTTAAATCATATGAAGGGGGCACATCTTAGGAAAATGTAAACCCTGGGCAGACTCAACCCATTTTGTGAAAAAGGAAAAAGGCATCGGGGGGTTGCCCCCAATTCCCTTATTCGTTTTTTCCCCTTTTCTCCAAAAACCCTTTTCCCAATTTTCTTCCCTGAAAAAATTGGGGGCCCATTGGAAATTGCTTCCCAGAGTGCCCTAGCAAGGCCCACTATTTTTTTTGGGGGGCAAGACGTTTCCCCCCTGGATTTTTTTTTTGTTTCTCACTGCTTTTAATCACTTGTTTGGACTGCCCGGGAGATGTTTTTCACTTTTGGGGAGGGAAATTCGGATGAAAACCCCTTTTTTCCTGCCCCCCTTTGTCATTACCAGGTTGAAAAAGGCTGAAAGGAGGGACCCCTTTTTTGGTACCTGTTTTAGTTTTCCCAAACCCCACTAGGCCCCCAAAGATTTTTTAGCTCGCGGGTCAGACTAAAACTGTGTTTTCCCTAACTGCTATCCCAAAAGGGAAAAAATGGGGGCAAGAGGATCCCCTTTTTGGGGGGAAAAACCCTCCGATGATTTTAAATTTTCATTGCCTCCAAAGAGAAGCATTGTTTTCCCTTGTATACCCAGCTGAAAAAAAAGGGAAAAAGCCCCCGGGGAAATTTTTCCTTGGGAAACTGCTTTTAACACCACGTCTTTTTTTCCGGGAAATTTTTAAAACGCATTTTTTGAAATCAAATTTTTGGGCACGGGCAGGGCCCTTTTCAGGAAAGGTTTTGTTGATAAAACCCCCTTTGGTTGAAAGGAACCGCGCTTACTTCCTTGAGAGCCCCCAAAAGCCAACCCGGGTTTTTTGGTTTGAAGCAAAAAAGGGCCCTGCCTGTGCACAAAATACTTGGGCCCAGCACCCTTTTGGGAAAACGGGGCGGCGAAAACTTTTTTCCTACTGAAATTTGGGCCGAATTCCCCCCTTTTTTCCCTTTTTGTAAGTGCAAAAAGGGTTTTTAAAACCAAAAAAAAAAGGGGTCAAATTTCCATCGGGAAAACAACCACCAAAAGGAATTTTTGACAAACCCCTTTTTAAACCCCTAAAAAGCAGTGGCCCTCTCTTTTCCCCCAAAAATTTAACCCGGGTTTAAAACCTTTTTTTCCTTTAAAATGGGGGCCCCTTATTCCAGTTTTTAAACCCCCCAACCCAGAGCCAGAGGGGAAAAAAATTTTATTGTTTTTTGTAAATGTCTGAGCCCTTTCCAAAAATTAAAGGTTCCTTAGGGGGAACGGGGTGTTTGGAATTTTTTTTGGGGGCCACTGGTTTTTCCCCCTGAGGGGTGTTTTTCCCTAAGTGGGTTTTCCACAGTTTTCAGCATCCCTGGGAGAAAAATTTGTACCTTTCACTGGTAAAAATTTCCCTAAATTGCCCCCCACGGTGTTCCCCTTTTCAATTTTTTTTGCCCCACCTGGACTCGGGAATTTTTTCCCACTGTCGAAAAGTGAGGGGGGTTCTGCCCTCCCCCCTTTTTTTTTTGTGTTAAAGGGGGAAGGAGAATGAAGGTTATCAACTCAAAGGAAAACCCTTTTTAAAAGGATTTAATTATCTTTGGGGGGCTACCCCTTTCCCCCCTTTTTTTTCCGGCTCAGCTAAGCAAAAAATTGTAAAAAAGTACCAATTTGGGGCCCATCCCTTTAAATGGTTGGGGAAAGCATTTAAAAATAGGGGAAACCATCTTTTTTTCTTTTTTTCGGGAGGCCCCTTAATTTTTTCCCAGCTCCCGGGTGGACGGGTTTTTGTTTTTTGGGAAAAAATTTTTAAAGTGTCCCCCCGTCCCCTTTTTTGCTTTTTTAAATTGTTTTCCAAAAGAGATTGTTTTGATGAGTTTGAAATCGGGTTTGGAGTGGGTTTCGGGTTGCCTGAGTTTGGCTCGGGGATCATCTTTTCCCCCACAGGAGGACATCCGGGAAACCAGGGAAAACCCCCCGGGTTTTTTTTGCGGAGGAAACCCTTAAGTTAAAAGGACAACAAAAGTTTGTAACCAAGACCGAATTTTGCCCCTTCTTCCAGGGGGGGGGGGACCCGTGCCTTTTTCCCGGGGGTGTTTTTGCTTCCCCCGGGTTTTGGGAAACCCAAACTGCTTAGACTAGACCAAAAAAGGAGGGGAATATAAACATGCGGGGGTTGGGGAAAATGGTCTTTTGGAAGGTAGAAAAAACTTGACCGGGGTTTTGGCCCCGGGTTTGGGGTTTTTTGGAAAGGCCGGGAAAGGGGAAAGGGGGAAAATTTCCCCCCGGGGGAATTTTAGGGGGGGAAAAGGCCCCAGGGGGAGGGGGGGTTATCCCGGGGAGTACAATACACATGGACTTGCCAACTATAAAATTGGGCCCCCACACTGCCCCCCTTAAACAATACACATAACTTTTTTTTTTTTTCATGAAAACAAAAAGGGGGGGGGAAAAAAATTTTTTTTCCCCCCCCCTTTTTAAAAACCCCCCCCCCCCACCCCCCCCGGGGGGGGGGGGCCAAATTGGCCTTTTTTTTCCCCCCCAAAATTTTTTTTTTTTTTTTTTTCCCCAAAAACCCCCAAAAAAGACCCCCAAAAAAAAATTTAACCCCGGTTTAAGGGGCCGGTTAAAGGGGTTTTTTTAAAAAAAAATTTTTTTTAAAAGGTTTTTTTTTGGGTTTTTTTTTGTAGGGTTTCCCCCCCCCCCGGGGCCCCCCTTTTCCCCCCCCCCCCCTTTCCCCCCCAAAAAACCCCCCCAAAACCCCAAAAAAAACCCCCCCAAGGTTTCCCTTTTCCCCAAATTTCCCAAAATTTCCCCAAAACCCCCTTTTTTTAAACCCCCCCCCCCAAAATTTTTTTCCCCAAAACCCCCCCCTTTTTCCTTTCCCCCCCTTTTAAATTTTAAAACCCCCTTTTTTTCCCCCCCCCCCCTTCCCGGGAAACCCCCTTTTTTTTCTTTTTTAAAAGGGGAAAAAATTTTTTTTTTTTAAAACCGGGTTTTTTTTTCCCCGGGGGAAAGGGGAAACCCCCCCAAAAAAAAAAAAAGGGGGGGGGGGGTTTTTTTTTTAAAAAACCCCCCTTTTTCCCAAAAATTTTTTTGGGGGGGGGCCCCCAAAAATTTTTTTTTTCCCCCCAAAAAAACCGGTTTTTTTAAAACCCTTTTTTGGGGGGAGGGGGAAAAAACCCCGGGGGAAATTTATTTTTTTTTAAAAAAAGAAACCCCGGAAATTTTTTTTTTTGGGCCTTTTAAAAGGGGTTTTTTAAACCCAAAAAACCCTTTCTTTTTAAAAAAATTTTTTTTAAAAATTTTTTTTAAAAAATTTCCCAATTAAAAAAATTTTGGGGGGGTGAAAACCCCTTTTTTTTTTCTTAAAAAAAGTTTTTCCCTTTTTTTTTTTTTTAAAAAAATTTTTTTTGGGAAAAAAAATTCAACCCCCCAAGGGGGGAATTTTAAAATTTTTTCCCCGGGGGCCCCTTTTTTTGGGGAAAAAAAAAACAAAAAAATTTTTTTTTTTTTTAAAAAAAAAAAATTTTCCCCCCCGGGGAAAGGTTTTTTACCCCAAAAAAAAAAAATTTTTTTGGGGGGTTTGGAAAAATTTTTTGGGGGGGAAAAAGGCCCTTTGTAAAAAAAAAGTTTAAACCCCGGAAATTTGGAAAGGGTTTAAAAACCCAATTTTTTAAAACCCCCGGGGGGGGGGGGGCCCCCCCCCCCCCCCCCCCCCTTTTTTTTTTTTTTTTTTTTATTAAAAAAATTTTTTTTCCCCCCCAAAAAAAAAAAAAAACCCCCAAAAACCCCCCCCAAAAGGAAAAACAGGGGGGGGGGTTTTCCCCCCAAAAGGGCCGGGGGCGGACCTTTTTTTCCCGGCACCCCCCCCCCCAACCAAAACCCCCCCCTAATTAAAAAAAAAAATTTTTTTAAAAAAAAAAAAAAATTTTAAAAAAAATTAAAAAAAAATTTTTCCCCCAATTTAAAAAAAAAAAATTTAAAAAAACCCCAAAAAAACCCCCAAAAAAAAAAACCCCCCCCCCCCCAAAAAAAAAAAATTTTTCCCCCCCCCCCCCCCCTTTTTTTTTTGGTTTTTTGGGGGGGGCCCCCCAAAAAAAGGGGGGGGGGGGGGGGGGGGGGGGGGGGGGGGGGGGGGGGGGGGGGGGGGGGGGGGGGGGGGGGGGGGGGTGGGGGGGGGGGGGGGGGGGGGGGGGGGGGGGGGTTTTTTTGGGGGGGGGGGGGGGGGGGGGGGGGGGGGGGGGGGTTTTTTAATTTTAAAAATTTTTTTTTTGGGGGAAATTTTGGGGGGTTTTTAAAGGGGGAAAAAAAATTTTTTAAAAAAAAAAATTTTTTTGGGGTTTTTTTTAAATTTTTTTTAAATTTTTAAAAAAAAAGGGGGGGGGGTTTGGGGTTTTTTAAAGGGAAAAAAAAAAAGTAAAAAAATTTTAAAAATTTTAAAAAAAAAAAAAAATTTTTTTTTGGCCCCCAACCCTTTCCCCCGGGGGGGGTTTTTGGGCCCCAAAAATTTTTTTTTCCTTTTTTTTCCCCCCTTTTTTTTTTTTTTTTGGGGGTTTTTTTTTTTAAGGGTAAACCCCCCTTTTTTTGGATTTTGGTTTTAAAAAGGTTTTTTTTTTTTAAAAAGGGGTTTTTTCCCAGGGCTAGACGTGGCGGGTAGGGAAGGAGGTGGGGGTTATACTGCGGTGGTGTTGCAGCTGCTGCAGTTTATGGAGTGGTAGTAGTTCGTTTTGACTACCGACTGAAGGCTCCTGGATATATCACCCCTAGTGTTTTGGCTTCAGAACAGATTTGTTGATGGCCTAGGGAGACTGTGGTATTCGCTGCATGAAATCTAACTTTAGCACCACAGCCAGGATGATCATGTCCCGAGGGACATTTGTTGAAGTGGAAGGAAACCCAGCTGGTCATCAGGGAGCGAGATATAAGGAGATGCTGTGTTCAGAAGCATCCCGAAAATAGTAATAATAATGATAATAAAATACTACTACTACTAGCAATAATAATAATTATTATTATTATAATAAACAATATAAATGCTATGCCAGTTAGGGTGCATCCAAGGCAGCTGTGACAAATTCGAAAGTACAGAAAAAGCCGGAAGTTGTCATACATCAGCCACGGTGGCACACACGCTTCCTAAATACGCGTCGCCTCCCAGGTGACCTCACGAGACTTCACCTTACCTGACCCCTCACATGTACCTTGCCTATATAAATCCGTTTCTTCTTTGCCCTTTGTCGCTATAATGAAGTTTCCACTGTTTGATCAGGAACTTCTTATAGGGTAAGACATTGGCTTAAACCGGTAGCAGAATCGGACCTGAAAGTTAAGACACATGTGCAACATCTGGTTATCTTTATTGTAGACGTTTCGCCATCCAGTGGCTTTATCAATACAGATTCTTGGACATAATTAGAAGACAGAATATCACGGTACTCTCCAACTCCAAGGCTGGGACTGATTACCTCACCTTTTGTATATAGTTCTACTGTCTGCTAATTATGTCCTAGAATCTGTATTAATAAAGCCACTGGATGGTGAAACGTCGACAGTAAAGATATCCAGATGTTGCACAAGTGTCTTAACTTTCATCTTGTCGGTATTGTATACCTTTCTTGCACAGAATTGGACCTGCCTCGCATGGGCCAGTAGGCCTGCTGCAGTGTTCCTTCTTTATGTTCTTAAGTTTGCGGTGCATCACCTTGAAGACTGATCCACTGATAAAGTATAATCCCCTATTAGAGGGTATACCTGTAGTGGTTGCCTGGGCTATTAAATCGTCTTCAACTCCATTTTCTTCTTCTTCCTCCTCCTCCTCCTCCTTTTATTATTATTATTATTATTATTATTATTATTATTATTATTATTATTATTATTATTATTATTATTATTACTAATAAAATAACATGAATATAGTGGGTAAGGAAAGGGTTCATGGAACAACGGGGGAGGTCTCACGGGAATTCTCCTCACCCCCACTGGATAACTTCACTTTATTAAACTTTTCTGCCCCACCTGGAATATATCTGGAGTTTAATTTGGGGGGGTAAAACCCCCCCGCGAACCCCGGTTTTAAAACCGGGCCCTCTGATGAACCCCCTTCGCGGACGAAATGCTTCCCCCAAAAACGTTTGTGATTATCATCATCTTAAAAAATATTTAAAAAAAAATACGCCCACACTACTTTTTTTTTCGCCTTAGTACATGTAAGATCCATTGTAAGTTTCCATGTAAATCCATTGAAAAAGATCCATTTTTAAATCCTTTGGTAAAAATCCATTGTAGTCTCCCCGAGGAAATCTTGAAAATCCCTCACGCATTGTTTACAATTTCCCCAATTGTAATATAATTTTAAAAGGATTTAGGGTCACTTGTGCCAAGTTTTTCCCGGTGCCCTCTGAACCTTTTTACGAAGTTCCCCTTTAAACTTACTATAACTCGGTCAAACGATTATTTTCCACTACTTTTTTTCTGCAAAAACCTGTTTTTCAAAATAATCCTGGCCCGACAGAAAAGGGATCCACGGGGAAACCCAAGAGGTAAATCAGGGTTTCCCCCTTTGCCACTGGGGGAAAGACCACGGGGTGTCACTATGAAGGCCCACCCCTGCCCCGTGGAAGACCATTTGTGCCACTTTTAAAGACCACTCTGGCCACGGTGGAAGACCCCCCCTGCCCACTAGAAAGACCACCCCTGCCCATTTTGGAAGCCCCCAACTAAAGCCACAATGAAAGACCATCTCCACTGGGGGAAGACCACTGTGAAAAAAAATAAAAAGGCCCAACTCTGCCACTTGGAAGACCACTGTGTCCTATAAAAGGGACCACTCTGCCACTGTGGAAGACCACGTGTCACTAAAAAGACCACTCGGGGCCACGGGTGGAAGACCCTAGTCACAAATGAAAGACCACTCTGCCCCACTGTGGAAGACCACTGGGGCACTATGAAAGACCACTTTTCCCAAATGTGGAAAACCCTGGGGTCCCATAAAAGGGCCCCCTTTTCCCACTGGGGAAGGGCCCCACTGGGGCCCACAAATGAAAGCCCCACTGTGCCCACATGAAAGATCACCACAAATGTCATTACGAAATTTTTTTTGATTTTCCCCGATTATTATTATTCACTAAACTAAATTAATACACTACAATCTTTAAAAATTTTTAAATTTTAAAAAAGCAGGGTGATTTCATAAAAAAAAAAAAAAACAGCGTTTTGGGGGGCCCTGCCCACCCTCATCGAAATTTCCCTTTTTCCCCCTGACTCACTCTAAAGGAATTTTTTCTGGTAAGTAAGATCCTTTTACTTTCAAACGAAATTTTTTTAATCATTAAAAACACTGTTTTTTGCTACAAATATTATTACTACTTTTAAAAATTTAAAAATTTTACGTGAAAAAAACCTTGAAAATTTATGACACTATAAACCCCCCTTTTCAAGGTATTCATCCCCCGCCAGAAAAAACTAGGATGAACTTTCCCCGACAGTAAAAAGGCAAAAGATGTCTCCTCTTAGTAAGGGGATAGATTTGGCCCCTCTCAGTATAGGCAAGGATGGCTGGGCCCCTTAAACAGTACAGGAAAATGCCCATCCTGCCTGCTGGGACAAATTTCCGGATCCATCCTTCCGACAACCCAAGGAGGTCGTAGGGTTTTCCCCGGGGGGTTTAGTGAAAGGATTCCCAATCAAATTGGCCCGAAATTAAAAAGTCCCCAAATTGCTATAGTTTTAATTTCCTTAAAGCCTTAATTAAAAGATTTCGTCTCAAATCTTTTCCTCTTTTTAGTTTTCTGGGCGGGACAGCACACCCTTTAAAATAAATTTTTTTTAAAAGTTTTTCTCAAAAATTTTACCCCAGACAAACTCTGTGGCAGCTCCTTCAGCCTTTTTTTTCTTTTGTGTATAAAATCAATTGTTACCCCTCCCCTAAACCCCCCCCCCTTAAAAGTTATTTTTTATCAATGGGGAAACATCCTAAAACCCCGAATGTGGCAAAATTGGTTGGCAAACCTCCCGAAAACTTCAAAAAAAAAACCTTGTTAAGTTATCAAACGCCCGTAAAAATGTTTTTCCTCTCCTTTTCTCTCCTTTTTCCCCCTCTCTCCCCTCCCTCTCCCCTCTCTCTCCTCCCCCCCTCTCTTTTCTCTCCCCCTCTCTCTCTCCCCTCCCCCTTCTCCCCTCTTTTCTCTCTTCCCCCTCTCCTTTCCCCCCCTTTTCTCCTCCCTTTCCGTGTCCTGTGGGGCCCCTCTCTCTCTCTCTCTCTCTCTCTCCCCTTTTCCCCTCTCTTTTCCCCCTCCCCCTCTCTCTCCCCCTCCCTCCTTCTCCTCTCTCTCTCCCCTCCCGTCCCCTTCTCCCCTCTGTCTCTCTGCCCTTGTCTCTCTGTCTGTTTTGTCTCTCTCTCTCTTCTCTCTTTTCTCCTCTCTCTCTCTCTCTCTCTCCATCTCTACTCCTCTCTCTCCTTTTCTCTTCTCTCTCTCTATTTTTATAAATATATATATAATATATAAATTAAAACTACTCTACTACTGGGGGCGGGCAAGATTCCCCAAACAGCGGGTCCCGTTCACTCGGCTACACAACTGGGTGGGAGTTTGTTTTCGAAACCTGCTTTACTACGACTTTTTTTTGTATATATATAAATAATTTAAAATAATAATAATAATATATATATATAAATATATAAAATATATTTATAATATATATATATAAAAAATATTAATACTTTTCTAGAGAAGATTTATATACCATTAATGTAAGAATCTCTGAGGCAGAGCCAAGAAAAGTGCCATCGACAACAATAAAGTTTGCGCATGGGTTACAAAAAAAAAAAAAAAAGATGAAGAGAACACGGTTGAATTCAATGAGAATAACGTCCAACAAAGATTATTTCCCACTCGGGTCTCCTCAAGAACGAGCTGGAGAGGGGTTGAGAGTGGGGGCACCTCCCGGGACCCAGGCTGCGTGTAACGAGGTCTTACTGGTGGTAGGTTTTTTGATTCTCAAGAAAGTTCGCTACCAAGGAGCCTTTAAATTTTTGGCAGGAGTGATTATAAAAAAAAGGGTGGTTAAACTCAAATTCTTCATTGGATACACGACCACGGGGCACAAATTTGATAGTTAATTCCCCAATTTTTATTTTTTTAAGCAGAAAAAAAATTCCTTTTTTGTTAATTGCGCTCACTGGTTAAAATGTTTTGTTTAAAAAAAATTGCGGGGCAATATGTTTAAATTCCAATATTGATTCAGCTTTTAAGAAATCTGATGTTGAAAGTACTGAAAACGGATTTAAATCTCTCTCCCAGTGAGAATGGGAAAAGAAATCTTGAGCGTTTTTATGTGCTTACCATATATCCCCGGGTTTATTTGTGAAAAAAAGCATAAAAAAGCGCTCAGGTTTTTTTTTCTTATTCACTGTGGTGTAAAGTGTGGTGTGTGTGTGTGTGTGTGGTGTGTGGTGTTGGGGTGTGTACTCACCAAAGTTGTACTCACCTAGTTGAGGTTGCGGGGGGTCGAGTCCGACCCCCTGGCCCCCTCTTCACGAGGGTACTAGGTCACCTCCCTGAGCCGTGAGCTTTTTTCTTACCTTGTTAAAGCTATGTAGGACCCTGCCCCACTACATGTTTCCCCAAAAACTTTTCCAGTTACAACTACTTGTGGCTGAAAAAAATATTTTCCTTTAACATCCCTGGGGATTAAACTGGGGTCTTCAGTTCCCAACTGTGTCCCTTGTTACTGTGCCCAAATTTCCCCGGGAAACATCCTGTTTTGTCCCCCTTTAAATTCCCCTCAGTATTTTTTTTGCGTTATAAATGCCCCCCCAACCCTCTCCTGCCTCCAGTGTCGTCGGGTTGATTTCCCAAAACCTCTCCTCGTGGGAAACAACCCTTACACGGGGACTGTCTTGTTGCAAACCTTTGCCTTTTCTCTATTTTCTTAGTGTTTGGGGCTAGTGTGGGTTCCAAATGGTGCCGCATACTCCAATTGGGCCAACGTACACGGGTACGGTCCTAAAATGATTCCTTTTTTAAAAATGTGGGAAATGCGGTTCTGGGGTTTTTTGCTAGGCCCCCCATAGGCGCGGGCCAGTTATTTGGTTGATTTTGGCGTTCAGGAGATGTCCCCTTGGTGTTTTACTCCCCCCAAAATTTTTTTTCCTTGAGTGGGGTTTTGTAGCCCTCTGACCCCCTGGGGACTTTTTCCCCGTCGGGGCCCCTTCTTTGCCCTTCCCCAATCTTCATGCCCTTTGAAATTTGGTGGGATTGAACCCCAGGAAAATTTGCTGGACCGGGTCGCAGCCTGCCCAGACCCCTTTGTAGTTCTCCCTGGTCTTCGTCGAGTAAATTTCTCTCATCAACTTCACGTCATCTGCAAAAGGGGAAACCCTCGGGAGGTTTTTTTCCTTCCGTCATGTCGTTCACAAAATCCCAGAAACAGCATGGCCCTGGACTGACCCTGCCGGGGGCCCCCCCTGGTCACAGGTGCCCACTTTTGACACCTCGCCACGTACCATGACTCGCTTTTGTCTTCCTGAAAAAGTATTCCCCCATCCATTGGAAATGCCTTCCTTACCCGCTTGGTCCTCCCGTTTTTTTCACCCCAAACCTTTGTGTGGGAAAAGTGTTTAAACGCCCCTTTTTGCAGTCCCCGAAAAAGAATCCACCCCCCCTCTGTGTGTGTGTGGTTTTTGTGTGGGGTGTGTGTGTGTGGTGCAATAAAATCCAGTAAACGGTGATATCCCCCAGTAAAGCAGGGTTTCCCCCTGTGTGGGGCGAGGGGGTTTTGATTCCCGCTAGCATAAGTAAGGTTGTTTTTGACCGGAGGGGGGGGAGGCATATGGTTTTTGTGATTTACAAGCTGTTGGGAAAAGGGGAGCAAAATAACATTGATGAAAAGGGGGTCCCGGGGGTTAAAAGGGGGTTTGTCGGACTTTTAGTCCTGGGGGTGGAAATACATTTCCCGATTCTGAAGGAAAGATGTTATGTTAGTTTTTTTTAACTGGCAGGGGCAGGGGGGAGTGAGTGATGTGAAAGGTTTTTTTCTTTTTTGGGTCAACTGCCTATTTGGGAAAATATATTTACTTCTCGCTCTTTTTTAATAATGCTAATATTTCATGTTTTTTATATCAAAGTTTATAAGAATCTCTAAATTTCTCGTTTAAATAAAAACCCTAAAATTAGCCCTTCAATAAATTAAAATATTATTATTGATGGTAAATATTCTATAGGGAGGTGATCAATTTTCTGTATGGGAGGGGGTTTAAATTTTAAAATTTTAAAAGCTTCTAAAGATGTATATCTATGTATATTAATCCACCAAAAAAAAAACTAAGAATAATATTTTTTAAATTAGTTTTTGGCAACTATGAAATAAAAGCAAATCCGCACAAAATTACCCCACAAAACTGCTGACGGTAATCAAAGGTGTAAAAAAGTTTCACATGAATGAGAGGGAAAAGGGGTCGGTTTTGCAGTTACCGCAAACAGTAAAATTAAGAGTTCTTTAAAAGGACCTTTAGTATGCATTAAATTGGAGTTTTTGAATGTGTTGTTTTTAAAATGGGCCCCCAAAGGCCGGGACATGGCGAGGGTGGGGCTGACTTATGGGGTCCTGTTTAAAACTGTGGCACATATGGGTTCGAAAAAATTTTTTTAAACTCGCCAGACTTGAAGAGTGGGAAAACTTTGGGGGGGTCTGAGAATTTTTGTAGTCGCCTGGGGGAAAAACATCCCACTGTCGTACAGTTACTGCCCTTTCCCCCACCCGCACTTTCCCGCATTTTACCCAACCCCTCGTTACGCCCCCATATGTTGTTTTCATCCTGTGGGTTTTTTTTCCCCGGGGTTTTTCCCTTTTCTCGAAACTTGGGGTTTCCTAACGTGTAGGGTTCCGTTCATATTTACAGGCATATAATTGCATTTTTTATGACTTGTATGCTAGGGCTCTGCTTTAAAACCATAAACCAAACAACAAAAAACAAAAACAATATTTCAGCAAAACCCTTTTCCCAAAGTCCCATATCAGGGACTTATTTTGTTTTAAAAATTTAGAAGGAAATTTTTTCGGGCTTCGATGCTTAGCCTTTTTAAGATCTCTAATATTTTTTTTTAAATTCTTTTAAGTTCATTTTTTTTTTTGGGGTTTGTGAATTCCGGGGTACCCCTTTGCGTTTCACCTGTGGCAGTGATAAAAAAAAAAATAAACCACAAACTTTTCTCCAATTTTAACCCTAAGCCTTTGGAATGTATAATTTCTAAAAAAATTCACTCCCAAAAACGAAATTTGGGTACGAAAATAAATAAACTCAAAAATTTCTGAGCAGCGCGCAGCATTTCCCAAAATTTTACTCCGGGAATGATTTTCATTTCGATAGAAAGGTGTGAGCATCTCACATCTACACATTTTTGGGCAGACTTTGCGAGGTTAGCCCCAAAAGGCGGGAAAGTTAGAAAAAACCCTTTCTAACCATACAAAAAAAGAAATTTTTTTAATGGGGAAAAGACTTTGAAGATTATTTTAAATGGGAATTTGCTGGGTCCGACCAACGTGAGGCCCCCACACCCATTAAGGGGCGCTCCCCGTACATGGCCACAAAGAAAACTTCCCATGAAAACCTTTTTTTTAACACATGCCGTCCCCCCCTAGGAAAGGGCCCTAAAGAAAAAGACTACCCCATCACTCTATCTTCCAGAGGGGCGCCATTTTAAGTTCATAACTGCAAATATTCCCACCCCCTTACTTCCCACCTCCCCGGACTCAGTCCGGGTCCGTTTCCCGGGAAACCCTTTATAAATAATAACAAATTTTTAGAGTAATCGAATATGATATTCACATGAAGCCCATCTAACTCAACAGACTGACACTACACCCCTGTCAAATCCCTCATTTGAAACCCAAAGGGAAATGCAGCCATTGTACTAGTTGAATAATGTCTTTCTTGCCACATACATATGTGAGAGGAAGAAAGACATAGATCTGATTGTGTGTGCAACAGTAAGGCCACAATTACTGGGAAACACTGCTTGAATTAATCTAATGATAGTAGATTAGAGTAAGAAAGAAGGTCCTGATATATTTTATCGGTGCTTTGGATACTAAATCAAAGTAGATCTTGAAAGACAGGATAAAAAAACAAAAGACTAACATAGAGGGAAGGGGTTCCAAGATGAAGGAAAAACACTTAATAAACATACACAAATGAACAGTAGATATCTTTTAAAACGGTATTTTAATTCATAAACTTACTGAAAAGTTCAGTATCCAGTACTGAGGAGTATAGTCAACGCCTAAAATCCAGAAACCCAGCAGTGTCGTGGAGCATCCATTTAACGTCTTCAGTCCAGCATCCAGCAGTGTGGAGGAGCATCCGTTAATGCCTTGAGCCCAGCATCCAGCAGTGATGAAAGACATCCATCAACGTACATCGCCAAAACCCCGAGAAAAGTTTGCGATTCCTGGCTATAACATCACTACCAGGACTCCTCACTTCCCGAAGATTTCTTCAAGTAATATCAGGATACCTTCCAAACTTCCTCAACGAGAGCCCAGGAGGGGAAGACTAAGGAGAGATAAAGAGGTTGAGATGTTATGTTTGGGGTGGTGGTGGAGAGGCTTGGAGAAGCTTGAAATCGTGTCTGTGTTATGCTGTGATATAAAATTGTTGTAGTTTTTGCTGCTGTGCAAAACTATCACGGGGGGGGAGGGATTGAAGATAGCTCTAGGCACTGTGACGTGGTGTTTCACTCAAGACATCATAAGGAGCTTGCAATGCTGCAGAAATTATGAGTAATATGCCTATATGTGTGTGATATAAATATATATATATATATTATATATATATATTATATATATATATATATAATATATATTTTATAATATATATAATTTATATATAATTTTTAATTTATTTAAATAAGCTAATTTGTAAAAAAAATAGATTGAAAGAAGTTAATTATTTAAAAGTGGTAATTGTGTGTAAGAGAGAGAGAGTTTTAGTGATCAGTTCACCAAAGGTTTTAGAATTTTCAAAAACAGTAATCACTGGGGGCCGCATCGTATGGCTACTGTATTAAAGTAATTAAAATAATCACTAAGGAATAACTGTTGTGAATGTGGGAAAGGCCTTAATTATCTATAGGAAAGGAAGAAAACAAAATTCCTAGACGAAGTTTTAAGAAGTGAGACATAGCTGTCCGGGACACGTTGTGATACTTTAAATAATTTTGGGCTCTAATAAAGAAGAATAATTCCTTATTATAAAGTTTAGTTCCAAGTGCTGTGGTTAGAGACGATGATTATGTAAATTCTCTTCTTATAGCAAGTAAAGTGAATTTCCCGAATTTATTTACAAAAATAGTTTAATTTAGAATTATGTTGAAAAAATTTCTGCCAAAAAAAGGCCTGAACCACAGAAATATAAACTAGTAATTGCTTATCTCATTTGAATTACAAAAATACACAAGGCAAAAATTCCTAAGAGTCTCAGGTGTA
>NC_069403.1:47157522-47202522 GCF_026875155.1 Cherax quadricarinatus
CCAATCCCCCCCAAATCAGTAAAAGAGGAAACCTTCAAGTGATTCCCGAACCTCGCGTACAAAATCCACCTTCACTCTAGTGTTACTAGTTGCTGGCTTGTACACACCTACAAAACTAACCCTCCTGGCCCCCAAAACCCATCCACCCTGACAACCCTCCCACCCCCCCCCCTTCCTCCCAACCCAGGATACGCAAAGGACTGGTCTCCTTTACGCCAAAAGCCACCCCTCCTTTCAACCTCAAAGCATCACATGTAAAAAACCCTATAACCTTTCAAAAAACCAACTCACATCCTAACCTATGGTTATTTTCCCTGCAAAAAACAGACATCAATACTAAATCTCCTCAAAACCCACTCTAACCATACCCTCTTGACCTCGTTTTTAAGACCGTTTACATTGAAAGTTACACACCTGAATTTTACAAGAATGGCGGCTTACCCCTGTGCCGCTGAGGCTTACTTGGTCCTCCTTTCATAGGTCTCGGTTTCTTCTCTATCAATCCCTCGTTCCTGCCCTCCAACCCCTCCCTGTCCCTTCCCACCTAGCTTCCCATTGCCCCCCCCCCCGCCTCCCTGACTTGCCTTTGCAACCACAGCTGCCCACATCTTCTTCCCAGGCCTCTGCGCTGGTGTGAGGACCTCGTCCATTCTGAGCCCCCGCTAAATCTCTTGCGGGAGCTACCCTCTACATACATTTCTTCTGCAACCACATCTTCTTGATGGACCTCCACCACCAATTGCTCTCCTTTCGAACCTCACTCAAGTCATTCCTTACCCTGCTTCTGCCCTCCATCACCTTGTCATCACCTGACCTCACATCACTTTCCATACCAATCTCCGACTTTTCCCAAAAAAAATCCTTCAGCACAGCCTCCAAAATCCCGTCCTGAGCTGAATCTGCATTATCTAACGCCTTTTCTGACGCGATATTCCCTCCCCCCCCGTTTCCACTGGTAGTGTAACACACGCTCCAAACAACCTCTGCCCTGTCGACCTCCTCACCCCATAGGCCGAACCCCGTCTTTCCACTTCACCCGTCATAAACTCGGGGCTTCTAATGGCGTATCCACAGAGGCTGTCTCCTGACGCCTTGGCTCCTGTCTCCTGGGGCATTGTGCCACCATGTGCTCATAAGAGTCACATAAACGGCACGTCTTCCTCTGCCCCGCATAGTGTACAAAAACCTGTGTTCTATGGTTACGCAATGTAACATATGATGGTATCGGTCTCCTCAGGGTCATTTTCAGTGTGCAGGATCCTTCCGGGATCCCCTCAAAAGGGGGCCGTCCCTCCACATTCCCATGTCGTCGAGTGTACAGTTCCATAACCACTGAATACTTCTTGTAAGCTGTATGCTGTTGCCTCAAAAGGTACATTCCTTACCTTCACCCAAGTAAAATACTTAGACACATCATGCAAGCATACTTCCACTGCCGAATTGATGCTCATCCGTCGTTCTTGAAATTCATCTACGATGGTAGAGTAGAAGTCAGCCCTCATGAACTTCACGAAGACCCTTGACATTCCATTCAATGCCACGCCATACAGCTCTTCATTGGGGATGCCATAACAGTCCCTGATAATGCTTGGCAGGAGAACGTTCATCGTGTCGTTGCTTAAAGATCCTCTAACCAGCTGAATGCAGACTGTATTTATGCGTCGGTACAGTCGGTCCGCCATCTTGGTGCTAATACTATGTTTTCCTCACCAGGTGGCGTGCAAGAGAACCAGTAGAAGCGTCCTCTCTCCCCGCAGGTCGAGAGACGAATGTCAGCCCTGGTCCTAGGACTGACCCCTGTGGGACCCCGCTGGTCACAGGTGCCCACTCTGACACCTCGCCACGTACAATGAATCGCTGCTGTCTTCCTGACAAGTATTCCCTGATCCATTGTAGTGCCTTCCCTGTTGTCCCTGCTTGGTCCTCCAGTTTTTGCACTAATCTCTTGTGTGCAATTGTGTCAAACGCCTTCTTTTTTTTTTTTTTTTTTTTTTTTTTTTTTTTTTTTTTTTTAAATAAACTAAATATTACAATTTATGATAGAACTATACCAAAGACATTGGTTCCCCCAAACACCCTACTCATACACAAAGTTAATGTTACTGATTAACACAATATAAAATAGACCTTCCAAAACAAAATAAGGGGATATATAAACCCCATCAAATACTTATATATTTTCGTACATAGTGCATAATGTACATATTCAATACAATAATAAAAAAAGAGGTGTATGACAAGGCTAAATCTATCTTCAGATTAAAATATATAAGACATAACCTCACATTTTACATAAATATAAACCTCCTATATAAAATGATTCTTATAACATAGGGAAAAACCCGAAAATCACATAACTTTTGACTGTGTGATTTTACAAAAATTCATAAGGTCTACATACTCCTACAATAAACTTTACCCACATCAACCACCGTGCAAACCAATCAACCATACCTCACCAGGCTTCCAATCACACCAAGAGGGCGCACACTGAAGAGACCAACCCCTTGCCTCTCACCCCATACTCAAACGGAGTAAACGTTCAACAGTAAGTCCACGATATCCCTCCGGAAAACTAATTACCCACCTTCCCCCATATAATTGTTTGTTCCTACATGCTGTCCTATAAAAACTCGCCGCCAGCGCTTTTATCCTAATGTTCCCCTCCACCTCCCTCATCCCCCAAGAAACATACAAGTAATCAACTATTACATATCTGATAGCCCTTCCCACCTCTTTGGGTACCCCTTCCATATCTAACATTAAAGCCCTAAGGGTGATATCTTTCCCCCCCCCAATAAAAAGAAACCCTCTTTCAACCACAATCTTACACCTCCAATGCAGAACAAAAATATACTACATGAAAAGCCGTTTCAACTTCCCCACAAAAAGCGCATGACGCCTCTTTCACAAAACCCATTCGTCTTAGCACCTCTTTCCGATGCTAACGTCCCCATAAGAAATCTATATACTAATTCCCTCGCTCTTGCCGGTATTCTTAATTTACTAAATTCCACCATATCACTCTCCAATCATATGTGGGATACACTGCCATCCCTTGCATAATCCTGACGACGGCCCACACCCACTAACCGTTTTACCTTGAGTTTTTTAACATTGCATACCTTAACATAAACCGCAACATGTCTTCACACTCCACTAAGTCCCTGCCACCCCACCATTTGCGGATATCCCCATCACCCCCCACACCCGAAGACCCCTTTCCCCGCTGCCCGAATATACCTCTGCTTCACATATAGCGCCTTCACCCTAGACCCTAATGCAATCAATCCCAGTCCTCCCTGCCTTACCGCAGTCATTACTACATCTTGCCCAACCACGCCCTCCCATAGCCCCACACATACCTTAAGACCCTTCTTTGCATTTCCATAATATCCTGACTTCTTAATGGGTAAATTTCCGCCACTCCCCACACCTTACTATAAATCAGCGTATTTACCACCACAACCCTTTGATGCAAGGTTACTCCCCGGCCCTTAGACCCTCAGCCTACTCAAAGCTCTGTCCATTACCATTTCTGAATTAACCCTCCTGCTCTCCTGTGCATCTGCCAAAAACAAAATCCCACAAATCTTTAGCCTATCTACAGTTATCCAACCAAACTCCTCCCCCAAGGTCCCTCCTACCCAAGCGCCTACCTCCAACAACCGTGATTTCTGCTTATTAACTCTCATCCCCGTAGCATTCCCAAAAATCTCAATTACCCTTCCCACTTTACTTAAAACTTCTATCTCATTAAGTAAAACAGTTGTATCATCTACATAACCAACAATATTCCCCACAAAATCCCCTCTCTCCCCATCCTTCCCATCCCACCATCAACCAGAACATAGAAAGGATTCTGCATACATGCAAGAGTATTTGGGAGAGTGGACACCCCTGCCTTAAACCCCTCCCAATGCTTACTGAAATACCCAACCTACCATTTACCTGTACTTCATCGATGCCATTCTCATACAATGTCCTCACCCATCCAACCACCCTCCCTCCAAAACCCATTCTCACCATACTCTCAAACAAAAAGTCCCTATCAACATAATCAAAGCTTTCTCCCAATCCAGACCTAGAATACCTCCCCTTACTACTACCCTCAAGGAATCCCGAATACGTCCATGACCTACCCGCATACTCCTCCCGATACCCAAAATTTTCCCCCATGTATCAACCGACCCCATGACCTTCTTCAGTCTATTACCCAAAATTTTCGCAAAAACCTTGTAATCTGCACACATCAAAGATATTGCTCGGTAAGCACTCAACTCTTACCCCCCTCTTCTTTGGGACCAAAAATAGAAAACCCGTAAATTTGCGATGTGCCCAACTTCCACTAGTTAACATATGATCCAATAGCCTAACAAAGCACTGCCTAATACACCCCCAATGTGCTCTATAAAAATCATTTGGTATACCGTTTTATCCCTGGTGTTTTCCCGGTACTCATCCGAAAACTGCCTCTTCCCCCCTCAACCTCACTTATACCAACCTCCAACCCCACTCTATCCTGCTCACTTAAAATGCTATGGAACCCCCCTTCAAAAATACCCTCCCAGGAACCCCCCCCCCTCCAACTCCATTTCTCCCTAAACCAACTATCACATAGAGACTCATACTTTCAGTATTGGATAGGACTCGGACCCACTGGATACCCTCCCACCCCAGGGCTTGTCTCCAATTGTAAATGGTGGTTTTCATCTGTCGGTCCCTAAATTTACGTAAACAAACCCAGACGGCTTAAACACCCCACAATACATCCTCTAAACCCCGCCCTAACCCTAATTGCATCAAACCTATCATTGTGTATTTCAGCGATCCTACTCCTCAGACTGTCCATGTCATCCCTCATACCACCTCCCCCAACATAAACAATCTTGCAACTGTCCCTCCAGATAATTTTGCAAACCCAAAACGCCACCTCGCCCCTTCCCCTCCCCTAACCTTAAAAAAAATTTGCTATTCCCGGTTTTGCCTGCATTTCCCACCAATCTAACAGATCTATCTCCCTGTCCCTAGCCTCCCAAAAAGGCACCACCAATCACTGAAAAAAAGGCCCCCCCCACCTCCTCCTTAAGAAGCCTTACATTTAATTTCCAGTACCCCGAATAAATACGCACCACTCCATCCCACATCAAATCTGCTATTACCGCCCTGTGATCCGAAAACCCCCCATCGAAGGTTTGCACCCCCACAACATCTATACCCTGCTTAATATAAATTCTGTCCCAATCGCGCTTCATATCCCTACGGACGAACGTGTGCTCCACTAGGGATCCCCCCCCCCACCACATCAACAACCCCAATATCTCGCAATAAAATCCCTCAGCACACTCAGCACACAACCCGCCCTCTCGGTTCGACATCACCACTCCTAATCACACAATTCCAAACACCCTATTACTGTTATAGCAGGGAAACCTCTCCAAGTGATACAGCAATACCCTCTTGACAAAAAAACTACTTTTTACCCTGGTATTGCTGTTGCTGGGATGTAAACTCCTACAAAACTAGCTCGACTCTCACCCAGACACCATCCCCCCCCCACACCCTCCCCCCCCCCCCCTCTTCCCAGCCGATGACACGCAAGGGGCTGGTCTCCTTTATCGCCACTGCTACCCCACCTTTCAATTGCAAACCACTGGTAACATACATCCGATATCCTTTTAACCGCAACACACAACCAGCCCTATGATTTGCTCTTTCAAAAAGCAAATATCTACATCAAACCGCCGTAAAAAAACCCCTCCAACCAAACTTTCTTAAACCTCAGTCTTAAGTCCATTGACATTAAGCGTGGGCACTTCTGAAAATTATAGAAGTGGCGGCTTTCCCCTATGCCGCTGGGATTTACTCGCTGCACTTTTCACATTGCGTATTCCCTTACCACTCGAGTTATCCTGTGCAATCACTTCCCCCCTCCCTTTCCCAATTTGCAACTCAGGCACACCTCTACCACTATGTGTCCTCGGCTCCACAACCGCTGCCCATGACTTCTTCCCCGGCCTCTGCCCTGGGTAATGACCTCATCTATCTCTGATGCCGCAGTTCGTTTCCTAGAACTCACACTTACACACATATCACCCTCAGACAATTCCTCCTGGTGTACCTCCACGGCCACCACATGCTCCCGCCCAATCTTTTCTCAAGTCTTCCTCAAAAAATTTGTTGCCCTCCAAAGTTCCAGCTTCACATGAACTGAGGACACCTTTTGCACAGGGTTCCTCCTCATCCAAAAAATCCCTTTATCACACTGCCAATAACCCATCCTGGATTGAAGCTTCCTGGACGAAAGTTCCTCAGATTCACCTTCAACTCCCCCGACGCCCCGGGGAGTGACACTGTCTCCGCCGCCGCCACCTCCCGGTCGACCTCTCGCTCCAGAGGTCATTCCTCCGGGCCCCCCGAGGCATCAGAGCGCAGGCACCAAATTACACGACTGTTGAATCACAATTGGAGTGTCGAGAATTCGAGAAGCCCGCCTCCTAGGACACTGGGGTGCCATGTGCTCATAAAAGCTCATAGACGACATGTTTTCCTTTGCCCAGCATAGTACACATAAACCTGTGTTCTACAACCGATCATCGTAACATAGGATGGTATAGGCCTTGTTAAGGTCATTTTAAGGGTGTAAGAACCTTCCGGGATTCCTTCATATGGACCATCCCTCCCACCCCCATTGTTGCAGAATGCACTGTCCCATAACTTCGAAAAACTCCTGCAGGCCATAAGCCGTAGCCTCGAAGGGTACATTCCGTACCTTCACCCATGTGAAGTACTTAGAGACGTCATGTAACACAACATCCATCGTGAATTCACACTCATGCGTTGTTCCTGTAATGCTCGACAATTCTTGTGTAGTAATCGACTCGTAGAAATTTCACAAAGATTCTTGTTAAACCATTAAGGGCGACGCCATACAATTCCTCGTTGGGAATACCATATGTATCCCTGATGATGTTAGGGAGAAGGACGTTCATCGTATCTCCACTTAACGTACCACGAACCAGCTCTATGCAGATAGTATTCACTCTCCGTACTGTATGTTCCGCCATGTTGATATCCCAATGAGCAGCGCACGTCCTCACTACTCAATGGTTGTTGCTGAACTAAGGTAGCTCGCCTGAAGACAGCAGAGGGGTGCCGAGACAACCTCACTCCACCGTGGTCAGGCAGCGAATGAATCGCTGCTGTCTTCCTGACAAGTATTCCCTGATCCATTGTAGTGCCTTCCCTGTTGTCCCTGCTTGGTCCTCCAGTTTTTGCACTAATCTCTTGTGTGGAATTGTGTCAAACGCCTTCTTGCAGTCCAAGAATATGCAATCCACCCACCGCTCTCTCTCTCTTGTCTTACTGCTGTCACCATGTCATAGAACTCCAGTAGGTTTGTGACACAGGATTTCCCGTCCCTGAAACCATGTTGGCTGCTGTTGATGAGATCATTCCTTTCTAGGTGTTCCACCACTCTTCTCCTGATAATCTTCTCCATGATTTTGCATACTGTAGGGGAGAGTTCGTCACAACCATTGAGAAGTGAGGACGTGCGCTGCTCATTTACCAACATGGCGCTGCAGAGCTACAGACGCATCAACACTGTTTGCGTTGAGTTGACCCGTGGGGCTGTCACTGGAGCCACGATGGACTTGTTACTACCGGCGATTATCCGTGATACCTACGGTATCGCAAATGAAGAGATATGTGGTGTAGCACTTAATGGACGACACGGATCTTCGTTAAAATGACGTCAGCAAATGTTTATGAAGCGGTGGTGGAAAAGTATCAAGAGACCATTATAGCCGTCAATTCAGCTGTATCAGTACGTCTACATGATGTATCACGACACTACACATGGGTTAAAATAAGGAATGTGCCTTTTGAGGCGAATGAATTTGTTTAAAAGATGAACTACGTAATTATGGTACGGTTCATATGGCCTCTGCAGGTCGGTGGGCCGCTGGACCTTATGCTGGAAGTTTGGAGGGAACATATATTCAGTCAAAATGACCTTACGCCATCCCATACCGTCCTATATTATGTTGCAAGCATTTCGAACTCAAGTATATGTAACATATGCGGGGCAACGTCGTACGTGTCGGCTGTGTGGATCGTATGACCACATAGCGGCACAGTGTGATAAGCGTCGTGGGAATCTCCAAATATCGCAACAGCAACAACCGGAAGAAGTCGAGGAAGTGGAGGGACGAGAACAGTCTTATGCTCACCCGTCTCGACAACGGACATCTTGGAGTGAAGGGTAAAAAAGCGCAGGAGAAGGCTTTGGAGGATGCAAAACAGCGAGAAGAATCACCATCACTGGATATAAATAAAGTATTTGAAGAGACTCTGCCCACTATGGGGGACGAGGATGTAGCGGCGTCTTTAGTGAAGGCACTGGATGTATTGTTAGACGAGTCGATCGTCAACCGTGTGGAGGAACCAGGTGCAAATTTGGGATCGGTTGAGCATCATGGTGAGGCGACGGATAAAGCATTGAGTCTGGGGTGTCGCATGGCATGATGGTAAATATAGCAGAAGTGGAGGTGCATCATGATAGTACTAAAGAAATCCCAATGCAGGTGGAGGGTAGGACGCGAAAGCGAACTGCGACCCCACCAGACTCAGACGACGTTGCTTACTCCTGCCCAAAGGCCAGGGAAAAAGTCTTGGGCGGATGTACAGAGGAAAGGGAACAGTGAATCCACGAAACAAGAGTTTATCAAGGTGATTCCCAAAAAAGGGAGAGGGATAGAGGTGTAAAATGTATAAGTGAAAAGTCTATACCTAGAACCAAAGGAAAATCCCATTAATTGACTTTAAGGTTTTGACAATAAATATTAACGGTTGAGATCTGAGCGGAAGCGAAAGTGGTTTAATGATTTTTTGGTGCGTCTAGATGTGGATGTGGTATTTATCAAGAACACAATTACAGAATTGGATATGAGGTTGGAATTAGAGGGTTTACGATGTGTATATGGAATATGCGACGAGGTTAAAAGGAGGCGTCGCCATTCTGGTAAAGGAAAATAGCCCGTTTGTAGTACGCCATAGTGAAAGGGGGAGGGGAGAGTGATTAGGGTGGATGGTTTATGGGTGTAGAGTACATATAAGTTTTGTAGGTGTATATGGGCCGGCCGAGGGAGATGCACGACTTAAAACTCATTTGTACAAGATTTTAGTATATCATCTACGTAGTTTACCAAATGTAGCGATAATAGGGGGAGACTGGAATTGTGTAATACGACGAAAAGATGTGGAGCCTCGAGGAGCGGGTTGTTGCTTGGGTTCCTGGGAGATTTATTGACGAGTGTGGGTTTAATGGATGTGTGTGGGGGGGGTGGCAATGTGGAGCATACTTTCATTAGAAGAGATTATGCGGGGAGATTAGATAGAATGTACGTGTCTAGTGCGGGTTACAGTGCGGAGAGTGAGTGTGATAAATGTGGTTTTTTCGGATCATAGAGGAGTTGTAATGGATGTAGATATTGAGGGTGTGCCTAGAAGGGGTCCGTCATTTTGGAAATTAAATGTAAAGTTATTGAAGAGAGAGGAAAGTCGTTTGTCTTTTGGGCATATGTGGGAACGCCTTGTGGTTGAAGCACCTGGAGATGTGGCTTTGGTTATTGGTGGGAAATGATAGCCAAAAAGCGAATTAAGGAATTTTATATTGTCAGGGAGTGAGATATAATCAGTTACAGTATGGTTTCCAACGATATTTAGAGGGGCAGTTGCGCGACTGCTATGTACAAGCGAATGCTAATTATCCTGTTACAGAAATTGAACGAATTAAGGAGCAACTACGTAATTTACCAAACGAAAGGTTGATGGGAAAGGCTTAAGGGTGGAATCGAAGAGGTTTGTGTGGGAGATCGGCCGTCGGCGTGTGTGTTGAGGAATCAACACAGACGTCGCAAAGCAATGGAGTTAATGGGGTTGAATGTCCAGGTAGGTATGCAGGGGTTTTAAGAGTGAATCAGGTGTTGACGACGACGGAGGGTATGAGTGGGTATATTGATGCTTGGGTTAAATTGAAAACGCAAAGTGTTGGAATAAGTGAAATTGCATTGCAGTCAATCGGTAGGTTTGTGCGTTGTGAGCTGGAGGAGCATGATGTTTGATGTTGGGAGGGCCGATAACGGAGTGTGAGACTTGGGAGGCTTTATCTGGGGCGCATTTGGGTAAGGCGCCAGGAATAGATGGGTTGCCCAGCGACTTTTATATTCAAAATTGGAACGTTTTAAAGGGGTTTTTGGTACGTTTATTCAATATCATGAAGCGGGATGGGGTTTTAGGGGAACAACAAAGGTTGGCTGTGGTCGTCCTAGTTCCTAAAGGCGAGCCATTAACGGTTAAAGATTATCGTGCAATCTCGTTATTATGTGGGGACTATAAAATTTTTGGAAGGATCTTGGCCAACAGAATAAAAAAAGTCTGGGCAAAGTGATTGACAAGGGACAATATGGGGTGCCGGGCAGGTCTATGTATGAAGGTCACGGTATATTAGAAGTTTTATTGAAGAAAGAGTAAGATTGGGAGATGGGGGGGTATTGGCTATAGATTGGGAGGCGGCATATGATAGTGTGGAACGGGAGACGTTATGGAAGATAATGAGATGGCAGGGGTTTGGGGCGGAAATTATATCATGGGCCAAATTAATGTATCAAGAGGCATCTTTGCGTGTGCAGGTGAATGGGAGGTTGGGAGATCGGATTCAGATGGGAAGGGTTTGCGTCAAGGTTTGTCCCTTTCACAAATTTTTTTGCTTGTTTTCAAGATCCCTTTTATAGAGGGATAAGGGTTTTATTGGAAGCAAATGGGATGAGTAATGTAAGGGGTGGGGGAGCGGGCATTGTTGGATATGTCGACGACACGACGATTTTGGTGAGAGAAAACATGGATTTGATTCGGGAAAGAAAAGTTAGTGAAAGTTTTTTGAAAAGGCTACTGGCATGACGATCAACATGGGGAAAACAAAGTATTGAATCTTGGAAAAGGGTCGCGTAAAGGAAGGAATGGTAGCTGAAAGTGAAAGGGGGGACCAAATTAAAGATATTGGGTTTCGTTTTTATGTAAATGAATATCAAGCAGCACAACAAAATAAATTCCGTGCGTATCGTGATAGTGTTCTGAAGCGTCTTAGTGGGTTGAGAGCTGCAAATTTTAAAGTTTGCAACAAAGGGTGATAACAACGAATGTGTTTAAAAATAATAGTAAACAATGGGCAGTTACGGTAATATTTCCGATACTTCGTTGTGAATTAAAAAGGTTACAAAAAGTGTTTTTAGATTCATTTGGGGAACAGGGAGCGAATGGTTAAGTAGAGCGGTTGTCACACTCCCGGTTGGCCGATCATTCGTCTCTCGACCACTGGGAAGAGAGGACGCTTCTTGAGTCTCCCTACACGCCACCTGGTGGTGACTGCGGAACTTAGAAAACCAACATGGCGGATCGTATCAACGGGAGAGTGAATACTGCCCTGTATTGAATTAGTACGAGGAACGTTAAGCAGTGCGACGATGCATGTACTGTTATCGGCCATCATTAGAGACGTCTACGGGATATCGAACGATGAATTGTATGGTGTGGCCCTAAATGGAATGTCAAGGGTTTTTGTGAAGTTTACAAGAGCCGGCTTTTACTCCAGGATTGTGGATGAATTCCAGGAAAGGAGGATGAGTGTTAATTCAGCAGAAAGGGGTGTGTTACATGATGTTTTCGAAATATTACACATGGGTAAAAGGTGCGTAATGTACCATTTGGGGCAACGTCGTAGGGCCCATTCAGGAAGCCTTCAGCGATTATGGAACTGTTTCATACGGCTAATATGGGGGTGTGGAGGGAGGGGCCGTTTAAAGGGGCTGCCCGAGGGGTCCTGCACCCTGAAGATGTCATTGAGGCGGCCAATACCCTCGTATGTAACGCTGACAAACTATAGGACCCAGGTATTTGTCCACTATGCGGGGCAGGGGAAAAACTTGGCCGATTATTGATTCTTATGAGCACATGGCGGCGCAGTGTCCTCGCAGGCAAGCCCTGGGATGGCTTTTATCGTGGAGGGTGGATCAGAAAACCGTGCACTGTGGATGTGGAGTTGGGGTAGCAGATGGACAGAAGACGAATCCTGGAGTGGGGAGGTGGACAAGGTGGAAGAGGTGATGGGGACGTGTGTTACCTCCCGGAGGTGACAGGGAGAGCCCCCATCGCCTGAGGGAAGGGTGGACGTGGAGGAGTCTACCCAGGAGAGGATGTTGGAAGCAGTGCTGCAGGAGTTCTTGGATGAGCCGGTGGACGGGAGGACGGACCCGAGAAGTTAAGTGAGGTGCAGCTGATGGATAAGCAGCAGGGACAGGTCGAGGATTCGAGAATGACAGAGTGGACACGGAATGGTGGTGGAAGTCCATCGGGAGGACTCGCATGAGGTAATATGTGTGTGAGTGAGGCTCACGCAAACGGACGGCGGGTCCCTTTGGACGTTGATGGGGTTTTTTAACACCTGGGCAGAGACCTGGGAAGAAGTCATGGGTAGATGTGGGGGAGAAGGCACCCAGGGGAGGGGGTGGCCGGGGAAAGCTCGGTGGGGGAGGGAAAGGGGGGGGTTTGGGTGGACGGGTTAGGAAACATGATAAAAATGGTATGGGTACCATGAAAGGCAAAATTGAGTAAGCCACAGCGGCATAGAGGTAAGCCGCCTTTTCTGGGAAGTTCAAGTGTGTCAAAAATAAATGTAAATGGTTTTTAATCTGAGGTCAAAAGGGTTTGGTTAGAATGGTTTTTACGAAGGTTTGATGTAGTTTGTATGTTTTTTGCAGGAGCATAACCATGGGTTAGGGTGTGAATTGCGTTTGCGGGTTATAACCTATTTGTCAGTAATGCTTGCAATTAAAAGGGGGGGTGGCAGTGCTGTAAAGGAACCAGCCCATTGCGTGTCAGGGGTTGGGAGGGGGGGGGAGGGGGGAGGGTCGTGGGTAGATGGGCACTGGGGGTGGGGGGGAGAAATGTTTCATTGGAGTTTATATGCCGGCTGCAACAATGTTAGAGTAAAAGTTGATTTTGTCGTGATTGTTTTGATGTATTATTTGCGGGGTCTACCTTCCATAACTGTTCTTGGGGTGACTGGAACTGTGTGATTAGGTATGGGATGTCTCACCGGGGGGGGGCGGATGTGTCTTGGGTGCGCTAAGGATGTGTTAAGGGATGTAGGAGTTGTCGATGTGGTGGGGGGGGGAGAAATGGGGTGGAGCACACGTTCAGGCGTGGAAATTATGAGGCGGGGTTAGATAGGATATATGTAATGAAGGGATAGGTGTGGAGAGGGTGAGAGCTTTCGATGTCGGTTTTTCGGATCATAGGGCGGTGATAGCTGATCTGCGGGGGGATGGTTATAGTACGTTAATGCGGGGTATTGGAAATTGAATTGAGGCTACTGCAGGAGGGGGATGTTGGCTCTTCCTTTGAGGAATGGTGGACACATTTCTGGGATGGCAGGGATGGTGAGATGGATTTGCTTGACGGGTGGGAGGTGAGGGCTAAGATAGGAATTGCAGAGTTTTTCAGGGCACGGGGTAGGGAACGGGCACGGTGGCGGTATGGTTTGCAAAACATCTGGAGGGAAAAACTGAATGCTTTTTTACGAGGGGGGGGGTGGGGAAGGTATGAGAGGGGATGGGGAGGGTTTAAGTGTGGATTGCAGAGTTACATAATGACGGGTTTTTAACGCAAGTTAGAGTTAGAGCGGGGTAGAGGGTGTTAAAGGGTGACAACCGTCAGGTTAAGTTTTTGCGAAAATTTAGGAAAGGCAAATGGTGACTACCATAGCGCACATAGTGGTCGCTGCAGGGGGGGGGAGGTTATGTGGAGGTCAAGGGCCCTTTTACTAACACGGACAGCATTAGTGTTTATGCAGTTTATTGGTTTGGGGAGAAATGGAGGAGAAAGAGGTGATGCAAGTGAGAAGGTTTTTGGGGGATATGCAGAGTAATATTGATTAGGAAAAACAGGAACAAGAATGCTGGAGGGGAGTATTAGTGAGGAGGGGTGGAGGAGGCGGTTTACGGGATGATTTCAGGGTAAGACGCCGGGCATAGATGGAATACCGAATGATTTTTTATAGAGTTTATTGGGAGTGTATTAGGCATGGTTAGTGGAAGTCTTGAATTATATGTGGCGCAGTGGAGGAGGGGGAAAAACACGAAAAACCGGGACGTTGTGTTAGTGCCGAAAAAAAAGGGAAAGGGGAAAGTACTGAGTGATTATAGAGCGATATCCTTAATGTGTGCTGATTAAAAAAATTTATGCTAAAATTCGGGGCAATAGACTGAAGAAGGTCCTGGGAAATCAGTGATACAGGGGGGACAGTTTGGCATTCCGGGAAGAAGTATGAGGGACGGACATAGTCAACATAAGGGATTTTATTGAGGACTGCCCCGGGAGGGGGAATACTTGGTTTAGATTGGGCAAATGCGAAATGATTGTGTGAATAGGGATTTCTTAAAAGTTGTTTGGAACAGTTGGGTTTGGGGGAGAAGGTGGTGAGATGGGTGCAAACCTTGTATGAGGGAGCAGTTATTAGGGTACAGATTAATGGTAAGTTGGGGGACCCAGTACTGATGGAGAGAGGTTTGAGGCAGGCTGTCCACTCCTCAGTTTTTTGTTTGCCTTTTGTACAGAATCCATTTTATGGCTGGTGGATGAGGTGATGAATGAACAGGGGATTAGGGGGGGGGCGGGGGGGATTGTGGGGTACGTAGATGATACTACTGTGCTGGAAAGGCATGAGGAAGATCTAAGGAAAGTTGGGGGAATCATTCAGATTTTGGGGCCGCTAGGGGTATGAGAGTTAATTTAATGAAGTCGAGACTTTTAGAGGTGGGGGATTGGGTGGGAGGGAGTTTGGGGGGAGGGTTGGGATGGTCAGTAGTGGACAGAATTAAAGGGTTTTTGTGGAATTTGGTACATGGCGGAAGTGCAGGAGAGTAGGAAGATAAATTCGGAATTAGTTACGAGCAGGGTTTTGGGTAGGCTAGGAGGCTTAAGGCAGGGACGTAACATTACAGCAGAGAGTTTTAGTGGTCAACTCTCTGGTGTACAGAAAAGGTGTGGGAGTGGCTGAGGTGTTCCCTTTAAGACAAAAGATATTGCAGAAATCCAGAGGAAGGTTCTAAGGTATGTGTGGGGGTTTGGGAGGGCATGGTTGAGCAAGGACGGGTGATGAGGGAGAGGAGACGTGGGGGTCTGGCCTGATGTCATTGGGTCATAGAGTAATGGCTTTATATATTAAACAAAGATATATACGGACTGGGGGAACAGAGGTGTCAGGGTAGGTAGGGTAATGGAGGATGCACGAAGATGGTGGTGTGGAAAGGGGTTTGAGGTATTGTAGGACATGTTGAGGGTTTATTACATGTTAAACAGGTTGTCCACGTTAAAGGTCAAACGAATGGTGGGTGCTGTGGTGGGCAAGGTGTTTTACAGGGGCTTGCTGTATACCAACATATGACTGGATAGGCATATTGGGGGAAGTTTGGGTGCTTAGAAACCAGCAAGGGTACGAGAGTTAGTAAAATCGGTTTCTGATGGGAATATTGGCCTCTAGGGATGTGTTTGTATAAAATGGGTCTTGTGAGAGAGGACTCATGGCTTCATTGTGGGACACGAAAAAGGCTTTTCTGCGGTATTTTTTTTGTCCCTCTTTGGAGGGGTGAGGTTATGGGTGGTGAGGAGTTTTTCAGACTTTTGGGGGGGGGGCAATGGCCATTCCTAAGGGCCCTTTAATGTTGGATGTAACCGGGTGCCGGGGGATGTGGGTAGAGCCTTAATGTATGTTATGACGGATTATTTACATGTATCTTGGGGATGAGGGGGGTTAGGGGAGAGTTGAGGATAAAAGCGTTAGCAGCGAGATTTTATAGAACTATGTGTAGGAATAGGGAAGTCTATGGGGGAGGTGGGTAGTTAGCTTCTCGGAGGGTTTCCGGAATCTCACTGTGGGGGGCCTCCTCCTCATGAACCCAGAGGGCGGGGAAAGGGTTGGTCTCCTACCCGGGGGACATGAGGGTGAGTTGGTTTAGGCTTCTTTGTAGTGTGGAGGTGGGAGGGTTTATAAATAGAGTGGAAGGGAGATGAATGAGGATTTGGATCTATGGTTATGTTCACTGCATACAGGGATAACCTTAATTAAAACCATGATGACTAAACCTTGGAAAAAAAAAAAAAAAAAAAAAAAAAAAAAAAAAATTATTTGTTTATATATTATCTTTTAGACTGTTTATAAAAAAAAAAAAAAAAAAAAAAAAAAAAAAAAAAAAAAAAAAAAAAAAAAAAAAAAAAAACAGCAATGATGTACTAGTGTTTCAAATAGGGAGATAAGGTTTTCATGTCCTGTAACTAGACAGTTTTGATACCTTATGTTAGGATTTTGTTAGTTGTATAGGTTGATACTTGCGTATATGATGTTATGTCCCTTTCTTGAGGGTGTTTCCTGCCCATGTTTATTGGGAGTTTCATTGTGATATGTACCAATGTAATGTTTATTGTCGGCTTTGGTTGCCTAATGTTTAAATTAATGTTCTTATAATTTTAATTTTTGTATGTTAAATATTATTTATTGTGCACTTTGTGCAAGGGGTCTAATTGACAGAGTTGTGGGGGGTTTATGTGGACACAGACATAAAATTTTGAGTTTTGGTTTTTTCTAATTTTTTTGTTCGGTGCGGAGCTCCTCGCTCTTTATTATGTTAAGAGTTTCCTGCTATTAGCGGAAGTATTATGTGGTATGTCTTTGTAATTTATTGTAGGGGTTTGGGTTTGCCTTTTTTTAATTATTGTAATGTATGATTTTATCCTTCGTATGCTGCATCATATCAACTGTGTACTTTGTGCAAGGAGGTTTTACTGTACTGTATAATAGGCATGATTTGTAGGTTTAGAATTTGTTGATGTTTTTTCTGAGCAGGTGTTATCCTGTTCGTTTCATTGTTCGGTGATGGTATATTCTTTAATACAATATGAATGTAACACTTGTGGGATGCTATGGGTTGATGGTAGGGCATTGTATTTTCAAACGGTTAATAATTGTGTTCTTTTATTTATTTATATCTTGTACTGTGTCCTTTTAAATAAAAATATAAAAAAAAAAAAAAAAAAAAAAAAAAAAATCTCGTTATTATGTGGGGACTATAAAATTTTTGGAAGGATCTTGGCCAACAAAAAAAAAATTCCTGGGCAAAGTGATTGAAAGGGACAATATGGGTCCGGCAGGGCTATGTATGAAGGTCACGTATGATTAAATTTTATTGAAGGAAAGAGTAAGATTGGGAGATGGGGGGGTATTGGCTATAGATTGGGAGGCGGCATATGATAGTGTGGAACGGGAGACGTTATGGAAGATAATGAGATGGCAGGGTTTGGGCGGAAATTATATCATGGGCCAAAAATTAATGTATCAGAGGCCTTGGGGTTTGCAGGTGAATGGGGGTTGGAATCGATTCAGTTTGGGAAGGGGTTTGCGTCAAGGTTGTCCCCTTTCACAAATTTTTTTTGCTTGTTTCAAAGATCCCTTTTATAGAGGGATAGGGTTTTATTGGAAGCAAAATGGATGAGTAATGTAAGGGGTGGGGAGCGGGCATTGTTGGATATGTCAGACACGACATTTTTGGGTGAGAGAAAACAGGATTTGGGTTCGGTAGAAAAGTTAGTGAAGTTTTGAAAAGGCTACTGGCATGCGATCAACATGAGGAAAACAACAGTATTGAATCTTGGAAAGGGTCGCGTGAGGAAGTAATGGGAGCTGAAAGTGGGAAAGGGTGGACCAAATAAAAGATATGTGGATCGTTATGTAAATGATAAACAATCACACAACAAATTAATTCCGTGCGTATGTTTATAGTGTTCAGAGCGCTAGTGGGTTTTAGAGCTGCTAAATTTAAATTTGCAACAAAAGGGTGATAACAACGAATGTGCTATTATATAGAAACTATGGCATTACGGTTAAAATTTCCGATTTTCTTTCGTTGTGAATTAAAAAGTTACAAAAGTGTTTTTAGATTCATTTGGGGAAAAGGGAGAGAATGGTTAATAGAGCGGTTGTCACACCCGGTTGGCCCGTGGAGGCTGGTCTTATAGATGTCGAAAAGAGGATAAAAAAGTATGTATTTAAAACAATTTGTTATAAGCGGGAGGAGGGCAAAGAAGACTCTTTTAGGATACTCAGGATATGCGACGGTGGTGGGGGTCGGGAGTTCATGATAGGGAGGCAATGTTACGGTCTTTCATAAAACGTGAGGATCACCACAAATTAAATGAAAATCCTTGATAGGGCAGATGGGAAGGCTCTGGGTTTTGCGGCGGTAGAGGAGTTATCGAGTATGATTTTGGGATAAAATTTGGGGGCGTTTAAATAAATTGCGTTTAAAAAACCCAAACAGAGAAGATGTATAGATTTTTTCTAATCTTGCCGTCAGGAATGGTTTATTCATAAGAGTACGAAGGATGGGGAATCAGGGGTTTGGAGGATTGGGGACTATTTATCATACGGTTATTTTTTCGTGTATTGAAATTTTAAGGGTTTGGGTGGGGAAAGTTTTAAGGGTTTGTGGGGGGGGGGGTTTTCAGGGTTTTAGGGGTTTTAAATTTAGTTTTTCGGGTAATAAAGGGGGAGAATCATTGGGGATTGATTCGGGTTAAAAAAACATAAAGTGGGCGAGGGAGGGGGACGGCGTGCAAAATAATGCGCCAACTTTTTTTTAGGACACAGTGTAAAATAAAGGGGGTTTTGGAAGGGGGGTGGGAGAAGATTTTAGTGAGGGTTATCGAAAATTTCACATTTAAAGGGATTTAGGGGTTTGCAAAATGGTAAAGGATACGACGGGCTATTTTTCCTGACTTGGGGGTGAGCATGGAGAGCTTTTATATGGATGTATAAATGAGTTTTGATATCTAAGGGGGTATTATTACCCCCGGGTTTTCAAGAAAACACAATATTCATTGAGGAAGGGGTTTAGCACTACGATTGCAATTTTTTTCGTATAAATCATTTCAAGGGGCTTTAGATGAAAATTTTCATGAGACTAAAAATGTGGGATAGGAGTCTTTTCTGTTTATTTAATTGAAATGGTAAAAAGTGTTTCCTGCGTATAGCAATTGGTTTTTTATTTTTTATATTTTATGCTGTGTAAGGTGCTTTTCAGAATTTTATAAAAATGTAACTAGTTTGCATTTTTTTTCTTTGTTTTGCTGAGATTAAAATATCACATCTAGTTTTTGTTTTGGTTATTTGGGATTTTTTATTGTGACTTTAGTATTACCCCTTTTCCTTTTTTGAATAGTAAATACCTATGTATGTTAAATCCGTGATAATCGCCAATATTAAGTTTTGATATCGGGGTGCTTTTTAAACCCCTGAGATCTTAGAATTAGTCTTGCATACGTTGTTGACAGGCAAAAACCCCTCACCTAGTTTGCCTGATTAGCCCATGTATTTAAATGTTGTGCTTGTGTGGTCTTTGTGGGGTTTTTGTTTTTTTTTATCTCTGTTTTATTGTACAATCTTCAAAATTTTCCCAGTTTTTTGATGTTTGGTAATTGTAACCTTTTTGAGAGTTCTTTAAAAAATAAAGCAATCCCACTGTAAGTTGTGTTGTGTGATGTTTAAATCACTGTAATATACGGTGTTTGTGTGTGAGTGAAAAATACAATTAACATAAGGGTGGGGTGGTGGAGTGTGTATTCCACTGTACTGTAGGTGTCTTATTAGGTCTCGGTTAATGCGATTCTAGTGCTAATTTTTTTGTCTGGTACTTTTAATATATTTGTCATTTTTTATACACGTTTAAATAAAATAAAAAAAAAAAAAAAAAACTTTTGGGGCCCCCCCCGGCCAAACTAGCGTTAAAATTTTAACCTCCGGCCCGCAGTACCCTGGTACTCATAAAAACCCAAAATGGGGGGGGACTCTGAGCCGGCCTTAAGCGTAAGTTCCTGGGCCTGGGTGCGCATCTAAGCATAGGACCTGACCACCTAAGGTACAGTCTACTGGCTTTGCAACATATGTACCTAAACCCGGTACCCCACCTAAGCAAAAGGTACCTGACCCCCTAATCGTAAATATGGCTTCAACAAATACCTGAACTTCTCGGGGTACACATCTACGCGTAGTACCACCACCTAATCGACCTATCTACTGCGTTAGAAAACCGCTCACCGAGCCACTTAGTCTGTTGGCCTCATTACTGACGGCCGCATTCAGGAGCTTGAGCTGGTGTTGGATGGGGTGTTCAACCGGCTTGGAAGGATTTATTGGACCCCGGGTGATGTTGGGACCACCGTCTACGCTATCAAGGGGCCCGAATCATCAGATGCGTTTGTGGGAATTACTGAAAAAAAGGTTGGATGTTACACTGAACGGGGCCCGGGGCCGTAGTGTGACATTAGGGACGTTGATGGGTGGAACACTGAGTTTCACAGGACCGTAGTGGAACACTGAGATAATGGGGTGTCGTGTGACCAAAGAGGCCTGGTTGTAGGTACACTAAATAGTAAAAGTGATGGCCCCCGCCCGGAAAGTTCGTGAGAAGCAGTTGATTTAATTTATTAACAAATGTTTTTTTAAAATTTATTTTTTTAGCAATATATAAATTATAAAATAATATATATATATATATATATATTTTTAAAAAGTGACCAGAATGCAAAAATTTGTACCCTGTGTAGGGTTATGAATTTATTATTTTAGAAAAATCAATTATAATTTATTATAGTAAATGTACAATTATCATATTTCAAACCTCTAGCCCGAAGAAATTTTGTTTTTTTATATTATTTTAAAAGTTTAATTTATTTTTGTGTATCTATTATCCCGAACTTTTTAAAAAAGGTTAAATCTTACTATCTTATTTTAAAAATTACTTTTTTTGTAATACATACTTCTGTAGTGATGTCAGTGACACGGGTCGTATTTAAATGCTTATGTCTTGTCTTTTTTAAACTTGTTGGGGAACTTTGGGGGAAAAGAAGGACAGGGGGATAAACGGGAAGATAGTAAAACGTACAAAATATTAAAGGGAATTTTTTGGGTAAATTTTGTTCAAATTTTTGGAGAGTCAAAACGGGTTCTGGGGGGAAAAAACTGAAATTGAAAAAACATGAGGGAAGGGGGAGCTGGAAGTAATATTCATTTTTTAAAAATTAGGAAGTGGAACATTTTAAATTTGGAAGGTGAAGCAGGATCCATACATAGCTTTAAGAAGGGGTACAAAAGGGCTCTCGAAGCCACACAATACTCAAACACAACCACACACAACAAACAGTCATCAAAGTTTCGGGAAACGCGAAAGGGGAATTGCAACTCTGTGAGTTTAGTTTGAAAAAACAAATCTAAACAGTCAAAATAACATGGGGGAGTTGATGCAACAAGCCCTTACCCACTCAATACGTACATTGAGGCGCTAACCATCCCAGCACATCAATACACACAGCCCACACCAACCTTAAAGGGGAAGGGATGGGGGGGGTTTTAACGAGGGTTGGTACTAGTGATGGTCCTTTTTTTAAAGGGAACGGGAGCTGCCCCTCCCCACCTTTGGGATAAAACTTGATTACCTCCCTCACCCAAATTCCTTACCCTTAAGGTTTTAATAGTTAAACCCGTTACAACAATAACAAAAAAATAATAATCAAACTACTTTATTACTCTAATAATAAGGTAAATTCATATATGGGTTTTTATTTTGAATTTTGGTCGAGTTTAAAGGTTTACAAAAAGAATTCGCTCTTCTAACGGTCCCCACTTTCGCTATTTTGTCCCAAACCACGACAGTCAAGTATTTCCCGTGAAAAAAGCAGAGGATTCAGCTATACTATAACCCTTTCACTAGTTTTTGGGGGTTCCCTTTTGTTGTAATCCTTTGCCCAAAAAGGACTGTACTCAGAGTCCAGGTAGGGTGGGGGCTGGGGTGTGAAAGGGAATTTGTCAAAAATGTCAAGTGGAAGGTGCTTGTAAATCATGCCGGGGCATGGTTAGGTGAGCGCAAGAGAAATGGTAGGAGCGCCAGGATAGGTAAAGCACGTGAGTGCAAGAATGGTACAGTTTATGGAGTGCGGGGAAGGTAGGCTAAAAAGTGTAGCTAGGTTTTAATAAGGGGATAAATATAGCCAACTATGCGGGAATGGGTTTGTGGCTAGGGGCCAGTCCCCGGGATAAGTGGGGAAAGGTGAGGGCGCAATAACTGATTGACTAAGTGGTAGTGCCAGGGACAAGTTTTACGGGGGTAGGTGTGGCTAGATGACAGTGCCAGAGATAAGCGGGTAAGTGACGAAAAAATTTTGTTTGGGTGATAGGTATGGGATAGGTGGGTAGGTGACTCATCCGGCTTACAGCAGTACAGGACTGCCAATTGATCTTTTGACGTTCTCCGAAAACCGCTTTTAACGTCGGAAAATGCCCACGAAAGAAAAGAGTGTGAGGGTCAGCTCTCTTCAGGCGAACACTCGAAGCCGTTGACTTCACAGCCCCCTGTTGGGTGCACTGTCTGCATTTTGGGCTGCACCTCGCGTTTGGTCCCCCAAATTTCTCTACAAAGAGTTTAAAAAATGTAAAGAAAATGAAAAAGAAAATGACACTGGGGATTTCGGAATGGGGAGGGGACAAGGATTGAAGGGTTTAAAAAAATGATTTCAAAAACCACACTAACTGCTGCCAGTCTTCTGAAAGTTACGAAACACAAAAGATTGACAAATTTTAAAGACAATTTGCAAGACGGTAAGTAAAAAGTTTTAAGTTGAGAAAATTTTCATTTATATTTTTTTGGTCGTTTTTCTCGGCATTTGTCTTAGTAAATTTGGAAGACAGCAACAGAGGAAGCAAAGGGGAAATTCACAAAAACGGCTTCTCATGGCTGAAGGGAAATCAGGGGAACGGGGGAAAAAAAAAAATTTAAGACGGCATATGTTGCAAAGGAAATTTTGGTAAAACTTGTCCGCATCACGAATTTTCAAAAATTTTTTAAAGTCATTTCAAAAAATTTCTTTTTTCTCTCCCTTTATCCCCTACACTCCCCCCAAAATACCCACCTCAACTCTCCCCTTTCCCCCAAAACGGTGAAAAATTTTAATACCCCATAAAAACTTTTTGGATTCTTCTTCGAAGTGGGTTTTTCCCCCTCCCCCCCCCTCCCAAGAAAAATCTCCCATCGCTACAAAAAACAAAAAAATCTGCACCCCAAACCGTTTTACCCGGGCTCAAATTTCACTGCACAAAAAAATCTTTACAAAAACGGGAATCCACCAACGTTCCCCCAGCTTCATCGTAACCCATAACCAAAAAATATCACCCACCCGCTAAAGACTCAAAGGGATGATCGTAAAAAAGTAAATAAATTTTTCTAAAGTGTTCGAGGTACATGAGATGGTTAAAATTTCCCAGGGTTCCACTAAAACCTTTAAAGAGGCAGCCATGAGAGTCTTATTTGGCTGAATTTTTATGCTCCAGGCTGGCTTTCTGTATGGATGATATACCTACCCTTCATCTGGGAAGATTTCAGCACATTTCTGCCCGGTTTTCTTAATAAAACCCGGCCTTGGTCCCCTTGGGGGGGGGTCTTGCATTCGAATATTTACCTTTAAAGAGGTGTTTCCCCTTATTTCTGGGACACATACTGTACCAATCCCGGCAACAAACCCCCCCTCTCACGGGGGTCGGGGGGAGAAGCTAGGCACTCTTCACTGGAGTACATTAGTCTTCCGATGTCTTCTTCATGCCTGGGTCAAGTTCGGCTACGCGTCGTCCCTGATGGAGGTTCTCAAACTCACAATTTGGGCTGCCCCTTTTCCCCCCCCCCCGACTCGTAGGGCGTGGCAGATACTGTGGAGCACAGATGATATTTGCTCTGGACCCGGTGTTCTGGGTTTTTCCCCCCCTTACACCCCAAAAATGATCTATCCATATTTGAAGCTCGCACCCAAAAACCCCTATTGGCTCATCCCGGTCGTCATCCAACAAGTTCGTCCGCGTGGGAGCAGACTAGCTCTCCCAGATCTGGTGCATCCAATCGAGCTGAGTTACACCACGCGATCCCCAAAAGAACTGAGGTTACAATATTGATCAATACTCTTCATTTCGATATCATCCATGACGCAATAACATTTATAAATGCAAAAAAAACATTACAATTTGGACATTGAAATAAAAATACAATGTCGCTCCTTTGGACTTTGGCCCTTTCTGAGATGACTCACTAATTCCACTCATACAGCCTCAAGAGATGACCCTCCAGCACACTTTTTAAACCTTTTTTCATGGTTCTGGTATATGGTGGTAACAGTGACGACCCAGTGTGTGTGGTAAAGTGACGTACCTGGGGTAGTGGTAACAGTGACCTACCAGTGTGTGGGTTTTAACGTGACCTTTGGGGTGGTAACGTGACTACCCTAAAAAATTGGAAACCTTATGTTATCATCACCCTTAGAAACTTTTGCTATTGTCGATCTTCCATCACACAAAACCCAAAGACACCTGTTTTCCAACACCTGCCCCCCTAACCTGTCTTACTCGTGCGTCTACCTTTCAAAACTTTAATTTTTCCTCTCACCTGGGATATTTAATTTCTTAATATTAACAAAATTTCTTTCCCGCGTTTAAACCGTAGGGTTTTTTAAAAACAAACAGTTCCCCATCTTTTGAACATCCGTTTTTATATTTCATAAGATTCATTAATCCTGTAATCATGTAACTTTATGCATGTGTATCATACGACTCTCGCATCATAAAAACCTGTGACAATATCAATTCGCCAGGTTTTCTTTTTTCCTGTCGGTTCCCCCTTTGTGCTTGAATGATTATGTGTGTGTGTTGTGTGTTGTGTGGTGTGTGTGTGTGGTGTTGTGTGTGGTGGTGTGGTGTGGTGTGTGTGTGGTTTTGTATGTGTGTTGTGTTTTTACCCACCTAATTTGGGTTTCAGGGGTTGAGACCGCTCCCTGGCCCCGTGTGTGTGTGTGTGTGTGTAACATTTTTTTCCTGACATCCCTTTTAAAAATTTTTCTATCCACGCCATGTAACACCTCTTTAACCTGTTTCACCAACAGCGCTGCAGTATGGGGGAATGAACTTTTTCTGCCCTCAGGGCCCCTGCAAAAAACCCCGTTTCCAACAAATTAATTACTCATAAAAAAAAGGGATTTACCCCCTTGACAAATTCCTGTTGAGGGAAAACATTTTAAAATTTCGTCTCTCAAATCCTATTAAAAGGGGAGAAAGCTTTCTTTTTAAAGATCGCATAGAAACAACTTTTAAAAGAGTTTTAAGGCGAAGTGACACCAGGAAGATTCAGTGCCCGCTAGCGTGACAACGCAGCACCAAAACCCTTTATTTCGTTGGTCAGGATTGTTGCTTTCCCCGTGTCCACGACTGCAGGTCAGGTAAAGTGGGGGGGACATGTTTCACAGGGAGGGAAATATTGCCAGAGGGTTTTTGGGGGTTTCCTTTTTTTCAGTATGATATGCAGGGGGGTCCAGGGTATGTGTTGGGGAAAGGGGGAATTAGAAAACGGGTTGTGCAAAAGGAGACGTCAGGGGCATCCAGGGGCCCAAAAGCGAGAGGGAACCAAAATCGTTTCGATTCAATGAAGGAAGGCAGCTCAGTCCCTGATCACGAGCCTTCATGGAGTCAAGGCAGACCTCCCCCCGAAAGGTTGGGTTTTAATGTCAGAGCAATTTTTAATTTCCCAAAAGGGAAAAAAAGTCAATAGTCTTATTTACAGACAATTAACTTTAAGTGTTAAGGGGAAACAGCAAATATACCGGGTAAGTCAGAGTGCCAGCCTATCTTAATAGGTAAAAAAAAACACCATTTTCGATGTGAGATAGTGTGATCACTTTTGAATGTTTATAAGACAATATATCGGAGTTAGGGGGAAAGGGAAGCAATACTATCATCTTATGGGACTGGAAGTCATACTATCATCTTAGGGCACAAAGGAAGTCAATAATATCAGTCTTAGGTACTGGAAAATCATACTATCAGTTTAGGGCACATGGAATTTAAACATCAGCTTAGGACATGGGAATCAATAATAATCTAGGGCACGGAAATCAATACTATCAGTCTTAGGGGACATGGAATCAATCTATCATCTTAGGGCCATGGGAAATCCAAAACTATCAGTCTTTGGGGACATGGGGAATCAATAAAATCAGTCAGAGCACACATTTTTCATTATTTAGTGTTTTGGTGTGCTGAAGGTCTATTAATCCCCCCCAAAATTAAGGGTACTGTTCCCTTCCTCGTTTTAAAAATTTTCATCTTTTTTCCCAGACTCTGAGTGACCTCATCCCACAAGTTTAACACTTTCCCCCAAAGAATAAAAAATATAAAAGATGAAAGATGAAAAATCAATTTCACTTTCAGAAAGAGTAGAGGGTATATTTTTAATTTTCGACAAGAAAACTTTAAATTTTTCACCAAAGGCCTGGTCACAGACCCGGGGCCCCGGGGGGCGTTTAACCCCGGGGAAATCTCTCCAGGTAAACTCCCGGGAAAGGGGTTTATTTCCGTTTGCCAAAAAAGAGACATATATTACAATATACCAATCAGCAACCCGCCTCAGAGATCACGGGAGACCCAAAAAAATTTCAACTCGGAAATCCGCTGACTGCATCAATATATGGCCAATACCTCCTGGTCGGGATTACACGATCAGTGGACTGCCCCGCAGGATTACGGGGAAACAATCAACCTTTGTCCATGAAATCTTCTAAGCCTATCATCCCCGCCTCAGGATAATTTGCAAATATTACAAAAAAAATTAGGGACAGCATCGACCAATATTGATATTTTAAGAAATTGCTTTTAGCTTCTGTATTATTTTCTTGTACACGACCCAGTCTTGCTTCCCCGACAAAATGAACCTAGCATTTTGGGCTGAGGGGCATAAGACTACACAGTCATACCTCTATACCACACGAACCACTAGCACTGCCCTCGAAAACCCCACAACCACATAGCTACCCCTTTGATGACCACCAACCCATAGCTACCCTCTTGAGGGCCAAACGAACCCTAAAGCTATGCTTCGAGGGCCACACGAGGGACATTTACTGCTAGGAACACATGAACCACCAGCACAGTCTCAAGAACACATGACCACTTACTACCTTGATGACACACGAACATTCAGTTTTTTCTCGGGACCACATAAGCCCTACAGCTACCGCTCTAGTAACACTGACCCACATATAGCAGCTTCGAGGCGAAGTCGAACATCTGTTCAAGGACCACAGAATACACTGATTGTCCCCCCGAAAATAACGGACAAACAGTGTGGGTTTGAGTGCCTCATGACCACATTCTATTTTTCGAATAAACCCTTTAGAGAAAAAAATAACCGGAAGAAGAATGAATGGAAAAAAAAATACGTGAAGATTTGAACATAAAAAAAATTTACAGAAAACGGGCAGAGGAGAAACAAGGTCAGGTTTGCCAGAATGGGGGCAGTAAGCCGAGTTACAGTTCCCCCAAAATAGAACAACAGGAAGATTGACCAGGGGGGTCGTGAAGGGGAGGGCGTTTGCAGTCTTTCAAACCCCCCACTGTATTTTCTACCAATATTTTCTTCAACCCAAACTTTTTTTTCCCTCTACAGTCCCTTACCTACTCACCACTATTACTTTCCCCCCAAAATTTTACACCATAACCAATGCCATAAATTCAGCCACTACTACAAATGCCATTACCATCCCCCATCAACATTACCATCACCATAGCACACAGTATCACAACATCATCACCCTCATCATCACTACAAATCTCCATTAACACCATCAGTACCATTATTAATACCACTACCAAATCCATCATAACACCATTACAACTACACCACTTTCAACACTACCGCCAACACAACCACCACAATGACCCCCAACATCACATCCACAGTCATTACAATATAACGGATTTTCAACGTTATATGAAAGGAGTTGTGTCAGACACACCTAGGCAATACACTTTGTATTACACCAGATGTAGTATATGATGCAATATTAACATGTTTATAAAACGTATGGCTGACAGCGAGACAGATTTCCACGCTTAATACTCGGGTTCTAATCCTTCGTATAATTTTTTGACAGATTATTATAAAAAGTTTGTGATAGATTATTTAAATCCCCTTTTTTGGATTTGACCAAACTTTTTAGGACATCATAAAAAGGGGAAATATTGTTGAAAAGTGAAGTGTGAATCCCTGGCTGTGCCCCCCCCCCTACCACAATCCAATATTTCAAAAAAAAAATTCATACCAAAGGAATGCAGGATATAAAAAACCAAAGTGACTGGGGCGTTTTAAAGGCTTTGGGGGCTCGGGAAAATTTTTTTTTTTGGAAATTTTTGGACCCAACACGTCAAATAGGAATTTTCAAAACCCTTTGTTCGAGCCTCTGTATGAACCTGAAACGTTGAAAATAACATAGAAAGGGGAAAGGAGGCTGAACACCCCCGGCTTTTTTAAATCACGAGTAACCTACTTGATCATTGACAAGTCAGGCCAAAACCCGACATCAACTGCTAAATGGGTCATTAAAACTCTTTTACATTATTTGCAATAAATTTACAATAAGTCGCCCTCCGGGCCCCTGGGGACTGAGGAAATTTTTTCCCCACAGCCTTTTTTTTAACTGAAAAAGGGTTCACTGCGGGCGAAAGGGTTCCCCCAATAAAGATTCCCCAAATGTCAGCACAAAGTGTCTTATTCTTAAACAAGAAAATTATTCCAATTCTGGCAAAAAACTAAATACTGTTGTTTTTATTTAGCCCTTTTTAAATTTTTTTTCCTAAATAAAGTACTGTGTAGAAAGATCTGTAGATACAACCATCATTTTCCCCGGAGGGAATTTTAATCTTTTGGGGTTAAATGTCCCGAAATATTAAAACCCATAAATTAAAACAGGGATTGTAATTTCCCTGTCACAAAAATTTTGTAAAAATAAAGTCGCCAGTGCCCACGTATAAAAAAATGGGGGGGGAATTTTTAAAAGTGGGGTTTAAATAGCTCTGCTGGGGTTGAATGGGGGGGGGGGTCTGCAGAAGGTTAGGGGGGGGTTGGGGGGGTTTATGAGTGCATGAAATGTTCTGACTGCATGATGGGTCTAAAATGAATTTTAAATACTACAGGGGCCCAAAAGGGCAACGCTTAGTATCCCGTTTGTCCAACCCCCGGCTAAAAAATTGCCCCAATTAAAAATTTTAATTAATGGAGAAAAACCCCCCTAAAGCAGTCCTATATTTTTGTTACAGAAATTTAATGTTAGAGAAAAATTTGGTAAAAGATTTTTGAAAAGATTGAAATTTTTCCAAAACACGTAATTTTTTTTGTATTAAAATGCAGCTTTTTAATAGTCAGTTTTTTCTGGGGATTTTTGGGTCCTCTTTTAAAACACAAGAAAGTCCCAAAAACTTGATAGGGTTTGGTTGGTTTGGTTAATTAGGTTAGGTTTGGGGGAAGTGAGGTGGGGGTTAGGTTAGGGTAGGGAAGGTTAGGGTTTGGTTAGGTTAGGTTAGGGGAAAAGGGTTTGGTTAGGGTTTGGTTGGTTAGGTTTTGTTAGGTTAGGTTAGGTTTTGAATAGGTTAGTTAAGTTAGGTGAGGGTTTGGTGAGGTTAGGTTAGGTTTTGTTTTAAAAGGTTTTGTTAGGTTTGGGGTTTGGTTACGTTAGGGTTTGGTTAAGGTTTGGTTTTGGTTAGGTTTTGGTTTAGATTAGGATAAAGGTTAGGGTTTGGGTTTGGGTTTGGTTAGTTTAAAGGGTTTGGTTAGGAAAAGGTTAGGTTAGGATAGGAAGGGTTTGGGGTTTGGTTTTGGTTAGGTTAGTTTGGATAGGTTAAAGGGTTTCGTTATTCCCTTTTGGTTTTCGTTAGGTTTGGTTTGGAGGTTAAGGGTGGTTAGGAAGGGTTTGGGTTTAAATTAGGTTTTGGATAGGGTTTAAGGGGGGGGGGGGGGGGTTTTGTTTTTAAAGGGTTTGGGTTAAAGGCACGACCTGAACAAAGGGGGAAAAAAAAACCCCGGTGGAAATTAATGAACCAGATGAGTCAAGTATTTAAATTCGCCTTTTTTTCACCTTCAGGGTGGGTTTAGAAAAATAAAGGAAAAAATGAGATAGAAACAAAACCTCGTACACCCTTTTAAGAATAGACCGACAAGGGGGGCCCCTGGGCCCATAGGCAAAACGCCTTTCCCTTTACACAGAGTGTCCATGGTTTTTATCCCCCGGGAAGGTTGGAAACATTGGGCGTGTTTTCCTTTCACCGTTTCAAAGTTCACCTAGCAAAAATAGGTACGTGGGTTTAGTCGGGGCGGGGGTGGTCGCATCCTGGGGGACAAGATTGAGGATCCCGTTGGGAAAAAAGACAAACAGACCCTCGATGATGCACCCCTTTTTTTGGGGTTTTTCCGTATGGCAAAACCCCCCGGGGGTTTAAAATCCGAAAAAAAAATCTTATCTTAAACTAGGGGGTTACGAGACTAGAAGGTCAATTGGCTGTTCCGCCACAACCATAAATAGGGAAGAACAAACAGGTGAATGCAGTAGGGAGAGACGGTTCTCTCTTGTAAAGAAGTTTTGTCGACTAACACAAATATTATACTGAAATATTTGATTACACTTGCATTTTATCCTGGACGCTCACTACCCACTGAAACCTAGTAGTGTTGTCTTTAATACAAAAATTTTCCCAAAACTTGCCGTTTTTCTAATATTATGTATTCAGAGCAATATTTTGGCCTTTAGGCTCCAGTAGCTTATTCGGTTCGTTAAACAAAGGGCCCGGGATTTGTTACCAACACTTGATCAGAGCTTTTTTTTTATTATTGCTACGCCTTTACCAACGTTGCGCAGTTGGTAAGATTTTTTTTAACCCTTGACAGACGTACTTGAGCCAGTCATCGTCTCGACAGTATGTTGTGGCCAGGAGGAAAGTGAATTCTGGCTGACGCTGAGACCTGGCGGAAAGTAAATACCTGAGAGAAAGTGAACACCTGGAAGAATATTTTAGGAAAATTTGCATGTATCTTTGAGATGGTTATGCAATACCAACAGCCTACCACACTGATACTACACATGTCTGGTAATGTTAGTCAGAAATAAAGTAGTAAGCGATCACGCCGGCTGCGCGGGTGCTGCCGATATCAAGTCTGCTGTGGCTGACGCTAAGACGGATTATGTTTCTCACTTCGGCAGAGTGAAGCCCAGATTAAGGGAGCAAAGGAAAGGAATAAAAAGGAGACGAGGAAGTTAGGTTGTGTAAGAAGATTAACAAGAAGAAGGAAAAAAAGCTGAAGAAGGTTAAAGGAAAACAGGAGCATACCGAGTAAGGAAAGACCCACAGTACACACAAGATTGAAGGAGCACCGAAGTAAACCTGTTGGTCCATGCTAGGCACGGATGACATACCCACTCATGTACTCGTTCAGCCTATATTTTAAGCTGCCCAAAGTTCTTGCTTCGTTAAGGCCAGAACAAAACTAGATCTAAATAGGTCCAGCTTGAATTTATTGCTACTAGTCCTGTCTTGGTTAGATATTTTCAACACGATATTTTTCTCCCCTTTATTTATTGTTGTTTGCTGAAAATAGTATTCTTGTTTTCCATTTGGGATACTTCAGTCATATCTCCTCTAATTTTACCTCTTACCAAATGCAAATTCAGTCTTTCAGCTTATCAAGTAGGAAAAGTATTTGATACACAGAATTAAGGTCGCCGTACTTCTTTGTACATTTTCTAACGCATTTATATCCATTCTGTAAAACAGAGATCAAGGCTGAGCAGCATAATCAGAACGATACTTTACCACAGTGAGAAATCTAAACCACATCTAAGATAATTTTAACAAGTACTCAAGATATTAGTTGCTAAGTGATGCGAGATGCGACGGAAGTTAATACACAATACACTGTTGAAGGGGCTTCCTTGATGCCGGTGAAGAACTCCTGAAGCAAGGAATTGGAGCTCCTCTTCTTTGGATTAAACCTAATTGATTCCCATTTCCGAGGCGCTGTATGGCCCTTACGAGTTAAGCACCTCCATCAGAGTATAACAATAATACATAATACAGCAGGAGACCAACACATGTTGTTCTCTCATAATACAGCAGGAGATCAACACATGTTGATCTCTCATAATACAGCAGGAGACCAACACATCTTGCTCTCTCATAATACAGCAGGAGACCAACACATGTTGTTCTCTCATAATACAAAATACTTGACACTCTCTTGTCCACGGAAGGTAATGAGTCTTTTATATATAATGTTTCAGGAAGCTCGGTATGGTACTGAGGACAAAGGAAGGATTAGCTCAAAGACAAGAAAAAAAAAGAAAAAACGTCCTTTGTAAGAAGCTCTCTCATTAAGGAGGGAAAGTTATTATACATATAAACCAGTCTTCGCTGCGCGTTATTATCAGAACAATGAACTCCCATTGCTGAAGATTAAGATGATACACACCTGGATTGTATTATAACTTTTACCACTGGAATGCCGTGAAATTCTATAGTTTTACAGATTTTGAACCAGAAAAGGAAGACATGAATTCCTAGACTTCTTGGTCCGCTATCAGCGGTATTTATTAGTCAATATTCAGTCTCGTCCCAATGAAACCCTCGTCTTTACCTTACCCAATCAGGAGATCCGGAGAAAATTTGGCTACTTAACATTTTAATCACTATTTACGTTGATTTAATGCAGCTTCTCTACTAGCCTAGCTTGTTTTCAGCTTAATACAAAGCGACTCTAAGCGGGAACCTTATGGCGTCACGTCCCCTGGTGCGGGAGTCACTCAGCTAAAAGGCAGCTCTGTCTGACCAGTTCCCAAGCTGCCTTCCATAAGCTTAATGGAACCCCAACGCGCTGCACGCCACTATAGCCAACCTTATCTAGCCAGGAAGGCGTGCCTCCGCTTCACATATAGCCTTCCTGAATACCATCATCGATTCTTAGAGTGTCACAGAGACAAAAAGTGTGAATAACAAATAGACGGGTATTCGAGCACAAAAAAAGTGTCACATTTGCACAGTATATGTGAATTACTCAGTGTCCGTAGAAATAATTAAAAAAGTTAATCAGCACAAATAACAACCACATTATACGAGGCTAAAACATAAGACAAACAAATGACTATGCAAATTGTTCATAAAATTGACTCAAATATTGGAATATTTCCTCGCATGATAAACACAATACGTACAACTGAAGCTTTTCCATCGCATTACACTAATACAAATTTACATCAATGAAAATGATAAGCAAAGACAGTCATATCACTCCATCTTCTCCCAACAAAATATCCAGGACACAGGAGACTAAAAACTCGAGACGAAAATAGCATTTATACTCTGATTAATATATATATATATATATAATATATATATATATATATATATATATATATATAATATATATATATATATATATATATATAATATAATATATATATATTAATCATAGTGTAAGTGCTATTTTCGTCTCGAGTTTTTAGTCTCCTGTTCCCAGAGTCACAGGCGTGACACGGGGTAAGTCACAGGGATGATGATGGTAAATATTGCTGCAGTTTAGGGTAGTGGGAAAGAGCAACGAACCAGATGAAGGAGTGAAGACAAATTACGCCAGTTGATTGAAGGTTGAAGAGACGGTTCCATTAACGGAAACTCAACCCTCGCTGGCACACTCACCACATCACACTCACCACATCACACTCACCACACCACCACACATTCACCACACTACACTCACCTTACCACACCACCACGCTCTCATCACACACTTACCTCGCTATATACTCACCTCACTACATCACCCGGACACCACACACTATATCACACTGACACCACACACTACATCCCACTGACATTGCTTACCACATCACACTGACACCACACATTCACTATATCACACTGACACCACACACTCAGCACATCACCCTGACAATACACTCATTACATCACCCTGACACATCACACTGACACCACACACTACATCCCATTATACATTCTCACATTCTCACCACACTATCGCGCTCATCACAACCATCACTTTTCTCTGTTTATCACATCACACCAGCACCACACTCTACCCAACAACATACATTCCAACTCCAGCACTACATCACGTACTATACTAACGAATCACCACCACACTCATACCAGCACCACCATCACCACATTTATAGCACCATCACCACCACACACCAGTGCTATCACCACCACCAATGATGACAAGAATAATATTTATTGTGTTCATCATGGATGTTTACATCTTGTTCAACTCGTGTCATTGCAAAACAGACGGATGAGAAACTTTTAGGCCGAGACAATTTCCATACTGTCCTCCCTTACTGTGAACCTCTGAAGTGTCCTCCCTTACTGTGAACCTCTGTAGTGTCCTCCCTTACTGTGAACCTCTGAAGTGTCTCCCCTTACTGTGAACCTCTGTAGTGTCCTCCCTTACTGTGAACCTCTGAAGTGTCCTCCCTTACTGTGAACCTCTGAAGTGTCTCCCCTTACTGTGAACCTCTGTAGTGTCCTCCCTTACTGTGAACCTCTGAAGTGTCCTCCCTTACTGTGAACCTCTGAAGTGTCTCCCCTTACTGTGAACCTCTGTAGTGTCCTCCCTTACTGTGAACCTCTGAAGTGTCTTCCCTTACTGTGAACCTCTGAAGTGTCTCCCCTTACTGTGAACCTCTGAAGTGTCTCCCCTTACTGTGAACCTCTGAAGTGTCTTCCCTTACTGTGAACCTCTGAAGTGTCTTCCCTTACCGTGAACCTCTGAAGTGTCTTCCCTTACTGTGAACCTCTGAAGTGTCTTCCCTTACTGTGAACCTCTGTAGTGTCCTCCCTTACCGTGAACCTCTGAAGTGTCTTCCCTTACTGTGAACCTCTGAAGTGTCTTCCCTTACTGTGAACCTCTGAAGTGTCTTCCCTTACTGTGAACCTCTGAAGTGTCCTTCCCTTACTGTGAACCTCTGAAGTGTCTTCCCTTACTGTGAACCTCTGAAGTGTCTTCCCTTACTGTGAACCTCTGAAGTGTCTTTCCCTTACTGTGAACCTCTGAAGTGTCTTCCCTTACTGTGAACCTCTGTAGTGTCCTCCCTTACCGTGAACCTCTGAAGTGTCTTCCCTTACTGTGAACCTCTGAAGTGTCTTCCCTTACTGTGAACCTCTGAAGTGTCTTCCCTTACTGTGAACCTCTGAAGTGTCTTCCCTTACCGTGAACCTCTGAAGTGTCTTCCCTTACTGTGAACCTCTGTAGTGTCCTCCCTTACTGTGAACCTCTGAAGTGTCTTCCCTTACTGTGAACCTCTGTAGTGTTCTCCCTTACTGTGAACCTCTGAAGTGTCTTCCCTTACTGTGAACCTCTGAAGTGTCTTCCCTTACTGTGAACCTCTGTAGTGTTCTCCCTTACTGTGAACCTCTGTAGTGTCTCCCCTTACTGTGAACCTCTGAAGTGTCCTCCCTTACTGTGAACCTCTGTAGTGTTCTCCCTTACTGTGAACCTCTGTAGTGTCTCCCCTTACTGTGAACCTCTGAAGTGTCTCCCCTTACTGTGAACCTCTGAAGTGTCTTCCCTTACTGTGAACCTCTGAAGTGTCTTCCCTTACTGTGAACCTCTGTAGTGTCCTCCCCTTACTGTGAACCTCTGAAGTGTCCTCCCTTACTGTGAACCTCTGAAGTGTCCTCCCTTACTGTGAACCTCTGAAGTGTCCTCCCTTACTGTGAACCTCTGAAGTGTCCTCCCTTACTGTGAACCTCTGAAGTGTCTCCCCTTACTGTGAACCTCTGAAGTGTCTTCCCTTACTGTGAACCTCTGTAGTGTCCTCCCTTACTGTGAACCTCTGAAGTGTCTCCCCTTACTGTGAACCTCTGAAGTGTCTTCCCTTACTGTGAACCTCTGTAGTGTCCTCCCTTACTGTGAACCTCTGAAGTGTCTTCCCTTACTGTGAACCTCTGAAGTGTCCTCCCTTACTGTGAACCTCTGAAGTGCTTCCCTTACTGTGAACCTCTGAAGTGTCCTCCCTTACTGTGAACCTCTGAAGTGTCTTCCCTTACTGTGAACCTCTGAAGTGTCTTCCCTTACTGTGAACCTCTGAAGTGTCCTCCCTTACTGTGAACCTCTGAAGTGTCCTCCCTTACTGTGAACCTCTGAAGTGTCCTCCCTTACTGTGAACCTCTGAAGTGTCTCCCCTTACTGTGAACCTCTGAAGTGTCTTCCCTTACTGTGAACCTCTGAAGTGTCTTCCCTTACCGTGAACCTCTGAAGTGTCTTCCCTTACTGTGAACCTCTGAAGTGTCTTCCCTTACTGTGAACCTCTGTAGTGTCCTCCCTTACCGTGAACCTCTGAAGTGTCTTCCCTTACTGTGAACCTCTGAAGTGTCTTCCCTTACTGTGAACCTCTGAAGTGTCTTCCCTTACTGTGAACCTCTGAAGTGTCTTCCCTTACTGTGAACCTCTGAAGTGTCTTCCCTTACTGTGAACCTCTGAAGTGTCTTCCCTTACTGTGAACCTCTGAAGTGTCTTCCCTTACTGTGAACCTCTGAAGTGTCTTCCCTTACTGTGAACCTCTGTAGTGTCCTCCCTTACCGTGAACCTCTGAAGTGTCTTCCCTTACTGTGAACCTCTGAAGTGTCTTCCCTTACTGTGAACCTCTGAAGTGTCTTCCCTTACTGTGAACCTCTGAAGTGTCTTCCCTTACCGTGAACCTCTGAAGTGTCTTCCCTTACTGTGAACCTCTGTAGTGTCCTCCCTTACTGTGAACCTCTGAAGTGTCTTCCCTTACTGTGAACCTCTGTAGTGTTCTCCCTTACTGTGAACCTCTGAAGTGTCTTCCCTTACTGTGAACCTCTGAAGTGTCTTCCCTTACGTGAACCTCTGTAGTGTTTCTCCCTTACTGTGAACCTCTGTAGTGTCTCCCCTTACTGTGAACCTCTGAAGTGTCCTCCCTTACTGTGAACCTCTGTAGTGTTCTCCCTTACTGTGAACCTCTGTAGTGTCTCCCCTTACTGTGAACCTCTGAAGTGTCTCCCCTTACTGTGAACCTCTGAAGTGTCTTCCCTTACTGTGAACCTCTGAAGTGTCTTCCCTTACTGTGAACCTCTGTAGTGTCCTCCCTTACTGTGAACCTCTGAAGTGTCCTCCCTTACTGTGAACCTCTGAAGTGTCCTCCCTTACTGTGAACCTCTGAAGTGTCCTCCCTTACTGTGAACCTCTGAAGTGTCCTCCCTTACTGTGAACCTCTGAAGTGTCTCCCCTTACTGTGAACCTCTGAAGTGTCTTCCCTTACTGTGAACCTCTGTAGTGTCCTCCCTTACTGTGAACCTCTGAAGTGTCTCCCCTTACTGTGAACCTCTGAAGTGTCTTCCCTTACTGTGAACCTCTGTAGTGTCCTCCCTTACTGTGAACCTCTGAAGTGTCTTCCCTTACTGTGAACCTCTGAAGTGTCCTCCCTTACTGTGAACCTCTGAAGTGTCTTCCCTTACTGTGAACCTCTGAAGTGTCCTCCCTTACTGTGAACCTCTGAAGTGTCTTCCCTTACTGTGAACCTCTGAAGTGTCTTCCCTTACTGTGAACCTCTGAAGTGTCCTCCCTTACTGTGAACCTCTGAAGTGTCCTCCCTTACTGTGAACCTCTGAAGTGTCCTCCCTTACTGTGAACCTCTGAAGTGTCTTCCCTTACTGTGAACCTCTGAAGTGTCCTCCCTTACTGTGAACCTCTGAAGTGTCTCCCCTTACTGTGAACCTCTGAAGTGTCCTCCCTTACTGTGAACCTCTGTAGTGTCCTCCCTTACTGTGAACCTCTGTAGTGTCCTCCCTTACTGTGAACCTCTGAAGTGTCTTCCCTTACTGTGAACCTCTGAAGTGTCTTCCCTTACTGTGAACCTCTGAAGTGTCTTCCCTTACTGTGAACCTCTGAAGTGTCTTCCCTTACTGTGAACCTCTGAAGTGTCCTCCCTTACTGTGAACCTCTGAAGTGTCTTCCCTTACTGTGAACCTCTGAAGTGTCCTCCCTTACTGTGAACCTCTGTAGTGTCCTCCCTTACTGTGAACCTCTGAAGTGTCCTCCCTTACTGTGAACCTCTGTAGTGTCCTCCCTTACTGTGAACCTCTGAAGTGTCTTCCCTTACTGTGAACCTCTGAAGTGTCCTCCCTTACTGTGAACCTCTGAAGTGTCTTCCCTTACTGTGAACCTCTGAAGTGTCTTCCCTTACTGTGAACCTCTGATGTGTCCTCCCTTACTGGGAACCTCTGAAGTGTCTTCCCTTACTGTGAACCTCTGAAGTGTCCTCCCTTACTGTGAACCTCTGTAGTGTCCTCCCTTACTGTGAACCTCTGAAGTGTCTTCCCTTACTGTGAACCTCTGAAGTGTCCTCCCTTACTGTGAACCTCTGTAGTGTCCTCCCTTACTGTGAACCTCGAAGTGTCCTCCCTTACTGTGAACCTCTGTAGTGTCCTCCCTTACTGTGAACCTCTGAAGTGTCTTCCCTTACTGTGAACCTCTGAAGTGTCCTCCCTTACTGTGAACCTCTGTAGTGTCCTCCCTTACTGTGAACCTCTGAAGTGTCCCCCTTACTGTGAACCTCTGTAGTGTCCTCCCTTACTGTGAACCTCTGAAGTGTCCTCCCTTACTGTGAACCTCTGAAGTGTCTTCCCTTACTGTGAACCTCTGAAGTGTCCCTCCCTTACTGTGAACCTCTGTAGTGTCCTCCCTTACTGTGAACCTCTGAAGTGTCCTCCCTTACTGTGAACCTCTGTAGTGTCCTCCCTTACTGTGAACCTCTGAAGTGTCTTCCCTTACTGTGAACCTCTGAAGTGTCCTCCCTTACTGTGAACCTCTGAAGTGTCTTCCCTTACTGTGAACCTCTGAAGTGTCTTCCCTTACTGTGAACCTCTGAAGTGTCTTCCCTTACTGTGAACCTCTGAAGTGTCCTCCCTTACTGTGAACCTCTGAAGTGTCTTCCCTTACTGTGAACCTCTGAAGTGTCCTCCCTTACTGTGAACCTCTGTAGTGTCCTCCCTTACTGTGAACCTCTGAAGTGTCTTCCCTTACTGTGAACCTCTGAAGTGTCTTCCCTTACTGTGAACCTCTGAAGTGTCTTCCCTTACTGTGAACCTCTGAAGTGTCTTCCCTTACTGTGAACCTCTGAAGTGTCTTCCCTTACTGTGAACCTCTGAAGTGTCTTCCCTTACTGTGAACCTCTGAAGTGTCTTCCCTTACTGTGAACCTCTGTAGTGTTCTCCCTTACTGTGAACCTCTGAAGTGTCCTCCCTTACTGTGAACCTCTGAAGTGTCCTCCCTTACCGTGAACCTCTGAAGTGTCCTCCCTTACTGTGAACCTCTGAAGTGTCTTCCCTTACCGTGAACCTCTGAAGTGTCTTCCCTTACCGTGAACCTCTGAAGTGTCTTCCCTTACTGTGAACCTCTGAAGTGTCTTCCCTTACTGTGAACCTCTGAAGTGTCCTCCCTTACTGTGAACCTCTGAAGTGTCCTCCCTTACTGTGAACCTCTGAAGTGTCCTCCCTTACTGTGAACCTCTGAAGTGTCCTCCCTTACTGTGAACCTCTGAAGTGTCCTCCCTTACTGTGAACCTCTGAAGTGTCTTCCCTTACCGTGAACCTCTGAAGTGTCCTCCCTTACTGTGAACCTCTGAAGTGTCCTCCCTTACTGTGAACCTCTGAAGTGTCCTCCCTTACTGTGAACCTCTGAAGTGTCTTCCCTTACTGTGAACCTCTGAAGTGTCCTCCCTTACTGTGAACCTCTGAAGTGTCTTCCCTTACCGTGAACCTCTGAAGTGTCCTCCCTTACTGTGAACCTCTGAAGTGTCTTCCCTTACTGTGAACCTCTGAAGTGTCCTCCCTTACTGTGAACTTCTGAAGTGTCTTCCCTTACTGTGAACCTCTGAAGTGTCCTCCCTTACTGTGAACCTCTGAAGTGTCCTCCCTTACCGTGAACCTCTGAAGTGTCCTCCCTTACTGTGAACCTCTGAAGTGTCTTCCCTTACTGTGAACCTCTGAAGTGTCCTCCCTTACTGTGAACCTCTGAAGTGTCCTCCCTTACCGTGAACCTCTGAAGTGTCCTCCCTTACTGTGAACCTCTGAAGTGTCTTCCCTTACTGTGAACCTCTGAAGTGTCCTCCCTTACTGTGAACCTCTGAAGTGTCCTCCCTTACTGTGAACCTCTGAAGTGTCTTCCCTTACTGTGAACCTCTGAAGTGTCTTCCCTTACTGTGAACCTCTGTAGTGTTCTCCCTTACTGTGAACCTCTGAAGTGTCCTCCCTTACTGTGAACCTCTGAAGTGTCCTCCCTTACCGTGAACCTCTGAAGTGTCCTCCCTTACTGTGAACCTCTGAAGTGTCTTCCCTTACCGTGAACCTCTGAAGTGTCTTCCCTTACTGTGAACCTCTGAAGTGTCTTCCCTTACCGTGAACCTCTGAAGTGTCCTCCCTTACCGTGAACCTCTGAAGTGTCCTCCCTTACTGTGAACCTCTGAAGTGTCCTCCCTTACTGTGAACCTCTGAAGTGTCTTCCCTTACTGTGAACCTCTGAAGTGTCTTCCCTTACTGTGAACCTCTGAAGTGTCTTCCCTTACTGTGAACCTCTGAAGTGTCTTCCCTTACTGTGAACCTCTGAAGTGTCTTCCCTTACTGTGAACCTCTGAAGTGCCTTCCCTTACTGTGAACCTCTGAAGTGTTCTCCCTTACTGTGAACCTCTGAAGTGTCTTCCCTTACTGTGAACCTCTGAAGTGTCTTCCCTTACTGTGAACCTCTGAAGTGTTCTCCCTTACTGTGAACCTCTGAAGTGTCTTCCCTTACTGTGAACCTCTGAAGTGTCTTCCCTTACTGTGAACCTCTGAAGTGTCTTCCCTAACTGTGAACCTCTGAAGTGTCCTCCCTTACTGTGAACCTCTGAAGTGTCTTCCCTTACTGTGAACCTCTGAAGTGTCTTCCCTTACTGTGAACCTCTGAAGTGTCTTCCCTTACTGTGAACCTCTGAAGTGTCTTCCCTTACTGTGAACCTCTGAAGTGTCTTCCCTTACTGTGAACCTCTGAAGTGTCTTCCCTTACTGTGAACCTCTGAAGTGTCTTCCCTTACCGTGAACCTCTGTAGTGTCCTCCCTTACTGTGAACCTCTGAAGTGTCCTCCCTTACTGTGAACCTCTGAAGTGTCTTCCCTTACTGTGAACCTCTGAAGTGTCCTCCCTTACTGTGAACCTCTGTAGTGTCCTCCCTTACTGTGAACCTCTGAAGTGTCCTCCCTTACTGTGAACCTCTGTAGTGTCCTCCCTTACTGTGAACCTCTGAAGTGTCTTCCCTTACTGTGAACCTCTGAAGTGTCCTCCCTTACTGTGAACCTCTGAAGTGTCTTCCCTTACTGTGAACCTCTGAAGTGTCTTCCCTTACTGTGAACCTCTGAAGTGTCTTCCCTTACTGTGAACCTCTGAAGTGTCCTCCCTTACTGTGAACCTCTGAAGTGTCTTCCCTTACTGTGAACCTCTGAAGTGTCCTCCCTTACTGTGAACCTCTGTAGTGTCCTCCCTTACTGTGAACCTCTGAAGTGTCTTCCCTTACTGTGAACCTCTGAAGTGTCTTCCCTTACTGTGAACCTCTGAAGTGTCTTCCCTTACTGTGAACCTCTGAAGTGTCTTCCCTTACTGTGAACCTCTGAAGTGTCTTCCCTTACTGTGAACCTCTGAAGTGTCTTCCCTTACTGTGAACCTCTGAAGTGTCTTCCCTTACTGTGAACCTCTGTAGTGTTCTCCCTTACTGTGAACCTCTGAAGTGTCCTCCCTTACTGTGAACCTCTGAAGTGTCCTCCCTTACCGTGAACCTCTGAAGTGTCCTCCCTTACTGTGAACCTCTGAAGTGTCTTCCCTTACCGTGAACCTCTGAAGTGTCTTCCCTTACCGTGAACCTCTGAAGTGTCTTCCCTTACTGTGAACCTCTGAAGTGTCTTCCCTTACTGTGAACCTCTGAAGTGTCCTCCCTTACTGTGAACCTCTGAAGTGTCCTCCCTTACTGTGAACCTCTGAAGTGTCCTCCCTTACTGTGAACCTCTGAAGTGTCCTCCCTTACTGTGAACCTCTGAAGTGTCCTCCCTTACTGTGAACCTCTGAAGTGTCTTCCCTTACCGTGAACCTCTGAAGTGTCCTCCCTTACTGTGAACCTCTGAAGTGTCCTCCCTTACTGTGAACCTCTGAAGTGTCCTCCCTTACTGTGAACCTCTGAAGTGTCTTCCCTTACTGTGAACCTCTGAAGTGTCCTCCCTTACTGTGAACCTCTGAAGTGTCTTCCCTTACCGTGAACCTCTGAAGTGTCCTCCCTTACTGTGAACCTCTGAAGTGTCTTCCCTTACTGTGAACCTCTGAAGTGTCCTCCCTTACTGTGAACTTCTGAAGTGTCTTCCCTTACTGTGAACCTCTGAAGTGTCCTCCCTTACTGTGAACCTCTGAAGTGTCCTCCCTTACCGTGAACCTCTGAAGTGTCCTCCCTTACTGTGAACCTCTGAAGTGTCTTCCCTTACTGTGAACCTCTGAAGTGTCCTCCCTTACTGTGAACCTCTGAAGTGTCCTCCCTTACCGTGAACCTCTGAAGTGTCCTCCCTTACTGTGAACCTCTGAAGTGTCTTCCCTTACTGTGAACCTCTGAAGTGTCCTCCCTTACTGTGAACCTCTGAAGTGTCCTCCCTTACTGTGAACCTCTGAAGTGTCTTCCCTTACTGTGAACCTCTGAAGTGTCTTCCCTTACTGTGAACCTCTGTAGTGTTCTCCCTTACTGTGAACCTCTGAAGTGTCCTCCCTTACTGTGAACCTCTGAAGTGTCCTCCCTTACCGTGAACCTCTGAAGTGTCCTCCCTTACTGTGAACCTCTGAAGTGTCTTCCCTTACCGTGAACCTCTGAAGTGTCTTCCCTTACTGTGAACCTCTGAAGTGTCTTCCCTTACCGTGAACCTCTGAAGTGTCCTCCCTTACCGTGAACCTCTGAAGTGTCCTCCCTTACTGTGAACCTCTGAAGTGTCCTCCCTTACTGTGAACCTCTGAAGTGTCTTCCCTTACTGTGAACCTCTGAAGTGTCTTCCCTTACTGTGAACCTCTGAAGTGTCTTCCCTTACTGTGAACCTCTGAAGTGTCTTCCCTTACTGTGAACCTCTGAAGTGTCTTCCCTTACTGTGAACCTCTGAAGTGTCTTCCCTTACTGTGAACCTCTGAAGTGTTCTCCCTTACTGTGAACCTCTGAAGTGTCTTCCCTTACTGTGAACCTCTGAAGTGTCTTCCCTTACTGTGAACCTCTGAAGTGTTCTCCCTTACTGTGAACCTCTGAAGTGTCTTCCCTTACTGTGAACCTCTGAAGTGTCTTCCCTTACTGTGAACCTCTGAAGTGTCTTCCCTAACTGTGAACCTCTGAAGTGTCCTCCCTTACTGTGAACCTCTGAAGTGTCTTCCCTTACTGTGAACCTCTGAAGTGTCTTCCCTTACTGTGAACCTCTGAAGTGTCTTCCCTTACTGTGAACCTCTGAAGTGTCTTCCCTTACTGTGAACCTCTGAAGTGTCTTCCCTTACTGTGAACCTCTGAAGTGTCTTCCCTTACTGTGAACCTCTGAAGTGTCTTCCCTTACCGTGAACCTCTGAAGTGTCTTCCCTTACTGTGAACCTCTGAAGTGTCTTCCCTAACTGTGAACCTCTGAAGTGTCCTCCCTTACTGTGAACCTCTGAAGTGTCTTCCCTTACTGTGAACCTCTGAAGTGTCTTCCCTTACTGTGAACCTCTGCAGTGTCCTCCCTCACCGTGAACCTCTGCAGTGTCCTCCCTCACCGTGAACCTCTGCAGTGTCCTCCCTCACCGTGAACCTCTGCAGTGTCCTCCCTCACCGTGAACCTCTGCAGTGTCCTCCCTCACCGTGAACTGCCTCAAGTCTCCTACATTCCTCTAAAACGTTATTTAAAGAAATGTTCCCTCACCAGGACTGCTGCTTCTCGCACAATATATAATTTCTTTGTAAATTGTTTGGCCATTTGAGGTAATGGAATCTGGGTGTGTTCCAACTGTTGTATAAACGTTTGTCGCTCTTACCAATCTTGTTTACACAGCCGTGGAGAAGTTTTCTCTCTCCGACCACCCTGATAATGGATCCCTCCACCTGCTCCATTATAATGCATCCTTCTAACATTTCCATTATAATGTTCCACCATTCCCATTATAATGGGAGGGCCCATGCATTTATATTGGGTGTCCCCGTAGTGGCACCTTTCAGAGTTTGCTTCAATTCGTTTTTTTTTTTCCATCAAGTTTTTGTTTTATTTTGCTCATAACTCGAGAACGCCTTATCCAATCAGCTTTAAATTTTCAACACTTGTGCACGGTAACGAGGACCAGATTCTTGGAACTATTAGCATTGTCACGTGCCCTTTGAGCAAAGTTGTTGTACGTCCTCAATATTGCTCTAGTTACCGTACACCAGTGCCAAAAAAATCGAAGCCAATCTGACGAGGCATTCTAATGTTACGATTTATGTAAAAGCCAAATCTTGGTGCGGGAAAATGCAGGAAGCAATCAGGAAAAAAAAAATTTGAAAAAAATCAGGCAATTTTCTGGGATACCTAATTACAATGGGTACCCCATCTAAATGCTGTATAATTTCTCTGCCCTTCAGCCCAGTTATAATGGGTCTTTAGGCACATTAAGTTAGGGACTACCTCCATATACATTATTAATGAGTCTTCCCATTAATTCTTACAGAGATCATTTCAACCACTCATTATAATGGATCTTCCTCCGCTTGCAACATTACTTGGTCCTCCAGCAACATTTGAGATGGTCTTTCCAATTATAATGGACCAAACAATTAATATAATTGGCTTCACCTTCATCACTGTAGTAACAGCTTAGTGTTCCAGGCAAACTGTAATGGATCCTAACTACAATATGGTTGTAGTGGGTTTTCCCAGTCTTACGGTAGTGGGTCCTCCCTTCAGCCA
>NC_069403.1:47207522-47262522 GCF_026875155.1 Cherax quadricarinatus
GTCACACACCATCACACAGGACGGGTCTCCCTGTCACACACCATCACACAGGACGGGTCTCCCTGTCACACACCATCACACAGGACGGGTCTCCCTGTCACACACCATCACACAGGACGGGTCTCCCTGTCACACACCATCACACAGGACGGGTCTCCCTGTCACACACCATCACACAGGACGGGTCTCCCTGTCACGCACCATCACACAGGACGGGTCTCCCTGTCACACACCATCACACAGGACGGGTCTCCCTGTCACACACCATCACACAGGACGGGTCTCCCTGTCACACACCATCACACAGGACGGGTCTCCCTGTCACGCACATCACACAGGACGGGTCTCCCTGTCACACACCATCACACAGGACGGGTCTCCCTGTCACACACCATCACACAGGACGGGTCTCCCTGTCACACACCATCACACAGGACGGGTCTCCCTGTCACACACCATCACACAGGACGGGTCTCCCTGTCACACACCATCACACAGGACGGGTCTCCCTGTCACACACCATCACACAGGACGGGTCTCCCCTGTCACACACCATCACACAGGACGGGTCTCCCTGTCACACACCATCACACAGGACGGGTCTCCCTGTCACACACCATCACACAGGACGGGTCTCCTGTCACAACCATCACACAGGACGGGTCCCCCTGTCACACACCATCACACAGGACGGGTCTCCCTGTCACACACCATCACACAGGACGGGTCTCCTGTCACACACCATCACACAGGACGGGTCTCCCTGTCACACACCATCACAACAGGACGGGTCTCCCTGTCACACACCATCACACAGGACGGGTCTCCCTGTCACACACCATCACACAGGACGGGTCTCCCTGTCACACACCATCACACAGGACGGGTCTCCCTGTCACACACCATCACACAGGACGGGTCTCCCTGTCACACACCATCACACAGGACGGGTCTCCCTGTCACACACCATCACACAGGACGGGTCTCCCTGTCACACACCATCACACAGGACGGGTCTCCCTGTCACACACCATCACACAGGACGGGTCTCCCTGTCACACACCATCACACAGGACGGGTCTCCCTGTCACACACCATCACACAGGACGGGTCTCCCTGTCACACACCATCACACAGAACGGGTCTCCCTGTCACACACCATCACACAGGACGGGTCTCCCTGTCACACACCATCACACAGGACGGGTCTCCCTGTCACGCACCATCACACAGGACGGATCTCCCTGTCACACACCATCACACAGGACGGGTCTCCCTGTCACACACCATCACACAGGACGGGTCTCCCTGTCACACACCATCACACGGGGTGCGTTTTCCCATCAGGTATTGACAGAGCTAAGCAGAGTCTTCAGTATGGCGTCGCTGACTGTATCTTCAGTTAATCTACTTTGCATTGGGTTGCTACGACAACTTCAAAGGCGTCTTGCCACCAGAGCTGGAGTTATTACTTGGGATTTACCGTCTCTCAGGACACACCTCGTACACAAGTGCGTATGATACACCTACATACATACATACCTACATACATACATACATACATACATACATACATACATACATACATACATACATACATACATACATACATACATACCTACCTACATACATACATACATGCATACATACATACATACATACATATATACATACATACATACATACATACATACATACATACATACATACATACATACATACATATATACATACATACATAAAAACATGCGTACATATGCATAGGTTCCCGTTCATACAAGTATACAAAACAACTTAGTAAAGCGAGAGCATATGTTAAATGCGTCCAGAAATTGCCAACAGTATATATTTTGAGTAGCAGCAGCAGCAGCGAATAAAATAGAAACAGCACAAGCACTGTAAACAGGTGTAAGAAAAGCAGATGCAGATGTGGCTTTATTAGTGGCAGGTAAAGCAGCAGGGATAACAGCAGGGGAAGCAGAAGCAGCAGCAACATTAAATATTAGTAACAACAGTAGCAACAACAGCAGATGAAGCAGCAGCAGCAGTATTTGCAGTAACCGCAGCATCACCAGCAGCGTCAACAGCAGCAACAACAGCAGTTCATTAGACACAGCAGCAACCTTTACAATGGCAATAACAGCAGCAACTAAAACAATAGCTGTAGTAGCATCAACAATAGAGAACCATCAGCAGAAACAACAGTAACAGTTCTAACCTCGCACAACGATGCTAAGTCATACAAACAATACCAGACAATAACAATCCGAGAGCAGAAACTCGATGAAAAGGGTTGTTAGTAGACGCGCTGAGACCCAGTATCCCCACTTGATGTACTTTACAATATTTGAGAAATCTGAGCTCTAGCAACAGGACCAGACACGTCGATCTTAAACTTTCACAAATGGAATAACAGTAGTTGCGAAAAACTGCCTTCATGAATCTAAATAAGGAATCTTCTCAACAAATTTACGTCACGTAAACTCCTGAAGACTGTCAGTGTTACCTCGGCAATTATTAAAATTATATTGCTTGGGAATCAATAAAGCCGTAAGGGTTATACAACGTCTGGGAAGGTAATCAGGTTTGATGTGAGGAAGGGAATCAAGAGTCCTTGAAGGATGACGTGATGGGTAACTATACGTCCAGTTACTGAGATGGGAGCAAAATTACTCACTGGTTATTCCTTGTGTGTGGCATGAAGTTACTGTCTGTAAGTTCCTTTAGTAAGTGCCTTCGGAAAGTGCCTGTGGTAAGTGCCTATAGTAAGCGCTTTTGGTAAGTGTGGAAAGTGCCTGTGGTAATTACTTGTGGAAAATGTTTGGTAAGTTCCTGAGGTGAGTGCCTGAGGTGAGTGCCTGAGGTGAATGCCTGAGGTGAGTGCCGGAGGAAGTGTGGGTACGGCAGCCGGGCTCAGTAGCCTTTATGGCACACTATGGCGTACTAAATGCCACTTAGGCTGGGAAAACGAGGCGTTAACATTGACACAATAGACATACTAACGTTACCCCAATCCTGCCCACAATCTGACAAACCCCCACCACCCCTAATCACCCACCACATCACCCACTATCCACGACACTATCCACGACCCGCCTACCCATCCACCCAGTTACCACCAGCCCACTCACACCAGCCTATGTGGAGAAATTTTCTCCAGGAGGGGGATATCAGCCCCCTTCAGCCCTTTTCAGCCCTTTTTCAGCCCTGAGGGGCCCAGCCCTTTCAGAAGGGGCAAGCATCTTGTTTACTTCCACATCAAGTAATTATAAGCAGATGTTTAACCAGCGTGTACCAGTCACAGGTCATGCAACTCCTTGCAACAGACCAGTGTTGCAACCAATGTGAGTTAATGCAAGTTAACGTGAGTAATAATCTCTGTTCTGCAACAGGAAAGGTACAGGGAAACTTTTACCTCACTTTATTCACATACGGGACATAATGAACTCTAAGTGACTGAGACATATTTTGAAATCAAGCATTCTGCATTGCTTCATGGTAGAAGTTTGGCAAGGAAGGGAAATTTCCTTGAATCAGCTTTTTCCTTGTGGACAGGGGACAGCTGCGGCGTAGGGTGCTGTGGCGTCTTCAGATTGCACTGTGTAATAAGGCAGTAAAGACTCGTACTTCGCGTTAAGAGAGAACAAAAGAAGTGAATCGTGCATTGCTGTACCTCAGACAATCTCCATCATAACCATAAACCTATTACCAAGAAGTGTGCGCAGCTTCTTTAATGACATTACCACGGAAGACAAACCTTGTGGAATATAGTGTACTAGTGTGCGTATTCCTAGACTGTGGAAAACGTGGACATCCAAGAACACTTCAGCTTCTATCAAGTCACCAATATCTGTCGAATATGGTGCATCCAACACCATAGCTCACGCTACAAGAACAAGATAGGTTTTAAACCATCTTGTCATACAGGGGACTGTGCAGTTCTTGTGTCGCAAGGGGTTTGAAATCAAGCCATTGAATTAAGTCAGCCCATAAAGCCGAGGCATAATAGAGGCTCTCTTTGCACTACAACCCATCATTGTAAAAATATTATCTCAATGTACTACTTGCAAAGAAATAAATGAATCTGAATCTGAATCTGAATCCTACAGCCGGCAGTGAGGTGCGGACTTTTGAGTTCAAATCAGTACTCAGTACGTATCATCATCAATAACGTTCTGAGATATGCTGACACAACACCCCCTTGGATTAATTATACTTATATACAACATTTTTTCACACAGCCCTTAGGGAGTGCATACGACAGCCTCTCAAGACATCGCCTACAGGAACGGCTGTGTAGGAGAGATCTGTCTTACAAGATAAGTCCCATTACAGTCCATTATTTACTCTTTGACTTAGCTTGTAGCATTTACCTATGAGCTACTCACACCAGCCCACTCACACCAGCCCACTCACACCGGCCTACTCACTGCCTGCCTTCTCCCCTCCTACCACTCCTCCTTCACTAACAAAAAATAATACTCACTACATAATCCCAAGTAAATACGAAATGCAAACATAGGTTACATGCTCTTGAAGATGATGCTGGCCACAACCCCAATTGTGGTGCTAATGTGAGAATACTGAGAATGATGTACATAGCCTATATTAGATATTTATTATTCTGCACTCATGTTAATATTAGCTACGGAAAATTCTCTCTGACCTTCGATGCTAATGCAAAATGAAACCCTCAGAATTATTCTTGGCTGTCTTGAATCTATTAAAGTTCTTAAAATGACGAAGAAGCTTGGTATTTCTAGTATCAGTGATAGTATTATTAACATTAACACTGTACTTGGTATTAGAATATTAAGAAATGAACCAGACACTGTCACTATAACTCTTACTGAATGTTTAAGAGTAAATTCGCATAGATCTAAATGGATTGTGAAGACTTGCAATTATTTTAAGTTTTATAACTTGCACGAATTGTATCACTGCAGATCACTGCAGACAAGAAAAGCATTTCACCCCTCCATGGAAGATGTGTACATTTATTATCACATACCTGCAAGACCTTCCCAAGAAACTTATCACTTGCAAAGGTAACTGTTCAGGAAGAAATTTCTCGCTTAACTGTTAACAATAATTTATGACATATTATATACACAGATGGATCTAAGCAGGAGTCTACTGGCAGGGCCGCATCTCCTCTTGTTGCTGTCTTCTTAGTAATGAACGACAGGAACTATGTTGAGTTAGGCACAAAAATTAACAACTGGGCGTCTACACTGCCAATTGAATTGTTTGCCATCCTAATGGCGCTAAAGTTAACTTATGACGCTGAGTTTGACTCTGATTATTACCGATTCTGTATCATCACTGAAGGGTCTTGACACACATGCTGGCTAACAACATGCTCATTGGAGACGCCAGATATAGATACTCAAAAATCAGGGAAAAGGGAATTAATGTACAATTGTTATGGATTCCATCACACAATGGATTAATTCCTTCATGATACAGTTAATAAGTTAGACAATAAAAGGGACTCTGAAGGAAAATATAGGACAAAACTTTGGAGAAGAAACTTAAATTAATTCTGAGACAAAAGAGCATTTTCCAGCGACACTGTTTTTCTCACACCAGTGTTCCATTTTGATGAAAGCAAAACTATAAGATTAGCACTTTGTGTCTTGTCAATTTTTACCATTCCAAACTTAAAATGAACCTAACATTTTAAAGTTTTTCTCGTGAACTTCACCATAATCCCGCTCCGGAAAGAGAAGACGCAAGGCACTGATGGTGTTGCTTAAGTAGTTTAGTAGACATGTCACGGTCTTAGCTTGAGATGTATCACCTCACTTTCTTTAAAAGAACAACTTTTCCTCTCCTCGCCAGCTGCTGACGTCCAAGAAATGCGAACTCTTTACTCCTCAGAACTACTAAAGTCATGCGATAATCCCTATACTATTTATCGTTCTGTACCACTTTATATAGTTCCCTAGTAAATATTGTAATTTTCTGAGTCAGCAGCAGCGTAAACTTTCGTGAAGTAATGGTCCTCATTACCTACAATACACCTGAGATCTCTTATGGAATTCTTGCCTTGTGTATTATTGTAATGTCAAATGAGATTAAGCAAATTACTAGTTTATATTTCTGTGGTTCAGGCCTTTTTTTGGCAGAAATTTTTTCAACATAATTCTAAATTACTATATTGTAAATAAATTCGAGAAATTCACTTTACTTGCTATAAGAAGAGAATTTACATAATCATCGTCTCTAACCACAGCACTTGGAACTAAACTTTATAATAAGGAATTATTCTTCTTTATTAGAGTCAAAATCTATTTAAAGTATCACAACGTGTGCCGGACAGCTATGTCTCACTTCTTAAAACTTCGTCTAGGAATCTAGTTTTCTTCCTTTCCTATAGATAATTAAGGCCATTCACATTCACAACAGTTAATTCCTTAGTGATTATATTAATTACATAATACAGTAGCCATACGATGCGGCTCCCAGTGATTACTGATTTTGACAAATTCTAAAACCTTTGGTGAACTGATCACTAAAATCTCTCTCTCTCTTACACACAATTACCACTCTTATAATTAACTTCTTACAATCTATTTTTTTTACAAATTAGCTTATTGAAGATAAATTAAAATTATATATAAATTATATTTATATATATATATATATATATATATAATATATATATATATATATATATATTTATATAATATATATATATATATATCACACACATATAGGCATACTACTCATAATTTCTGCAGCATTGCAAGCTCCTTATGATGTCTTGAGTGCAACACCACGTCACAGTGCCTAGAGCTATCATTCAATTCCCTCCCCCTCCGTGATAGTTTTGCACAGCAGCAAAAACTACAACAATTTTAATATCACAGCATAACACAGACACGAGTCAAGCTTCTCCAAGCCTCTCCCACCACCACGCCAACATAACATCCTCAACCTCTTTATCTCTCCTGTATGTCTTCTCCTCCTCGGCTCTCGTTGAGGAAGTTTGGAAGGTATCCTGATATACTTGAAGAAATCTTCGGGAAGTGAGGAGTCCTGGTAGTGATGTTATAGCCAGGAATCGCAAACTTTTCTCGGGGTTTTGGCGATGTACGTTGACTGGATGTCTTTCATCACTGCTGGATGCTGGGCTCAAGGCATTAACTGGATGCTCCTCCACACTGCTGGATGCTGGACTGAAGACGTTAACTGGATGCTCCACGACACTGCTGGGTGCTGGATTGTAGGCGTTGACTAGACTCCTCAGTACTGGATACTGAACTTTCTCATGTCAGTTTATGAATTAAAATACCGTTTTAAAAGATATCTACTGTTCATTTGTGATATGTTTATTAAGTGTTTTTCCTTCATCTTTGAACCCCCTTCCCTCTGTGTTAGTCTTTTGTTTTCTATCCTGTCTTTTCAAGATCTACTTTGATTTAGTATCCAAAGCACCGATAAAATATATCAGGACCTTCTTTCTTACTCTAATCTACTATCATTAGATCTAATTCAAGCAGTGTTTCCCAGTAATTGTGGCCTTACTGTTGCTACACACATCAGATCTATGTCTTTCTTCCTCTCACATATGTATGTGGCAAGAAAGACATTATTCATACTAGTACAATGGCTGCATTTCCTTGGTTACAAGTGAGGGATTCTGACAGGGGTGTAGTGTCAGTCTGTTGAGTTAGATGACTTCATGTGAATATCATATTCGATTACTCTAAGAATCTATTATTATTTATGAAGGGATTCACGGAAACAGGTTAGCCGGACTTGAGTCCTGGAGGTGGGAAGTACAGCGGGTGGGAATATTTGCAGTTATGAACTGTAGTATCGGCGCTCCTCTGGCAAGATACTGAGTGATGGTGATAGTGCTTTTTCTTCTCAGGTCACCTTTCCTAGGTGGGAGACGGTCAGTGTGTAAAAAAAAAGGATTATCAATGAGGAAGATTTTCTTTGTGGCCCAATGTACGGGTGAGCTGCTCCCTTAACTGGTGTGTGGAGCCTCACGTTGTGTCGGACGCCAGCAAATTCCCTACTTTAGAAATAATCTTTCAACGTCTTGCCACATTTAAAAAGTTTGCTTTGTTAGTATGAAGTTAGAAGGTCGTTTTCTTCTAACTTTCCTCGCCTTTCGGAGGCTAACCTCGCAAAGTCTGCCAATAATGTGTAGATGTGAGATGCTCACACCTTTCATATCGAACTGAAAGTCATTCCGGAGTTAATTTGGAACTGCTGCTGCTGCTGCTCAGAATTTCGAGTTTCATTTATTTTCGTACCAATGTGCGTTTGAGCAGTGAATTTTTTTAGAAATTATACATTACCAAAGGCTTAGGCCTTAATGATTGGAGAATATGTTTGATGGTTTATTTTTTTTCTATCACTGCCACAGTGTGAAACAGCAAGCTGGATACCACAGGAATTCACATCATCCCAAAAACAAAAATGAACTTATAAGAATCTTAAGAATAATAATATCTAGAGATCATAATAAGGCTAATGCATCGAAGCCCAGAATTAATTTCCTTACGATAACTCTCAAAACAAAATAAATCACGCTGATAATGGTACTTGTGAAACGGCTTGTGCTGAAATATTGTTTCAGTTATGCTGTTTCAGGTATACTGCTGTATACACACAGAGTTTCCCTAGGCATACAAGTCATAACCAGAAAATGCAGATTATGTGCCTGCAAATATGAACATTGGAACACCTACACTGTTAGGAACAGCCCAAGTTTCGAGAGACGAAAAACTCCGGAAAACATTCACAGGTATGACACAGCACATATGCACGGCAGTAACTGACGTTGGGTACACTGCAGGAAGTGTCAGTGTGTGGAAGGCAGTAACTGTACGACAGTAGATGTATTTCCCAGTGCGACTACAAACATCTCAGAACGCCAAAGATTTCCTACTCTTCAAGTCCGGCGAGATTAAAAAACTTTTCGAACCCACTATGTGCCACAGTGTTAAACTTGACTCATAAGTCAGCGCCACCCTCGCCATGTCCCTGCCATTGCTGACCAATGTAACAACACATTCAACACTCCAGACTTAATGCATACTCAGTCCTCTTAAGAACTCTTAAGTTACTGTTGCGGTAACTGCGAAACCTGAGGACTCTTCTCTCAGTCACGCTGCACATTTTATCACCTTTGATTACACTGTCAGCAGATTTGTGGGGTAATTTGTGCGGATTTGCTTTATATTCATAGTTGCCAAAGAAGCTAACTTAAAAAATATATATTCTTACTATTTTATTTGGTGGATTAATATACAGGAGGCCTGGTCACAGACCGGGCCGCGGGGGCGTTGACCCCCGGAACTCTCTCCAGGTAAACTCCAGGTAAACATAGATATGACATCGTAGAAGCATTTATAATTTAAATTAACCCTACCATACTGATATTAGATCAGCCTACATATAGATATATTTACCATCAATAATATATATTAATTTATTGATATGCTAATTTTCAGGGATTTATTTGAACGAGAAATTTTAGAGATTCTTATAAACTTTGCATATAAAAAACATGAAATATTAGCATTATTACAAAAGAACGAGAAGTAAATATATTTTCCCATATAGGCAGGATGACCCGAGAAAGAAGAAACACTTTCATCATCACTCACTCCACCACTGTCCTGCCAGTTCAAAAACTAACATAACATCTTTCCTTCAGAATGCAGGCACTGTATTTCCCACCTCCAGGACTCAAGTCCGACTAACCGGTTACCCCCTGAATCCCTTCATCAGTGTTACTTTGCTCACACTCCAACAGCATGTCAAGTCACAAAAACCATATGCCTCCCCTCCCTCCGGTCTAAACACGCTTACGTATGCTAGCTGGAAGTCTAAACCCCTCGCACACACAGTGGGTATTCTGCATTACTGTGATATCACCTGTTTACTGTGATCTTATTGCACACACACACACACACAACACACACCACACACACACACACACACACATACACACACACACACACACACACACAGAGGGGTGGGTGGATTGCATTTTCTTGGACTGCAAGAAGGCGTTTGACACATTTCCACACAAGAGATTGGTGCAAAAACTGGAGGACCAAGCAGGGATAACAGGGAAGGCACTACAATGGATCAGGGAATACTTGTCAGGAAGACAGCAGCGAGTCATGGTACGTGGCGAGGTGTCAGAGTGGGCACCTGTGACCAGCGGGGTCCCGCAGGGTCAGTCCTAGGACCAGTGCTGTTTCTGGTATTTGTGAACGACATGACGGAAGGAATAGACTCTGAGGTGCCCCTGTTTGCAGATGACGTGAAGTTGATGAGAAGAATTCACTCGATCGAAGACCAGGCAGAACTACAAAGGAATCTGGACAGGCTGCAGACCTGGTCCAGCAATTGGCTCCTGGAGTTCAATCCCACCAAGTGCAAAGTCATGAAGATTGGGGAAGGGCAAAGAAGGCCGCAGACGGAGTACAGTCTAGGGGCTCAGAGACTACAAACCTCACTCAAGGAAAAAGATCTTGGGGTGAGTATAACACCAGGCACATCTCCTGAAGCGCACATCAACCAAATAACTTCTGCAGCATATGGGCGCCTAGCAAACCTCAGAACAGCATTCCGACATCTTAATAAGGAATCATTCAGGACCCTGTACACCGTGTACGTTAGGCCCATATTGGAGTATGCGGCACCAGTTTGGAACCCACACCTAGCCAAGCACGTGAAGAAACTAGAGAAAGTGCAAAGGTTTGCAACAAGACTAGTCCCAGAGCTAAGAGGTATGTCCTACGAGGAGAGGTTAAGGGAAATCAACCTGACGACACTGGAGGACAGGAGAGATAGGGGGGACATGATAACGACATACAAAATACTGAGAGGAATTGACAAGGTGGACAAAGACAGGATGTTCCAGAGATTGGACACAGTAACAAGGGGACACAGTTGGAAGCTGAAGACACAGATGAATCACAGGGATGTTAGGAAGTATTTCTTCAGCCACAGAGTAGTCAGTAAGTGGAATAGTTTGGGAAGCGATGTAGTGGAGGCAGGATCCATACATAGCTTTAAGCAGAGGTATGATAAAGCTCACGGCTCAGGGAGAGTGACCTAGTAGCGATCAGTGAAGAGGCGGGGCCAGGAGCTCGGACTCGACCCCCGCAACCTCAACTAGGTGAGTACAACTAGGTGAGTACACACACACACACACACACACACACACACACACACACACACACACACACACACACACACACACTCACACCACAGTGAAAATAGAAAATAAAACCTGAGCGCTTTTGTATGCTTACACACATCTCTGAGGATGTATGTGTAAGCACATGAAAGCGCTCAGATTTCATTTCCTATTCTCACTGGGAGAGAGATTTAAATCCGTTACAGTACTTTCAACATCAGATATTCTTAAGAAGCTGAATCAATATTGGAATCAAGCAGTATTGCCAGCAATATTTTCAAACACAGTGATAACCAGTGAGCGCAATTAACAAAAATGAGAATTTTTACGGCTACATAAATTGCTGAATTAACTATCACTTTGATGAGCTGTGGTCGTGTATCCACTGCAGAATTTGAGTTATAACCACTTTGTGATATCACTCCTGCAAAATTAATGGCTCCTTGGTAGCGAACGTTGTCCTTGAGAATCAACATACCACCAGTAAGACCTCGTTACACGCAGCCTGCTCCTGCAGGTGCGCCACTCTCAACTCTCTCTCCAGCTCGTTCTTGAGGAGACCTGAGTGGGAAATAATCTTTGTTGGACGTTATTCTCATTGATTCAACCGTGTTCTCTTCATCTTTTTTTTTTTTGCTAACCCATGCGCAAACTTTATTGTTGTCGATGGCACTTTTCTTGGCTCTGCCTCAGAGATTCTTACATTAATGGTATATAAATCTTCTCTAGAAAAGTACATATATATATTTTATATTATATATTATATATTATATATATATATATAATATATATATATATATATATATATATATATATATATATATATATATATATTATATATATATATATATATATATATATATATATATATATATATATATATATATATATATATATATTTTATATATATATATATTATACAAAGAAAGATCGTAGTCAGCAGGATTCGAAACTACTACCAGCAGTTGTGTAGCCGAGTGAACTAGAGCGCTGCTTGGGAATCTTGACGTCCCCAGTAGTAGTAGTATATATATATATATATATATATATATATATTATATATATATATATATATATATATATATATATAATATATATTATGTATATATATATATATATATAATAGAAGAGAGAAGAGAGAGAGAGAGAGAGAGAGAGAGGGGAGAGAGGAGAGAGAGAGAGAGAGAGAGAGAGAGAGAGAGAGACAGAGAGACAGAGGGAGAGAGAGACAGAGACATAGGAGGGATGTGGGTGGCCTTACTGTTATGTACAAGGCCAATATTGTCAAAATACCACACTTGGATCCACTTCGAGGACAGCGTGAAACAAGCTTTTATGCCACAAGACGGGCAGAAAGCAGCAACTTCACTCTGGCTGTACCCTTCTCCAGAACATCACTCCATCTGAGATCATACATACCCAGGATGACTCGAGTATGGAACACATTCGTACAGCATAATGATGTCAACGAGATAACGTCAGTTGATCAAATGAAAATGCTGGCCCACAGATGGCTCCAACTTCGTCCTGTTCCCTACTTGTATGTCTCATAACAAAAATGCTTTCAAATGAGCTGATGTAGGTAACAGCTCTTAGCTTGCCAATAAAGTTAGGAATCCTTAACCTGTAAATAGCTGTCAATAAAGCTAGGGATCCTTAACCTTGTCAAACCCTGTGTAAAAAAAAAAAAAAAAAAAAAAAAAAAAAAAAAAGAGAGAGAGAGAGAGAGAGAGAGAGAGACAGACAGACAGACAGACAGACAGACAGAGAGACACAGAGACAGAGGGAGAGAGAGAGAGAGAGAGAGAGAGAGAGAGAGAGAGAGAGAGAGAGAGAGAGAGAGAGAGAGAGAGAGAGAGAGAGAGAAACATTCTACTGCGTTCTGATAACTTACACAAGGTTTAATTTGAAGTGTCGGGAGGTGCCAACCAAGTGCCACATTCAGGTGTTTAGGATGTTTCACATTGATAGAAATAACGTTAAGGGGAGGGGGGGAGGGTAGGGGTAACATATCTGATTTACTACACAAAAACGAATATAAAGGCTGAAGGAGCTGCCACAGAGTTTGTCTGAGTAGAATCTTTAGAAACACATCAAAAATTTACTTTAAGTGTGCTGTACCGACCAGCAACTCAAAGAGGAACCAAGATGATTGAGACGAAATCGTTAATTAAGGCTTTAAGGCATAAAACTATAGCAATCTTGGGAGACTTTAATTTCAGCCAAGTTGATTGGAATCCTTTCACTGAAAACCCGGAAACCTACGACCTCCTTGAGGTTGTCGAGCAAGGATGGATCCAGGAATTGTCCCAGCATGGCAGGATGGGCATTCTATCCTGTACTGATAAGGGGCCAGCCATCCTTGCCTATACTGAGAGGGGCCATCTATACCCTTACTAAGAGGAGACATCGTTGCCTGTACTGTCGGGGAAAGTTCATCCTAGTTTGTACTGGCAGGGGGATGAATACCTTGTAGGAGGCTATACGTGTCATGAATTCAAGGTCTTTTCACGTCAAATGTTAATTTTTATAGTAGTAATAATAGTAGTAGCAATAACAGTGATTTAATGATTAATAACATTCGATGCAAGTAAAAGGATCTTGCTTACCAGAAAACTTCCTTCAGAGTGAGTCAGGGGAAAAGGAATTGCGATGAGGGTGACAGGCCACCCAAAACGCTGTTTTTTTTTTTTTTATGAAATCACGTGCTTTTTAAAGTAATTTTTAAATGATTGTAGTAGTATTATCAGTTTAGTGAATAATAATAATCGTGAAAATCAAAAGAATTTCGTAATGACATAGTGGTGGTATTTCATAGTGGCAGAGTGGTCTTTCATAGTGGCTCAGTGATTTTCCACAGTGGCAGAGTGGTCTTTCATAGTGACACAGTGGTTTTCCACAGTGGCAGAGTGGTCTTTCATAGTGACACAGTGATCTTCCACAGTGGCAGAGTGGTCTTTCATAGTGACACAGTGGTCTTCCACAGTGGCAGAGTGGTCTTTCATAGTGACACAGTGGTCTTCCACAGTGGCAGAGTGGTCTTTCATAGTGACACAATGGTCTTCCACAGTGGCAGAGTGGTCTTTCATAGTGACACAGTGGTCTTCCACAGTGGCAGAGTGGTCTTTCATAGTGGCACAGGGGCAAACCATGATTTGCCTCTTGGGTATCCTCGTGGATCCTTCTCTGTCGTCCAGGATTATTTTGAAAGCAGGTTGTGACAGAAACAAGTAGTGGAAATAATCTGTTTGACCGAGTTATAGTAAGTAAGGTGAACTTCGTAAATGGTTCAGACGTCACCGAAGAACTTGGCACAAGTGACCATAAATCTCTAACTTATATTACATGGAAGTTGTAAACATTGCGATGACGATCTCAGATATTCCCTCGGTAGACTACAATGGATCTTACAATGGATCTTACAATGGATCTTACAATGGATCTTACAATGGATCTTACAATGGATCTTACATGTACTAAGGCGAGAAAATGCTAGTGTTACGTATTTTCTTTAAATATTTTACATGATGATGATAATCACAGCGTCTTGTGAGAAAGCATTTCGTCCGCGAAGGGGTTCATCAGAGGCCTGGTCTCAGACCGGGTCGCGGGGGCGTTGACCCCCGAAATCATCTCCAGGTATATTCCAGGTGTGCAGAAACGTGAATAAAGTGAAGTTATCCAGTGGCTGAGGAGAATCCAGTGAGACCTCACCCCGTTGTTCCATGAACCTTACACCTTACCTACTATATTCATGTTATTTTATTAGTAATAATAATAATAATAATAATAATAATAATAATAATAATAATAATAATAATAATAATAATAATAATAATAATAATAATAAAGGAGGAGGAGGAGGAAGAAGAAGAAAATGGCGTTGAAGATGATTTAATAGCCCAGGCAACCACTACAGGTATACCCTCTAATAGGGGATTATACTTTATCAGTGGATCAGTCTTCAAGGTGATACACCGCAAACTTAAGAACATAAAGAAGGAACACTGCAGCAGGCCTACTGGCCCATGCGAGGCAGGTCCAATTCTGTGCAAGAAAGTTAAGACACTTGTGCAACATCTGGTTATCTTTATTGTAGACGTTTCGCCATCCAGTGGCTTTATTAATACAGATTCTAGGACATAATTAGCAGACAGTAGAACTATATACAAAAGGTGAGGTAATCAGTCCCAGCCTTGGAGTTGGAGAGTACCGTGATATTCTGTCTTCTAATTATGTCCTAGAATCTGTATTGATAAAGCCACTGGATGGCGAAACGTCTACAATAAAGATAACCAGATGTTGCACATGTGTCTTAACTTTCAGGTCCGATTCTGCTACCGGTTTAAGCCAATGTCTTACCCTATAAGAAGTTCCTGATCAAACAGTGGAAACTTCATTATAGCGACAAAGGGCAAAGAAGAAACGGGGTCAGGTAAGGTGAAGTCTCGTGAGGTCACCTGGGAGGCGACGCGTATTTAGGAAGCGTGTGTGCCACCGTGGCTGATGTATGACAACTTCCGGCTTTTTCTGTAATTCCGAATTTGTCACAGCTGCCTTGGATGCACCCTAACTGGCTTAGCATTTAAATTGTTTATTATAATAATAATAATTATTATTATTGCTAGTAGTAGTAGTATTTTATCATTATTATTACTATTTTCGGGATGCTTCTGAACACAGCATCTCCTTATATCTCGCTCCCTGATGACCAGCTGGGTTCCCTTCCACTTCAACAAATGTCCCTCGGGACATGATCATCCTGGCTGTGGCGCTAAAGTTAGATTTCATGCAGCGAATACCAACAGTCTCCCTAGGCCATCAACAACATCTGTTCTGAAGCCAAACACTAGGGGTGATATATCCAGGAGCCTTCAGTCGGTAGTCAAAACGAACTACTACCACTCCATAAACTGCAGCAGCTGCAACACCACCTCAGTATAACCCCCACCTCCTTCCCTACCCGCCACGTCTAGCCCTCCTTCCTCACCAGACGGAAGAAGTTAAGGGGAAACAGATTGCGGGGGAAGAGGGGGAGGAGTGTTGTGAATAACTTGGGGGGAGGAAAAATGGTGGAGAGATAAATTAAAACCATACTGAAGTCTCTTAACTCGGGCTTACAGATTTCAACATTATTAAATCCATCCTACGTGATATGACAGGGTAACGTAGCTACCTTTTCTTTCCACCTATGTGCCAGCACATTACTGATGCATCCAGTTTTACTAAATAAACAAAGGATATAGTGAGTAGGGGACGGGAGGGTAGCTGGGAGAGTGGGCCAGTGCCAAAAGCAACAGACACAGTGGCACCAGCTAGGCGGCACACATCCGCAGCACTAAACGGTCTTCATGTACATTACCTGTGTGTGTGTGTGTGTGTGTGTGTGTGTGTGTGTGTGTGTGTGTGTGTGTGTGTGTGTGTGTGTGTGTGTGTGTGTGTGTGTGTGTGTATGTGTGTGTGTATGTGTATATATATATATATATATGTGTGCGTATATATATGTGTGTGTGTATATATATATGTGTGTGTATATATATATATATATATATATGTGTGTGTGTGTGTGTGTGTGTGTGTGTGTGTGTGTGTGTGTGTGTATGTGTGTGTGTTTGTATATGTGTGTGTGTGTGTGTGTGTGTGTGTGTGTGTGTGTGTGTGTGTGTGTGTGTGTGTGTGTGTGTCCGTGTCTTGCAAACATATGTGTCTTTCAATCACATGCGTGTCCTGCAGACCCCTGTCCTGCTAACACCTGTGTGTCTTGCTGTTACGAACAGGACCCAGGACCTCCCTGCCATAATGCTTCTTGTAACAAACATACACCAAAAAAACAGGTTTATCTTGTCTAGAGGATATCAGTCACTGGGACCACTTATGGAAGCAAAGGATTCTAAAGTTTCAGCTGGTTTTATTAACTTCATTAATAATCACATAATGTTTCCATTATTTCTTCAGTGACAAGCAAGACTACTCATACCGACTCACGAAATCGTAATGACACGATTGCAAACAAACCATACCACGGGCGGGATTGAACCCGCGGTCAGAAAGTCTCAAAACTCCAGACCGTCGCGTTAGCCACTGGACCAGCTAGCTGGTCCAGTGGCTAACGCGACGGTCTGGAGTTTTGAGACTCTCTGACCGCGGGTTCAGTCCCGCCCGTAGTATGGTTTTTCTACTCATACCGTAACAATGAGTACCGATAATTATCTTTAAAACTAAAATGTTATCCAGATAACTTGTTAAATAGTCAGAAAAGGAAACAGTCACGGATTTTCAGACTCGATCACAATGAGTCAAAAGAGGTATACACAGGTGTTGATAAACTTAAACACAATATTAACACAAGTAATCGAGTTCTTCCTTAGGCGGCTTTTCACAATACGTCCCTCCTAAAGCAGTCTACAAACAGCTTATCACTTAGACCTGGTCACTGTTACTGGTAACTTAAATGAACCTCTCAACCGAGTTCTCAGACCAAGTAACACCGACTACAAGGCTTCCAAACTTCCGGGGTACTCTTTGGGAATTATAGCGAAGCTTATAGCCAGGCTCTCCACCGGATACTTCCTCGACTAGAGAGAGGTGTGAACTGAACAAGGCTTTTCAACCAGACTTCAACTCTGACTGAGCAGGGGTTGAGTAGCTCAAATTGTCCCCTGGTGCTTAACCCTGCTGCACCCGCAGTTTAGAACCACGAAACATCCTGCTTATCTACAAAGCTAAACATTTAGAGCCAGATAATATTATAAAGCCGGTTATATTCATTTTAACTAATAATGATGATACTCCTTAATATAATAATAAGTGAAAAAGCCAGATCAACACTTGTAAATACATCGTCCCAGTTTGTGGTTAAATAAATAAGGGGCTCTGATTATATATATATATATATATATATATATATATATATATATATATATATATATATATATATATATATTATAAATATATATATATAATAGTTTGATCAACTTTATGACTATCTCAGAGCTTCAAAACACATTAGCATGTGCACATATTTATGATATTATATATATGTCAGGAGTTGGTTGTTGAAGTACTGAATAGGAGTGGGTCGTAAAAGTGTTGGCCAGTTGTGGGTCGTGGCAGTGCTGGTCAGCGGTGGGTCGTGGTAGTACTGGCCAGCAGTGGGTCGTGGTAGTGCTGGCCAGCAGTGGGTCGTGGCAGTGCTGGCCAGCAGTGGGTCGTGGCAGTGCTGGCCAGCAGTGGGTCGTGGCAGTGCGGCCAGCAGTAGGTCGTGGCAGTGTGGCCAGCAGTGGGTCGTGGCAGTGCTGGCCAGCAGTGGGTCGTGACAGTGCTGGCCAGCAGTGGGTCATGGCAGTGCTGGCCAGCAGTGGGTCGTGACAGTGCTGGCCAGCAGTGGGTCGTGGCAGTGCTGGCCAGCAGTGGGTCGTGACAGTGCTGGCCAGCAGTGGGTCGTGGCAGTGCTGGCCAGCAGTGGGTCGTGGCAGTGCTGGCCAGCAGTGGGTCGTGGTAGTGCTGGCCTGGAGTGGGTCGTGGCAGTGCTGGCCAGCAGTGGGTCGTGGTAGTGCTGGCCTGGAGTGGGTCGTGGCAGTGCTGGCTAGCAGTGGGTCGTGGCAGTGTTGGCCAGCAGTGGGTCGTGGCAGTGCTGGCCAGCAGTGGGTCGTGGTTAGTGCTGGCCTGGAGTGGGTCGTGGCAGTGCTGGCTTTGCAGTGGGTCGTAGCAGTGTTGGCCAGCAGTGGGTCGTGGCAGTGCTGGCCAGCAGTGGGTCGTGGCAGTGCTGGCCAGCAGTGGGTCGTGGCAGTGCTGACCAGCAGTGGGCCGTGGCAGTGCTGGCCAGCAGTGAGTCGTGGCAGTGCTGGGCCCGCAGTGGGTCGTGGGAGTGCTGGCCAGCAGTGGGTCGTGGCAGTGCTGGCCAGTAGTGGGTCGTGGCCCAAAGCAGGCCAGCAATGGGTCGTGGCAGTGCTGGCCAGCAGTGGGTCGTGGCAGTGCAGCCCAGCAGTGGGTCGTGGCAGTGCTGGCCAGCAGTGGGTCGTGGCAGTGCTGGCCAGCAGTGGGTCGTGGCAGTGCTAGCCAGCAGTGGGTCATGGCAGTGCTGGCCAGCAGTGGGTCGTGGCAGTGCTGGCCAGCAGTGGGTCGTGGCAGTGCTAGCCAGCAGTGGGTCATGGCAGTGCTGGCCAGCAGTGGGTCGTGGCAGTGCTAGCCAGCAGTGGGTCATGGCAGTGCTAGCCAGCAGTGGGTCATGGCAGTGCTGGCCAGCAGTGGGTCGTGGCAGTGCAGGCCAGCAGTGGGTCGTGGCAGTGCAGGCCAGCAGTGGGTCGTGGCAGTGCTGGCCAGCAGTGGGTCGTGGCAGTGCTGGCCAGCAGTGGGTCGTGGCAGTGCTGGCCAGCAGTGGGTCGTGGCAGTGCTGGCCAGCAGTGGGTCGTGGCAGTGCTGGCCAGCAGTGGGTCGTGGTAGTGCTGGCCTGGAGTGGGTCGTGGCAGTGCTGGCCAGCAGTGGGTCGTGGTAGTGCTGGCCTGGAGTGGGTCGTGGCAGTGCTGGCTAGCAGTGGGTCGTGGCAGTGTTGGCCAGCAGTGGGTCGTGGCAGTGCTGGCCAGCAGTGGGTCGTGGTAGTGCTGGCCTGGAGTGGGTCGTGGCAGTGCTGGCTAGCAGTGGGTCGTAGCAGTGTTGGCCAGCAGTGGGTCGTGGCAGTGCTGGCCAGCAGTGGGTCGTGGCAGTGCTGGCCAGCAGTGGGTCGTGGCAGTGCTGACCAGCAGTGGGCCGTGGCAGTGCTGGCCAGCAGTGAGTCGTGGCAGTGCTGGCCAGCAGTGGGTCGTGGCAGTGCTGGCCAGCAGTGGGTCGTGGCAGTGCTGGCCAGTAGTGGGTCGTGGCAATGCAGGCCAGCAATGGGTCGTGGCAGTGCTGGCCAGCAGTGGGTCGTGGCAGTGCAGCCCAGCAGTGGGTCGTGGCAGTGCTGGCCAGCAGTGGGTCGTGGCAGTGCTGGCCAGCAGTGGGTCGTGGCAGTGCTAGCCAGCAGTGGGTCATGGCAGTGCTGGCCAGCAGTGGGTCGTGGCAGTGCTGGCCAGCAGTGGGTCGTGGCAGTGCTAGCCAGCAGTGGGTCATGGCAGTGCTGGCCAGCAGTGGGTCGTGGCAGTGCTAGCCAGCAGTGGGTCATGACAGTGCAGGCCAGCAGTGGGTCATGACAGTGCAGGCCAGCAGTGGGTCATGACAGTGCAGGGCCCGCAGTGGGTCATGACAGTGCAGGCCAGCAGTGGGTCATGACAGTGCAGGCCAGCAGTGGGTCATGACAGTGCAGGCCAGCAGTGGGTCATGACAGTGCAGGCCAGCAGTGGGTCATGACAGTGCTGGCCAGCAGTGGGTCGTGGCAGTGCTGGCCATGGGTGATCCGATATATTTACAAAATTGTCTTGTTACAATTAACATTTATAATATAACCTGCTATAGTTTTGTTAATAACTTTTGTTGAAGGTGATTCAATATATCGACACCTTTTATATTATACAATATCTAAAACTCACTTTTGGCAACACGCAGAGATAACCAAATTTTACCCAATGAAGTTCAATAATTTGACTGGAATCCAATTTTCAAAATGCCAGGAATACCCATTTTTTTTATTCTTAAAAATGTAAAATATTCTTTTGGGGGACTAAAAAAAACTATAGAAAATATGTTGTATTAAAACGGTAAAGTCTGGACACTGACTCTTCAGGTTTGTTTTTAAAGTGACCACAAGTGGCCACAAGTGTAACTAATGTGACATTTTATTGTGGCAACGTTTCGCTCCCCTAGAAAGCGAAATGTTGCCACAATAAAATGTTACATTAGTTGAAGGTGTCCTTTTACTTAGCATATTGTCGGTAATTCTACCAATGTTCATGTTTTTAAAGTAGTTGACAGAGGGAACATTAAAGTGAGACGAAGACTGGTGTAGAGTGACGTTGGTGGGAGTAAAGACAGTTGGTATGCTGTGATGTTGTTTTGACAGTGATGAAAAACACACACACACTCACACACACACACACACACACACACACACACACACACACACACACACACACACACACACACACACACACACACACACACATACTGGAGGTCAGGAGGGTCAAGGGAGACATGATAACGACATATAAAATACTGCGCGGAATAGACGAGGTGGACAAAGACGGGATGTTCCAGAGATGGGACACAGACACAAGAGGTCACAATTGGAAGTTGAAGACTCAGATGAATCAAAGGGATGTTAGGAAGTATTTCTTCAGTCATAGAGTAGTCAAGCCGTGGAATAGCCTAGAAAGTGAAGTAGTGGAGGCGGGAACCATACATAGTTTTAAGGCGAGGTATGATAAAGCTCATGGAGCAGGGAGAGAGAGAACATAGTAGCAATCAGTGAAGAGGCGGGGCCAGGAGCTATGACTCGACCCCTGCAACCACAAATAGGTGAGTACAAATAGGTGAGTACACACACACACACACATACAACACACACAGGCGTGCACATAACGCACACTCGTATGCACGCGCAAGCGCTAGCCTTCATTCTACATGCTGGAGGGTCCACTAGATGACACCACTTACAAACACAAAGGTAACCATGTCCGCTGTGCTGTGCTAGCAGCTGCAGTCAATATAAAGAGGATAGAGCAAAAACTAAAGTTCTACCCACAAGGTCATATAGATAATTGCATTCACGGGGCCAAAGAGCTAGAGCTTATCCCTCGTCAATGCAACTAGGGGGAATAAACAAAAATAATCCTGGGTCTCCAGTGCTCACCTCACCCACTGGTGTAATGTATAGACTGCTGTGAGGTATATTGGAAAAGGGATTACTCTGGTCGCCATATGAATTCATTCTAAAAGCAGGACAATATATTTTTCCCATCCTAAAAATATGAAAATATGTCTATATTTAGGTAAATGTATAATGAGGACACTAAACTTCTCTTGTGAGTGGAAGGTTTAGCGTGACCTTTGATTGACAGATTTTGCGTGAGCTCTGAGCGAGAATTTTATTGTGACCTGTATGAGTATTATGTGACCTGTGAGTGATTGGTTAAAGAGGCTGTGACCTTCACTGCCTCTGATCAATCAGTCCACTACCCTGAGGCTTAAGAAATAATTCCTGATATCCCTGTGGCTTTTTCGTGTCTTGAACTTGGAACTGAGCTCTAGTGTACTCGTTACCCGTCTCTCCTACAGTCGTTTTGCTCACCCTATCAAGTCCTCTGAGTATTTTGTCCACTATTATAATAGTGTACAACATACTCAGAGGTTTTATAATCTTTTAATGTTATCAAGTAAGTTATGTTAGTCTAATCTAAAAGTCAATTTCCCTAAGTTCCTAAACTAGTCTTACCATTCTTTGCATTTTAATTTCTTGACATTCTCTTTCTGGAGTGGGTTCTATGCTGCTGCATACTCTAACATTAACCATGAATGAGTACTGAGATTAATGAGAACTAATCTTAACACACACAAGTTGTATGCCTTTGGTGATACGTTTCGTACTGTGGTCACTTACAGATCATCATGTGGTGATGGCGTTTCTGGCTCCTTTTGTTCAATTTACGGATTTCTTGTTCCCTTCCCCAGTTTTTATAACATTGCATTTTCTGGTGATTAATTCCAGCTGTCGCTTATCGCAGTATCTATGTAACTTATCTAGATCATTCTCAAGCCTCGTCTTTATTATCACCGGTTTTCGTTATTTTCAGTAAATTCACATTTTCTGTGAAAGGGAATGCTATGTAGAACTATCACTTTTGAAACATGTATTACTCATATGTATGAGAAATAATTTCAGTCCAAGTAACAATCCATGTGGAACCTCATTTATTACTCCTGCTGATTTTTATACCTCTTCAGTGACTGTTACTATTTGTCTTCTTCCACTCAAGCATTTTTTAATCCATTAAAAGGCCTTTCAGTGCCCTCTCCTTTAGTTTTGAGCTCGGTAGTCTAGCCATCCCGTGCTGCCTATAAAAGAGCGTCTCTCCAGATGCTCCACCACTTTTTTAAGAGCTTTCTCAAGAGCTTCTAACTAAACATTACTTGTTTGTCGATTTTCATAAATCTTGGGGCTACAGTATATTCTCTATCCTCCAGTGTTATGGTAGTTTTCCTGCTTTTATTTACATGAACGCTTCATCTCCCTCACTGAGGAATTCACGAGTCATATTCAGGTTCCATTGCTTCTGATGTATCCAGTTCACTCAGTAGGTTCTTCACTTCTTAATGGGTGGAAGGAGTTCACTACCTGTTGGTTTACCTTTTTTCTCTTTGACTCTCTGTTGGGTATTGTCAGTGGCTCTACAGAGAAAATCTCCTCAACAGTTTGTTATGTTCCTCGCAGACATCCTTATCATGCATCGTGAGCTCTCCTCCTTTCTTCAGTCTTAGTATTTGATGATGTGTTTGCACATGCTAACCAGCGGTACATCAGCAAATTATGTGATGTGTGCAGTAAAAGTACACCATCTCGACCGTGATACATGGAGACATATCTGTTAAATGAGTCATGTTTTTTTACCATAAATGAACATTAAAAGCATGATAAGGATTAGAGTTCTCTATTAAGGTGTGTGTAAGGTTGCTAATTTCTACAAAGATACACGAAGGTGTCTAAAGAAGGACTACGCTATGTGACTAATTTTGACGCGGTGTGCAGTAACGGCTGTATAGGAGGGAAAAGGAGTTACAAACTAAGATCTATAGTTATAATTTCACGCTGTACATTTTTTTCCTACAACAAAAAATATACAAGAGTTATAATGAATATATTATGAATGCCACATTTCTTTTTCTTGGGCTCTTTCCTACCAGACACACAGACAGACGATAAGATAAACACTGCTTGACGCATAATCTGACGGAAAGACAGACAGTTACAGCGACAGACAAATTAACATAATTACCGTCTCAGAGATAATTATCTTTGTATCGTACGTTCATCTATCAACAGACTCCTTTATTGCAGTAGGCAACTACCAAGATGCTGGAATAAAAAGTAATTTGGGTGTTCGGAAAGATGATTGTAGTGCAAGGGGTCGTATAACCTCATTCACACGACTCCTTAATCTACATTCACGAAATATATTTATCGTCTTGGACCCAAGTAAAGCCAAGAAGCATATTTTACTCAGACAAAACCATCCAAGGTTCACAAAGTAATAACAATAGCATACTACCCAAAGTTAGCACAGTAATAAAAATAACTTAATTTGCTTCGATCATGTGGAGGCTCTGAAAGGAGGTACAACCAATCTCTCAACCCGGTGAATACGTATCATGATATGATGTTTTTTATTAAATAATCTTTCATAACAAATACCTCTCGTTCTCTTCCAATCAATCTGTGTGACCCCAGGCACATTATGTGACCCCAGACACGTTTTGCAAGCCCAGGCACATAATGTGACCCTAGACACGTTTTGCGATCCGAGGCACATTATGTGACCCAAGACACTGTTGTGATCCCAGGTACGTTATGTGACCCGAGACACGTTTTTGTGAGCCCAGACACATTATATGATCCCAGGCAATTTATGTGACCCCAAAGCAACTTATGTGACCCCAGGCACATTATATGACCCCAGGCACATTGTATGACCCCAGGCACAATGTATTGATGTACAACAAAATTATACATTAGTTATTAATACCCTCCCTATAATTCCATAAAACTTACATGTAAATTACCTAAAATATCTGTATTCTGAAAATACTTATACCTTTTTCCTGCTTAAGATATATTGAACAAAAACACTAACAAAATTACTGTGAATGTATTTTATTTACATCTCCCAGTAAATGGTAGAAATGTGAAAATAAAAGGATTGTATGTGACATTTATCTGCAGCATTTACGAATCAATTTGTAAGAGATTAAGCAACAGTTTCATTTAGTAAGTGACTCACGCATATCACATCTGATCACATGTTATATAGTTTTAAATCTGACAGCATAGAGTTAGAAGGTTGAACAGGTTCATGGCGCATAACATTACGGTAAATCACAAGTATAACATTGTGATGCTATTTAACAATAACATTTTTCATCAACTAACTAGAAACAAAAATGCTTTTAATTAATATGAAATTAAATAGATTAATAGCTACGGGTAGGGATCGCCAGATTAAATCATTATAGTAATGTTTAAAAATGCAAAATCTGAAGTATTAATATAGCCATTTCTTGAGGTATTAAAATCTAGTAATGAAGAATTGAAAATCAGCCAGAAAAAAATGGCAGGTCTTCAAATTATCCGATACTCTTAAGTGTTTAGAACCTGCCTTGTATGGGCCAGTAGGCCTTCCGCAGTGCTCCTCCATTCTTATGGAGGTGTCCATCGTCTCAACATCTGCAAGTACACTACAGTCCTCTCAGTAAATTTATAATAGTTCCCGAAGAAGTCTGCCAAGAGACACCACTGCACAATTTCAAGTGGGACAGGCGTATGACCATATATAAGTGATTTACGCCTCAGTTTAATGGTACATGTCGTCCACAAACTTAGCAGTGGAGAAAAAAATAAATTTAACACGAGGAAAATGATAGGACATTTTGTTTACGGATCTCGCCTTTGACGCAGACCTCACCTTGATGTTGTTAAAGGTAACTAATCGATTGCACCAACTTTAATTTCACTTTTATTCTTGCGCTAACCCCCTACCTCCTTTAACAGCTGTCTTTCCACACTCAAACCTTTCATACACTCTTAACTTTCGCACATTCCTACCTTCGCGCATCCTCTTCCCGCAGCACTGAATAACATTTACGGGGTTAGCCCTTAAAATATAATTAATAATAATAATAAATAATAATAAAAAATAAAAAAAATAAAAATAATAATAAAAAAATAATAAAAATAATAATAATAATAATTTATTAAAATAACGTAAAATAATAATGATAAAAATTCCCTTTTCGACTTTATTTCTTATTATAGAAGTCGACGTTGCATCTGACCTAAAAGAAATAATTGTTATCGTCAAAAACTCTGTTATTTAACAGGGAAAAAATAATCGTAAAAGAGAAATGCTGCGACAATTATTGTTCCCTTTTAAACCAAAATGACAAAATTTTCTACCCAGAATTTAGAACCCCGGAAGAGATAGATAGCACTTACGACAATAAAAAGGTAGTTGCGCTGGGGTAAAAAAATACATGGGAAAGAGTTGCAGAGGAAGGGCGCCAATCTCTTTTCGAACACAGCCCCAAAAAAAAAATCCATAAAATGTAATTATTCGCCTTTCCTTCCTTCCAAATTTAGAGTCGAAATTTAAGGATTTTCATCATAACTCATGAAAAAACAATTTTGCACAAAAAAATTATCACTCCTTTATTTTTATAATTTGTATAATACAAAACGAAACAACTTGACTAACATAATAAAAGGGGCTGTGTTGACCGCCCCCATTTTAAAAGACTTTGGTCTTGTTACGACATTAATGTCAGAAAAGGTGCTTTTTATTTTTGATAATTTTTTCCCAACATTTTCATTTCATACGCTAAACCCTGATATATTTTAAAATTTTTTGTGGCTTTGAAATTTTTTTTTTCAGGCTTTTTCCTAGTTTTGTAAAACCTACTGTTACTTTGATAAAATTATGAAATCACGCAGGTTTTTTAATTAATTAAAAATTCTTGAGCTTGTAAGATTTTACTATTCCTTTCACTCCCTGACAAAAGATTTTTCTAACCCATTTTTTTTCCCCAGGCCAAAGAGGGGCCATTCATTGATATTTTTTTTTAAGGCCATAGATGGGACCCGCAATCTCACCAAATTATTTCATTCTTCCTTCCTCAGTGATGACATGTTGGAAAACGACTTCCAGCCTCCGGAAATTTTACCCAGGCTTTTCCCCTCCGAATCTGTTTCTTTTGTCCACGCTCCTCTGCCAACTTAACCCTTGAGAGGTTACCTTTCTGCCCCTCCCCCCTTTATGTTTTCCTCTCCCGAAATCTCTCTATTTTCACGTTCCCATCCTCCCTTAAGAAATATATAAAATGTTTTTCTTACTTGTGTTTTATGTCTAAAGAATTCATCTGGTTCTTGAAACAGCTGCCTCAAACCCCAGTGTTCTGCAGTCATTCCTACATACATCAGACCCACCATGTCCCAGATCCTTCACAAATTTTCTGGTTATCCACAATTGTGACCAAGACGGCACACAAGTTCTCTGATCTCCCTCGGGCAATGGCGGTCCATAGCTTTGACAGAATTCTCTTATGTATCATCTGAATGTGAGGTCTCAGGGTGTTGTTTCCCTAGAAGTCTGTCTCTCATGTGTGTTGCAGATTTGGAGAGCATTTACAGGCACGTGTGTTCGCCACTTTAGCATGTTTGTGCTCCCAAAACAGTGCTTGAGGGAAATGGGGAAGAGGTAGAGTTCCAGGCTCTAACTGGTTTTGTATTTTAAAAAGGAAGAATGGTCTTATTGGGTAGAACCAAGTCCTACCTCGTCTCTTATCTTCAATTATCTGGCGTGATTGGGCTTTAGCTTCTTGGGTCATATCATATCTATTTTGCTATTGAATACGTGAAAAATGTATGATTCAACTACCTCTTCATTTAGCCAGTTTCTATTATTCACTGCTGTTACAATGAATAAGTACTTCCTAAAATCCATCTTCGATGACTTATTCTTAAGTTTATCATGTTACCTTGTCGGTAACCCTAAGTATCGTCTGTGTCGTCATCGCATCTTCCTGACCCTTTGCTCTTCCAGTGATAAAAGGCTGAATTCCTCTAGCCTTTCCTTGCAATACATACACTTTAACTCGGGGACTAATTTAGTTGGAAACCTTTTGAACTTTTTCTTGTTTCTGTTTGTGCACTAAAAGGTCTAATATAGCTTGCACAGCAAGCGGTAACGTACCCACACTCACCCAGCCACAGTCAACAATACAGCTAATAGGAATCCCGCCTCACCCAAGGTAAACTCTCGGTTAGTCTCGCCAACAATACTGTTGGTATGACTTATCGACTTCCAATAACCGAACATAAAAATGGAATCTAATAATTTTGTGCAAAAATTTTCGGAGAAACGAGGATGATGAGAGGTATGTGGGGAATTGCAACAGAAAGAATGGGAAAAAAAGTGAAGTGGAACTAAAGGAATGAAGAATGGAAACAGGAGGAAAAAGAAAGACGAAAAGGAATAAGAATTAGAAGACTGTCGGGCTGTCGGAATGAAGAAAGTAAATGGGAACTGAAAAAATGAGCTAATGGAATAGGAATATAGGAAATTCGGAAAAGAAAAGAATCTATAGAAATGAGGGAGGAAGGGAGAATAGTGGATGACTTTTAACAGGTTTATTAATATATCTGTTGATCTTTACCATCTGTAGCACAGATGATAAAGATCAACAGAGTGTGAGACAGAAATTAGCATGCACTGAAACTTTTCTGCAACCCCGTTTAATGAATCCATTGAAACTAAAATTTTCTCTAATATACTTAAGTTAGCTCGTGTCACCCCAATCCACTAAGGAGGAGACCTAACTGAAATAAGCAGTTTTTGGTATATCTCTAACTTGCCATTATTGACTAAAATCTTTGTAACTTTAGCCCAGTACACCATGACAGAGCACTACAGGTCGTATACGATACTTACATTAGCTCACGAAACACGTTAACAGTCTTGTGGGAATCTACAACTAAGGAGGAGGAGACATCTGAGAACAGCAGACAAGAATCTCACCATCAGAACTCAGAACTTATTTGAACGATGACAGAAAAAGCGCGGAAACTACTGCAGGACTTCTGCACCACATAAAACTAATGGTATCTATCATGTCTCCATGGAAACTTAAAGAAGAAGAAACAACTTGATAAGGACCTGTAACAAGGACTCTTAACAGGTCACCGGAGACTGGGCAGCTTAACTATATCTGTCAAAATACGAGTCATGTCCTCCTTACTCAGTCAGATGGACAAAAAACGGTAACCGTAAACAATATACATGATGTAGTGACTTGTATAATTTTTATTAATTTTGAGGAAGATTTCATGAAGGTAGGTGGAACACCTAGAGAAGAAATTGCTTTCTTCAGGAAAATTAGTACAAGTTTTGGGACAGGAAATCATGCCTGATTCATCTTAAATACTGCCACAAAATTTTACAGATTAAACTAGAGCGGCTGAGCTGGAGGACTCTTTCTCGTGGACTGCAAAAAAAAAAAAAAAAAATCTTTCGATACTGTTCTTACCTGAGGAGTCGACAAGGCAGACATGAACAGATTGATCGAGGTGGGAAGACCAGGAAGAAGAAACCACAGGAAGAAGCTAATGACACAGAGAAGACGAGGGGATTTTTGCAATAATTCCATCATTCTTAGGTTGGAATACAAGTGAAATGAGCCACAGGACAAGGTGGTTGAAGTACACTCAACGCACAGCTTCAACACTGTGAGTGCACACACTCACAGTGTCTGAGAGTACACACACTCAGTGTCTGAGAGTACACACACACACAGTGTCTGAGAGTACACACACACACACTCACAATGTCCGAAAGTACACACACACTCACAGTGTCTAAGAGTACACGCACTCAGAGTGTCTGAGAGTACACACACTTACAGTGTCTGAGAGTACACACACTCAGTGTCTGAGAGTACACACACTCACAGTGCCTGAGAGTACACACACTCACAGTGTCTGAGAGTACACACACTCACAGTGTCTGAGAGTACACACACACACAGTGTCTGAGAGTACACACACACACACTCACAATGTCCGAAAGTACACACACACTCACAGTGTCTAAGAGTACACGCACTCAGAGTGTCTGAGAGTACACACACTTACAGTGTCTGAGAGTACACACACTCACAGTGTCTGAGAGTACACACACTCACAGTGCCTGAGAGTACACACACTCACAGTGTCTGAGAGTACACACACTCACAGTGTCTAAGAGTACACACACTCAGTGTCTGAGAGTACACGCACTCAGAGTGTCTGAGAGTACACACACTTACAGTGTCTGAGAGTACACGCACTCACAGTGTCTGAGAGTACACACACTCACAGTGTCTGAGAGTACACACACTCACAGTGTCTGAGAGTCACCACACTCACAGTGTCTGAGAGTACACACACTCACAGTGTCTGAGAGTACACACACACTCACAGTGTCTGAGAGTACACACACTCACAGTGTCTGAGAGTACACACACTCACAGTGTCTGAGAGTACACACACTCACAGTGTCTGAGAGTACACACACTCACGGTGTCAGAGTACACACACTCACAGTGTCTGAGAGTACACACACTCACAGGGTCTGAGAGTACACACACTCAGTGTCTGAGAGTACACACACTCACAGTGTCTGAGAGTACACACACTCACAGTGTCTGAGAGTACACACACTCACAGTATCTGAGAGTACGCACACACTCACAGTGTCTGAGAGTACACACACACTCACAGTGTCTGAGAGTACACACACACTCACAGTGTCTGAGAGTACACACACACTCACAGTGTCTGAGTGTACACACACTCACAGTGTCTGAGAGTACACACACTCACAGTGTCTGAGAGTACACACACTCACAGGGTCTGAGAGTACACACACTCACAGTGTCTGAGAGTACACACACTCACAGTGTCTGAGAGTACACACACTCACAGTGTCTGAGAGTACACACACTCACAGTGTCTGAAAGTACACACACTCACAGTGTCTGAGAGTACACACACTCTGTGGCATGCAAAGAGTACGTAACCTTTATTCGGCGCATGGACACACCCTCATTTACAGGCTATCTCCCCCAACCAGCGAACCAGGTTGCTAAGAGTTGATGATGGGGCCCCATCGTTCAACTAGTGACCAGGTTCTAGCCAATAAGAAGGTGGGATTGGCAATCGCAGAGGTTATGTGGATACCGCTCTCCTGTCTGCCCTTGTCATTCCCATTCTAGAGCTGGTTGAAGCACGGTCTGCTATCTTGTGGCTTCTATTTCTGCCTTGCTTACCGTGGAGTGCACTATACTTATTACTGTACATAGTGTACATATTGCTGTTCTAAATTGGTGAAGGATAATATAAGTCTAAACTTTTTCTGCTGTGTTTCTTTTGCTCCCATTACACCTGGGATAACAGGCCTTTGAAATCCTGGGTTGTAATACACTCACAGTGTCTGAGAGTACACACACTCACAAACACTCTGATGTTTCCATCATCCATCATTCATTCATTCATTAATGATTGCTGGTACTTCCTGCCTGGTCTTCTCCAGATGGCGACCCGGCTTTGGCCCCCCGGGTGGGGGTTGGCTTCATCTTCTTCTTTCTTCTGTCTTCTTTCTTGGGCCCTCCAGTTGGAGGGTGACTTCTTCTTCCATCTTGCGTTGACTCCCCAAGTGGGGAGTGTCTTCTTGCTAGCATCTGCAGCATTACAGTCGGCAAAGGCAGCAATTACAGGGTTCGTTTTGGAGCCACACCCCAGCTTTAGCAGGAAGCAAAGTGCTGGGGAAACTTGTGTTCTCGGTGAATGGTCTTTGCTGGTCGTCTAAAGGAAGGTACCGTCTTCAAGAGTTCCATTCTGAAGAATCCTGAGTTTCTTCTTTGATGTGTAGTCGAGTCGAGTCTGATCATGTCTTCAGTGGTGGTTGGGTGAGTTTGGTCGCAGGTGAACTTGGCGGTTCCGTCCTGGAGGTGCTGAATAAGTTCTTGAGTATGCATTGTGTCCCTATACTGGTTGGTTGTGTAGAAGTATCTACCAGGCAAGAACCTGCCCTCTGTTGGTGGTGTAGCGGTGGCAGTGGCACAAAGAGATGCGTCCCAAGGTTCTTGTGTTTTGGCTTTCTTGGCTGGAGGTTGAGTTGATCGAGGCGAAGCCTGTGATTGATCATTTGGCCGAGGCGCGGCTTCTGATTGGTCAGGTGTGATGGAGGTGGAAGCAGGCAGTGGTGGACTCTCATTGGCGGGGTTTGCCGACGTCTCACTGGTCTCTGATTGGTCCATCTCTGTGTCGAGAGGACGTTGTGGTACCGGCGAAGCATCGGTGATATCGGTGACATTAGCAGTGGATTTTAGGATTTCAGTAGAAGGTGGGGATGCAGGAAAGGTAAAGCCAGGCATATTGTTGAGCTTGAAGAGTTCGTTGATGGTGGTGTTGAAGGAACCAGGCTCAGCTACATTCTGCACATGAGCATACGTGATGCAGTATAGAATGTTGGTGGAGTCGCCAGCAGGGCCTGGCAGGGATGTGGTGGAGGCAGCTTGCGTGGCATGTAGGATCTTGGTAGTGTCTGCTTGAAGCTTGGCGATAGCCGCATATGTGGTTTCTTGTGGGTTGGGTTTCTTTTGTTGTTGGAGTTGTTTTTTTGAGGATGTCTCTTCTGGTTGAGCATTTGGCAGCAAGTGTATGGTGGCCATTCTTGCAGTTCAAGCATTTAGATGGTGATGCAGCAGTGCAGTTCTTGAAGTCATGTCCCTCAAGGCCACAGGTGGAGCAGAACTTCTTGCCCTTGGCAGGGCAGTCTTTGGTGGTACGTAAGAATGAGTAACAGTTATAGCACTGTGGAATTTGTGATGAATGGTTTAGAAAACCGACAAGTTGAAGAACTGAGACACTTATGCAACACATGGGAATCTTTATCGAAGAAACGTTTCGCCAAACAGTGGCTTCATCAGTCCAATACAAAGTAGAAATGGGTAAGGAGAGGAGAAGTTTGAGGTAATCAGTCCCTCAACCTGGAATCGATGTGTTCAGTCCATCACTCTTGTAGGAAATGCAGCATAGGGCCAGAGAGGTGGCTTATATACTGCAGTCAGATGAGGTGAAGCAGGAGGAGGCGGGATCACAGTGGGACCTGCCACTAGTGTAAGTAGGTCGTCGTCCAAAGGTTGGGTAAGCGTTAAAGTCTTCGTATCAAGATCCCATGATGTTGCAGTGTCTGACAGATGTGATGAATGGTTTAGTAAACCGACAAGTTGAAGAATCGAGACACTTATGCAACACATGGGAATCTTTATCGAAGAAACGTTTCGCCACACAGTGGCTTCATTGGTCCAATACAAAGTAGAAATGGGTAAGGAGAGGAGAAGTTTGAGGTAATAAGCCACCTCTCTGGCCCTATGCTGCATTTCCTACAAGAGTGATGGACTGAACACATCGATTCCAGGTTGAGGGACTGATTACCTCAAACTTCTCCTCTCCTTACCCATTTCTACTTTGTATTGGACTGATGAAGCCACTGTTTGGCGAAACGTTTCTTCGATAAAGATTCCCATGTGTTGCATAAGTGTCTCAGTTCTTCACTGTGGAATTTGTTGATATTTTTCTGCTTCAGTGAAGGCTGGGTTGATGTGGAAGCAGTGAATAGCCAGTCCCTCAGCAAGAGCTCTGGCTGCCATGTTGACGTCACTGAAGGTGACCTTCAGCATGGATGAGGCATTGGGTATTTTAGTGATGAATTCCACCTTGGCCCAAGGGTTCTGTGCTTCGATGGATGACTTGATTTCTTCAGTAGTCTGTACAGTGATGAGTCTGCCGAGTCTCTCGAGGAACACAGTTCTCCTGGCCCTCAGAGCTGGGAAAGTCAGGACAAAGAATCCCTTATCTCGTAGAGTGGTTGTAGCAGTAGTGGTAAGTAGTTTCTCAGCCTCGGTGTCGTCAGTACAAACGACAACGAAGGCCTCTTTGAGCGATAAGATCGCATTACACTTGACCTGCAGTCTGCCACTAACGACAGCTGCAAGTCGTTGACTGTCCCACTCGCTGGTTTGATCTTTACCCTGTTCGAGTAATGCATCGTGTAGTGATGCAGACTAAAGGTTCCCCTCCCCAACGGGGATCGACGGGAGACTGTCTTCTCTTCCTCTCCATCAACCATCACTAAACTCCACCGCATATATCACCTCCACCGTTTATCATCTCCAACAATCATCACATACACCAATCATCACCTCCACCAATCATCATCTCCTCAGAGCCGCCACTGGCGTCACAAGACGTAACTTCCTCAGAGCCGCCACTGGCGTCACAAGACGTAACTTCCACAGAGCCGCCACTGGCGTCACAAGAGGAAACTTCCTCAGAGCCGCCACTGGCTTCACAAGATGTAATTTCTTCAGAGCCGCTACTGGCATCGCAAAAACTAGGCGAAAGTTATATTCAACACAGCACTGCCAGAGAATACGTGAACACTTAGTGGAATAAGTTGAGCCAACCTCACCCATGGTAGCATCACCCATGGTAGTATCACCCACGGTAGCATCAGGCAGGGCAAACAGGTCTAACAATTGGATTCTCAAAATGCGAAGCCAAATAAACTCATTAATTCCAATTCAACGAGATAAACAGAAATTGCCGAGAATAGAAACAAACAGTGAAACAAAGGCAGAGTAAAACCAAACTGTGCTATTGTCATTCTGAAAAGGTGCGCTTAAAAAATTCAATGAAACAAGAGGCTTTTTTTTATAGTGAGGAAGTGCGTTGTGAGCGAGCGAGTGGAGGGTAAGGGGATGGGAGGGGACGGGATGGGAGGTGGAATGGGTGATGTAGAGGGGATGACCTCACTCGCCCTCGGGTCCTGATGGATAAGGTCGTGCAATACTTCTATTATTTTTTTTCCTTTGGCATGTGAGGTGAGAAGGAGCAGAGAAAAGACTAACGTTTAAGACGCCACACGATTGTTAGTCAGCGTGTTTGATTCTGAAGAGAAGTTGAGATGGCTGGTGGATGAATTTGGGAGGAAATGCGAAAGAATGAAATTGAAAGCGAACATAGGAAACAGCAAGGTGATTAGAGTAAGAAAATAAAATCTAGGCAATGATAGATGTATTAACAGGGTGGAAGGAGGGATCAAGCAAGAAGCGAATGTGTTCAGATGTTTGGGAGTGGATTTATTGGTAGATGGGGCTATGATACATCCATCTACCGATGTACCTGAGCATAGTGTTACCAAGACTGTTATATAGGTGTGGAGTATGGGGTTTTAAACGCTGCAGCGAGAAGGAGGTTCGGAGGCAGTGGGAATATCATGTTAGAGGGCGATGTTTGGTGTGAATATTATGCAGGAAATTCGGAGCCTGGAGATTAAAAGATAATGTATCATTACCAAAGGTATAAATTCAGAGAACTGAGGAGAGGCTGTTGAAGAGGTTTGGACGTTTAAAGAGGTTAGACCAGTAGCTAATAATCTTAATAATAGTCTTCAACAATATTATTATAATTATAGTGATACTAAGAAATAATAATAATAATAATAATAATAATAATAATAATAATAATAATAATAATAATAATAATAATAATATAATTATTATTATTATTATTATTATTATTATTATTATTATTATTATTATTATTATTATTATAAAAGTGTATATAAATTTGAAGTAGAAGGGAGGAGGGGTCGGGGCTGTCCCAAGAAGAGCTGGAGGGAGAGGATAAAGAAGGAATTGAATGCTTGGGGCTTGAATGTTCAACAGACATGCGTAAGAGCGTCCGATCGGAGTGGAGACAAGTTTTTTTTTTTATGGCGACGTGCTGTTAGAGTGTGAACAAAGTAGCATTTATGAAGGATATTCAGGTAAACCGGTTAGCTGGATTTGAGTTGTAGAGTTGGGAAGTACAACCAATGACACGACTGCAGATGACATGACTGCAGTGGACACAACACCAAATGACATGACAGCAAATAATCACACAACGTAAGAAAAATATTGTCGTTGGTTTTAAGACAGATATTCATCCACAATATTACTTCTAATTATTTATATATGTATTATGTTTCATATGTGTACCACTTGATTAAAAAAAATGTTTTTCAAAGATGGACTGAAATCTTTGACCTGCAAATTCCCGTTGTCTGTTTTGATTGATCCCAAAATATTAAAACAAATTTCGGAATCAATCCTTGAATGTTCTTTGATTATATTTAATGTATTTGGTGACACATTTACCTAACTTTGAAGAGGCTGAGCTTCAGCTCCAGGCCCTGATAGACGCCTACCTAACTTTGATCCTGACATTTTCATTTCATTTCATAATATTGATTCCAGTCAAGAAACGGGAGCCATATTTACTGTTCGGTTAAAATCTAATCTAGTTTGGAACCTGTTTTAAAACCATTTTCACGCGTTACCCACAAATTTACTGAACTAAAAGCTATTTATAGATTTTACCAAAAAATATACTGATGTCAGTGTATGTATGAAATATAAATCTCTTCAGTCTTATGCTTCAGGTTGATTCTTACTGTCACTGTCACTATAATTGTCACTGTCACTATCAACGTCACTATCACTGTCACTGTCACTATCACTGTCATTATCATTGTCACTGTCACTATCACTGTCACTATCACTGTCACTACCACTGTCACTGTCGCTATCACTGTCACTATTACTCTCACTATCACTGTCACTATAACTGTCACTATATCACTATCACTGTCTCTATCACTGTCGCTATCACTGTCTCTGTCACTATCAATGTCACTGTCACTATTACTGTCAGTATCACTGTCACTATTACTGTCACTATCACTGTCACTATCACTGTCATTATCACTGTCACTGTCAATATCACTCACTATAACTATTAATGTCATTATCACTGTCGTTATAACTGTCACTATCATTGTCACTATCACTATCTATAACTGCATATCACTAGTTTTTGAGGGGTATAATACACTGTAACATGCTATACTTTACGTACACTCTAGAAAAACAACAAGAGAGAATTTTGAATATAAGTGCACTTTAAGAATCTGAATATTGATATAAGTGCATTCTGACAAAAAGCTTAAGTACACGCTGATAATCTGGATTACAAGCGCATTCCCTGAATATGAAGATATAAGTGTACCATGAAAATAAGTGCATCTTAAGATTCTGTATAAGTGCACTCGGAGAACGAGTGTCCATGCACTCTGAGAATCTGAAAAGTATGATTTTTACATTTAATGAAAATAAGTTCTCATTAAATATACTACCAGGATCGTTCAAAATCGAAAGTTTTTGTGTAATCAGACACTCTTCCTGTCACACTTCAAATACGCTTAACTCTACAAACTTATCATAGACGTATGAAACTTAGCATTATCGAAATTTATTTGAATAAAGTACACCGGCCCGACATCACTGAATACTTTACTCCAAAATTTCACCCGTAAATTCACATGTAGTTTCCTGAGGTTCTGGAATCCAGGTAAATTGCTGGAAAATGATGGTGTTATATTTTGTAGGTAAATGTTGGCAGCATGTTGCAGAGTGGGTAAATGTGCACTGGATGCAACTGGCATGGAATAGCTGATAGAGGAAGGGAAGTGAGAGAGAGAGAGAGAGAGAGAGAGAGAGAGAGAGAGAGAGAGAGAGAGAGAGAGAGAGAGAACATAAGAACATAAGAACATAAGAACGAAGGAACACTGCAGAAGGCCTACTGGCCCATGCGAGGCAGGTCCAAGTCTCCTACCGGCTTAAGCCAATGCACCCAACCTAGTCAGGTCAGGTCACATTGACTTAAGGGAGGAACACGGCAACCGACCTGGTAGCACAAGCTATCAGGTCTAACTCACACCCCCCCACATCCACTCATGTATTTATCCAACCTATTTTTAAAGCTACACAACGTTCTGGCCTCTATAACGGTACTTGGGAGTTTGTTCCACTCATCCACAACTCTATTACCAAACCAGTACTTTCCTATATCCTTCCTGAATCTGAATTTTTCCAACTTAAAACCATTGCTGCGAGTCCTGTCTAGGCTAGATATTTTCAGCACACTATTTACATCCCCTTTATTTATTCCTGTCTTCCATTTATACACCTCAATCATATCCCCCCTAATTCTACGTCTTTCTAGAGAGTGCAGATTCAGGGCCGTTAGTCTATCCTCATAGGGAAGGTTTCTGATACATGGGATCAACTTTGTCATCCTCCTTTGTACATTTTCCAGAGAATTTATATCCATTCTGTAATAAGGTGACCAAAACTGTGCAGCATAATCTAAATGAGGCCTAACCAAGGGATGTATAGAGTTGAAGAACAACCTGAGGACTCCTATTATTTATGCTTCTTGATATGAAGCCAAGGATTCTATTAGCTTTATTGCGAACACTTATGCACTGTTGTCTTGGTTTCAGATTACTGCTAACCAGAACTCCTAAATCTTTTTCGCAATCCGTAATATTAAGATCTACATTATTTAGTTTATATGTGGCATGGTTATTGTCCTGTCCAACATTTAGAACTTTGCATTTGTCTATATTAAACTGCATCTGCCACTTCTCCGACCACTGCATCAGTCTATTCAAATCTTCCTGGAGTGCTCGAATGTCCTCGTCAGAATGAATTCGACGGCCTATTTTGGTGTCATCGGCAAACTTGCCGATGTCGCTCTTTTGCCTCATCTATGTCGTTTATGTAGATTGGTGAACAGCAGGGGGCCCAACACTGACCCCTGTGGAACACCGCTCGTGACACTTCCCCACTCTGATTTCTCCCCATTTATGCAAACTCTCTGCTGCTATTTGTCAACCATGCCTCTATCAGGAAAAAATTTCTCCTCCTATTCCATGTGCTTTAATTTTCCTCAATAGTCTCTGATGTGGGACCCTGTCAAAAGCCTTACTGAAGTCCATATACACAATATCATATTCATTACCATGATCTACCTCCTCAAATACCTTAGTGAAAAAAGTTAATAAATTCGTAAGGCAGGAACGCCCCTTTGTAAAACCATGCTGAGATTCGTTGATTAATTTATGCTTTTCAAGGTGGCTACGAACTGCCTCGGCAATTATTGATTCCATAAATTTTCCCACTATGGAGTTAGGCTTATTGGTCTATAGTTCGAAGCTAAGGACCTGTCACCTGTTTTGAAAATAGGTATCACATTTGCCATTTTCCACTTATCTGGCACCATGCCAGTTTGTAGTGATATGTTGAAAAGATTAGCCAAAGGTGTGCTAAGCTCCTCTTTACATTCCTTTAGAACCCTTGCATACAGTTCATCAGGGCCTGGGGATTTGTTAGGTTTTAATTTTATCTATTGCCTAAGGACCATGTCACTTGTGACCCTAATAGTGCACAGTTTATTATCGTCCTGTTCTACATAATTTATCATTACTGGAATATCGCTGGTATCCTCCTGTGTAAAAACTGAGAGGAAGTATGTGTTAAAAATTCTACACATTTCCTTATCACTGTCAGTGAGCTGACCCGATGAACTTTTGAGTGGGCCTATCTTGTCCCTGATCTTACTTCTGTATACCTGAAAGAATCCTTTTGGGTTAGTCTTCGATTCTCTTGCAACTTTAACCTCATAATCTCTTTTTGCTTTTCTAATTCCCTTTTTTATTTCTCTCTTAACTGAATATATCGATTTCTCAATTGCCCCTCTCCTCTTTTGATTTGCCTATATATGCCTCTCTTTTGAACCAATCAGATATTTTAATCTATTGTTCATTCCATTTAGGATCATTTTTGTTTGATCTGATTTCCCTATTTGGAACATAATTTGACTGAGCAGCTAGAACTATGCCCTGGAAAGCATCATATCGGCAACCATCACCACCTACCTGACCCTTAGTCAGGTCATTCCAGTTCAGCCCACCTAAGTAATTTTTCAGTCCTATGAAATCAGCCAAGCGAAAGTCAGGGACGGAGACTTGATTGCCATTATTAGGGGAATTCCATGATATATTAAACTGAGTGATTTGTGATCACTTTCCCCAAGCTCTTCATTAACCTCAGATTATTAATTAGTGTTTCCCTACTGGCAAGAACAAGTCAAGGGTTATTTCCCCTAGTTGGCTCTGTCACAAACTGTTTTAAAAAACAATCCTGGATCGTATCAAGAAAGTCACCTGACTCTAAATTTCCTGTCAAATTGCTCCAGTCAATCTGTCTATAGTTGAAATCTCCCATTAGCACAACATTTTCGTATGTAGATGCCTTACGAATTTCGTCCCATAGAAGTTTACTGCACTCCCTATCAAGATTTGGGGCCCTGTAAATCACACCCAAAATTAGTTTTTCTCGGCCCTCGAGAAGCTGTAACCAAACAGATTCAGTGGCTGACGCTTCTAATTTAATATCTTGTCTAACACAACAATTTAAATTGTCTCTGACATACATCGCTACTCCACCACCTTTCCTGTTGACCCTGTCAGTGTGGAATAATTTATAGCCTTGTATGTGACATTCAGAGGGCATCTCTCTATCTTTCAGATTGAGCCAGGTCTCTGTTATAGCAATAATATCTATGTTTCCTGCACTTGCAATTAATCTTAGCTCATCTATCTTATTTCTTACACTCCTGCTATTAGTATAGTAAACCTTAAGGAGCTAGTCCCTTGCTGCCCTCTGCTGTCCCCCTTTGTTTGCTGACCTGATCTATTGTCTTTATTTATAACTTCATGCTGAATGCCTTTTATACATTTACTGTTTCCAACCCAAGTGTTGCAACCTGCTTGTTTCCCAACACACCCATACCTCTATCTTCCATCAGTTTAAAATCATAGGCATTTCACCAATGGCCTTCTCAATCGAGTCTGCAAGTGCTACCACCCCAGCCCAGAGAGATGTACCCCATCCCTTGCATACATATCATGTTTGCCATAAAAGTTGTTCCAGTTGTCAATGAATGGGATTGCAAGTTCCTTGCAGTATCTGTCTAGCCAGCATTTACACCAATTGCCCTAGACAACCATTCATTTCCTACTCCCCTTCTAGGCAAGATGCTACATATGATTGGGATCCCTCCTTAGACTTAATGAAATCTATAGCTGACCTGTACTTATCTAGCAGTTCTTCTCTCCTACCCTTCCCAATATCATTTCCACCAGCACTGAGACAGATAATGGGCTTGCTCCCATTACCTGACATGATATTATCCAGCCTGTTGACAATGTCCCCAACACCAGCTCCAGGAAGCACACTCTATCTCTCATCTTCTTATTCCTATTACAAAAAAGCACGGTCAATGTATCTTACCTGAGAGTCACCAACCACAAGAATGCGCTTACCTCCATTAGCAGGGGCAGTAGTACCCTTACCTTCACTGGCCACTGAAGTACATTCATCCTGAAGAACAGAGAAGCGATTTCCTACCTTCAGATCTTCACTCTTAACTTTCCTTACTCTGATGCGCCTTCCATTACTGTGAACTACTCGCCACTTGTAGCAGGTGCTGGGCTGCACCTCACTGCTGGTAGCCGTTGCTGCCTCCCCAACTACAGCCTCCTCACAGCGAGAGACAGACTGCACCTCGCTGCTAGAAGCCTCATTCCCCACAACTCCAGCCACCTCACACTCTCTCCCAGACCCATTGAGGTGGACCTTCAGCCTCCTAATCTCCTCCTGGAGAAGCAAGACCTCCTCCTTCAACTCTCCAACCTCAATTTTTAAAACACTGCAGAAGCAAGCCATGCTTTGTAACCGTCCACACTAATCCCCAAAGCAGCTCAGGGTCTGTGACCTCACGTGACGACTGACCACTGAGAGAGATGAAAAATTAGTATAAGGTGCTGTGAGAGACGAAGCACTGAAGATATCTGGTTATCAGGCCAGTGATGACAGTTGGCTATCAGACTTGTGATTACGATGAGCACATAGAAACCAGGTTATCACGTCGCAGATGACGTCCGTATGCACGATGGTCAATGGTGCGAGGTTATCAGGTGAAGAGCGATAAGCTGGAGATCATAAGGTTATCATGCAAATGATGACTGTGGAGCACTAAGGTACGAGGCTGTGATGATAGTGATGATAGTAAAATGTATCAAAGATAAGAGGTTATCAGGTCAAGGACGATAGACATAAGGAATATAAGAGGCCGTCCTCTAATGGATGATACGAAGTGGCCAGATTAAAAATTACAATCATGAGCATGGACTGATAACCATCCCTCACATGGTATACACAGTAAGTTACTAAAATGACCGAGGAAACCGCAAGAGAGGATTAACATCCATCGCCTTAGCGAGTTAGTCCTCTATCTAATTTCTCGCCCATGACCCGTAACGAATCTGAATTAGTCGTTAAGGTGGCCAGGACAAACACGACCTCCACAAGGCTAATGATCGGCTCAACTCATGCGTCTTTTCCTTTCCTTCTTCCCACTTTTCCCTCACCCCTCCCTTCTCCCCACCATCTTCCTTACCCACTCATTGAGGCAAACGGGAGGTGGCCACTTACAAGATTACTTCATGTAAAGACTGAGGCTTGCCACACCTCTAAAGAGCGATTAGCGCCACTGTGAACAGTGCCACTGGGACCAGAGCCAGCCTGACAAGGGCTAATTTGGCCTAAGTAAATTTGACCAGGATAAGTGATCACGGTTAAAATGATCAGGATTAGGTTGACTAGAGATAATGTAGCTAGTATGTACATAATGTGGCCACGACTAGTGTGCCCAGAGGCATTGGGTTTCACGACCAGTATGGCCAGAGTCAGTGTTTGCAAGACCAATGTACCCAAAGGGCCCTGTTTCCAGGGGGACTGCTGCTGTATATTTTTGCACTGTGAATTTTTTGTATCATGTTATGATTTGTGCATAATATAATGTCAGTGCGCTGTGTTTTCATAACAGTAATTTCCCAGGAACGTTTCATTATCATGCTATACTAGATTATCGGTACCTTGTACTGTTTGGTAAATGGTGTTTATGCTGTGGTTACATGTAGCACGTACTGCATCCCGGTTTAATCTATACAACCGCTTTGTTTAGATGCAGGGTTCAATTTACAATCAACCGCTGCAGTAAGTAAAGGGTACAGTTTTACTATCCCTCACCCGTAGCAACCCCCGGTGAACAGGCACCAGCAAAATTGCTTCCTGGGTTGCTGTTGCACACAAAATCAATTATGCACGATGTATTCATTGTTCAGAAATCGTGTTCAGACTCGAGTACACTTGCTCCAGAAAAACAGACCCAAGAGCGATTTTTATTTTATGCCAGAAAACAGCGGATTCAAGAAGAAAAAAAAATCTAGTGGGTAAACCTCTACTACGGCTGCCGCTACCCACGTTTCAATAACTCTGGTTTAGAGGACCATGTGACCAAGTTTGGATGGATACATAAGTCACTTGTAAGAGGAAATTCGCTACCAAAGTGGGCGATGCCCTTGCCACTACTCCCTTCGTTCTTTCCTGTCTATGTACAAACTTTTCCGTTGTTTCCTTCTCATTACTCCAATACTTACCCTAATCTTGTATCGGACGTACGCTTAACACAACAGTAGGTGATCTAGACCTTAACCAGCATAGTGAACATCATCAGTGAACACTAACATGGTGAACACTAGCATGGTGAAATCACTACATGGTAAACTCCGACCATGATGAAACCACCAGCAAGGGACACTAGCATGGTGAACGCTAGCATGGTGAACACTATCATGGTGAACACTAGCCATGGTTAACACTAGCATGGTAAACACTAGCATGGTGAACACAACATAGGGAACACAGCATGGAGAACACGAGCATGTTGAACATCAGCAAATGAGACACCAGCATGGTGAACACTAGCATGGTGAAGAACACTAGCATGGTGAACATAAGCATGTGAAACACTACTAGGAGAGCACTAAGCATGGTGAACACGTAGCATGGTGAACACTAGCATGGTGAACACCAGCATGGTGAACACTAGCATAGTGAACACTAGCATGGTGAAAACACTACATGTAAACACCAGCATGATGAACACCAACATGGTGAATACCTAGCATAGTTGAACACAGGCATGGTGAACACCGCTTGTTGAGCACCATACATAATTACAGAACGAAACCTGAATGAAAATAATGGTTTATGTAGGGAAAGACAACATGTTAAATGGAGAAATAATGCCACCCAACTAATGGATTTTCAAAGCATTAGTGGAGTGATAAGAGTGGGAACTGTCTAATGGCAGCCATGATGGGAACCGTCTAGTGCTATCCATGATGGGAACTGTCTAGTGCTAGCCATGATGGGAACTGTCTTGTGGCAGCTATGATGGGAACTGTCTAGTGCTAGCCATGATGGGGAACTGTCTAGTGCTAGCCAGATGGGAACTGTCCTTGTGCAGCTATGATGGGAACATCTAGTACATCCATTATAAGAACGCTCTAGAGACATCCATTATGGGAAATGTCTAACTGACAGCCAGATAGGAACGGTCCTAGGCGGACAGCCGGTGATGGGAGCTGTTTAGTGACCACCATGAAGGGAACTTCATCCATCCATCAGTCTCGTCCCTCCTCTCTCCTCTCTCTCATCATCTCTCTCTCCTCTCTCTCTCTCACTCTCTACAATAACAACACTTACCTCCATCTCTCGTAGATTATTCGTTGTTACCAATAATCGTTGGTCAGTTTTGTGTCATATCCACATAACATAAAGACTGACCACGCTGCTTTGGCAGGGTTGGCATGGAAGGGTGGCAGGAGGGGGGAAGGAGCAGGCGAAGATAAATTGAATAGCAGCAGGGGTAGCAGGAAAAGCGACAAATGTTTAGCAGGGAGAGTGCCAGGGGTGAATAGGGGCCAGAGTGAATGGGGTTCCATCTGGATAGCAGTGGAAATATCGCTTTCTCCCAATGTTTTTATCTATTGTTATGATGGAATTCGGCTCATCGCTATCAACGCGCGACTGTGGGGCCCACAGTCGCGGGGCTCACCACTCAACACTTCTGTCTGTCTCTTTGAAATACTATTACTCAAACATAGATGGATGAATCTAAACTAAATATTGAAATACTGTAATGGAGTTAAGAAACATCATTAATAACCAACTATCTTAAAAAATATTCCCTGGCCATCTAAGTGTCAGTTATCTGAGAGACCGAGTTTGGCTGTATGTTTCATGTTTTCCTGTTAGATCTAAGACCTAAACAGAACTGTTTGCGTTTTGTTTTTTCTTATGTGGAGAGTGTAGTCAATATTTTATTAATTTTTCTGGATTAGGTCTCTCTAAGTCATGTTAAGTCCCTATGGGTCTTTCTTAAGTCACCACGCCCTCTCAATCATACTCCACTCAAGGTATGTTGGTCTTCTTAAATTACGCAAGATGAGGAGAGGTATCGTCAAAAAGTTACAATCACTCGTAAAAACTTCGAAGACATCATCACCTCGTCGAAGGAGCCATCACCGTGGACAAGACCAACAAAATCTTCCTAAATTGGCCCCTCAGCCTCACTGACGAAGATAACAAGTTGAGAACAGGAGATAAAGTGGTATGGATAGGACATAATAATGGGAAACCAGAATAACACATTACTGCAAATACATTAATTTGATCAAAGCTAAAGCAGTAAATTCAAGACTATTTACCAATTGAGTAATTTGAGTGTAGCTACGCACTACTACTACTACGATGCGTGAGCAAAACAGCGTTTTGCTCACACATGTTGACAGACACAATGGCTGATTCATAAATAAGGTTTAAAGCCTATAGACTACACGACGATTAAAGCTGCTACAAACCCGTTCACCACCAGTCAAGAATACTTTATTCCTAAAATGAATAAGATCAGAGTAAAAAGTTATATCATAGCAGCAAAAACCACCACTGTGAAAGATAGGTATTATACGGACTACAGCAAGCGCTTTCATGATTACTCATATTTTTAAGGAGCTGTAAAAATAATAGAACAGCAGAAGACTTACAAGGCTGAGATATCAATTCGGATACGATTTTTACACACTTTTCACACACACACACACACACACACACTCACACACACACACACACACACACACACACACACACACACAACACACACACACACACATCACACACACACACACACACACACACACACACACACACAGACAAACACACACACACACTACACACACACAAACACACAAACACACACCCCACACACACAACACAGTCCAGTCAGCAGACGTGGGTCACAAGGCTCCGAGATTAGTGGGTTTTTAAAGGCGTGCAACAACTGTTAGCCAGTAATCAGCGGTAGTGACAACGTCATGAACAATCCCTACGAGTGATAACCAGAGTTATTATTAAAAAAAAGTCGAGACAGGAAGCCTGAAATCTTTAAATATTTCAAAGTGTCAAACAGTTTTAGTGATAGTAAGGCTTCTGTTTGCTACACAGATTTCAAATATAACAAAGATCAAGGAGTGTGGAAGCGGGTGTCAAGAATTCGAGAGATTGATAACACGTGAAATTTGTGGGCATCATACAGTGAGAGTGAAATAATTAATATGCAAAAGCAGAAAGGAAAAAATATAATATATAAAACCAAGGGAAAGTGGCATTTAGGCCTGCTGAATCAGTGACGTCACCAACAGTTGTCTGACATTACCTATAAATGTAACAACACCCGAATTAAGTGAATTCCAATATAATGAGTGTACTCTATCCATAAGTGACACTGAGGGAGGACCGGATGCCTAGCATATACGGTTATAAGATCTCAGTGAAGAAAAAAACAAAAAAAATTTCAAAATAGTGATAGAAGACTCCGTCATCAGCAATCTGGCAACTTGTCATCGCATACTGCCAGCTTAAGTAACCATCCTCACGAATGTGGGGTTGTTTTGGGGGGTCCTGAATCCCTGCCTTGAGTCACTGTTAGATACATGGTCCCACTCCTCCTGCAAGCTATTACCAGAATTAGAGCAGAATAGCATAGATAAGGTGGAAGATAGGGTTGAACTAGCAGGAATCAGGCATAGCGAGGGAAACCTATGAGGGTCAGACACTCCTAGAACTCAGACAAGATAAATTTTACAACCTAATTACTTGTGTTTTTTATAAGTAGTAATGATTATGCTAGAAATAACTGATGGAAATTTTTATGACTTAACTGGTATCTACTGGTATTTATTAGCAAGTATGAATACTTAGAAGTGGGGCACGCACACACACACACACACACACACACACACATCACACACATCTAGACACACACACACACACACACACGCACACTCACACAACACATACCATACACATACACATAGCACACACACATACACACACACACATACACTCACACACACATAACACACATACACACACACATACGCACACAGGAACAAGCACTTGTAAGCAGTAGTACACACGCAAACACACATACACAGGATTTCACACCGTCCTGAGAACTGACAATCTGAACTTTTCTCCTCCCCCCCCTCTTTCTACCTAAGTGGACTTATCTCTACCCCCCTCCTCATGTACCTATAATGCCGCTCTCTCTACCTATCTCTCCTCTCCTATTCCCTCACCATCTTTCCCCTCTAACATCTCTTACCTCTAACACCTCCGCCCCCTTAACATCTCGTCCCCCGCAAACATCTGTCCCCTCCCATTATCATCGTCCCTTCTCCTTTCTCCAACCTCCCTCTCCCCCCCCTAGCCTCTCTCCCCTCTCGCTCTTCCATCTCCCCCTCGTCTTTCCCCTTCCTCCCCCTATTGTGCCTTCCCTTTCTCCCTCCCCTTCCCTCTCCCTCCCTCTCTCATCCCTCTTCTCTCTTCACTCTCTCTCTCTCTCTCTCTCTATCTCTCTCTTCATCTCTCGTCTCATCTCTCTCTCTCGTCTCTTGCTCTCTCTCTCTCTCTCGCTCTCATCTCATGCGCTCTCTCTCTCTCTCTCTTGCTCTCTCTCTTGCTCTCTCTCTCTCTCTCTCTCTTTGCTCTCCTCTCTCTTGCTCACTCTCTCTCTTGCTCTCTATCTTTTGCTCTCTCTCTTGCTCTCACTCTCTTGCTCTCTCTCTCTTGCTCTGCATCTCCTCGTGCTCGCTCTCTCTCTTGCTCTCTCTCTCCTCTTAGCTGTCCTCTCTCTTGCTCTCTCTCTCTCTCTTGCTCCTCTTCTCTTGCTCCTCTCTTGCTCTCTCTCCCTTGCTCTCTTCGCTTGATCTCTCTCTACTCGTGCTCTCTCACTCTCTCTTGCTCTCTCTCTCCTTGCTTCTCTCTCTCTCTCTGCTCTCTCTCTTCTTGCTCGTCTCTCTCTCTCTCTTGCTCTCTCTCATTGCTCCTCTCTGCGCTCTCTCTTGCTCTCTCTCTCTCTTGGCTCTCTCTCTCTCTTGCTCTCTCTCCTCTTGCTCACTCTCTCGCTCTCTTGCGCTCTCTCTCTCTCTCTCTTGCAGTCTCTCTCCCTCTTGCTCTCTCACTCTCATCTTGCTCTCCCTCTCTTGCTCCCCTCTCTCTCTGCTCTCGCTCTTGCTCTCTCTCTCTTGCTCGTCGCTTGCTCCCTCTCTCTCTCTTGCTCTCTCGTCCCTCTTGCCTCTCTCTCTATGATGCTCTCTCTTGCTCTCTCTCGCTCTCCTTTGCTCTCTCTCTTGCTCTCTCTCTCTCTCTTGTTCCTCTCATCTTGCTCTCTCTCTTCGCTTGCTCTCTCTCTTGCTCCTCTCTCTCTCCGGCTCTCTACTCTTTCTCGTGCTCTCTCTCTCTTCTTCTCTCTCTCTCATCCTTGCTCTCTCTCTGCTCTCTCTCTCTTGCTCGCTCTCTTGCTCTCTCGCTCCCTCCTTTGCTCTCATCTCTCTCCCTTGCTCTCTCTCTCTCCTGCTCTCTCTCTCCTCTTGCTCTCTCTCTCATTGCTCTCTGACTCTCCTCTCTTGCTCTCCTCTCTCTTGCTCTCTCCTCGCTCTCTCTCGTTGCTCTCCTTCTCTTGCTCTCTCTCTTCTCTTGCTCTCTCTCTCTCTCTCTTGCTCTCTCTCTCTCTGCTCGCTCTCTCTGCGTGCTCTCCTCTTGCTCTCTCTCTCTCTTTTCTCTCTCTCTTGCTCTCATCTCTCTCTTTGCCTCTCCTCTCTCTTGCTCTTCTCTCTCTTGCCTCTCTCTCTCTCTTGCTCTCTCTCTCTCTTGCTCTCTCTTCTCCATCGCTTCTCATTGCTCTCTCTCTCTCTCTCTTGCTCTCGCACCCTCTTGCTCTTGCTCTCTCTCTCTTGCTCCTCTCTCTCACTTTGGCCGCTCTCTTGCTCTCGCTCTCTCTTGCTCTCTCTCCCCTTGCTCCTCTCCATCTCTTTGCTCCTCTCTCTTGCTCTCTCTCTCTCTCTGCTCTCATCTCTCTCTCCTTGTTCTCTCTCTTGCTCTCTCTCTCTCTCTGCTCTCTCTCTTGCTCTCTCTCCCTTGCTCTCTCTCTGCTCTCTCTCTCTCATTGCTCTCCTCTCACGTCTTGCTCTCTCTCTCTCTTGCTCTCTCTCTCTCTCTTGCTCTCTCTCTCTCTTCTCTCTCACTCACTTGCTCTCTCTCTCTCTCTTTGCACTCTCTTCTTGCTCTCTCTCTCTTGCTCTCTCTCTTGCTCTCTCTCTCTCTTGCTCTCTACTCTCTCTTGCTCTCTCCTCTCCTCTTGCCTCTCTCTCGCTCTCTTGCCTCTCTCACTCTCATCTTGCTCTCTCTCCCTCTTGCTTCTCTCTCTCTCTCTTGCTCACTCTTCTCTGCGCCCTCTCTCTCCTTGCGCTCTCTCTTGCTCTCTCGGTCTATTGCTCACTCCTCTTGCTCTCTCCTCTCTCTCATTGCTCTCTCTCCTCTTGCTCTCTCTCTCTCTTGCTCTCGCCTGCTCTCTCTCTCTCTCTTGTCTCCTCGTGCTCTCTCTCTCTCTTCTTTTCACTCTCTGCCTCTCTCTCTCTCTTGTGCTCTCTCTCCTGCTCTCTGCTCTCTCCTGCTCTCTCTTTCACTGCTCTCTCTCTCTCTTGACTTCTCTCCTTCCTCTTGCTCTCTCTCTTGACTCTCTCCTCTTGCTCTCGTCTCTTGCTCCTCTCTCTCTCCATCTCTCTCCTCTCCGGCTCTCCTCTCTCTCCTGCTCTCATCTCTCCATCTTGCTCTCTCTCTTGCTCTTCTCCTCTCTTTTGGCCCTTTTCCCCTCTCTTCGTGCTCTTCTCTCTTGCTCTCTCTCTGCTCTCTCTCGTCTTGCTCTCTCTCGTCTCTTGCTTCTCTTCGTCTCTCTCTTGCTCTCTCTCTCTCTATCTTGCTCTCGTCTCTCTCCTGCTCTCTCTCTTTGCTCTCTCTCTCTCTTTTTGCACTCTCTCTTGCTCTCTCTCTCTCTTGCTCTCTCTCTCTCATTGCTCTCTCTCTCTCTTGCTCTCTCTCTCTCTTGTCTATCCTCTCTCTTGCTCTCTCTCGCTCTCTTGCTCTCTCTCTCTCTCTTGCTCTCTCTCCCTCTTGCTCTTTGCTCTCTCTCTCTTGCTCTCTCTCTCTCTTGCTCGCTCTCTGCCACTCTCTCTCTTGCTCTCTCTTGCTTCTCTCTCCCTCTTGCTCTCACCTCTCTTGCTCTCTCGCTTGCTCTCTCTCTCTCTCTTGCTCTCTCTATCTCTCTTGTTCTCTCTCTTCTCTCTCTCTATCTCTTGCTCTCTCTCTTGCATCTCTCTCTCTCCTGCTCTCTCTTTCTCTTGCTCTCTCCTCTCGTTGCTCCTCTCTCTCTTGCTCTCTCTTCGTCCCCATTTTCCTTCTAACTCCTCTCCCTCGTCCTACTCCTTAAAAAAAAAAAAAAAAAAAAAAAAAAAAAAAAAAAAAAAAAAAAAAAAAAAAATGGTGGGACTCGCAGGACCCAAGGAACAGATGAGAATGGTTCCTTAGGGAGGAGTGGATGGAGGAGCAGTGGAAAAGGATGGAACAAGAGTGGGGAGAAAAATTAGAGAAGCTTTCTGAAAAAATGGAGAAAGAGCTCTCCTGTGAAATTGGAAAGGTGTTGGAGAAGGAGACAAAGAATTGGGAGGCACAAGTCGAAACTGCAGTAGCCAAGATAAGGGGCCTAGAAGTTTAGATAAATAGCTGGACGAGTTACAGGGCAGTGACCAGAGAAACACAGCATAAGAACTGCGGAGGCTGAACAGAAGGAGGAATTATGAATTATGCTAAGGCCACATCTATCTGCAAGGAGGACCAAGGCAGTGAAAGGGAAATCACTGTTCAGATTGTGAGGGTGATAGGTCGAATGCTGAAGCATCAACAAGGCTATCAAGAGCCACTTGGAAAAATCAAGGAGAAACTGACCACAACACAGCAGGATCCAGATCCACAGAGGGTGAGGGCAATGCGAGGAAGAAAGGGCAAAATTCAGTGTTTATCCATGGGCTTCAGGAAGAGAGGAAAGGACACACACTGAAAGGAAGCAGGAAAGAAAGGAAGGAGATTGAAAAACATAACAGAGAATCGGTGAAGAGAGGACGAGATTTGTAAATTATCGAGAATAGGGGGTACGCGAAGTGAGAAACCGACCAATCCAAGCTGATCTCAGGACGGAAACAGTGCGGACAGGACCTCCAAGAGAAACCAACCACTATTGAAATACTCGAAAGTCCAAGAGGTGTTCTATGACAGAGACAGAACAAAATCAGAACGACAGCAGCTGAGGAGAGACAAAAAAGCGAAAGGAGCTAGGAAAAGAGACAAGGAGAACCAGCAGAGGACCAGTCAGAGCAGGACAGAACAGCAAGGCAAGCACACACACAACTACTCTCAGAACCACCCACCTATCACACCATCCCAACACACCCTACAATCCATACCCACCGCCTCCATCCACCCATCACCAACTATAGAACCCCACAGTGATGCACCAGGTCTCCCACCCTCACAGGCCCCCCAAACCACAGTGATGGAAAGGAAACTGAAGGTTGGTACACAAACGCTGATGGAGGAATAACAGAAAAAGTGGAGGAGTGGCAAGCAAGAGTCCACAGAAGCATCACCGGACATCATAGCTCTCACAGAAACCAAGCTTTACAGGTAGATAACAGATCCATCTTCCAACGGGAATACCAAATCCTGAGGAAAGACAGAGGGAACAGGGGGGGTGGAGGGAGTGGCGTTGCCTGATCAAAAATCGCTGGAATTTTGATGACTGGAGAGAGAAGAATAGCGGAGAAGAAAGGTATACATAGTGGGAACACTTCACTCTGCTGATGTCCCAAGGTGTAATAGCAGTGATTATAACCCACCACAGAACAGCAGGAGGCCAAGGCAAGAGTACGACGAGAGCAACAGAAGCGATGGTTGACACACGGCAAGAGTGGCCTGAGACTCATGCAAGGCAGGGCAAATCATCCGGATAGGTGACTTTAACCACAAGGATATAGATTGGGAGAACTTGACCCACAATGGGGCCAAGATACTTGGAGGGCCTAAGATGATGGAGGTGGTACTGAGAACTTCATGTACTCAACACGTAAGGACACTACCAGAGAGAGAGGAAGCTGACCCACAAGGCTGGACTTAGTATTCACCTTCATAGTGCAAGATATCGAGGACATCACATATGAAAGACCCCTTGGGGCCAGTGACCGATGTGGTTGAACTTCGAAAAACACAGTAGAGCTACAGTGGAGAGAGCAGAAGGCCAGGACTAATGAAGCCAAACTACAAGAAAGGGACTACACAGGAATAGGAACTACCTAACGGGGTTTCAGTGGGACAGAGAACTGGCAGGAAACCAGTTAAGGAATGATGGAATATGTAGCAATAAAATGCAAGGAGCTGAGAAGGTTTGAACCCATGGGTACCAGGAGTAATGAAAAAAGCCAGATAGCCCATGGTTTACCCAAAGGTGCAGGGAGGCAAAAACCAAGTGAGCTAGGGAAAGGAAAGAAATAAGAGGCAAAGGACCCAGGAGAACTAAGGAGAACAGTCCGTAGAGCCAGAAATGAATATGCACAGATAAGAAGGAGTCCCCAAAGAACAATATGCAAAGACATAGCAGCGAAAGCAAATTTTCGACCCGAAACTGGTTGTATAACGAGCCACATCAAGGAGGCAAACAACAGTCACGGACCATGTAATCAGCTAAGGAAGGAAGGGAGGATAGACAACGGGAAATGACCGGGAAGTTGAGGAAGAACTCAACACGAATTTCAAAGATGTTCACAGAGAGACGAAGGGACTCCAGAAAGACGAGAGGTGGGCACACCATCAAGTGCCTGGACACAGTGCACACAACCGAGGAATAAAGTGAAGAGCTTCTGATGAGCAGAACCCCCAAGGCAATGGAGGCCGATAACATCTCCCCATGGTTATTGAGAGAAGGAGCAGAGGCGCTATGTGTACCGCCTACAACAATATTCAATACATCTATCGAAACAGGGAGATTGCCTGAGGCATGGAAGACAAGCAAATGTACCCAATCTTTAAAAAAGAGACAGACATGAAGCATTAAACTACAGACCATGTCACTGACATGGATAGTATGCAAAATCATGGAGAAGAATTATCAGGAGAAGACGTGGTGAACACATAGAAATGAATGATATCATCAACAGCAGCCAGCATGGTTTCAGGACGGGAAATCTGTGTCACAAACTACTGGAGTTCTATGACATGGTGACAGCAGTAAGACAAGAGAGAGATGGGGGGTGGATTGCATTTCTTGGACTGCAAGAAGGCGTTTGACACAGTTCCACACAAGAGATTGGTGCAAAAAACTGGAGGGACCAAGCAGGGATAACAGGGAAAGGCACTACAAGGAACAGGGAATACCTTGTCAGGAAGACAGCAGCGAGACATGGGTACGTGGCGAGGTGTCAGAGTGGGCACCCTGTGCCCCAGCGGGGTCCCGCAGGGTCAGTCCTAGGACCACAGAGCTGTTCTGGTATTTGTGAACGCCATGACGGAAGGAATAGACTCTGAGCGTGTCCCTGTTTCAGATGACGTGAAGTTGAGAGAGAAGAAACACTCGATCGAAACCAGGCAGAACTACAAAAGGGAACTGGACCAGGCTGCAAACTGGTCCAGCATTGGCCTCCTGGAGTTCAATCCCACCAAGTGCAAAGTCATGAAGATGGGGAAGGTCAAAGAAGGCCGCAGACGAGTACAGTCTAGTGGGGTCAGAGACTACAAAACCTCACTCAAGAAAAAGATCTGGTGATATAACACCAGGCCCATCTCCTGAAGCGCACATCAACCACATAACCTGCTGCAGCATATGGGCGCCTAGCAAACCTTCAGAACAGCATTCCCGACATCTTAATAAGGAATCGTTCAAACCCTGTACTCCGTATACGTTAGGCCCATATTGGTTATGCGGCACCAGTTTGGAACCCACACCAGCCAAGCACGTAAAGAAACTAGAGAAAGTGCAAAGGTTTGCAACACGTCTAGTCCCAGAGCTAAGAGGTAGTCCTACGAGGAGAGGTTAAGGAAATCAACCTGACGACACTGGAGGACAGAGAAGGATTAAGGGGGGACATGTACGACATACAAAATACTGAGAGGAAGTGACAAGGTGGACAAAAACAGAGTTCCAGAGATTGGACACAGTAACAAGGGGACAACAGTTAGGAAGCTAAAGAGCACGAAGAATCACCAGGATGTAAGTAAGTAATTCTCACCACAGAGAGTCCAGTAAGTGGAAACGTTTTGTAAGCGAATGTAGTGGAAGGCAGGAATCCATACATAGCGTTAAGCAGAGGTTACGATAAAGCTCACGGCTCAGGAAGAGTGACCTATAGCGATCAGTGAAGGGGCGGCCAGAGCTCGACTCGACCCCCCGGCAAACCCTCAACTAAAGGTGAGTACAACTAGGTTAGTACACACACAAACAGCACACACACACAAACACACAAACACAACCACACAAACACCACACACACAACACACCACACACCCACTCACAAACACACAAACACAACAAACACACAACACACAAACACACACAACACACACACACACACACACACACACACACCACACACTACAAGTGGTACAACACTGTACACTGTTATGTTAGGCCCATACTGGAGAATGCAGCACACCTATCTGGAAACCCACACCTGGTCAAGCACACAAGAAGTTAGAGAAAGTACAAAGGTTTTGCACAAGGCTAGTCCCAGAGCTCAAGGGAATGTCGTACGAGGAAAGGTTTAAGGGAAATCCGGACTAGACGCCACTGAGACAGAAGGGTCAGGG
>NC_069403.1:47267522-47295022 GCF_026875155.1 Cherax quadricarinatus
CATGGTGAACACTAGCATGGTGAACATAAGCATGGTGAACACTACTATGGTGAGCACTAGCATGGTGAACACTAGCATGGTGAACACTAGCATGGTGAACACCAGCATGGTGAACACTAGCATAGTGAACACTAGCATGGTGAACACTAGCATGGTAAACACCAGCATGATGAACACCAACATGGTGAATACTAGCATAGTGAACACTGGCATGGTGAACACCAGCTTGTTGAGCACCAGTACGATGAACGCCAGCTTGGTGATCACCAGCATTGTGAACTCCAGCATGATGAACACCAGCATGATGAACACCAGCATTGTGCACTCCAGCATCATGAACACCAGCATGGTGAACACCAGCATAGCAATCACCAGCGTGATGGACATCAGCATGATGATCACTAGCATGATTATCACCAGCATGATGAACACCAGCATGATGAACACCAGAATGATGAACACCAGTATGATGAACACCAGAATGGTGAACACCAACATGGTGAACACCAGCATGGTGAACACCAGCATGGTGAACACCAACATGGTGAACACCAGCATGGTGAGCACCTACATGGTGAATAACAGCATGATCACCAGCATGATGAACACCACCATGGTGAACACCAACATGGTGAACACCAGCATGGTGAGCACCTACATGGTGAACAACAGCATGATCACCAGCATGATGAACACCACCATGGTGAACACCAACATGGTGAACACCATCATCATCAAAAACACCATCAACTATCATTACATTCGTCAACCCTAAGACAAGGATCATGAGTTATCTTCATTAACATCTCGTCACTTTCATAATCACTCATCATCATTACAACCATCGCCAATAATCCCTCATCACTCTCATAATTTCCAGTAATCTCTCATTATCATTATATTTTTTTTGTAATCCTCTTCACTATCATCATTTTTAGTAATCCCTCATCATCATCATATTTTTTAGTAATCCCTCATCATTATAATTTTTTTTGTAATCCATTATCACTATCATAATTTACAGTCATTCTCATCATCACCAACCTCAGTCATCATTATACCTGACACAGCTCTGCTATATGTTTATGGGTCTGTCTGTTCCATTAATAAAGGCCTTTGTTGGGCGAAACTTGCCGGTATATGTTTTCCAATAATCATCATCGTACTGAAATATATATTTTTTTCTAGTTTTTTAAGACAACTTACCCAGAAAAGGGTATGAGTGTGGATACGCAGGATTAGCAATTTCCTAGTTGATTGGCTATTACCTAGTTGATTAGTTATTTCCTAGCTGATTAGCTATTGTCTATGTGACACCAAAGTCAAGAGAATTTATCCAATCATAAATTGCCACTCTGGCTACAGAACAAGCAAAGTTTGCAGTAAAAGTTAACTGAAAGCTTATTAATTGATCAATACATTTATGAACATATCGAAACACGACACGAGGCGATCACTCAAAAAACTCTCTCAAAAATTTGACAAACGAGTTGACAAAGATGAAATGAAAGTGTTTGTTTATGAAGGCAGTAGTGTTAGAACCATTTGATATTTGATCTGACCTTTGTAAACAATGTCCTACAGCAGAGTTACAGTTTTTAAGCTACGAGTGACCAGGCAGCAGTATACACCAGGACTCTGTAGCCGTCCGCTTCGTGTTGCAGTCATCTGAGTATCTTGTAAGTTGTTATCATGTCTCTTCTAGTACTATCATATAATGGTTCATGTTTTTTAGTCACTTGTAGTTCAACACAATCAGTTCTAGCACGAGTCTAGTTTCCAATCAGTGGATTTTGTGCTTTTATTCATGCTTGTTGAGCTTCGGGTTCTAGGAAGGTGCAGCATACTCTGTGATGTGGCTGATTTGGTTGATGTGCGCCTCTAATGATATGCTTGATATTCTCCTTATTATATATACCGTCACCAGTTATTGGGCGTGTGTGTGGGTGTGTACGTATACACATACACACACACAGACAGACACACACACACACACACACACACACACACACACACACACACACACACACACACACACACACACACACACACACACACACACACACACTATTTCATTTAATCATCCTTCAAACCACAGAAACATAATTTGTATCATTTTCAAAACCTAAACACACAAACATGAAATCCCAATCCCACCTTGTTAATGTTTTTCCTTCCTTCGCAACACTGCTCGTTAATGCCTCTTATAAAAACTTCAAAAATACCCAGCTTTCTATTTGTCTTGCAACAGCTGCTCCTCAAATTTAATCGTAATGGTTTATGAGAATTCTCGTATTTACGTCCGCTAAATTTTTTGAAAGTTTCCGAACAGAATCTTACTGGTGCTTGGGAAGATTCTTTAACAAAGATGAATTTACAGAGCAAGATTCTCTATTCCACCTCAGTTCATTTAAAAACAAGGCTTGAGCTATACTATATTTCCACACTCCAGAATGCTACCCACAACGGCTGACTAACACCAAGGTACCTATTTCTTGTTAGGTGTTAGGTACAAACAAGCAGTAAGTGCCAAGAGACATGCCCATAAGTCCCACTCCGACTGAGAGTCAAGTCTATTTCCCTTCGGTTGTAACTTAAACCTCCTCTTATTGAGAAAGACACACGAGAGGTTACCCGTGGGAATTGACAAATATGTGAGCGAGGAAGGTTAAGTTGACCCTCTTCCTGTACTTTATTGTTCTTACGTTCTATTGTATACGTGTACTAATAAGTACAATTTATGCTCTGGTGAGCATAATATATGATCTAGAGATAAAGTATGCAGTTTGGTAGGTAAAATTTGTGTTCCGTCGAGTATAACATGTACTCTGAGGAGTATATTGTATATGTTGCCATGACTAGTACTTCATAATATGATACGTGAAGGCAGAGTGGTGATCATACACCAGTGACATGCCTGTACTCGCTCGCAAAAGATTCTTCCCTCAGTTCTAGACCTATGTATATATATATATGTATATATATATATATATATATATATATATATATATATATATATATATATATATATATATATATATATGTATATATTTAAACTGCAACATTAACACCCCTCCTTCAGAGTGCAGGCACTGTACTTCCCATCTCCAGGACTCAAGTCCGGCCTGCCGGTTTCCCTGAACCCCTTTACAAATGTTACTTTGCTCACACTCCAACAGCACGTAAAGTATTAAAAACCATTTGTTTCCATTCACTCCTATCAAACATGGACTTCCAACAGGCATGCGTGAGCGTGTTTGATAGGAGTGAATGGAGACAAATGGTTTTTAATACTTGACGTGCTGTTGGAGTGTGAGCAAAGTAACATTTGTGAAGGGGTTCAGGGAAACCGGCAGGCCGGACTTGAGTCCTGGAGATGGGAAGTACAGTGCCTGCACTCTGAAGGAGGGGTGTTAATGTTGCAGTTTAAAAACTGTAGTGTAGAGCACCCTTCTGGCAAGACAGTGATGGAGTGAATGATGGTGAAAGTTTTTCTTTTTCGGGCCACCCTGCCTTGGTGGGAATCGGCCAGTGTGTTAATAAAATATATATATATATATATATATATATATATAATATATATATATATATATATATATATATATATATATATATATATATATATATATATATATATATATATATATATATATAAAATTTCTAAATATTTTTTTTTCACTGCTGTCTTTGGGAGGCAGTGCACTCTGTCCAGCTGTAAGCTGTCAGCATCATTCACTATGCTTGTATTTGAATAACTTTCGATGTTCAGGGTTTATTGTATTTATTGTTCGTTGCCTGCTTTGCCGTGCATTACTCATTGGTTTGTGATTTATTCTGCTCTTTAGTCTGTTATCAGTCCTCCTTCTTTAGTTTGTGCTCCATTCTGCTTTTAGTTTGCAATCGATTATGCTCTTTATTTTGTGATCTATTGTGCTATTTACTTTATGATCTATTCTGATCTACAGTTTGTGATCTATTCTGCTCTCTAATTTGGGATCTATTCTTATCTCTCGTTGGTGATCAATAACGTTCTTTAGTCTTCTGCCTGGATAATTATGTACATTATTGTCTGTTTTCTGATGTGATTAGTTAAAGGCTGTAATATATTATCTCCTACCAGCTTCATACAGCGATCTGCTCCCTGCCTACCTACCTACCTACTTACCTACTTACCTACCTACCTACCTACCTACCTATCTACCTACCTACCTACCTACCTACCTACCTACCTACCTACCAACCTACCTACCTACCTACCTACCTACCTACCTACCTACCTACCTACCTACCTACCTACCAACCTACCTACCTACCTACCTACCTACCTACCTACCTACCAACCTACCTACCTACCTACCTACCTACCTACCTACCTACCTACCTACCTACCTACCAACCTACCTACCTACCTACCTACCTACCTACCAACCTACCTACCTACCAACCTACCTACCTACCTACCTACCTACCTACCTACCTACCTATCTACTTTGGTCGAGTGGTAAGACGTCCGCTCAAATGAGGTGATGTTAATGCGCTTACATAAGAACAATGACTTTAAATGCGACTTATAACTGCACGAAATGTGATTATGCAGAGTTGCACAGTTTCCACATGTTTGGCAATACTGGAAAAATGTTTTATAATGTCAAGAATAAAACATCAGAGGAGAAAATACTACTCGCTTCCAGTTTATCTGCTACTCATTTTGCCTTTCTTAAAAAATCCTGATTTCGGGAACTTAAGAAAAATATCTTTGAAAACGCCTTCAACTTTCTTCAAGTTCATTTGTTATCAGGCTCACACAGGCTCTGTTTAGGTCTCGAAAACAAGAAATAATTTATTAAAAATGGGCAAGACCTAGACACAAAATAGTTAAGTGTTTTGTACTGAATTTCCAGCCAGTGATGGGAGTCCAGATCACTACTCCAGGAGCCTGGCAGATTTTGATGTATTAGTAGTATCCAGTGTGTGTGTGTGTGTGTGTGTGTGTGTGTGTGTGTGTGTGTGTGTGTGTGTGCCTGTGTGTGTGTGTGTGTGTGTGTGTGTGTGTGTGTGTGTGTGTGTGTGTGTGTGTGTGTGTGTGTGTGTGAGTGTGTGTGTGTGTGAGTGAGTGAGTGTGTGTGTGTACTCACCTAATTGTACTCACCTAATTGTGGTTGCAGGGGTCGAGACTCAGCTCCTGGCCCCGCCTCTTCACTGATCGCTACTAGATCCTCTCTCTCTCTGCTTCCTGAGCTTTGTCATACCTCTTCTTAAAACTATGTATGGTTCCTGCCTCCACTACTTCACTTGCTAGGCTATTCCACTTCCTGACAACTCTATGACTGAAGAAATACTTCCTAACGTCCTTGTGACTCGTCTGAGTCTTCAGCTTCCAGTTGTGACCCCTTGTTCCTGTGTCCCCTCTCTGGAACATCCTATCTCTGTCCACCTTGTCTATTCCCCGCAGTATCTTGTATGTCGTTATCATGTCTCCCCTGACCCTTCTGTCCTCCAGTGTCGTCAGTCCGATTTCCCTTAACCTTTCCTCGTGCGACATTCCCTTGAGCTCTGGGACTAGCCTTGTTGCAAACCTTTGTACTTTCTCTAACTTCTTGACGTGCTTGACCAGGTGTGGGTTCCAGACTGGTGCTGCATACTCCAGTATGGGCCTAACATACACAGTGTACAGTGTCTTGAACGATTCCTTATTAAGGTATCGGAACGCTATTCTCAGGTTTGCCAGGCGCCCGTATGCTGCAGCGGTTATTTGGTTGATGTGTGCCTCCGGTGATGTGCTCGGTGTTATGGTCACCCCAAGGTCTTTCTCCCTGAGTGAGGTCTGTAGTCTTTGTCCACCTAGCCTATACTCTGTCTGCGGTCTTCTTTGCCCCTCCCCAATCTTCATGACTTTGCATTTGGCTGGATTGAATTCGAGAAGCCAGTTCCTGGACCACATGTCCAGCCTGTCCAGGTCTCTTTGCAGTCCTGCCTCATCCTCGTCCGATTTAATTCTTCTCATCAACTTCACGTCATCTGCGAACAGAGACACTTCAGAGTCTGTTCCTTCCATCATGTCGTTCACATATATCAAAAATAGCACTGGTCCTAGAACTGACCCTGTGGGACCCCGCTCGTAACAGGCGCCACTGTGATACCTCTTCACGTACCATGACTCGTTGCTGCCTCCCTGTCAGGTATTCCCTTATCCATTGCAGTGCCCTCCCTTTTACGTGCGCCTGATCCTCCAGCTTCTGCACTTATCTCTTGTGGGGAACTGTGTCAAAGGCCTTCCTGCAGTCTAGGAAAACGCAATCTACCCACCCCTCTCTCTCGTGTCTTACTTCTGTTACCTTGTCATAAAACTCCAGGAGGTTTGTGATACAAGATTTGCCTTCCATGAACCCATGCTGGTTTTCATTTATAATCTTGTGTGTGTGTGTGTGTGTGTGTGTGTGTGTGTGTGTGTGTGTGTGTGTGTGTGTGTGTGTGTGTGTGTGTGTGTGTGTGTGTGTGTGTGTGAGTGTACTCACCTATTTGTACTCACCTATTTGTGGTTGCAGGGGTCGAGTCACAGCTCCTGGCCCCGCCTCTTCGCTGATTGCTACTAGGTCCTCTCTCTCCCTGCCCCATGAGCTCTATCATACCTCGCCTTAAAACTATGTATGGTTCCCGCCTCCACTACGTCACTTTCTAGGCTATTCCACGGCATGACTACTCTATGACTGAAGAAATACTTCCTAACATCCCTTTGATTCATCTGAGTCTTCAACTTCCAATGTGACCTCTTGTGACTGTGTCCCTTCTCTGGAACATCCCGTCTTTGTCCACCTTGTCTATTCCGCGCAGTATTTTATATGTCGTTATCATGTCTCCCCTGACCCTCCTGTCCTCCAGTGTCGTCAGGCCGATTTACCTCAACCTTTCTTCGTAGGACAATCCCCGTAGCTCTGGGACTAGTCTTGTTGCAAACCTTTGCACTTTCTCTAATTTCTTGACGTGCTTGACTAGGTGTGGATTCCAAACTGGTGCTGCATACTCCAGTATGGGCCTGACGTAAATGGTATGCAGAGTCTTAAACGAATCCTTACTGAGGTATCGGAACGCTCTCCGTAGGTTTGCCAGGCGCCCGTATGCTGCAGCAGTTATCTGATTGATGTGCGCCTCAGGAGATATGCTCGGTGTTATACTCACCCCCAGATCTTTTTCCTTGAGTGAGGTTTGCAGTCTTTGGCCATCTAAACTATATTGTGTCTGCGGTCTTCTTTGCCCTTCCCTAATCTTCATGACTTTGCATTTGGCAGGGTTAAATTCAAGGAGCCAGTTGATAAATTAGACACATGTACAACTCTTGGGTATCTTTATTGAGGAAACGTTTCGCCACACAGTGGCTTCATCAGTCCATACAAAGGAGAATCTTGAAGAACAGGAGGAGAATGAGGTAATCAGTCCCTCAACCTTGAGTTGATGTGGTCAGTCCATCAATCTTGAATAGAATACGGCATACGTGCTGAGAAGGAGCTTATAAACCGTTGGCAGGAGAGGTGAAGCAGTCATAGGTCGTGTAACATTTGTTCAATGTTGAAGTAGGTCGTGCCCAAGAATTAGGCAAGCGAAGAATTCCCAAGTATTACGATCCCAAGAAGTTGAAGTGTCTGACAGGTTTGTAGATGAATGGTTCAGAGAACCGACATGTTGATAAATTAGACACATGTACAACTCTTGGGTATCTTTATTGAGGAAACGTTTCGCCACACAGTGGCTTCATCAGTCCATACAAAGGAGAATCTTGAAGAACAGGAGGAGAATGAGGTAATCAGTCCCTCAACCTTGAGTTGATGTGGTCAGTCCATCAATCTTGAATAGAATACGGCATACGTGCTGAGAAGGAGTTTATAAACTTCTTGGGATCGTAATACTTGGGAATTCTTCGCTTGCCTAATTCTTGGGCACGACCTACTTCAACATTGAACAAATGTTACACGACCTATGACTGCTTCACCTCTCCTGCCAACGGTTTATAAGCTCCTTCTCAGCACGTTAGTGATACAGGTCTGTAGTTTAGTGCCTCATGTCTGTCTCCCTTTTTGTGTGTGTGAGTGTGTGTGTGTGTGTGTGTGTGTGTGTGTGTGAGTGTGTGTGTGAGTGTGTGTGTGTGTGTGTACTCACCTAGATGAGGTTGCGGGGGTCGAGTCCGAGCTCCTGGCCCCGCCTCTTCACTGATCGCTACTAGGTCACTCTCCCTGAGCCGTGAGCTTTATCATACCTCTGCGTAAAGCTATGTATGGATCCTGCCTCCACTACATCACTTCCCAAACTATTCCACTTACTGACTACTCTGTGGCTGAAGAAATACTTCCTAACATCCCTGTGATTCATCTGTGTCTTCAGCTTCCAACTGTGTCCCCTTGTTACTGTGTCCAATCTCTGGAACATCCTGTCTTTGTCCACCTTGTCAATTCCTCTCAGTATTTTGTATGTCGTTATCATGTCCCCCCTATCTCTCCTGTCCCCCAGTGTCGTCAGGTTGATTTCCCTTAACCTTTCCTCGTAGGACATACCTCTTAGCTCTGGGACTAGTCTTGTTGCAAACCTTTGCACTTTCTCTAGTTTCTTTACGTGCTTGGCTAGGTGTGGGTTCCAAACTGGTGCCGCATACTCCAATATGGGCCTAACGTACACGGTGTACAGGGTCCTGAACGATTCCTTATTGATATGTCGGAATGCTGTTCTGAGGCTTGCTAGGCGCCCATATGCTGCGGCAGTTATTTGGTTGATGTGCGCTTCAGGAGATGTGCCTTGTGTTATACTCACCCCAAGATCTTTTTCCTTGAGTGAGGTTTGTAGTCTCTGGCCCCCTAGACTGTACTCCGTCTGCGTTTTCTTTGCCCTTCCCCAATCTTCATGACTTTGCACTTGGTGGGATTGAACTCCAGTAGCCAATTGCTGGACCAGGTCTGCAGCCTGTCCAGATCCCTTTGTAGTTCTGCCTGGGCTTCGATCGAGTGAATTCTTCTCATTAACTTCACGTCATCTGCAAACAGGGACACTTCGGAGTCTATTCCTTCTGTCATGTCGTTCACAAATACCAGAAACAGCACTGGTTCTAGGACTGACCCCTGTGGGACCCCGCTGGTCACAGGTGCCCACTCTGACACCTCGCCACGTACCATGACTCGCTGCTGTCTTCCTGACAAGTATTCCCTGATCCACTGTAGTGCCTTCCCTGTTATCCCTGCTTGGTCCTCCAGTTTTTGCACTAATCTCTCGTGTAGAACTGTGTCAAACGCCATCTTGCAGTCCAAGAAAATGCAATCCACCCATCCCTCTATCTCTTGTCTTACTGCTGTCACCATGTCATAGAATTCCAGTAGGTTTGTGACACAGGATTTCCCGTCCATGAAACCATGTTGGCTGCTGTTGATGAGATCATTTCTTTCTAGGTGTTCCACCACTCTTCTCCTGATAATCTTCTCCATGATTTTGCATACTATACGTGTCAGTGACACTGGTCTGTAGTTTAGTGCTTCATGTCTGTCTCCTTTTTTAAAGATTGGGACAACATTTGCTGTCTTCCATGCCTTAGGCAATCTCCCTGTTTCGATAGATGTATTGAATACTGTTGTTAGGGGTACACATAGCGCCTCTGCTCCCTCTCTCAGGACCCATGGAGAGATGTTATCTGGCCCCATTGCCTTTGAGGTATCTAGCTAACTCAGAAGCCTCTTCACTTCTTCCTCGGCTGTGTGTACTGTGTCCAGCACTTGGTGGTGTGCCCCACCTCTCCGTCTTTCTGGAGCCCCTTCTGTCTCCTCTGTGAACACTTCTTTGAATCTGTTGTTGAGTTCCTCACATACTTCACGGTCATTTCTTGTTGTCTCTCCTCCTTCCTTCCTTAGCCTGATTACCTGGTCCTTGACGGTTGTTTTCTTCCTGATGTGGCTGTATAATAGCTTCGGGTCAGATTTGGCTTTCGCTGCTGTGTCGTTTTCATATTGTCGTTGGGCCTCCCTTCTTATCTGTGTGTGTGTGTGTGTGTGTGTGTGTGTGTGTGTGTGTGTGTGTGTGTATGTGTGTATGTGTGTGTGTGTGTGTGTGTGTGTGTGTGTGTGTGTGTGTGTGTGTGTGTGTGTGTGTTTACAGTCTTTGTTCTTCCAGTCTTCATAGATTTTGTTCAAGTTTCCAGTGATCTTCGAGTTTGTTCTTGATGTCTTTGTTCTTCGATTGTTAATCAGGTTTTTTTTTTGTTTTCCACTAATGTTTGTTTTTCCAATTGTTTATTGCCTTTGTTCTTTGTTTTAAGAGAAGGGAATAATAACAAGAGCAGGAGAATTTTCCAAAGAATGTGAGGTGGGGCAGGGAAGAGGTGAGGGGCTGTGAGGTGGGGCAGGGAGTGGTAAGGGGCTGTGAGGTGGGGCAGGGATGGGATGAGCCGCTGTGATGTGGGGCAGGGGAGTGAGGGGCTGTGAGGTGGGGCAGAGAGAGGTGAGGGGCTGTGAGGTGCGGCAGGGAGAGTGTGCAGTGTTGTGAGGTGGGGCAGGGAAAGAAGAAGCTTAGATAAGCTTAAATAAGTAGTGGAGGGATCAAGCTGGGAAAAGCCAAGCTTCTTATTGTTAGGACTCGAGATGTGGGTGAGGTAGCGTAGACGAGGTAGCGTAGACGAGGTAGCGCTGACGAGGTAGCGTAGATGAGGTAGCGTTGATGAGGTAGCGTTGACGAGGCAGCGTTGATGAGGTAGCGTTGACGAGGTAGCGTTGATGAGGTAGCGTTGACGAGGTAGCGTTGATGAGGTAGCGTAAACGAGGTAGCGTTGATGAGGTAGCGTTGACGAGGTAGCGTTGATGAGGTAGCGTAAACGAGGTAGCGTTGACGAGGTAGCGTTGATGAGGTAGCGTTGACGAGGTAGCGTTGATGAGGTAGCGTAAACGAGGTAGCGTTGACGAGGTAGCGTTGACGAGGTAGCGTAGGCGAGGTAGCGTTGACGAGGTAGCGTAGGCGAGGTAGCGTTGACGAGGTAGCGTAGACGAGGTAGCGTTGACGAGGTAGCGTAGACGAGGTAGCGTTGACGAGGTAGCGTAGATGACGTAGCATTGATGAGGTAGCGTTGACGAGGTAGCGTTGATGAGGTAGCGTAGACAAGGTAGCGTTGGCGAGGTAGCGTAGACGAGGTAGCGTTGACGAGGTAGCGTAGGCGAGGTAGCGTTGACGAGGTAGCGTAGATGACGTAGCATTGATGAGGTAGCGTTGACGAGGTAGCGTTGATGAGGTAGCGTGGACGGGTAGCATAAACGAGGTAGCGTTGATGAGGTAGCGTTGGCGAGGTAGCGTGGACGGGGTAGTGTGGACGGGGTAGTGTGGACGAGGTAGCGTGGACGAGGTAGCGTGGACGAGGTAGCGTGGACGAGGTAGCGTTGATGAGGTAGCGTTGGCGAGGTAGCGTTGACGAGGTAGCATTGATTAGGTAGCGTTGGCGAGGTAGCGTTGACGAGGTAGAGTAGATGAGGTAGCGTTGATGAGGTAGCGTTGACGAGGTAGCGTGGACGGGGTAGTGTGGACAGGGTAGTGTGGACGGGGTAGCGTGGACGAGGTAGCGTGGACGCGGTAGCGTGGACGAGGTAGCGTGGACGAGGTAGCGTGGACGGGGTAGTGTGGACGAGGTAGCGTGGACGGGGGTAGTGTGGACGAGGTAGCGTGGACGAAGTAGCGTGGACGAGGTAGCGTGGACAAGGTAGCATGGACGAGGTAGCGTGGACGAGGTAGTGTGGACGAGGTAGCGTGGACGGGGTAGTGTGGACGAGGTAGCGTGGACAGGGTAGTGTGGACGGGGTAGCGTGGTAGGATTGGCAGGGAGGGGACTAGAATCCAGAATGATCCGGTAGAGAATGAGACGGTAAGTGGGCGGTGGGTGGTGGGCGGTGAGTGGCGTGTGGTGGGTGGTGGTCGGTGGGTGGTTGGTGGTCTGTAGGTGAATTTTTGCGAGTCCTTTGTGTTTGACTCCTGATGTCACAGTGACCAACAAGACCTGTAGAGGCGTACTGCGTAGCTCCACGCCTGGGCCACCACCACGCCCACGCTGGTGCTACCATCACGCCTGGGCCACCACCACGCCTGAGCCACCACTATGCCCGGGCCACCATCACGCCCACGCCTGGGCCACCACTACGCCTACTCTACCACCACCACCACGCCTGGGCCACCACCACGCCGACGTCACCACCACGCCGGCGCCACCACCACGCCCACTCCCGTGCCACCACCACGCCCACGCCGGTGCCACCACCACGCCCGGGCCACCACCACGCCCGGGCCACCACCACGCCCAGGCCACCACCACGCCCAGGCCACCACCACGCCGGCCTACCTTGAGACTCGGCATGTCAGCTTTTCACTTCACGGCATCACTGCAAGAATAATGTTGCCACAACGCTATCACCCTCTCAAGGTCTCCTCAACGCTATGACGACGACTCAGCAACACTGACGACGTCTGCAACGCAGTACTTCGTCGTTAATGTAGCGTCATTTTAATCCCATAAATATCACCTTTCATCTTATGGTAGACATACAAGGAAAAACACAGGTTGAAGAACGTGCTTTCACTGAGACATCGGTTTCGTTCTCTACGTGACTTGATAAAGCCCTACACAGTCTAACGTTTTCCAAATAGAGGCTTGATCTCCAATCTCTGTCCCTTCTTCTACCGCCCTTTCTTACGCATGCCATACTTTCCCAAGTAGTCGTGTGGACACACTTCTCTAGCTGCTCGCAGTCAACGAGTCTCTACCGAGCAAGGAAGAGACTCCTACACATTCATTAGTATACTGCATGTGGTCCTGGACCCAGGGTCGCCCGTGACACGAGCTCTCACAATCTCGTGTCACACTTCATACCCTGAAAAATATTTATATAATCGCCAAAGCAGCCAAGAACAATATCTCAAAATGACTTTTTTTAAGCTACCATCTGAATATATTCGCTTGTAGTGTTAATGACCTGTAAGCTTAGTCAGTGCCAGCCGGGGATGACATTTGAATACTGGCACTCATCAAATACCCTCAGCTATATTATTTTTCAGAGGAATAACGCTTTGTCACACTTGTAACAAAAGGCCAGTGCTTGTCCACCTAATAAAAAAATTGGCATAATTTTTTTTTTTTGTCCTTAGCATGGGCTAAAACCTTGGCCAGAAAACATCCCATTAATACGAACAATTTGCAAACACATTATTTGACAATGGGAATATTACATGTACCGACATTCAATCAATACTTTATTGTGCTTAATTATGCACCCATAAATCCAGCAAGGAATAGTGCCTAATCTGTTTATTAAGGAAAAAAACAGCATTTTGCCTCATTTATCGTACACACACACACACACACACACACACACACACACACACACACACACACACACACACACACACACACACACACACACACACACACACACACACACACACAACATACACTCATTCTCTCTTTTCTGCTACATGTGAACGAGAATGATATTCTCTTCACAAACACCAAAACTTGCGAGGAACTGATATTTTTCTTTACTGAATCCACATTTGAGCCTAAAACTGTCACACCGCATCACAAATCTCTGGAAAAGCGTAGGGAGAGATGATGGAGGTACTGCCCACGCCCAGGCACCCGGACACACTCAGCTTTAAGAAGACCGTCAAGGCATCACAAACACTCACAAAAGTGCAGAGTTCAACGAGAGCAACAAAAGTAAACATAGCCCCAGATGAACTCCTCTGTGACACGTGCGTGTTCACACACACACACACACACACACACACACACACACACACACACACACACACACACACACACACACACACACACACACACACACACACACGCACACACACACACACACACACACACACACACACAGGGATGTTAGGAAATATTTCTTCAGTCATACAGTTGTCAGGAAATGGAATAGTCTAGCAAGTGATGTACTGGAGGCAGGAACCACTTATAGCTTTATATATAGCCGTCTCCCACCGAGGCAGGGTGGCCCAAAAGGAAAGAAAAATCCCCAAAAAGAAAAATACTTTAATCATCACTCAACACTTTCACCTCACTCACACATAATTACTGTTTTTGCAGAGGTGCTCAGAATACAACAGTTTAGAAGTATGTACGTATAAAGATACACAACATATCCCTCCAAACTGCCAATATCCCGAACTCCTCCTTTAGAGTGCAGGCATTGTACTTCCCATTTCCAGGACTCAAGTCCGGTTATATAAAATAACCTGTTTCCCTGAATCCCTTCACTAAATATTACCCTGCTCACACTCCAACAGCTCGTCAGGTCCCAAATACCATTCGTCTCCATTCACTCCTGTCTCAATATATAAAGGCGAGCTAGATGGGGGACTGAGTATATCTAATTTGGGAAGAACCCAGAACAATAGATTCAAGTTTGTTGCATTCAGATTCGTAAAAGATACACGAGTCATATATATGAAAGTATTGGTTTGTAGAGAGTAGCAGATAACTGGAGCGGTATGACAGGTAGATTGGCTACCGCCTTCGACAGGTTAATAAATTGTTTTCACAAATAAATAAATGAGAAAGGTTGGGTTTAGTTGCAGGAACTTGGTATAAATACATCGACGGAATATAACAGACACTTCTGCAGCACCATTGCATTTTATTAGGAACCTTTTTCTCACTCGTAGCTTTTTTAGTTCAATACATGACATTGGAATCAATCATTATATATTGGGAAAGACATGGCAGATGCGGAAGGTGTCTGGTGGCGATATTTTGTCGAGGTGGTACCAAGTTGGCCAACACAACTGAAATCCTGAAACTTCCTGAGTTCTGGACTACAGTGGCAGTCCCCACTTCATTAGATGGCCATTTGATCTACAGTTAATAACATACGCTTTACTCGTACTGTCCCTAGTATAGTCGAAATTATACTCTTTAAAAGACGCTTGTAGATGCCTTGTAATTCTCATAGACATATTTTGTCACTGTCACAACACGGGACGACGTAAACTTCATGTATTGCAAACTTCGTACAAAGTTTTTGACGATGGTATAAGAGCTGCTGGCCACACTCATCTTACAGCTGACTAAGGTCCTAAACACGTTAGTGTCTACGTACCAGCACGGGAGGACGACCCTTTTGGTGATGCAATCTGCAGCTACCGTGTTCATTGTGCGTTGACAAAGTGGGAAGGGAATTAGAGGGAATTGAATATACGATGGATATATTGAGCACGCCTCTTCTGATAGAGATCCTGTGTTCTAGCGACGCCGCGATGGGAACTGTGTATATAAATGGTTCAGAGAACCACAAGTTGATAAATTAAACACATGTGCAACCCTTGGGTATCTTTACTGACGAAACGTTTCGCCATACAGTGGCTTCATCAGTCCATACAAAGAAGAATGGTGAAGAACAGAAGGAGTTTGAGGTAATCAGTCCTTCAGCCTGGAGTCGATGTAATAAGTACATCAATCTTGAAAAAATACAGCATGAGCACGAAGAAGCTGCTTATATACTGTAGGCAGGTGAGGTACAGCAGTTGTAGGTGGTATCACATTTATCAAATCCAAATGTGGAAGTAGGTCAAGCCTAAAAGTTAGGAAAGTGAAGAATTCACTGTAATAAGATCCCAAGTTGTTGCTGTGTCTGACAGGAATGTAGATAAATGGTTCAGAGAACCGACAACTGTACCGCAGAGCATCTTTATTAGTGGTCTTGCGAAATAACTTGGAACCAGGGCGTTATCGGGTTTGCAATATAGAACATCTAGTAAAAAGAGTTATTCTTTTTCTCTACTTCCTGGGTGAACTTCATGGATGATTTAATAGTGTTGTTCTAGGTAATAATGTTCTGAATCTTAAACCTCCTTGGATAGATGAATATTACATTGTTTATTAACTACAACCACGTCATCTTGCTGAGGATGATCAATCTAAAACCCTCAGCCTGTAAGTGTTCCATGTATATGCTTGCCAGTTCGGCAGAAATGGGGAAGCCCATGGCCATACCAAAGCACTGACTATACCTGGCATCATCAGTCTTAAATAGTTGAAATTGATACACAGTTCTTCTACGTCCGTAAAGTCTCTGCTAGAAACAGGGAGCTTTATGATATCAATGATTTTCTGTCACAGCGTGATCATGACCTGTGCGGTGCATGCACTGATAATAACCGAGTTAACGTCAACCAGAGATATTTTTTCTGACACTGACGTCATATATACCTGAGTGTTTGGAGAGACGCTTAGCAGACATGCTCTGTGTTTGATCAGCTGAGCTTCCAGTGAGCGGAACAATTGCTGTTCTATTCTTATTTTCTGATTTCATGACGTAACTTTATTCTCAGCAGATTATTAATAAAATAATCAAATTTATGAAGTGAGTTTGATCCTTTTAGATTATATTACGATGCATGTTCGACACTTGCGAATTATGTTATGATGTAAACTAGATCTTTCCTAATTATGTTATGACGGAAGTTATAGTAAGACGTAAAGTTGGTCGTTGCAAGTTATACTACAACGTTAACTCTGTCCTTGTGAATTAAAGTGCGATGTAAATTTCATCCTGAGTGTATTAGATTTTGACATATATTTCAACTTCTGGGGATTAAATTACGACATGCCCACTCCAGTTAAAAAGCCCATGGGATATGGTGCAATGTTACTGGCTGGAATAGATTAAAACGTAAACCTAATCATCGGTAGATTAGATAATATTGACAAACTGCGTAAACTGCGTCCCTGAGGCGGGTGGATTTCCTGTCACCCACAACGAATAGTCCACTTCAAAGTCTACTTATGTAGACTATGAATGATACCAGAGTAGTGCACACACACACACACACACACACACACACACACACACACACACACACACACATTCTTTTTTGTGCTACACAAACAGGAAAGCATTTCCCCTCCGCGACAACTAAAATATGCAAAAGACTTAGACATTTTTGTTTAAAAGGTCTCCGTTTAACCTGAAACTGCCACATCGCACCGTAAGTGGCTGAGAGGGGCATCAAGGAGGTACTGCCCACGCCCAGGCTTCAGTACACACTCAGCTTTAAGAATACCGTCAAGACATCACAAACACTCATAAAACTGCCGAGTTCAGTGAGGGCAACAGAAGTAAACACAACCAGCACTATCACCACAACCACTAGCACCACCACCACCACCATCACCACCACTATCACCAAAAATCACTAGCACCACCACCACCATCACTACAACCACTAGCACCACCACCACCATCACCACAACCACTAGCACCACCACAGCCATCACGACCAACATCACCGCAACCGCTAGCACCACCACCACTATCACCATCACCACCCTCACCACAACCACTAGCACCACCACCACCACCAATACCATAACCACTATCACCACCAACACCACCAACACCACCAACACCACCAACACCACCAACACCACCACCTGTGGGAAATCAGGAAAGTCAAATGATTTCCCGTAACCGTTAGAGGAAAGGAACGGAGGGTGATGGGAGCGTTTTGAGACCGTACGAGAGTCGAGATGGGCACCCACGTATGCCTACTTTCCATTTCCATATTTCCTTTATCCTCTCTTAATTTATAAGACTAAGTTAGTAAAGAGGCCTCTATAGGCTCAAAATACACTATATCCTATAAGTATTTAAGCTAAGTTAGAGTTAGACAGTAATTTAGGTTAGTATCTATCCAGCCTACTCAAACTGACACCAGTGGGCACATGACTAGTCACCCACGAGTGCTGACGTCGTCTACCCACGCCGGGTACCCAGGTTTTAGTCACAAAAGAAGCTGTTTGTGAGCGAGGAGGCAGGTAATTAGACTCTGCCTAAGTGTGCCCATCTTAACAACCTAGGCTAGGCTAACTAGGTCAGGGTAGTGAAGTACTCTAGCATCCGTTGATACACTACACCGTGAATTAGATCCCACTTCACGACCACCCATGATCATCACCACTACCATCACCACCTCCACCATCGCCACCACCAACGTCACCACCACCACCACCACTACCATCACCACCACCATCACCACTACCACAACCACAACCATCATCATCACCACCACCACCGCCATCACCACCGCCATCATCATCACCACCATCATCACCACCACCACCATCACCACCTCCACCATCACCACCACCACCGTCACCACCACCACCACTACCATCACCACCACCATCACCACTACCACAATCACAACATCATCATCACCACCACCATCACCACCACCACCATCACCACCACCACGTCCAGCACCACCACCTCAACTATCACCACCACCATTACCACTATCACCACCACTACCATCATCACCATCACCACCGCCCCATCACCACCACCACCACCATCATCATCACCACCACAACCGCCATCACCACCACCATAACATTTACCACCACCATCATCATCACCACCACCACCACCACCACCACAATCACCAACACCACCACCATCACCATCATCACCCATAGCCATCACCATTACCATCACCAGCACCACCATCACCATCAGATATATATATATATATATATATATATATATATATATATATATATATATATATATATATATATATAATGTATGTAAATATATATATATATATATATATATATATATATATAATGTATGTAAATATATATATATATATATATATATATATATATATATATATATATATATATATATATATATATATATTATGTATATGTGTGTGTGAGTGTGTGTGTGTGTTGTGTGTGTGTGTGTGTGTGTGTGTGTGTGTGTGTGTGTGTGTGTGCAGAACAACCACAGTGAGAAAATAGTAAGCGTGATTTCTCACAGTATCAAGAAACTGTAAAAATAATACAATAGGAGAAAGAATATAAGGGCGAAATTACATCTGGCTGTTAAAAACACCTCTCACCTCACGCTTCCTGTTATGATGATGTGAGTGAGATGGTCAAACACCTGTCAAACATAGCATATATTCTTCCAAAATTTTATGAGTTTTAAATTATTCCCAAATTTTAATATAAATAATTTTTTTTTAAATCTTCGTAGGTAATTCCTCGTGATGGCTTTAAAGCGATTCAGCTCCCGAAGAAGGCCTAAAGGAGAATGATCCAGATATGTAGTATCTCTAACCAGTATCTTGTTGTTCATATGTATATATGCATGTATGTATATATGTATGTATGTATGTATGTATGTATGTATGTATGTATGTATGTATGTATGTATGTATGTATGTATGTATGTACATATGTGTATATTATATATATATATATATATATATATATATATATATATATATATATATATATATATATATATATATATATATATATATATGTGTGTATATATATAAATATATGTATATATATATATATATATTTTTATTTTTTTTTATTATCACACCGGCCGATTCCCACCAAGGCAGGGTGGCCCGAAAAAGAAAAACTTTCACCATCATTCACTCCATCACTGTCTTGCCAGAAGGGTGCTTTACACTACAGTTTTTAAACTGCAACATTAACACCCCTCCTTCAGAGTGCAGGCACTGTACTTCCCATCTCCAGGACTCAAGTCCGGCCTGCCGGTTTCCCTGAATCCCTTCATAAATGTTACTTTGCTCACACTCCAACAGCACGTCAAGTATTAAAAACCATTTGTCTCCATTCACTCCTATCAAACACGCTCACGCATGCCTGCTGGAAGTCCAAGCCCCTCGCACACAAAACCTCCTTTACCCCTCCCTCCAACCCTTCCTAGGCCGACCCCTACCCCGCCTTCCTTCCACTACAGACTGATACACTCTTGAAGTCATTCTGTTTCGCTCCATTCTCTCTACATGTCCGAACCACCTCAACAACCCTTCCTCAGCCCTCTGGACAACAGTTTTGGTAATCCCGCACCTCCTCCTAACTTCCAAACTACGAATTCTCTGCATTATATTCACACCACACATTGCCCTCAGACATGACATCTCCACTGCCTCCAGCCTTCTCCTCGCTGCAACATTCATCACCCACGCTTCACACACCATATAAGAGCGTTGGTAAAACTATACTCTCATACATTCCCCTCTTTGCCTCCAAGGACAAAGTTCTTTGTCTCCACAGACTCCTAAGTGCACCACTCACTCTTTTTCCCTCATCAATTCTATGATTCACCTCATCTTTCATAGACCCATCTGCTGACACGTCCACTCCCAAATATCTGAATACGTTCACCTCCTCCATACTCTCTCCCTCCAATCTGATATTCAATCTTTCATCACCTAATCTTTTTGTTATCCTCATAACCTTACTCTTTCCTGTATTCACCTTTAATTTTCTTCTTTTGCACACCCTACCAAATTCATCCACCAATCTCTGCAACTTCTCTTCAGAATCTCCCAAGAGCACAGTGTCATCAGCAAAGAGCAGCTGTGACAACTCCCACTTTGTGTGTGATTCTTTATCTTTTAACTCCACGCCTCTTGCCAAGACCCTCGCATTTACTTCTCTTACAACCCCATCTATAAATATATTAAACAACCACGGTGACATCACACATCCTTGTCTAAGGCCTACTTTTACTGGGAAAAAATTTCCCTCTTTCCTACATACTCTAACTTGAGCCTCACTATCCTCGTAAAAACTCTTCACTGCTTTCAGTAACCTACCTCCTACACCATACACTTGCAACATCTGCCACATTGCCCCCCTATCCACCCTGTCATACGCCTTTTCCAAATCCATAAATGCCACAAAGACCTCTTTAGCCTTATCTAAATACTGTTCACTTATATGTTTCACTGTAAACACCTGGTCCACACACCCCCTACCTTTCCTAAAGCCTCCTTGTTCATCTGCTATCCTATTCTCCGTCTTACTCTTAATTCTTTCAATTATAACTCTACCATACACTATACCAGGTACACTCAACAGACTTATCCCCCTATAATTTTTGCACTCTCTTTTATCCCCTTTGCCTTTATACAAAGGAACTATGCATGCTCTCTGCCAATCCCTAGGTACCTTACCTTCTTCCATACATTTATTTAAATATATATATATATATATATATATATATATATATATATATATATATATATATATATATATATATATATCTTTCTTTCAACGTTCCAGCAGTATCCCACTGAGGCGGGGTGGCCCAAAAAGAAAAACGAAATTTTCTTCTTTTAAATTTAGTAATATATACAGGAGAAAGGGTTTCTAGCCCCTTGCTCCCGGCATTTTAGTCGCCTCTTACGACACGCATGGCTTACGGAGGAAGAATTCTGTTCCACTTCCCCATGGAGAATATATATATATATATATATATATATATATATATATATATATATATATATATATATATATATATATATATATATATATATTATATATATATATATATATATATATATATACATTATGCACACACATACATATTCATACATAATGAGTAAGCAACAAGCTATTAGTTGGAGTATCTACTGCTCTCTTAGATATGTCTTCTAACACAGTATACAAACTCATGCATAGAACATAACATTAGTGTTTGAACAGCTATATAGATGTAATTAAGTCTGCTCCGTTGAAGCCTCAGTCTCACTACATAAAGGGTCTCAGAGACGATGTGGTTGAATCTCTGTGGTGTTGATATCGGAACGGTGAAGTCCCCTGAGTTGATAATGATATCTGATAGCAGAATTAAAGGACTTAGATAAGGTGATATTTACCCACATATTCTGAAATGAAGCTTTTAAATTACCTCACGAATCTTTAAACAGCACAAATCAGTACATGCTGGTCTTTCCTTGTCTAAGTCATCTCACTCTGCTATCAGATATAATTATTACTTAACCACCCGCCTTCTTACCTCTGGGAACGTCACCTCTCTGACCTCAACACCACAGAGACTCGACTTAAACGTCTCTACAGTCCTGTATACAGTGAAAAGTGAGTCTTTTAAATGTCTGTGTATTAGTATACAATACCTTCCATATAATGTTCATCAAGGATTTGAATATATTGGAAGGCTGCCTGAAACATGTTGCTCATTGAGTCATCAGAAGTAGACTGTAATTCTTCAGAAATAATTGCGTTTCTGGAGTCATTAAAAGCAACCGTAATTCTGAACTTACCAGACAAATTTATGATCTTTTAGCACCTTTCACTTGACTGAGATGCTGGTATCACTCTACTTAAACTAACATCTCTCGCTTGATCAAGATGCCGGCATCAGTAGAGTGGTCCGTTTGAGCGAAACGTTGCCAGTAAATCTTAATTACGCCTCTTTTTGCAGGACTTAAGAGGCGGGTGAGTTTCCCTGTTTCCTAATATCATGTTTATTTTTCCCCTATAATCTGCCTTGTCCACAATTACTTTCCTTAATTCATGGTATAATTTAGCAAATCTTTGAGGACAATTGTCAAGACGGTAGACCAACCAGACCTAGCCATGATGACAGACACACCAGGACCTAACCATGAGAGTAGACCCACAAAAATTAGCCATGATGGTATACCAACCAGATTTAAAAGCACGATTTCTCAATCACTAAATTTGCCTTTGGTCGTGGACTCAACAAACTTAGCTATGATCCTTGGCTTAGAAGAGCTAACATTTGATCTTGGTGATCATCAGATTTAACCTATAATCTTTGTCTCAGTAGGACTGACCTTGGGTTCGGCATAATATACCTTTGATTCAGGGATTAGGTGATTTCTCCTTTGATCCCGGGATCAGCAGGCTTTTTTCCATTATCATGGCTTACACATGCTATGTTTTTGATCCATAATCATGGCTCAGTAGACCTATCCCATTATCCTGAGATCACCATACCTAACCCATGATCCTAGACACAGCATATATAAGGCCCTATGGTAATGTGCAACGTAAACCTGCTCAACGTTGTGCACCCTGCCAGGAGTATTGCTCGATTGCTAGGACATTTAGTTCACACACTGAGGTCCGGGGGTCAATCCCCGGTACGGGTGGAAACATTAGGACGTGTTTCCATAAGAGAGCTGCTCTCCATGTTCACCTAACAGTAAATAGATACCTGGATGTTAGTCGATTGGTGTGGGTGGCATCCTGGGACAAAGTTGACCTAATTTTCTCGAAATGCTCTCTGTAACAAGGGGCCTTCTATAGAGAAGTTTGTCATTGATGTCGGCTAGGCCAATATACCTTGTATTTGTAGAAATAAATATTAGTATTATTATTATTATTATTATCATCATCATTACTGATCTTTCTTTCTACCTCAGAAGCACGTAATATGGCTGTTAAATACTGCAGTAATCTTTACTTGTCAGTGAATTTCTAAATATTTATAATTCCTGTAACAATTTCTCTTTGCCTTGAGAGGCCTCGTCTGAGACCGGACAGCGGGGGCGATGATCTCCAGAACCAGAGAAAAGCAGACCTAACTACTGCTCTTTGGCTCAGCAGACCTAACCACTGTTCTTTGCATCAACAGACCTAACAACTGTTCCTCGTACCAGCAGACCTAAGGTGTGACGACTGACGTTTAACATTACCTTCGTGTCGATGCTGAAGAAGTTGTAGAGTGTTCCTCGTCGAGTGTAATCCTTAAGCAGTGTTGACCACTGATCATTTACCAGTCAGTAAGCTCACTAAGCGTCGTACTCTCACCATTACTCCAAGAACAGATAAATGAATTATTAGGCGTTCCTCAACTGATTTATACATCACACACCATTCAGGTAACTGTTGTTTATTTCGTCGTTGGACTGTTGTACATTTTCCCTCTTTAACACTCCCAGGGCTGAGCAGAGTGACATGACATGCTATGGGCTTGGAATGTAGATACGGGCGTGATGGATTGTGGACACGGCCAAGGTAGTGACGTGTGGACACTGGCGTTGCAAAAGAAGCCTCGTAACTCGTGGATTTGTAAGCCCAAGAAGGCTGTAAGGTAGATAGAGATATCTTGCTCTGAATCTATCATGCCGTTACCACCTCATCCTCCTCCTCCTCCTCCTCCCCGTCCGGAAGGGTCAGGGTCGGGTTGCCGCGAGCCAGGACGACTGGGGCATGGGCAGAGCGAGGTCGGGCAGGGCGCGAGTGGTCGGGCCGGGAGACGGACAGTGAGTGTGACACGCCAGACGCCACCAGCAGGAGTAGCAGCAAACAGCCTGGTACAGCGTGGCCCGGCCCACCAGTGGCCCGCCTGGCTCCTCCTCTTTCCTGCCTGATCAATAATGCGTCTGGCCCGCACCCCAGCAGCCAGGCCACACGCAGCGGCCCCGCCCCGCCCACCTGTGACCTGACCTCGCACCTCCTACTCGCCCACACCCTGATATCACACCCTAAGGATAAACCCACTCTCTCATCAGTGACGAAATCCTATATTGACCCAAATTCTCCTGTGTGGCTGCTATTATCCTGACTGATGACCTTGTATCAATACTATCACTCACTCTAATGACCTGAGCTCATCCTTAGCCCTATTTCTACTGGTTACCTGTTAACATCCATTCCAGCTCTCTTACTCTTATGGGCAAGTTTATCTCACTCTTGGCTCCACCCTTCCAATTGGCAACTTTCTGTCACTGGTGACATGTCATTAATCCAGGCTTAGCCCCTCCCACTGATGACCTGATTTCCTTTAGTGTGCTGACCTCATTCCTGACCCCTGATCCTCTGCTGAACAAACCTCATTGCAGATTCCGTCCCTGGGGATTGGCATCTTTTTTTTTTTTTCTCCCTGTGACCTGACCTCAGTTTTCGAGGCTGTGGCAAGACGTGGATGTACTGTGACTCGATTACCTTTTAAATGTGTCTTTGGGCAGCTTGTTGACCCTTCCCTCCCGAATCGTTTGCTGGCAAGACTTGCACAACAAAGAGCTGCCTCGGTCTTGGGTTCCCCTACTGGTGGTGGGCTCCACCCACCAGGAAGGTTCACTCTCAGGTTGCGTGCCTGGACTTAGGGACGGTGGGAAAGGTCTTTACACCGGCGTGAGTACAAAGACCTTCCTCGGGAATCTCTTGTTTCGGATAACCCGCTCATGTAGGCCACTTCATTGTCTCTTCTATAGCTTCAACTATGAGTATCTTCAGAAGTTATGTACAGAAAAATTCCTATGTGCAGTACACATTTACTAATTTTATGGTCAATATGTGAAAAAAAAATCTCCCCAGAATAGATCTTGCTGTGCCACAAAACTGTGTTCAGTCTGTTCTTCCCGTTAGTGGGCCAAGTTGAAACTTCAAGCTTTCAGCGCTGTAATCCTTTCGTGGTTACCTCATACTTTGATATTATAATAATAATAATAATAATAATAATAATAATAATAATAATAATTATTATTATTATTATTATTATTATTATTATTATTATTATTATTATTATTGAGCTTGCACCTATGGTAGAGCAACCATAGGACTCCTGCCATCCGAGAGAAAACATTCATAATTGTTACATAACTGAATTAATGACAAGGATCTGTAAACCCAGTCCACTTGAGAGATTCATTAAGACTTGAGACCTGGAGGTGGAAGGTACAGTGTCTGCACTCCGAAGGAGTGGTGGAGATATACTGTAGTTTCTGAGCTGTAATAACAGCATGCCACTGGCCAGACAGTGATGGAGTGAGTGATGATGCAAATGTTTCTTCTTTCTTGGGTCACCCTGCTCGGTGTGAAACGACCGATGCGTTAAAAAGAATATTTGTACGAGATATATTCTGTTTCTCACGCCGCCTGTAGTTGAAAATGCAAAATGATAATACGTTAGGCTGGCAGCCTCCGTGTGGAAGAAATTATGGAATTTGCAGTGCTGGAACACAGCAGCCATTCAGTGGTCTATTCACTCAAAATTTAGGGCACCTTTCAATTCACGGATTTACACGAGCACAAGATAATATCTTAAATTCAACCACCTAAACATATATACATTTCATAACTATTAAATAGTGAGGTTAAAACTGTTTGAAAATCTGCCTTCAAAAATACTCATAAATTAACTCATGTAAAAACCTTTGCGTATAATCTCACCGAGGTCTCAGCGGAAACTCGGTAGCTAGTGAAATCGGTAGCTAGTAAGACCGAAGCCGAGGACACACGCACTTCATATACGTAGGAAAGTCGCAGCACATAACCAGCCGCTCAGAGACAAGCAGTATGATAAAGCAAATGACTTTATTCATTTTATAACCACTAAGAAAACTTAGCAGTGTGATTAATTCGTTTATGGTCGGTTTATTTAGTCATGTTTCAGGGTGCAGATTATCTATACTAGGCATCTATTCATTGCTAGGCAACACAGACAACCAGTATTAGAAGATTTCTTATACGTCCTGCATAACTCAGGGTTTTACCCTGATTACTTTCGTTGTGAGATAAACGTGCTACCGAAGATATATTACATAACAGCTGTAAACTCGCCAGATCACACCCGCAATGTAAAACTATGAGAAACCTTTGTAAATGATAAAATGAAAATAATAACACAAACCGGAAATAAAGAGGTTAAGAGAGAACCTTGAGTATTTCCTGGAGAAGCTACTGATCATTGGGAACTTGTAGAGCAGTGGTCATTTATTATTATTATTACTATTATCACGGGACAGCGTTAAACCCGTAGGGATTATACAGCTCCTGTGGGGGGCGGGAGATGTAAGGCTTTCAAGCTTAGTTCAAGGAATTGGGGCACAGATCCAATTCCCTTGGACGCAGTGGTCAGCATTGTCCGTTCACGACCTACTGATCCCGGGATCGAATCACGAGTAGGGCGAGTGTTAGTCGACTGCTGGATTTCATATCCTGAGGAATGATAAGCAGATGACCACAGGTGAGACGATTGTGCATTTCTCAGTCAAGTCAACAGAGAATCGCCTCGGAATGATGATTCCCGTGGATAAAAGAGAACACACTTATGAACTGTCACTTCCCGAGGACATGTAGCTGAATACCGTAGATTATGTCACTGAGGGTAAAACCTGCAATAGAGTGCACTCAGTACAACAGCCCTCTCCTCAGCATCTAATAATTTACTGTTTAACAATTCATCATTATAATTTATTACCTGGGATCCCGACGTGCGTCAGGTGTCAACAAAACTCCGCGTCCTTGTGTCAAAAGTAAACGTCAGCCAATTTAACATCATTTTCAGTCAGGGTTCTGCCCAAATACTTCAGCTGGCACCTCATACATAGAAACCACACATTCTGCTAATCCCTGGGTTTTTGTGTCTCTTTCATATAGTAAATGAAAGCTACAACCTCCCCATACCTTTTATTTCTACTTACGTTCAATATTTCCGTTTCAATCAGATTCATTTCTGCATCAGCCTTCTTAGTGCTTCATCCACTTCCTTCATACTCACTCTCTGTTCTTCCCTCATTATATTAGTTCTTGGTTCTCCTTGTTTCAGGCAAGAAATTTATGCCTCCATTTCATTATCAACATATAAAAAGTTCTTCAAAATGTTCACCCGATCTTCCTGAAATATTTACATCTTCAACAGACACATTCA
>NC_069403.1:47300022-47335022 GCF_026875155.1 Cherax quadricarinatus
GTTGTTTACTGTACCTCAAGGTTGTTTACTATACATCAAGGTTGTTTACTGTACCTCAAGGTTGTTTACTATACCTCAAGGTTGTTTACTATACCTCAAGGTTGTTTACTATACCTCAAGGTTGTTTACTATACATCAAGGTTGTTTACTATACATCAAGGTTGTTTACTGTACCTCAAGGTTGTTTACTATACCTCAAGGTTGTTGACTATACCTCAAGGTTGTTTACTGTACCTCAAGGTTGTTTACTATACCTCAAGGTTGTTTACTATACCTCAAGGTTGTTTACTATACCTCAAGGTTGTTTACTGTACCTCAAGGTTGTTTACTATACCTCAAGGTTGTTTACTATACCTCAAGGTTGTTTACTATACATCAGGTTGTTTACTGTACCTCAAGGTTGTTTACTTACCTCAAGGTTGTTTACTATACCTCAAGGTTGTTTACTGTACCTCAAGGTTGTTTACTGTACCTCAAGGTTGTTTACTGTACCTCAAGGTTGTTTACTGTACCTCAAGGTTGTTTACTATGCCTCAAGGTTGTTTACTATACATCAAGGTTGTTTACTGTACCTCAAGGTTGTTTACTATACCTCAAGGTTGTTTACTATACCTCAAGGTTGTTTACTGTACCTCAAGGTTGTTTTACTGTACCTCAAGGTTGTTTACTATACATCAAGGTTGTTTACTGTACCTCAAGGTTGTTTACTATACCTCAAGGTTGTTTACTGTACCTCAAGGTTGTTTACTGTACCTCAAGGTTGTTTACTATACATCAAGGTTGTTTACTATACCTCAAGGTTGTTTACTATACCTCAAGGTTGTTTACTGTACCTCAAGGTTGTTTACTATACCTCAAGGTTGTTTACTGTACCTCAAGGTTGTTTACTATACATCAAGGTTGTTTACTGTACCTTAAGGTTGTTTACTATACCTCAAGGTTGTTTACTGTACCTCAAGGTTGTTTACTATACCTCAAGGTTGTTTACTGTACCTCAAGGTTGTTTACTATACCTCAAGGTTGTTTACTATACCTCAAGGTTGTTTACTATACCTCAAGGTTGTTTACTATACCTCAAGGTTATTTACTGTACCTCAAGGTTGTTTACTATACATCAAGGTTGTTTACTGTACCTTAAGGTTGTTTACTATACCTCAAGGTTGTTTACTGTACCTCAAGGTTGTTTACTATACCTCAAGGTTGTTTACTATACCTCAAGGTTGTTTACTATACCTCAAGGTTGTTTACTGTACCTCAAGGTTGTTTACTATACCTCAAGGTTGTTTACTATACCTCAAGGTTGTTTACTGTACCTCAAGGTTGTTTACTATACCTCAAGGTTGTTTACTATACCTCAAGGTTGTTTACTATACCTCAAGGTTGTTTACTGTACCTCAAGGTTGTTTACTGTACCTCAAGGTTGTTTACTATACCTCAAGGTTGTTTACTGTACCTCAAGGTTGTTTACTATACCTCAAGGTTGTTTACTATACCTCAAGGTTGTTTACTGTACCTCAAGGTTGTTTACTATACATCAAGGTTGTTTACTGTACCTCAAGGTTGTTTACTATACCTCAAGGTTGTTTATTGTACCTCAAGGTTGTTTACTATACCTCAAGGTTGTTTACTATACCTCAAGGTTGTTTACTGTACCTTAAGGTTGTTTACTATACCTCAAGGTTGTTTAGTGTACCTCAAGGTTGTTTACTATACATCAAGGTTGTTTACTGTACCTCAAGGTTGTTTACTATACCTCAAGGTTGTTTACTATACCTCAAGGTTGTTTACTGTACCTAAAGGTTGTTTACTATACCTCAAGGTTGTTTACTGTACCTCAAGGTTGTTTACTATACCTCAAGGTTGTTTACTGTACCTCAAGGTTGTTTACTATACATCAAGGTTGTTTACTATACCTCAAGGTTGTTTACTGTACCTCAAGGTTGTTTACTATACCTCAAGGTTGTTTACTGTACCTCAAGGTTGTTTACTATACATCAAGGTTGTTTACTGTACCTCAAGGTTGTTTACTGTACCTCAAGGCTGTTTACTATACATCAAGGTTGTTTACTGTACCTCAAGGTTGTTTACTATACCTCAAGGTTGTTTACTGTACCTCAAGGTTGTTTACTATACCTCAAGGTTGTTTACTATACCTCAAGGTTGTTTACTGTACCTTAAGGTTGTTTACTATACCTCAAGGTTGTTTACTGTACCTCAAGGTTGTTTACTGTACCTCAAGGTTGTTTACTATACATCAAGGTTGTTTACTGTACCTCAAGGTTGTTTACTATACCTCAAGGTTGTTTACTGTACCTCAAGGTTGTTTACTATACCTCAAGGTTGTTTACTATACCTCAAGGTTGTTTACTGTACCTTAAGGTTGTTTACTATACCTCAAGGTTGTTTACTGTACCTCAGGGTTGTTTACTATACCTCAAGGTTGTTTACTGTACCTCAAGGTTGTTTACTATACCTCAAGGTTGTTTACTATACCTCAAGGTTGTTTACTGTACCTCAAGGTTGTTTACTGTACCTCAAGGTTGTTTACTATACCTCAAGGTTGTTTACTGTACCTCAAGGTTGTTTACTATACCTCAAGGTTGTTTACTGTACCTCAAGGTTGTTTACTATACCTCAAGGTTGTTTACTATACCTCAAGGTTGTTTACTGTACCTCAAGGTTGTTTACTATACATCAAGGTTGTTTACTATACCTCAAGGTTGTTTACTGTACCTCAAGGTTGTTTACTATACCTCAAGGTTGTTTACTATACCTCAAGGTTGTTTACTATGCCTCAAGGTTGTTTACTATACCTCAAGGTTGTTTACTGTACCTCAAGGTTGTTTACTATACCTCAAGGTTGTTTACTATACCTCAAGGTTGTTTACTGTATCTCAAGGTTTTTGCTATACCTTATGGTTGTTTACTGTACCTCAAGGTTGTTTACTGTACCTCAAGGTTGTTTACTGTATCTCAAGGTTTTTGCTATACCTTATGGTTGTTTACTGTACCTCAAGGTTAACTACACCAAAAGGTTGTTTACGACATCCCAAGGTTGCTTACTACACCCCAGGGTTGCTTACTAAACCCCAAGGTTGTTTACATCCCAAGGTTGTTTACTACACCCCAAGCTTGTTTACTGAAGCACTGGAAGATTTATCACATTGTAAGGTCGCTTATTTCACCCCGGGGCTTTTTACTGCCCCAAGGGATCATTTAACTTTGAAGCAATGCGCCGCACCTCCGGACCACTACCCGCACCTCACAACTTTTTTACCCAGACCCTGAGTCTTACCTTGCTCCGGGGCACCAGTAATAATAGAAGTCTGCGGAACCCAGCCTCACAATTGTCCTCTTTCACACACACACACACACACACACCATGCGGGGATCCCCCCATTCACACTCATCCGCACCACCTCCTCCCATGACACATACATATCAGTGGGTATTGCGAGCTCTACACACACACACACACACACACACACACACACACACACACACACACACCAAGGGATGTACCACACACACACAACAAGGGATATACCAACAAATGTTCGATGAATTACACATAACTGAGGAGGAGGTGGAGAAGCTCCTAAGTGACCTTGATACCTCAAAGGTGGTGGGACAGGACATCTCTCCGTGGGTCCTTAGAGAGAGAGCAGGGACACTACATGTGCCACTAACCAAAATCTTCAACACTTCCCTTGAAACTGGGCAACTACCTGAAGTATGGAAGAAGGCAAATGAAGTCCCCATCTTTAAGAAGGGAGACAGAAATGAAGCACTAAATTATAGACCAGTGTCACTGACATGTATAGTATGCAAAGTCTTGGAAAAGATTATCAGGAGGAGGGTGGTGGAGCACCTGGAGTGTAACAAGATTATAAACGACAGCCAGCACGGATTCATGGAAGGCAAATCCTGTGTCACAAACCTACTAGAGTTTTATGACTGAAGTAAGAAATGAGAGAGAGGGGTGGGTTGATTGCATTTTCTTGGACTGCAAGAAGGCCTTCGACACAGTTCCTCACAAGAGATTAGTACAAAAGCTAGAGGAACAGGCACGTATAACAGGAAGGGCACTGCAATGGATCAGAGAATACCTAACAGGGAGGCAACAGCGAGTCATGGTCCGTGATGAGGTATCACAGTGGGCGCCAGTGGCGAGCGGGGTCCCACAGGGGTCAGTCCTGGGACCATTGCTATTCTTGGTATATGTGAATGACATGACGGAAGGGATAGACTCAGAAGTGTCCCTGTTTGCAGATGACGTGAAGTTAATGAGGAGAATTAAATCAGACGCGGACCAGACAGGTCTACAAAGAGACCTGGACAGGCTGGATGTGTGGTCCCGAAACTGGCTACTAGAATTTAACCCCGCCAAATGCAAAGTCATGAAGATCGGAGGAGGGCAAAGAAGACCGCAGACAGAGTATAGGCTAGGAGGCCAAAGGCTGCAAACCTCACTCAAGGAGAAAGACCTAGGAGTGAGTATAATACCGAGTACATCGCCAGAAGCACACATTAACCAGATAACTGCTGCGGCATATGGGCGCTTGGTAAACCTGAGAATAGCGTTCCGGTACCTCAGTAAGGAATCGTTCAAGACTTTATACACTGTGTACGTCAGGCCCATACTGGAGTACGCAGCACCAGTTTGGAACCCACATCTGGTCAAACACGTCAAGAAATTAAAGAAAGTGCAAAGGTTTGCAACAAGGCTAGTTCCAGAAATAAGGGGAATGTCCTATGAAGAAAGGTTAAGGGAAATCGGTCTGACAACACTGGAGGACAGGAGGGTCAGGGGAGACATGATAACGACATACAAAATACTGCGTGGAATAGACAAGGTGGACAGAGATGGGACACAGAAACAAGGGGTCACAATTTGTAGCTGAAGACTCCTGGAGGTTACCTGGAGGTTATTCCGGGGATCAACGCCCCCGCGGCCCGGTCCATGACCAGGCCTCCCGATGGATCAGGGCCTGATCAACTAGGCTGTTACTGCTGGCCGCACGCAGTCCAACGTACGAGCCACAGCCCGGCTGATCCGGCACTGACTTTAGGTACCTGTCCAGCTCTCTGTCTTTGACTCAGATGAGTCAAAGGGATGTTAGGAAGTATTCCTTCAGTCATTAGGAAGTGGAATAGTCCGGCAAGCGATGTAGTGGAGGCAGGAACTATACATAGTTTTAAGACGAGGTATGATAAATCTTATGGAGCAGGGGGAGAAAGGACCTAGTAGCGGTCGGTGAAACGGCGGGGCCAGGAGCTGAGTCTCGACCCCTGCAACCACAATTAGGCGAGTACAATTAGGCGAGTACACACACACACACAAATCCACGTCTAGTCATATCCAAAATCTCGCTCGAACAATGTCCATGAAGCACTGCTAACTATGACCATGATGCCACACCAGCCATGTTAACAACCCAGAACAATTACAAGGATCCTGAACACTGATATGAGGATCGTTTTCACTGGGAAACATTAACCTTATTTATTGTTTTTAAGAAGCACATGATGCATAAACGGGATTTGCCTTTAGCAGTCAAATGGAGAGTCAGGCAGACAAGACAGGTGAACAAGACAGGTGAACAAGACAGGTGAATAAGACAGGTGAACAAGCAATAAGTCACAAAACAACAGTGCCTCACGGCCCCCTCTGCTTCCCGTCATCACGCTCAGGACATCCTTATTGTCTACTGTGAATTTGCCAACACTCATTAGTGATAACCGGTTTTATGCAAATGCATACTGTATTTGCATGAATATAAATATCTGTTTGTGCTGAGTATATATGTGTATGTATGTATATACATAAGTGTGTATGTATAGGGATGTATATGCTCATGAGTGTATCATTGCGTGTACAAGTATTCATCTTCATATATATGTAATTATCATATAAAGAAGAGTACAAAAATTCTTTATAATTTCATTGAAAAGAAAACGGGAAATATATGGGAAAAAAGTCATTACGAGGCTAGCGCCATTATATATTCTTAAGTTTATAATGACGCCGCATTGTTATCTGCTAATGTATATATGTAATAAGATATAATATCTATATTCCTCTTCCTTTTCCCCTTTCTTTTGTCTACTTTGTATAATTTATCTTGTCTTACTCTGGGATGATAGAGATATCTTCAAGCATCCCATTTCTTCTGTGCATGGGATAGTCTATTCTGATAGATGGCAATTTTCAGGTGATAGTAACTCTAGCTGTACTGGAATGAAGCCTTTGAAGCTGCCATACTTGATAAACACTTGTTTGAATACTTGACGATATCCTCATTGTCCTACTGAAGTCTCCCAGCTCAGGCTGACTAATATCAACACCTTGTGTGAACCCCATCGTGTGTGATGGAATGTGACATGGAAAACGTAGCAAGCTTTTGTTCCCACTGTACGTAAATAAATGGTTCAGAGAACCGACAAGTTGATAAATTAAACACATGTGCAACACTTGGGTATCTTTGTTGAGGAAACGTTTAGCCACGCAGTGGTTTCATCAGTCCATACAAAGGAGAATGGTGAAAAAGAGGAGTAGTTTGAGGTAGTCGGTCCCTCAGCTTAGAGTCGATGTAACCAAACTCCTCCTGTTCGTTACCATTCTCCTTTCTACGGACAGATGGAATCATTGCTTGGCTGAACGTTTCCTCAATGAAGATATCAAAGTGTTGTACATGTGTCTAATTTATCAACTATAATATAGAATAGAGTAGCAGCACAATGCTGGAGTATCCAGTTCTTTTTAAATATAAAAAACCTGAACAATTACTCTCACAAAATCTAAACAAAAATAATTGTCGAAGCAAACTCCCAGAAAGCTTTTGTAATGGGCTCATCACTGGTCCAAAAATTCAGCTGCAACTACAATTATTCTCAACTTTTAAATAACCCAAAAGTTTGCTCAGATTAATAGCTAGATGTTGGTTGTTATGTTGTGAGCAGAAGCTATGCACTCTGTTCTCCAGCGAGTATTTTAGATTCACCTTAGCTGCATGAGAAGGAATCCAACATATAGGTCAGAGTGCAACATACTTGCTTAGCTATCAGACACAAATCACTCTTATAAAGTCATAATATCGATGTTAGCTTTTACAGCTTATGATTTCTCGACACGCATTGATTAGACTAGATTAGGAAAAGTTAGGTTAGGATCATTTTGCATGGTTAATGCGACCAATTTAATAGCGGAAATACAATGGTGATCACTCAATGGTGCTGTAAATACGAACTGTACAAATTCCTAAGTATAATGAACAAGTAAAAACTAACTCGTGAATCTGCCGAGGATTTTATGACGGTGTATGTGTGTGTGTATACTCATCTATTTGTACTCACATTTTTGTGTTTGTATGGATAGAGTCACAGATCCTGTCCCCCGCCTCTTCGCTGGTTGTGTGCGGCTGTTATAGTGTTGTGTGTAATTGTGATAGGGTTATATGTGGATGTGATAATCATGTGTATGGGTATGATGGTTTTGTGTGTGTATGATAGCGTTGCTGGTGCAATTAAGAATGTTTGGATCATGTCTGAAGATTAGCATCTGTCAGGTGATCAGGAAAAACGGTGTTCCTCCTGTACCTCGGTGGCCACCAGGCATCCCTGGAAAGATACCTCCAACCAGCGGCTGGTGGAATTATGAATGACCCAGGGAATTAAATGCATATTTTCAATACCAGAAGAAAAGAGGGTGGTTCCTTTATTAAGAGCACAAAAATTGTTCTAACTTAGAAGCCAAGTTTGTATTTGATAGATGCAAATCGTTCAATTTTTCTGGAAAGGATTGAAAATGCCGCCCTTCTGACCATACTGATTGTATGATTTCACCTACGCATCTAAACCAAATTAAAAGTCAATAATTTCGTCCATGCTCTTCAGAGCTTATCATGTGTGCCACTAATGTTAAACAGATGATGACAAATCAAATTTATATAATATTTTGAGTGATCTACATCACATTTCACAAGTATATCAGCTGCTGGAAAAATTTATGCAAATGTAGGACGAGAGAACTTTGTGGTGGCTGGAGGTGGTGGCTCTGATGGAGCAAGACTCGTCAGTGTAAACATTGCTGAGGTTGTTAGTCGAACAGAGGTGATGGCTGTGATCGATCAAGACTTGTGAGTGTAAACATTGCTGAGGTTGTTAGTTGAATAGAGTTGGTGGCTGTGATGGAACAAGACTCGTGAGTGTAAACACAGCTGAGGTTGCTAGGGGAATGGAAGATTTGTACATTAGAAGTTTAGACTAACAATATGAGTGAACGAGATGTCCAAACCACAGTGATGGGATATCGCGAGGACTCAGAAAAATAAAGAGCAGAAGAAAAACATTGCGTCTATGGAGAGGAGAGAGGGCGTGTCAGAGGACAGGTCAATAACAATGATGATCCAGCTGAACAGGGGTAAAGGGAACGCAAGATTTACAAGGGATCGCACTTCTTAGCTTAGTTGGCAAGATATATGGCAGGATAACGAGTGATTGTGTGCAAGGGATCAGGCAACCCCTGGTAGGTGAGGCACGTGTTGGATTGACGGAAGGAGGAAGGGAGCGTCACTCGAATTTGTAACACTTTGCAAAGTTAAGGAGAAAGTTTGAAATGAAAGAGTTTGCTGCCTTCATAGTTGAAAATGGCATCGTAAAGAAAGATAACATTTTGATTTCACACTCTGAACGTAAATATTACACGTTCTTTAAATATTTTTATTTTAAGGGAAGAATCATAAGTTACAAAGTCGTAGTGGTTTTTTTTAGTTGTAGTGTAGATAATGATGGTGCTGGATCATAGCGTGACCAAACACTGCTCGCATTTCCTAGAGAGATGATAGTATCTTGGATGCTTTCAAATGAAAACCATGTTCCAAAAGTGATTAAACTTATGATACCATGGTGCTGGTAAAAGACTCGTGATCCAAGCAATTGGTACTAAAGTTCTCATCCTCGAATGAAATCGGATTATCTCCTACTCAGTAAGCCCTTAATAATAATAATATTAATAATAATTTAACTTGGAAGGGGAAGTTGCTTTTAGGAAGTTTCTTAATAACGGTGTTACAAAATTGTCTGGATATGTTATGCCGTGGTATTAACTAACTACCATGCAGTAATTAAATTTTAGGAGTCTGTTCAATCTCTGAGCGTATATATGTAAATAAAAATAGACTGTACTATGTATTTGTAAAAAAAATAAATAATAGTATATTGAAAAAAAAAAGCATTTAAATTTTCATGATTTTTTATAAAATCCCTAAATATCAGAAAAATTTTATCTTGCTAAAAAAAAAAAAATAGGGGAATTAAAGACGATAGGAAACATTCACTGGTCTCAGGAAATATGTGAATTGAGTTTGTTGCAAGTTCTCATATATGTTTTTGCTCTCCCAAGCAGATATAAATTTGACTCTGAAATCATCCACTCTTCTAGGAAGATAGACAAGTGTGTTCATAAGAAAAAAATGAGAATGTTTTGGGTAGAAGAGCAATGGACAAACTTTGCATAAATTCTAGCAGAGATATTTAATGAATGATTACATAGGAGAATAATATTATTTTTAAGTTTTAAACGCATGTGGGTCATTCAGTGCAAGGCGTCTGTGAAGCTCGATCCTCTGTCCGCTAACTGCAAACAGGTGTACTACTGTACAGTATACGCTTGTCCCGAAGAGAGGTAATGCACACCTTGCTGTAAACAGAGAAAGGGAAAGAAAACAGCTCTATATACCGCACCTTGAAGAGGAATTAAAGATTAGCGGAAGAAAACAGCGGTTCTCTACAGAGAACTTACCAAGAAAGTCCTCGTATACTGTGAAGGTAAAATAAAATGCTGAATTATTTAAGGAGGAATTTGTCGTGGGTAAAGAAATACAAAGAGTTGAGAGTTTTACTTGAAGCCCCGACTACCTGACCCTGGGAAAACTTAAGTAGTGTCGTATTTAAAGAGCAAGAAGTTATAGTTCGTGTACAAATAATGTGCATATTGTAGTTCGGGCATAAACCTTGGTACACTCATCATTGTTCATCTGTTTGCAGCATACCTCAAGGGTTCTTATTATGGTGTTGGTGGCTTCCATTAATAAGATGTAGCCCTTATGCGGCGTATTGACGTTCCGGCTACTGAAGAAGTCCACGATGGTGATAAATATACCACAAGGGACAGATAAATCTGTTTGCTGCAGCAACTGAGAAGATGAATGGTCGCCTGACCCATTGGAACGAGAAATGACCACTTCTCCCACGAGGACGAAGAATGACCACTTTTCCCACGAGGACGAACAATGACCACTGTTCCACGAGGACGAAGAATAACCACTGTTCCAACTAGGAGGAAGAACGACCACTTTACGCACGAGGAGGAAGAACGACCACTTTACCCACGAGGAGGAAGAACGACCACTTTACCCACGAAAGCAGTAATTTACGAAATAATTGAAACATTTATTAATATCAACAGCAAATTCATTCATTCATGTTGATTCGCCCGTACTTCCGGCCCGGGTCTTCTCCAGATGGTGACCCGGCAGTGACCCCCCGGCCCGGGTCTTCTCCAGATGGTGACCCGGCAGTGACCCCCCGGGTGAACAGCAAATATTTATTTCGTGTGAAAATATAAAGGGATTTTATGCTAATTAATTAGACCAAGTTGATGCGTCTAACAGAGGTTATTAGTTGCAAGAAAGTGTAATAAACAAAATACATTACATTAGAGCGCGCTTTAATGAGAGCTTTCTCCTGTGCTGTATATTAGAGTATGATTTGTGTGACAAGGATGATTAGCGTGAAAAGGGGAGTGATTAGTGTGACATAGATGATTATTGTGAAAAGAATGATTAAGGTGACAAGGATGAATAGTATAACAAGAAAATATATGTGTGGCAAGAATCATTAGGATTATAAAACGGACTATGTTTAATGCTAATACTTTTCAAAATATTAATATAAACTCTCAGAATCTTAATAAAGAAACACTGGCCAGTTGTACTGAAATAAGTAACTCTAGGTGTTTCAGTAGTGTTTCTGAGGGAGTTACGATGTGACTCTCTTTACGCGAGGCGTTTCAATACTTGTATCGTCCCTGAATGCACAGCCAACTCCAAGTCAGCGTGGAAATAAATGGTATAAAATACCGACACAATGGCAATATAAACACAAATGCAGTATAATGTGATCCTTTATTGACTACGTTTCGCCCACACAGTGGGCTTTTTCAAGTCACAAACAGAACTGTGTGGGCGAAACGTAGTCAATAAAGGATCACATTATACTGCATCCAAGTCAGCGTGCAACAACAGCTTGGTAGATCAGTCCAGCAGCTAGGGGGGGGATAGTCTCTGACTGGGGCGCTGAGGCAAGGCCTTCTGGAAGCGACTGCAAGTAACCAGGCTACAGGTCAGATGCTTCCTCCTTTCCCCGACAGCCAAGAGGATCCAAGTCATTATTTGACCTGAAGCATAAACATAAATGCAGGAAATATAAATTCTACTTTATGCTGACATTTCTACATTCTACAAGCCGTAGAATGTAGGAGGAAGTATTTGATCCATAACAGCTTCATGATAAAGTCTGCATGAAACTGCAGCTGGAGTTACGTAGTGTTGAACTAAACGACCGCTTTCTGCGGCATCGAAAATATAATTACAAGTATAAATTGTACACTGGGGGCTCGCTCATGCACGTATATAATCGTGGCTATGCAAACACTATTAAATTATTGACTGTACGCAGTGTGTGTGATTAGCACTTAGAGTGAGCGAGTCGATGCCTGGGGTACCAGGGAAGTATTGGATCTACCTTCCCCCAGCAAGGTATTTTCCCCCCAGGAAGCATTGGGTTCTGGGGAGACCCTGGATGCCTAGCAAGGTCTTCCTGAGGATGTATTGGATTCTCGTACCCCTAGCAAGGTCTTTTCCCCCAGAAAGTATTGGATTCTGGGGAGACCCTGGATGCCTAGCAAGGTCTTCCTGAGGAAATATTGGATTCTCGTACCCCCAGCAAGGTCTTCCAGGAAATCTTGGATCCCAGCACCCCAGGCAGTCTTGTTTTTCTACCCCACACACTTACTAGAAATCTTTACGCGATAAAATCCTTAGTTAACGTACGATATATTTTCGTGGTGGAATCCTCTGAAAACATATATATTTTTTTCAATGAGAGGAGTGACTGAATACAATAACATTTCATCATATAGTAACCGATACCTTAAAATATGCTCTGATAATACTGAATAAATCTAAAATTTATAAGCATACCATTGTTTTCGTGACTTCCACTATATGCAATTTTATTTCCTAAGTTCAAAATAGTACTGTTGTCTTCTATCAAGGCTCATTATAATTATTGCCATTATTATTATTATTATTATTATTATTATTATTACTATTATTATTACTATTATTATTATTATTATTATTATTATTTTTATTGTTATTGTTGTTATTTTTATTGTTGCTGTTGTTGCTGCTGCTGTTGTGTTTGATTAATACATTCTGGCTTCACAAATACGAGAAACCTATTTTCCTTCATAAAATCCCCTCATTAGAGAGGTGGAGGGGAGGATCCACCCCCTACATTAAGCTGCTTCCTACATCTAATTAAAGAGGGGAGAGAATCTAGGATTAAAAATATCTTCGACATGTCTTAGTCACTCAGAGCATAATTAAATCCTGAAATTATCTCCAGAACATTCTTCAGCGTTGATTTTCGCACCGCTGTACCAATTAATCTGTCTTAACTCGTCCTTAGGAACAGGAAAATTAGAAATGACAACAGTATTTATTACCACGGGAACAACCTCTCCTCGACCTCTCCATCATCGAACTTAGCATGGCACTCTCGTGGTAATTCCAGTTATCCCACCTCTAACAATCACCCATCCCTTTACTCTCTCTGACATCCTCTCTCATTACACCATCCTTCACACCTTCTTTCATCTTGGTACGTTGCCTCACACCTCACTTACCACAACACTGCATGTAATATTCTCTCAGTCTAGGTACTTACTCCATGTCTTCTCGTCCCATCTATAGGTGATATCGTCTTCGAAATACACATCCTAGGATGAGATGTAAGTTTATTTTTTCGTCGGGGTGGACCAGCAAGCTAATGGAAGGCCTCGTTCACATGCCCAAAAGCTGTACTGAGAGGGTTGTCAAATAACCAGACGAGTATCACAAGAATATTTTCCCCTATCTTATCAACTCTTTGAGCACTACACAGCTACTGAAACAACTACCACTGAATATATCATGATGATAGGAGGTTCCCACCGCTGCCACTAGATATATACATTTGGTGGGGTAATAATACTTCTTCGGAGGCGAGCCTTACGGTTTATTTGTATAATTGTACAGGCAGTGTAGTGAGATCGTAGGTCTGCCAGGACTACGGCCTGACGAGGGAGGGTTGAAAGTTTTCAGATGGTATCTTGTCCAGTGTGGTAGTGAGAAAGATGCAACGTCTGATGGAGTAAGCTCTAGGTAGAGCTGGACTCACGTCATATGGCAGCACTAGGATTAGTGGCATGAATCCCAGATATATAAAACCCGATAGCGGTTACACTACCACAATCACCATCACAACTACAACAACTATCACTACCATCACCACAACCATCACCACCACAACCATCATCACCACCACCACCACAACCATCACCACCACCACCATTACCACCACAATAACCACAACCTCAACCACAATCACAATCACCACCACCACCACCTCTACCACCACCACCACAACCACCACTACCACTACCACTACCACTACCACCACACCCTCAATCACAATCACCACCACCACAACTACTACAAACACAACCACAGCTATCACCACCACAACTACTACTATAACCACAGCCAGAACTACCACAACTATCTCAAGTACCACCATCACAACTACCACCATCACAACTAGCAGGTATAGAAGGGCGATAATCAACAAAACCACCACCACCACAATTACCAGCAACAGCTGTATCAGCAGATGGAGAACGATAACAAGGACAAACAAAGACACAAACAAATCACAACACCTTCCCGATCATAACATTCATGACCCCCCCCCCCAAAAAAAAAAAGGCCTAACAAACTCTCACGAATTGACTGAATATGGAAAACTTTGGAGAAACACAAGTTTGGCTTCCACTTTCCAGCAGTCCTGAGAGAACTGCACCAAATCTAATTTTTCGACTTCGTGTGTGAGCAGATCTGCGAGTTTTGATTTCGCACCTCAGTACTGAGCTCAGACATATTCTCTGCCCGTCTTTATTACTGAAAAAAAAAAAAACTAAATGTTCCTGTGTGGAGGTATCCATTTTTTTTAACAAAAAATCTGGTGAAATACTGAACAAAGTGGGGGATTTTGAACAAACTGTATGTCTGAAATATTGAGGATCAAGGAGAGTTACCTGAAAAATTGCAGAGCAAACTTTGCGAATTTTATCTTCAACAAAGGGAATGTCTCATATTTTCTGAGATAATAGTGTCTGAACAATTGCTGAACAAACTGATACTGAACATGCTGAACAAAGTGAGTGTCTTAATTTTTTTAAATATGGAGACTGAACATCGTTAATGATAGGATAAGGAAGTTCTGATAAGTCAAGAATATATAGGAGCGTCTCAGACTTGGTCTTCAAGGCTTCGTAGCAGAGTCTTCATTTGTTAATTTAAGAATTTTGATGAGGGGGGAGGGGGGAGTGTCAATAAACTCTTTGTGATCAAAACCAACTTTTATCATATCCATATTCTGTAATCCTCCCTCCCCCCTCCCCCCTCCCCCCTACACACAGTAACACACACATATAAAGATAAATCATCACCTGGGCACCATGATTCCTGTTCTTCCTCTACGTCTCATGTTGCACCAACACTGCAGTAATGAACTAGTCTCCTTCTTATTGCTCTTTTACTACTCTCTATTCCTCTATCTTCCTCTCAAATAATTCATTTTCATGCATCTTGCTCTCAGCTAACTTCTCTCTCTCCCTCAGTCTCGACACATCTCTCTTTTCCTTCTATCTTCAACTCACTCAATCTCTTTCTCTAGATGATCTTATTATACAATCTCTTTTTCCTCCATTTTCTCAACTAATCTCTTTTCTTTCTCCTAATGCCGTTTTTTTCCTTCCTTCTTCTCCCTCCCAATCTTTATCTCTCTATCCTTTCTTCAATAAGTCTCTTTCCCTCTACCCTTCCCTCCATCACTCTCCCTCTACCCTTCCCTCCATCACTCTCCCTCTACCCTTCCCTCCGTCAGCCTCCATCTACCCTTCCCTCCATCATTCTCCCTCTACCCTTCCCTCCATCAGCCTCCCTCTACCTTTCCCTCCAACAGCCTCCCTCTACCCTTCCCTCCATGAGCCTCCATCTACCCTTCCCTCCATCAGGTTCCCTCTACCTTTCCCTCCATCAGCCTCCCTCCACCCTTCCCTCCATCAGCCTCCCTCTACCCTTCCCTCCATCAGCCTACATCTACCCTTCCCTCCATAAGCCTCCATCTACCCTTCCCTCCATCAGCCTCCCTCTACCCTTCCCTCCATCAATCTTCCTCCCTCCCTGCATGGTCTCCTCAGTAATAACTTAACTGGTGAGGATGTAAGAGCACTCCGCCTTCAAGAAGCGTCTCTCCTGACGGTGACTCCAGCGTCAAGGTCAACCTTTCTGAAGGACGACCATCGCATCAAGTTACCTAGTTGTGTTTGCTAGCGTCGAATCTCAGCTCTTGGCCTCACCCCGCCCCTTATTAGTGGGCATCTATTGGTTCATGGGCTCGTGGGTAATATCATACCTTCTCTTGAAGCAGTGTGAGGAGTTTGCTCAACCCCTTTGCTTGCCTTCCGATGATTCAAGAGGTTTATCATTACCTCGCTGGATCACCTGCTTTCTTAACTTCCACCTACGGCAGTATGTCACTTTCCTTTGCATGTTACTGTTTGTGGTCATGTGTGTACTCACCTATATGTAGTTGCAGGGGTCGATTCACAGCTCGTGTGTGTAGGTGTGTGTGTGTGTGTGTGTGTGTGTGTGTGTGTGTGTGTGTGTGTGTGTGTGTGTGTGTGTGTGTGTGTGTGTATGTGTGTGTGTGTGTGTGTGTGTGTGTGTGTGTGTGTGTGTGTGTGTGTGTGTGTGTGTGTGTGTGTGTGTGTGTGTGTGTGTGTGTGTGTGTGCGTGTGTGTGTATTCACCTAATTGTGGTTGCAGGGGTCGAGATTCAGCTCCTGACGCCGCCTCTTCACCGAGTGCAACTAGGTCTTTTCTCTCCCTGCTCCATGAGCTTTATCATACCTCATCTTAAAGCTATGTATGGTTCCTGCCTCTACTACCTCACTTGCTAGGCTATTCCACTTCCTGACTACTCTATGACTGAAGAAATACTTCCTAACATCTGGATCTTCAACTGTGTGTGTGAGTATATGTGTATGTGTGTGTGCGTGTGTATGTGTGTATGTGTGTGTGTGTATGTGTGTGTGTGTTTGTGTGTGTATTATACACCTTATTTGTAACATTAATCACTTTGTAATTGGAAATGCCAAGGATAGATACGAGAAACTTAGCATCAAATCATTTTTAGAATGTAATTTTTTTTAGAATTTAGTTAATGAGTTCCATCAGTTGCTTGGTAATTTACGTTTATAATCAAGGAAACTCTGTACTGTTGCTCCATTACTCCAGAAATGAAGTTTCTGTATATTAATTATCTCGCCTTTTGAAGGAAGAAATGAAAGAAAGGAGGAATCTATAGTTGATTCAGTAAATCAGTTTCAGCCAAAATGTTGAGGATACAATCTGCATCAAATGTGTCACTGAAATTTTGTGTGATAAAAAAAATCGAAAAACCATGTTGGCAAACTCTTATAAATGGAATAATATAGCAAAATATGAACCAACAGACCAAGTCGACGACTGTTAAAGCGTAGTGATGAGTTCCTCTCAGTGACACTGCTATGTGATTCACAACTGGTGAGTAGTGGAGCTGGGTTGCCACTCTGAGATGGCTGTAAGTCTGGTATGGCAAGTCCCAGCTAACATTATGAAAAAATATGATACGAAACTCAACTACAGTTTCATTAAAAGAGCTTGTTAGTAACTGAGTTAAACTAACGATGCTGTCAGCGATTTTGGTTACTGAGACCAACGACACTGTCAGCATCTTGATTACTGAAACCAACGACGCTGACAGCGATCTTGGTTACTTACATCAACGATGCTGACGGCGATCTTGGTTACTTACATCAACGACGCTGACGGCGATCTTGGTTACTTACATCAACGACGCTGACAGCGATCTTGGTTACTTACATCAACGACACTGACAGCGATCTTGGTTACTTACATCAACGACACTGACAGCGATCTCGTGAGCAATGAACCAGTACCAGAAAACAGGCGAGAGAGGTCTGTTACATTGCCTTACGTTTCCTATTACATTGTGATTTATTGCACTCTCTGCTGCGTCTTATTTCTTGAAGTTTTTCCTCACACTATAGTAAACGCTCTGTTACGTTATAAGATAAGATAAGATAAGATAAGATTTCGTTCGGATTTTTAACCCCGGAGGGTTAGCCACCCAGGATAACCCAAGAAAGTCAGTGCGTCATCGAGGACTGTCTAACTTATTTCCATTGGGGTCCTTAATCTTGTCCCCCAGGATGCGACCCACACCAGTCGACTAACACCCAGGTACCTATTTGCTGCTAGGTGAACAGGACAATAGGTTTAAGGAAACGTGTCGGAATTTCCACCCGCCGGGAATCGAACCCGGGCCCTCCGTGTGTGAAGCGGGAGCTTTAGCCACCAGACCACCGGGCCACCTATATCTGTTACGTTGTATGTAGGAGTGTTATCCAGCAGCAGCCAGGACACCTGCACGAAGCTATCACCTGTAGAGAAGTATTAAATACGCTTCAGAAGTAAAATATTCTTCTTTTATTTCCTTTAAAGTTGAATTTTAATAGCATTCTCATATTCTCTCGACTTTATTTTTTGAGAGAGAGAGAGAGAGCGAGAGAGAGACAAAGAGAAAGAGAGAGAGAGAGAGACTGTCAGATTGCGAGAAACAAACCCAATGCTCGTTAGAAGCCTTTTACCTTGCGGAATTGAGACATCTCACCAATTAAAGGACCTATTTCGTCTAATTTAAAAACTTTTGAGCTTTTTAATGAGGGATTATTGTCATCGAGGTGAAGCAAGCCATTGCTGAGGCCTTTTATAAGAGCGAAGACAGGCGAGCTGGAGTGATGGAGGGTGATGGAGAGATAGTGATGGAGGGACAGTGGAGGGGGAAGATGGAGTACTGGTGATGGAGGGTGATGGAGAGATAGTGATGGAGGGATAGTGGAGGGGGGAAGATGGATTACTGGTGATGGAGGGTGATGGAGAGATAGTGATGGAGGGATAGTGGAGAGGGGGAGATGGAGTACTGGTAATAATAATATTGATGATAACATAATAACAGTGATGATAGCGACTACAAAAAATGCTGATAAAATCATAGTGTGATGATTTGAGGAAAATGCCAAGAGCTCCTGATGATGTTTGTGTGAAAGATGGTGATGACAGCAAGGAAGAATAGTAATGGTAGAAAGACTGGGAACAAGGAATGATAGTGAGTGTCTTACAGACTGCAGGAGTGCTTGAGTACAGTCATAGTATCACTTGGTAGTATTAAGAGTGTTTTAATATACTCTCACAGATCACTGAGTCCAACCACCACACTTGGTTATCTCAATTGCTGAAACCTTTCGTCTGTGCTGCAGGTTTCTTCGGTCGAATACAGAAAAGATTTTTAGACTGGAGACGGTGGAAAACCCGGATAGGTAACTTTGAAGGGTTAGTCACTTAGTCTTGATAGAATGACTCTATACAGAAGAAATAATAATCCCTGACATATTCACTCTGATAGAAGTCTGAAGATTTTCCCTGACATCTTGCATCCGCCGGGTAGTAAATATGAAGATGGTCTCCGTAGATGACGAAATTCTTCAATTTGGATCTGGCTTTTCACAGAGGGGTAATTATTTCTTTTATCCTTCCTAATATAGATTTATCGGGTCGCGAAATTGAATTATGAACTGTGAGAGTGTCTCCAATTAGATTTTTTTCCCAGTCCTCTGAGTAGTTAGCAAATGTTCGTTACAATGAATTTATCTAATTTTTATTGCAAATTTATTAAAAAAATTTAATGTGATTTCAGCATTATGTGAAAGATAATTGAGATGCTTGATGACCTTTGAAGAAATTTTTAAGTCATTACTAAAAGCAAAAACATAGACCAATAACGGTGAATGTGAAAGATGAATTATGTGGGATAAAGAGTGTGTGGCAAAGAGTGTGACAAAGAGTGTGTGACAGAGTGTGTGGCAAAGAGTGTGACAAAGAGTGTGTGACAGAGTGTGTGGCAAAGAGTGTGACAAAGAGTGTGTGGCAGAGTGTGTGACAAAGAGTGTGTGGCAAAGAGTGTGTGACAAAGTGTGTGACAAAGAGTGTGTGACAAAGAGTGTGTGACAAAGTGTGTGACAAAGAGTGTGTGACAAAGAGTGTGTGTGACAAAGTGTGTGACAAAGAGTGTGTGACAGAGTGTGTGACAGTGTGACAAAGAGTGTGTGGCAAAGAGTGTGTGACAGTGTGACAAAGAGTGTGTAGCAGAGTGTGTGACAGTGTGACAAAGAGTGTGACAAAGAGTGTGTGACAAAGAGTGTGACAAAGAGTGTGACAAAGAGTGTGTGCAAAGAGTGTGACAAAGAGTGTGTGACAAAGAGTGTGTGACAAAGAGTGTGTGACAGAGTGTGTGACAGAGTGTGACAAAGAGTGTGTGACAAAGAGTGTGTGACAAAGAGTGTGTGACAAAGAGTGTGTGACAAAGAGTGTGACAAAGAGTGTGTGACAAAGAGTGTGTGACAAAGAGTGTGTGACAAAGAGGGTGACAAAGAGTGTGTGACAAAGAGTGTGACAAAGAGTGTGTGACAAAGAGTGTGACAAAGAGTGTGTGACAAAGAGTGTGTGACACAGAGTATGTGACAAAGAGTGTGACACAGAGTGTGTGACAAAGAGTGTGTGACAAAGTGGAATATCTTCATCAAATAATAAGAATAATTTTAAGAGAGACGTTAATGATGTATGTGAGCGTCACTGGAATAGAGTTATAAACCCGAGAAGATCCATAACTCAGTATAACATGAACGTAGTTTAACATACCTACGGAGAAACTTACAATGTAAACAGATCGATATTGCTGCAGCCAGACTTAGACTTGGTTACAAGTCATACTCACAGACGATAGATACTTAGACTTAATACAAAGTATGCTGTCAGTCTTATAGTCATTCTCCTAAACACTGTTTCTTTGACTGTCCTCTTGTTGATTAGTATAGAGAGACAAGAGTATAATATCCTGTGTGATATATCAATTTATCTTATTAATTTAAATAAGACTGCAGTAGAGGAACCACAATGTGTTAATGTATATCCAAGTGTACTCCTGTTCGCCTTTTTGGGGGCCTAGTTCCTAGGCCTTTTTTGTATCCATATTTTCAGATATTTTTGTGTCACCGTTAACAGGATCACAATCAATAAGCCGCTTCAAAATTAAAATGTAAATTTAAACACTGTGATGAGAAATGAGCATCTAATTGACTTCCGGCTAAAAATGAAAGACACAGTTTGACAAATGGAATATTTTACACAAATATGGAAAATGTTTGTTATTACATTAACTAGTATATTGGCCCCCGGAAATGTATGTTCTTTCACAAGCTGTGTGAACTAGAAATATGTGGTGAATATAAAGCTACATTAGGGATAATTAAGAGAGCAAAAAATAGTAGACAGCAGCGACCATATGAGTTAAATGTGTGTGTGTGTCCCTCTCCAGGTCCCCAGCTTCCTCCCTCAGCTCCCTCCCCAGCTCCCTCCCCAGCTCCCTCCCCATCTCCCTCCCCAGTTCCCTCCCTCAGCTCCCTCCCCAGTTCCCTCCCCAGCTCCCTCCCCATCTCCCTCCCTCAGCTCCCCCCAGTTCCCTCCCCAGCTTCCCTCCCTCAGTTCCCTCCCCATCTTCCCTCCCTCAGCTCCCTCCCCAGTTCCCTCCCCAGCTTCCCTCCCCAGCTCCCTCCCCAGTCTCCCTCCCTCAGTCCCTCCCAGCTCCCTCCCTCTCTCCCTCCCCAGTCCCTCCCTCAGCTTCCTCCCCAGTTCCCTCCCCAGTCCCTCCCCATCTCCCTCCCCAGTTTCTCCCTCAGCTCCCTCCCCTTTAGCTATCCTCACCTTGTATCCCTCCCCATCTCCCATCCTCAGTACCCTCGCCCGCTCCCTCCCCATGTTCCCTTCCCGATCTTCCCTCCCCATTTTTTCCACGTAATCAGTCCTCCATGCTCTCTGCTCCTTCCCAGCTCCTCCCCATCTTCCTCCCCAGTTCCCTTCCCAGGTCCCTCCCCAGCTCCCTCCCCAGTTCTCTCCCCAGCTCCCTCCCCTTTATACCTATCATCTTCACTTGTTATCCCCCACCACACCCACCAAATAGGTGTAGTGGTGGGGAATTATCCCACCAGGGACCCGCTACCACAACCACCCATGTTTGTGAAGCAAAACGGGCTGTATACTGGAGTCTGGTAACCCTCGGGCATCTGGATTTTTTTTTACCAAACTGAAATAAATAATAAGAATGTTGGTAAATGAAAATAAGAGTTTACCAAACAGATATCTACCAACTCTGAAAACCCAGATACCTACAGCATTTTTGGGGGAACACCTCGTCTCCACCATCCCTTCCTCCCTTTCTTTCCCTTTACTAGGCTATTTACATTCGTCTATTTACATTTGTCTATCAGTCGAAAAAGTCACTTATTTACACTTATGTACACTCCATTATGTACATTTCATTCCTAATGAACGTGGCGAAACGTTTCCTTTAATAAATGTCCTGAACTGTAGATAACTGTAAATAACTATACATAAGTCTGTATCACCAGACAATATTGTTGTTTGTCTGTCTCCTTCGTTCTGTTAATTCCGTCGGGGTCACAAACACACGCGCGCACTCAACTTATTCTCGTTCTCTCTGATGTAGAACAACAAAGGAACAACACAAGGGACAACAAATCAGCACGTGAAATTACAGAACACATGGAACAATATTCGTGAAGAACGACAGAGAAGCACGTGGAACAATAACAAAGCACTTGGAAAAGTAAAGGAGCCCGGGACAATAAATAATCACGTGGAACAATAAATGGCACATGATACAATAAATGATCACGTGGAACAAGAAAAAGGAGAACGTGAAACAAAGAAGGGAAAAACATGGAACAATTAATGACCACGTCAAACAATAAATTACCACTTGGAACAACAAGGGAAGGAGTGGAACACCATATATTCGGAGGAATAAACCTGGCATACCGACCGGACAGAAGAGAAGCTTACAGTGTTCAGATAAACCGGGTTAAGAGTGAGGATGAGCCTGGCCAGAGTGAGTGACCTGCAGAGTGAGGATGAGCCTGGCCAGAGTGAGGATGAGCCTGGCCAGAGTGAGGATGAGCCTGGCCAGAGTGAGGATGAGCCTGGCCGGAGTGCGACGTAGCGGCAGCTACTGCAGGAGCTTCAGCGCTCTCTAAACACGGTTAAGAGCTCTCTGCAGGTGGAGTCTTGAAGATGCTGCAGTCTGCTGTGATGTGGAGAAAGGAAACAGCGATGTTCCGTCGTGCTGTGTAATCAGCACTAGCCGAGAATGTATTTCTGGAATTGTGAAAAAAAAAATTTAAATTGTAGTGGGTTTGTGTAGGTCTCTTGTGAATATAGAACCCTTAAGGAAAAGTTTATTCTTTTCTGGGCCTTCCACAATTTTCTTTGTCTGTCCTTCTATCTGTCTGTCTCTCTCTCTCTCTCTTTCTCTCTCTCTCTCTCTCTCTCTCTCTCTCTCTCTCTCTCTCTCTCTCTCTCTCTCTCTCTCTCTCTCTCTCTAACTTTACCGCTAGGTGAGGCCATTCGCTCCTCCTCAGACTACGTCCAGAGTGTTCTATTAACACTATTACATTCGTTTAAAGAGCTAAACCCGTGTGGGTTATTCAGCACTCCACGGTAAAGAGTTAACCTACGTAATAATTAAAGTACTAATGGCAAGTACAAAAGTGAAAAAAGATGATCAAAGTGAGGGCAGTAAATCAGGTCATAATCGAAATCAGAGAGATGTATTGAAAACTGGACTTTCAGATACGAGGTCGTCTTGAGGCGGCATGACACTGAAGGCAAGAGACTGGAAGTAAAATTCTTGTCTACTCTGGTAAGTTGGTCAGTTTATGGAAATAAAATGTTATACTCTATACCACTTAATATTTCTCACAGGGGTGATGGTTGGCCCTTCGTCAGAAGACCTTGTGTGTGAGAGAGAGAGAGAGAGAGAGAGAACGTCTGGTAATACATACAAATCGTGTACTAATTTCTAGAGCAATGGTTTGATGATGCTAAGATCCCAGCTATTTTTTATATGAACGTTATGTTATACACTTTGATTCAAATCATAATAATATTAATTCACGTCTGATTTATTATGTATAGAAGATATTAGTAAATTTATTTATGTACATTGATGGGAAGGGATAAACTCGCAAAGTTTACACAGAGCTTGAGGAATGGGGGAAACAGTTGGAGGGTATGGTAATATCACATTACACGACGTTTCGCTCCGGCTTGACCTTTACCAAGTCACAAGTTCGCGATTAATTTTGATAAGACGAACACAAAGATAGATCTAATTCCTTGAATTAAGAGTCCTTCACCATCACCAAAGAATCCTTCTTCAAAATGAGAAATAATTTCATAAATATGCATACGTTGCGCTTTGTAGTTCGGTAAATACATCCATCGTCTGTTGGACAACCAAAGTCCACCATGAAACGGGAAAACTGATTAATATTTACATTGTTTGACAGTGACAGTACAATACACTCTATCACCCAGTGGAATGAGATGGGCATTAAACATTATTTAATGCCGAATACAAACAACGTATATATTTTTGTAACATATTGCTTTTTTTTTAAATTACGGCGTTTGTATAGATATACTGCATATTAAATTCTATTGTAAAAGTCGTCGTGTTGTATGCAAATACGCTGACGAATTTGAGTATTCCATCCGTACCTTTCGAAGGTATTGGTATTCTCGTTGGTGGAGCGCTGTGTGCAGTCATCCTCAGGTCTGCCAATAGCCACTACGTGGTGAAGCTTTAATTTGTTTTGAGGTGACTTAGCTTCTAGTGGAGGGAATCTCTCATCATCATGTTAACCTGAACCCGGCTTAGACGGTCCTGTAGACCAAGTCAGACTAGTTTGTACTCTGTGATACACAGACCTGTAGCACTCAGGAGTTTATGATAAATAGATGTAACGCCTGTGTTTGACAGATCTGTAGCCTATGACAGTAGGAGTCCTACAGCCTACGATAGACGGCCCAGTAAACTGGAGTCTACGATAGTTGAATCTGCAGCATTTGTTAGTGGACGCGTACTAAATTTGCCGAGAGACTAGGACACACTGCAGTAACGTCGGCACATCGTAATGTTGCCGTTGCATATGTAGGTCACTGTTGACAATACAGTCAGGTGTTGTGACAACTACTATGACGACAGAGGCAGGTGTTGTGACAACCAGTAAAGACAACACAGGCAGGTGTTGTGACAGCCAGTGTTGACGACACAGGCAGGTGTTGTGACAACCAGTAAAAACAACACAGGCAGGTGTTGTGACAACCAGTGTTGACGACACATGCAGGTGTTGTGACAACCAGTAAAAACAACACAGGCAGGTGTTGTGACAACCAGTAATAACAACACAGGCAGGTGTTGTGACAGCCAGTGTTGATGACACAGGCAGGTGTTGTGACAACCAGTAAAAACAACACAGGCAGGTGTTGTGACAACCAGTGTTGACAACACAGGCAGGTGTTGTGACAACCAGTAATAACAACACAGACAAATGTTGTAACAACCAGTGTTGACAACACAGGCAGCATAAAACACCTCCTTCCTGCCAGTTACTGCCGCTGTTCTCAAACTTCTCTGCTGACTGTCAGTTATTAATAGTTGCCTTTAAAAACCAATACTTAAATGACTTTCTCGTTTTTTAGCTGTGAAGCGGCAACAAGTAAGATAGGGACGTGACAGAAACCCTTGGAGCACTTCGTAATCAATGTAAATTTGTGCTCGCCTAGTTGTGGTTGTGAGGGGTCGATGCGCGGCTCTCGGGTCCCACCTCGGCTACTCATGACCCACAAAACGTTAATTAATCACAATACAGTGGATTCTGTAGATGAAACCAGAATTTTCACCAGTACCGTGTTTACTGTAGATGAAAATGAACAAAATTATTGTATTGTCATCACAGTAGAACATCACACTGAGTGTGGAACATCACACTGAGTGTGGAACATCACACTGAGTGTAGAGATGTAACACATTATAGTGTGTGTGTGTGTGTGTACTCATGTTTGACTAGAAGCTTCATACGTCATTAACATTATTGTTGTCACATATGGTATCTTTTTATAAGCTCTGTGTGTAGAATCTAAAAGTATATATTTTTTCTTAAGAGAACATTGAGCGGCGTGACTAAGACAAGAACTAACAATTATGGAATCAAGAATTCCACTGGTGGAAAGTAGGATCATAGAACATCGCTTATAAGAGAATCTGATCCTTATGAGGGATAATAACAATGAGTTCAAATCCGTTTACACTCTACTAAGTGATCTGTTTACAATACGTTAAGAATGACTGTGAAAGATATATACTTTCCTTGAGAACATGAGACATAGCAAGCTGCTTAATTGCAACACACGAACACTTCGCACTAACAACACATCTACACTGCTTTTCCACTGAGAAAAATCATCATTCCTTGTATTTATCAAGACATTATACAGCTTACTGCAATATTAAACCCTTCCTCCTGATGTCTGTGTAGTAATGTTTGTTTAATGGGAGTGTCAGACTGCGTGGGTAGTCTCCCTCGGTGTGTTGTGCAGCCAACCAGTGGTCTAACTAATGTATAGAGGACATCCGAGAGCATACTTACATCTGGTTATAAGGTAGTTATAGTACTGAATATATTCTGGTGGTTAAATTTGCAAGCAGTCGTTGTGATAGTTATAATGTAGCCCTATGAAGGAAAGTCAAAGATAACGAAGGCACGTAATGGATCCAGTCACAAAATAATGAATTCGGTAACAATAGGAATGAGTTGGTTAGACGACTGAAGAATTCAGTCATAAGAATATAAGAACATATGAAAGGATGAACGCTGCAGCAGGCCTATTGACCCATAGTAGGTAGGTCCTCCTCAATCTCAAACCCACTAACAAAAATATTTACCCAGCCCATTGACAATGCTACACAATCAACAAACAATAATAACTCTATTAACTCGTAAGAACGTTATAATGACAACTGTGAACAATATTATTTTTAAAACTTTTCTTACAAAGTCTGGCAATGACTCGTGAAAATTTGTGTCAGCCGTCTACTGTTTACATCAGTCGTCTACATGGTGACAAAAAAGGTACCCAGGCAGCTTGTTCATCACTCTGGTATTAAGTTAACACAACACATTACCACTTCATCTTACTTCACAGGGGCACACCACTTGCTCCATTATATTTAATTAAAAATCAAAATGCCATAGTTAAACATAAAATCGTCTCACCTTTTCTACCGTGGTAAAATTCACATCAAACCAGGGTGGTTAGGAAGGCTCTTAAGGTCAATATATCAGTGACTCTAAATTAAAGAAAAAATGAGTTTTTTATTAAAATTATATCAATGCCACTGAAAGTAACTAATTTGATTTGTTTGTTTTAATCTAACGCACATGATGAATATCACTGGTAATCACTGCCGGGGATAATGTGTTCAAGGAGACTTCAAAATGAATCCAAGATCTCTTATCTGGACAGAAAACCAATTTCAATAATCAGCGAGTGGTACAGAGAGAAATAATTCCATTTCCTATATGCAAAACTATTTTCATGGAAATTCCATCTCTGATGTTGCTGGTCAGGATATCCGAAAACCTAAATTTCAAGGTTAAAGCTGATAACTGTGTGTGTGTGTGTGTGTGTGTGTGTGTGTGTGTGTGTGTGTGTGTGTGTGTGTGTGTGTGTGTGTGTGTGTGTGTGTGTGTGTGTACATTTTGGAAAATGTTGTGCTTCGGACGTTTCAGAGCAAATAAATAGGATTGGCTGCAGGCTAAAGAAGACCGAAGCATTTATCTGTAACTGGCAGTTTATATTGCAGCTTCTGGCAGACAGATGACTCTGTGTTCATCCACGTTCTAGCTGAGAGTAAATATAATGTTCAGCTAGGGAATATCTGCTCTGAGGGTTGTTACACTCTTGCACTTTGATACGGCAGAATTTTGCTCCACTCTGCAAGTAATCTACTCTTGTTATTCTTGTTAAAGCTACATTATAAGCTGGGTAATATTAATCCTCTATCTAATACCTTGGTAATATGCAACAATATTATTTCATACACTCTGCCAGGCAAGGACGGAAATTTTAATATTTATAGATCACGATATTTTTCGTTTATATTAAAGTTTCGCTATAAACTGGGCAAAGTTTAGTTTTTATTTGTCTGTTACGCAAAGTAAAGCCTCAATAACACTGGTAAAGTATTTCGCCTTATAATTATGCAAGCCAAACTTCACTGTCCGATTTGTTACCTTTGTGCACTGAATTATTAAATTATTAAATTCGTGGGGAGGCTTTAAACCCGTAGGAGTCACAGAGCGCCTGGAAAATAGGAAAAACAATCAAGATTGATCCGAGAAAGAGAAGGGCAAGCTCCAGCTCCTTGGATAGAGCCCATTAATGGCATCAAGACACGTTGATTCTTTACGGCCGATAGTCCTGACATTGGTGCGATATCGTCCGAGTAACCATCATGGCTACCTCTGCTTGCACTGTCATCGTACTCAGACATAAATGTTTTAGTTAACCCGCAAAACATAAGTTAACACTCCACAGGATGAGGGATTGTGATGTCAGACAACGCAGCGCTACTGAGTCAAGAGACATCACAGCAGACACTGGTACCAGCCCAGCTTACATCGATCAGTTTAACATTCCTGAGAGCTTCCTAGTATCGCGGAAAGCTGAATATAGTATTCGTCTACAAGATAGCGAGGTACAAGGATAGCAATACAATGAGCAGCAGCTCCAGGTATAGCATTCTTTGTCAACAGACTTGAGTAAACACTCGAGAGTCAGTTCCCGCTAATTAAACAAATAGATAGTATGTTTATAAGAGACCTAGCAGACAGAAGAAGGCAAAATGCATAATACATAGGCTCCCTACAGGTGAATGTAGGGAATGACGGACCACTACTTCATGTAAATACCTTTTCTGGTATTGGTTTGAAGGCTGGAGTGTGGCAATTAAGGTATATATTCTCCAGTCTTAAAGCCCTGACACACGATACACTAAACAGACAGCAGAGAACTGATAAATGACGAATAGGATAATGTTATGAGACACAAACAGTGATTTGTTGTTGTGGAGAAATATTACATACGTCATAATACGTTCTTATATATAAGAAGTAGTTGATGTGTTTAGGAGAGTGCGGTTGTTTTTCAAAATAGAGATTATGAATTTGCATGACCTGTATTCGTGAGAGACCAGCTGGGTGAAGTTTTTACACGAATGCTCGTAGTATATTCCAATATAGGGACTAGTTATCCTCGCACACGTCGTTAGTGTCCATATATCATTGCTCTAAGCGAATCTTGGTTTAATCCTAATAGCCATCTGACCGTAGAAATAGTTTTATCCGGGTACAATGTTTTTAATAACTTTCGCACTCGTGAAAAAGATGGCCGAATAACCCATGTATATTAACAATAAAAGTCGTGTAACTGAAATTCAAAAGTATGGTGTAGTAGCGTATGACTTCATATATGTGGAAATTCAAGGCAATGAGAGCAAAAACATTAATTTCGGTTTGGCACATCGTCCTCCAAACAAGGGAAGGAGAACGATGCCCTTTTGTATAACGAACCTAAAGCATTTTGTGGTAACAAAGAGACAGTGTTATTTGGTGCCATTATTGCTTCAAATATGAATTAGAAAAGTCTGTTAGAATATCAAGAGTCACCAGACTTACTGATATAATTGACAACAACTTTTAAATAGGTGTGCTAAATAACAATGACCATAAAATCGTTCAATTAAATATAAACAACAACTCTGACATGCAAAAAAAAAAAATAATATGATGGGTCCTAATTTCAGAGCACCTAACTCTGATAAGATGTGCTGAGGTATTAGTAAGGTCAACTGATTCGAACTGCTAATTATAAATTATGTAGAGGTAATGTGTAGATTTAAAGCAAAAATGCTAAATATCCAGAAGGATACTCAACCAAAATAACAAATTAACCGGAAATTAACGCGGATACCGTAGATCATGCCTGGTTAACTTGTTCGATTTTTTATTTATCCGTATAAAACTGATTAGAAAAAATCCAACAGCTGTATATTCAGATTTCAGAAAATCAGTCAACAAGGTACTCCATCGAAGATTGTTGGCCAAAATAAAAGCACATACAGAAGGGAAACTTCATGCCTGGATAATGACTGGCTCACAAATAAGAAAAGAAGAGCGGTACTGAATACAGAGTCTGAATAGCTAGGCGTAATGGGAGGAGTTCTTCAGGAAGAGTCAGTTCTTGGTCCAGTTAGCTTAACAATGTATATATATGTTAAACAAACCTCAGAACGGATGGGGTTTTAGGGCTCACTCGCCATGGGTTCAGTCGTCCGAAATATCTAGATAATACAAGATACTGTGAATCAAGACAGAGGTAAATAGCTCGTAGCAGACAGCCTCGGTGTGGACTTCCAAGTTCTCTGCTATTTGTTTTTCACTTGTCCTCCCATATACAAACGTTTCATACATGTACTCCCATATACAAGTGTTTCAAACATGTCAATATCTTATACTCCAACTATAAGAAATGTGGAAAACAACGTAAAGGGACAAACAAAGTTCATTTATATTTTTTTTTTTTTTGAAGGAAGCTTTGTAGCCTACGCACGAAGTGGTGGTTCACTCCTGGACAATTATGTGAACCTGAGAAACACTAATTATATGCATTCTTACTCGGAATTTTAAGTAATATGCCCAGGGAGCTTTAGTGAATGTTTCATCTTACCTAGACAAATAAAATATTTGTTGACTTCTTAGAAATTAATTTATTGCAGTTTGTAAAAGAGAATTTTTCAGAAATATGAATGGAAAGGAGTGTTTGACGCAAGACCAGCGGTCAGGGTCATGACTAGGCTACAATATTTACATTAAGCTACCTTCTCCTTCCTCGGAACAAACCTGGATGCATTACATTCCTCAGACACTGTATGACCCTCTACCTGAAAAAAATATGAATTGTGAAGAATTTCTGATAATGAGGGTAAAATGATAATTAAAATAATAATAAGAGTAATAATAATAGCAACAATAACTAAAATAGTATCTGCTCTCACAGTGAGTGTCACAATGTTTGAGTGTGTAGTGTGGTAAGGGAAAGGGGCCATGGGTAGGGTATTAATGCTGGGTAGGAAAGAAGGCGGGAGGAAGAGGTATGAAAGAGAGCACGATGGCCGGGGGACTGAAGGGAAAAAGACATGTGGACAGGGTAAAAGACAGGGAGGAGCCAGAAGGTAACTAGAAATAGCACTAAGGAGGATGAAGAGTGTCCGGACACCTGGAATGGACTAAACAACGGCATGGATGCTGAGAGAGGGGGAATGAACACTCTTATATTGATATTGACGACACGATAGAGGGAGAGTTTCAAATCAGGACGCGGGAGGAAGGTAGGGATACCTCCCTCCCGCTGGAACAAAGCTCTGGGAGGCAGTGAATAGAGTCCTTTCGAAAGGAAACTTCCTGCAGGAAGTTCTCCGGGGGGATACTGTGACTGATTGCTTCACGAAGGAAGCTCTGAGAGGGAGTTGCTTGAAGGGAGCTATTGACAGTCAAAAGCTAAAAGTTTCAAATACTGAAAACTAATCACATTAACAAATAGACAAGAAAAAGTACGTTTTATCATGCTAAAATAAAATAACTCGTACTAGCTTAAGAAAAATAAATCTTAGCATCAAATGAAATCCTAGAAACTTTCTCAGGTCTATAGAAACCCGGTAAATGTAAAAGCCATAACTTAAACAAAAATAAGACTTACATTGTGATAAAATAATTCAAGTTTTCCACAATTAGTTGTAGGCCGAAAGTAACACACAGAACATTCAGAAGTCTTTCACGCAGGTGGCGGCTGTGTTCCTGAGACTCAATATATAACACAGAGAACATTCAGAAGTCTTTCACGCAGGTGGCGGCTGTGTTCCTGAGACTCAATATATCGAGAATCTTCTCAGTAATGACGATCCTTATAGAAGGAGAAAAGCAAGGACCCACATCTTGCTGAATACTGTATGCAGTAGCTTGTTGTAAGGCTTTCTTATGCAGGCGGGACACACCATGCCGGACTAGATAGTACTGCATCGCCCAGCCAAGATAGGATAAGCAACCAGCACCAGGACTAGCCTGGACCTGCAGCAGAAGGACCGGACTAGCCTGGACCAGCAGCAGGACCGGACTAGCCTGGACCAGCAGTAGGACCGGATTAGCCTGGACCTGCAGCAGGAGGACCGGACTAGCCTGGACCAGCAGTAGGACCGGATTAGCCTGGACCTGCAGCAGGAGGACCGGACTAGCCTGGACCAGCAGTAGGACCGGATTAGCATGGACCAGCAGTAGGACCGGATTAGCCTGGACCTGCAGCAGGAGGACCGGACTAGCCTGGACCAGCAGTAGGACCGGATTAGCCTGGACCAGCAGCAGGACCGAACTAGCCTGGACCAGCAGTAGGACCGGACTAGCCTGGACCAGCAGTAGAACCGGATTAGCCTGGACCAGCAGCAGGACCGGACTAGCCTGGACCAGCAGCAGGACCAAACTAGCCTGGACCAGCAGTAGGACCGGATTAGCCTGGACCAGCAGCAGGACCGGACTAGCCTGGACCAGCAGCAGGACCAAACTAACCTGGACCAGCAGTAGGACCGGACTAGCCTGGACCAGCAGCAGGACCGGACTAGCCTGGACCAGCAGCAGGACCGGACTAGCCTGGACCAGCAGCAGGACCGGACTAGCCTGGACCAGCAGCAGGACCAAACTAACCTGGACCAGCAGTAGGACCGGACTAGCCTGGACCAGCAGCAGGACCGGACTAGCCTGGACCAGCAGCAGGACCGGACTAGCCTGGACCAGCAGCAGGACCAAATTAGCCTGGACCAGCAGTAGGACCGGACTATCCTGGACCAGCAGCAGCATCTGGACCAGTAGGATGACTGCAGTTCTCCTGTTCTGTATTGCTTTTAAGTTTCCTTTCACCTTCTCTTCCTCCTCTATTCATCATCAGTTTTCCTTTTCATCCTCATCAACACCTCTCTCTCTTTCCCCTTCACCTCCTCGTCACCTCCCCTTCACCATCACCTCTCACTCTCCTAATCACTTTCACCTCCCCCCCTCTCTCTCTCTCTCTCTCTCTCTCTCTCTCTCTCTCTCTCTCTCTCTCTCTCTCTCTCTCTCTCTCTCTCTCTCTCTTACCCTCTTTCCCCTCCCTCTTGCCCCTTTCCGTTTCTAGATTTTTACTCTCCCTCCGACTCTCATTCCACTTTATTTTCCTCTCTACTTCCTCCCTCGTTCCAGTTCTCACTCCCTCTAGCCTCCTCTCAAGCCTCTTCGTTCTCCTTTGTCCATTCATTCATCCATATCACTCACTTCCTCTCTCCCTCCTTCAATCCCATTCTTCATCACTCATCTTGCTTCTCTCCCCCCTTTCACCTCTTCCCCCCTCTATTGTCTTCAATCCCCTTCACTCCTTTTTCCTCTATCCTCCCTCTTTCCTTCCTTCCCTCCCTTCTTCCCTCCCTCCTTCCCCCCTCCTTCCCTGCAGCCCTGCAGCACTGCGGGTGCACCACTCCACCCAGTGGATTAATTGTAATTTTAATCTGGAAAATGTATAAAAATCTGATGAGTCATGTTAGTTCGTTCTATATATATATATATATATATATATATATATATATATATATATATATATATATATATATATATATATATATAAGAGAGAGAGAGAGAGAGAGAGAGAGAGAGAGAGGAGAGAGAGAGAGAGAGAGAGAGTATGCTCCACTTTCTTGGTTTGCCTGCCCTCCCTCTCATCTGCGACTGCTTGACAGAGTAGAGAACAGAGCAAGACGTCTCATCTCTCGCCTGGACCCATCCTGGATAGATCTGTCATTTCAGCAGAGCCTTCAACATAGGAGGGGAGTGGGTGGCCTTACTGTTATGTACAAGGCCAATATTGTCGAAATACCACACTTGGATCCACTTCGAGGACAGCGTGAAACAAGCTTTTATGCCACAAGACGGGCAGAAAGCAGCAACTTCACTCTGGCTGTACCCTTCTCCAGAACATCACTCCATCTGAGATCATACATACCCAGGATGACTCGAGTATGGAACACATTCGTACAGTATAATGATGTCAACGAGATAAAGTCAGTTGATCAAATGAAAATGCTGGCCCACAGATGGCTCCAACTTCATCCTGCTCCCTACTTGTATGTCTCATAACAATAAAAATGCTTTCAAATGAGCTGATGTAGGTAACAGCTCTTAGCTTGCCAATAAAGTTAGGAATCCTTAACCTGTAAATAGCTTGTCAATAAAGCTAGGGATCCTTAACCTTGTCAAACCCTGTGTAAAAAAAAAAAAAAAAAAAAAAAAAAAAAAAGAGAGAGAGAGAGAGAGAGAGAGAGGGCCGATACTTTGTAAAATGTGAATATTACATGTGTGCCTAAATATATCAACATTATACTACCTCACGATAGGATAGTGAGTTACTCATACACACACACACACACACACACTCACACACACACACACACACACACACACTCACACTCACACACACACACACACACACACACACTCACACACACACACACACACACACACACACACACTCACACACACACACACACACACACACTCACACACACACACACACACACACACACACACACACTCACACACACACACACACACACAGATACCAGGGGAAACACCATGCAAGTCATCACGCTCAAAACTGATAAACCTGTTGTGTTAGAGAGGTGTGTTATCCAACACAATATATCCTCCCCAGTAATTCTGTACCAAGCTTGTCCAAGCTAAGCACGCTCAGGCAACCTCACGCACGCTCACGCACGCTCACGCACGCTCAGGCATGCTCAGGCACGCTCAGGCACGCTCAGGCACGCTCAGGCACGCTCAGGCACGCCCATTGTTCACAAACAAACCTCTAAGCAATACGTCGCCACTGACGTCATGTCACACTTTACTCCCAGCAGTGTAGATTTAGAGGCCTCCTGGATTTCAACACAATATCCAGAACTTCTTAAGAGGCCTACGCCACCCCCAGGTCTGCATGTTTTCTGCATATTAAAAAATAAGGAACCTTTAATACACCCGAAGCCAACGAAATTTTAATCGAATACTTTGAGACATTATCATCGCCTTACGGAAGTCTCTCAGCTGAGGCTGACGGATTTCATCTCGATGTAACCCGTCTTACATGATGGAATATGACAGGAAATATTTCTTTAGCTCATGCTACGTAAGTATCATAAAGAATTAAGGCTACAACACACTGCTTATGTATCCAGTTTTACTCAGTTAAAATTAAGTCTTTGTACCCACAACTGTCAGCAATGTTCACCATCAATCTCTGTTTTTCTTGTATTCCAAAATGATGAGATATAGCTTGCAAAGCAAAAAATTAGTGCATACAAAGCGAAAAGCATTCGAGCTTCCATTGAAAAATATTTGTAATTGCTCTATGTATTTTTTTTTAAGTTGTGTAACATAAATAT
>NC_069403.1:47340022-47412522 GCF_026875155.1 Cherax quadricarinatus
AAAGTGTCTACACTCTGAAGAAGGGGTGTTAATGTTACAGTTTTATAACTATAGTGTAAGCACGCCTCTGGCAAGACAGTGATGGAGTGAATGATGATGAAAATTTTTCTTTTTCGGGCCACCCTGCCTTGGTGGGAAATTTCCGATGTTTTAATAAAAAATAAAAAAAAATATTATTGGATTAAGATTTGATTAGTATATTTTATGAAGGTTTGGTATATTTCTTGCAATCATTGACAAGTGCAGCGCCTGCAGTAACTTATCTCACTGACTAACGTAATATATCACCATATAATATATTGCTTCTGCTAGAGTTTTCTCACGTGCTGGGAGAAACCATCCTATGATTGATGGGTTAACCTACCCCCAACCTGAGACCGGTTTTAAAACATTTTCTTTAGTCTCTGGCTTATATATACCGAAACTCTCTTATAACGGCCCTGGCATATAATCCTTGAATGCTGCAGGCAGTCAATTTTTCATTTATGTTCCTTCAGTATCTTCATCAATGAAAAATATTCATCATAAAGAAAGCATAGATTAAAAGTCATATCAGTTTCAGAAGGACTTTCTTTTGTGTACGTGTCCAGGACGCGACGTAAGATATATTTCGCTATTAACGTAAGTGACTTACAGCATCATTTATCTTACGATGACATAATGCCAGAAAAATATTTTATGCGTCAATGAAAAGCTGCGACTGACCCGACTAATGTAACAAACAGACCTTTTATAATAGCTGATACTGTGATCTAAGATATCACCACCACCATCACCACCACCATCACCACCACCACCATCACCACCACCACCATCACCACCACCACCACCACCACCACCATCACTACCACCACCACCACCATAACCAAAACAACAACATTAATAATATTGGTAATAGTAATAATATTATAATTGTGATAACGAGCAATAATATCCACACTGCAATCGGTCTTAATTGAGGAGATTTTGGCCACCGAAATTTACTCTTGGTGTAAACGAAATAAACATCAACGTATCAACAGAATTTTATGATATGTAGTATGTGGCTGAAAATTTGCTTAAATTTTTTGGAAACAGACAACGAGATGCCTGAGCTGTTAGATTAGTTGCTGGGATTGACAGTAGCAACTACGGTGTTGGTATCCTACCAATGTTGGGATTGACAGTAGCAACTACGGTGTTGATATCCTGCCAATGTTGGGATTGACAGTAGCAACTACGGTGTTGGTATCCTGCCAATATTGGGATTGACAATGCCTGTTCTGAAGCTCAAGCAGGAGGGCAGACTATGCCGGAAGATTCATTCTAAGAACGATGCCTACCGCAGGACGATAGATACTGCAGCTCGACAGATACTACAGGACGATAGATACTACATAAAAGAGTTAGAGAGAATGGTAAGGATATTAGAATGGTACAAGTAATAGTGGGTCTGTATTTACTGTAGGAGGCGGGAGGGAAAACAATGGTGGTCATTATGTAGGCTAAATTTCTATGAATTAAACCAATAATAATCATCATAGACGTACATAGTTAAACTGAGGAGGAATTCCAAGAACAACTTTTGTGCTGAATTCAGGATATGAATTAAAGTTCTGTACGTGTGTTCCTGGAAGCTTGAACAATATTTACATATGTCCACACCACCACTACCACCATTACCACCACTACATCACTACCACCACCACCACCACCACCATCACCACCACCAACACCACAATCACTGCCACCACTACAATGCAAATTTTACACAGCTACCAAACACCACAACCACACAAAAACACAACCATTGCCACATAAATACCAACACCACACTACAATTCCCACCACCACACCAGTTCCTAAGCTTTTCCTACACGACACATTCCACTGCATCTCGACGCCACGTCCCCAGGTCACTCCCCAGAACCCTGACAGCACCACACTGCCCCATCAACTCCCAGACTCCCATTCCCCATGAACGCCATAAATGACTCTCAACTCTGGTATAACTCCGCCAATTTACTAGCCTCGGCGAAGACTGTATTGAGCGTTCATGAAAATTCCACGAGGCGGAAATTGCGTGGAGACGGAAAAATTCCTGACGCGGAGGAAGACGCAAAACTCTCACCCTATTCCAGATTAATGACGTCTGGCCCACCGGAGGCTGTAGGAAGCCTCCGAGGAGCAGGGAGACCGATGGTCCCTGGAGGCTGTGGGAAGCCTCCGACGATTATTATTATTATTATATTATTATTATTATTATTATTATTATTATTATTATTGTTGTTGTTGTTGTTGTTGTTGTTGTTGTTGTTCATATTATTTTATGGAAGTTGCCTTGCATGTTAGATCAACCCATACCTTCAGACTCTCACCTGCTGGCAACATACTAGATCAGAATTTCTGTACTGGTGAGCTATAGCTGTAGCAGTGAGAGTGTTATCATGTTCTATTCAAACTCTATTCACTATTCTGTTTAGCTGGTCAATATCCATTGTATAAAGTGTAAATAACAGTACATACTTTCTGGTGGTGTACATTTTGTTCCTCGTCTTTGGCTTGCCCTCTGACTACGTCGTAAGCTGGTAATATAACACACTGAAAGTGCTACTACTTGTAGTAGACATAAAAGCCTTGTAGTCTGATAAATCACCATGGATGCGAGAGAAGGCAAACAGGAACTGAACTGTCCGCTGGAATGAATGTACAAGCAGTCCCGGTAACCGGATTGTTATGTTAATGTCCAGGGTTTATTACCTGGACCTCAGCAATGAGAGCCGCTACTCTCACGGAAAAACTGCGGATGTAGTGCCGATCGTCACTAAGGCGGACAAGCAAGACTTACAAAATTATAGGATCGTATCAGTAATCTGTTTACTAAAGTACTGGATGATATATTCATTTTGCTCGTGTGTGTGATGTCAGATCATTCTTTTGAGAGTTTGGATCATAATTGTGTCCTAATACTTGCTTATAAAGATGCCGCCTGCTCAAGTACGTGCTTACTCAAGCACCCGCATGCACAAGCACGTGTTAGCCCAAGTACCAGCCTGCTCAAGTACGTGAATGCACAAACACCTGCCTTGCTCCAATACTTGTTTACACAAACACCCGCCTTCCCAAAATTGCAGCTTATCCCCTGAAACGCCTAAAGGTTGAGCAGGAACATCCTTTCGGGTGAGAGGGAAAAGTGGCACAGGAAAACACCTCCCCCATCATGGATGCTGAACGCTGTTTCACGGAAGACGCCTGATATCCAACTTTACACAGCTGGAGGCGCCTGCACCTCCTAATGCATACAGCAGTCTTCCTGTCACCAGCCTTCCACACACTCACCGAGTCTTAAGGTCGAGATTTTGCGGCTCTTGTGTAGGAAATGCGACTGCTTGAACCATGTTGGTAAGTTGCTTCTTGGAGCTCAATACAAACCGAACATAAGTGCGTGTGTTTTGCTAAACTTTTGACTGCTATTTATAAAACAGCAAAGAGAGACTATACCTTATGCAGTATTGCCGGAAAGTTGTTTTTCTTCACTGAACGATAAGCAAGTATCACATTCTCGCCCTCAACCAGCCAGGAAGTACATCAGCGATTTAAGTAAGCTATGCTAGTCTACGACAATAAAGTGCGCTGAATGACAGTGGTCTGGAAGATGCTGCTAGAGGGGCTCGCGGCATTACCACACTATACTTATTGTATTCATGCCATGATAATGCAGTGAGAGCATCCGCGCAAGCACGGTGCAGTTATTACCTCAGCAGGATCACCGTACTGCACTGCGCACCTCTGAGGATTCAAGCACAGTTATCAGCATGACGTCAGGAAGTTAGGGAAGGTACTGTATGGGGCGCTGCCGCCTCACTCAAATACTCGACTCACTTCACTCACACGTATTATGAATGACACACTTGGTGTTTTGTCGTGTGCTGCAAGAAGCAGTGCTGCAGTAAGCAGTGCTGCAAGAAGCAGTGCTGCAGTAAGCAGTGCTGCAAGAAGCAGTGCTGTAGTAAGCAGTGCTGCAAGAAGCAGTGCTGCAGTAAGCAGTGCTGCAAGAAGCAGTGCTGCAGTAAGCAGTGCTGCAACAAGCAGTGATGCAGTAAGCAGTGCTGCAACAAGCAGTGCTGCAGTAAGCAGTGCTGCAACAAGCAGTGCTGCAGTAAGCAGTGCTGCAACAAGCAGTGCTGCAGTAAGCAGTGCTGCAACAACAGTGCTGCAGTAACAGTGCTGCAACAAGCAGTGCTGCAGTAAGCAGTGCTGCAACAAGCAGTGCTGCAGTAAGCAGTGCTGCAACAAGCAGTGCTGCAGTATGCAGTAGAGAAATAAGCAGTGTTGGAGCATTGCTTGTTGCTACCCAGCAATGTACAAGAGGTTCTCCTCCACAACTTATTGAACAAACGCTCCGCTAAGTAACATTCTCACTAAATTAAAAACGATGAACTTAAAAACCAATTGAAATTTTGCTACCAGTATGTCAGTACATTATTATTATTATTATTATTATTATTATTATTATTATTATTATTATTATACTATTATTGTTTTGTTTGTTGTTGTTGTTGTTGTTGTTGTTGTTTGTTGTTGTTGTTGTTGTTGTTGTTGTTGTTGTTGTTGTTATTGTTATTGTTGTTGTTGTTGTTGCTGTTATTGTTGCTATTATTATTATTATTATTATTATTATTATTATTATTATTATCATTATTATTATTATTATTATTATTATTATTATATTATTTATATTATTATTATTATTTTATTCACGGGGTCAAAGATCACCCGCAGAATTGGAGGCAATATAATTTATTACTATTAAAGGAGAAATAGGTCTAATTCCTTAAAATTACTCCCCTTCACAAGGCCTCTCCCTTCCGCCGTAACGTTGGTTTCTGTACAAATAATTCTCCATGAATTTGAAAAACAGAGAATACAATGCGATGGAAAATTTTAATTTTGCATCTTCTCATCTTCTTATAGTATAAAAATTGTCAATGATTATGTAGAAACATTTTTTTTTTTTTAAAGTTGGGTGTGGCAGTTGAAGGATTTACGTTCCTGTGAAGTGTTCGTGTTTCTTGGGACTTGAAACACGTTATATACGAGGTAACATTAGATACCAGGTTACTAAGTAAGACAGGGTTGTTTATGAAAGGTAACTGGTGATCATGGATATAATTATAATTGTTTTAATGTTGGTAGAATTACCTACAATATGTTAGGTAAAAAGACGCAGGTGCAACATTTTACTGTGGCAACGTTTCGCTCTTCAGGAGCTTTGTCAAGCCGTTACAAACAATACATGGACACAGAGGGTATATATAGGCTCCTGGAGAGCGAAAAGTTGCCACATTAAAGTGTCACATTAGTTACACTTACGTCCTTTTATCTAAAATAATTATAATTACACACTTCTATAAGTGACAAACAAAAACCAAAAACAAACGTAAAAGGTGCACTACAGTAGTTGAACCGAGGTCAGAGAACTGTGATGATACTGAGTTGTCCTGGAGGTTACCTGGAGGTTATTTCGGGGATCAACGCCCCCGTGGCCCGGTCCATGACCAGGCCTCCCGATGGATCAGGGCCTGATCAACTAGGCTGTTACTGCTGGCCGCACGCAGTCCAACGTACGAGCCACAGCCCGGCTGATCCGGCACTGACTTTAGGTATCTGTCCAGCTCTCTTGAAGGCAGCCAGGGGTTTATTGGCAATTCCCCTAATGCTTGATGGGAGGCTGTTGAACAGTTTTGGGCCCCGGACACTTATGGTGTTTTCCTTTAATGTACCAATGGCGCCCCTACTTTTTATTGGGGGCATTTTGCATCGCCTGCCCAGTCTTTTACTTTCGTAGGGAGTGATTTCTGTGTGCAGATTTGGGACATTCTCCCCCCATCCTTCCTCATCCCGTGTAAAGTGGCCTGCACTCCATTCCCCTGTCCTAAGGGCTGCTGTATTGAGTGACCCACTCTTCCTACCCCCACCTACTTCTGGGTCCGTGTTGAGTAGGGAGAAACACCCCCCTACCCAGCCCTCACTCCACTCTGACAAGAAACAATCGCTTGGGAATTATTATGAGTCTCGCGCACTTGTCCACACCAGACTAAGACAAAGTCTTAACTGAAAGGTATTTTCGCGAGACTGGTCATTGTGCAGATGACAGCGGAACTTTCCAAAAACATAAGTGTCAAGACTGCTTTTTGTGTTTGTATTACGTATTTGTTGTATGTTTGTGCGATTATTAATTTGTGTGCTTGTGTGTGTGATACCTAACTTATCTTATTATGCACGCATAAAAAAAAATTACCAGCATTCTTCTCTAAATTTCTATGGTATTCCTCGTGTAAACAGCGCCAGTGTAGAACCTCCAACAAGCCAAATAAAATTAAACTAAAGAAAATTCAGGGATTTACCTGGTTTAAACTCACGTGTTCTGGAAGAAAACAAACCAAAGGAAAACAAATTCACGATTTTTAAGAAACTCCCTGATAAACACAAGGTCAAGAGGTGGCTCGCTAAATCGTAATGACACAATTGCAAACAAACCACAGTATGGGCGGGGATTGAACTCGCGGTGAGTCCTAAAACCCCAGACCGACGTGTTAGCTGGCTACAATAAGATTCATGTAACTAGTTGGATGACTCCAAGAACTCACCGCGAGTTCAATCCCCGCCCGTACCGTGGTTTGAAGCGGTGTATCAGAACCAGAGAACACACAGGAACTTTCAAGCTTCACATGACTCACTGATATGTTAAGATGTAGTCTTTCTCAAGGTTTAGAAATAGGGAGAAATCAAGAACAAAATAAAATGCTAAATCTTTCAAGGCTGCAAAATCAATATACGACAGATTACGTCGGACTTTATCAGTCAACAAACACTTTCAAGGCTGCAGAATCAATATACGACAGATTACGTCGGACTTTATCAGTCAACAAACACTTTCAAGGCTGCAGAATCAATATACGACAGATTACGTCGGACTTTATCAGTCAACAAACACTAAGTAAAGTCTTGCGCACCCGCTAACCACTTACCATTCGCATACAAAACCAAATTCACGTCTGTGCCTTCCGACACACAAACACTGTTAGACACAAAGAAATAAATCTTCAGAGCACATCACGCTATCTGTACCATAAACTTTAACCGCTTCTCCACACGCTGCCACCTCCCCCCCCCCCCCTTCTCCAAAAAAATCTACAATGGGGAACAATGCAGCCGTATAAGAGTGCTGAGACCATGTTGCCGCACTGAAGGGAGATGAGGCCAGCACACAACTTCTCCATCCACATTCTTTGCCCTCTCTCCGTCCATCTCTATCATCTGCGTCTGTCTCCCACGTCTTCTTTCTCCCACGTCTTCCTTCTACGTCTCCATCCGTCTCCCACGTCTTCCTTCTCCTACGTCTCCATCCGTCCCCCACGCCTTCCTTCTCTCTCGTCTTCATTCGTCGTCCCACCATCTGCGTCCGCCCTCGTAATATGAAGAGCCAAATTCACGCCACGCCGACCACAGAGTCAAGAAGTGTTATGCAAATGCTGAACCTCTGCTCTGGCGTTCGAAAACATTTAAGTCTTCCCAGCGCTGGTGCCTCAGAATGTATTAGTCTTCCCACCAAAGGTGTCAAAAGAAGTGTAAGTCCGGGGGCATTGTCCCCCGTACGCCTTCCAGGTAGCATCTAAAGTGTACGACTCTTTCAAGTGATGATGTCTCAAAGGCTACTAATCCTGCCAGACCTAATGTTGGAAAGAATGTAAGTCTTTTAAGCTTCGTGCAAAATGAATTTAAATGAAAGAAAGTGAAGAAAGTCTTAAGTTAATCAGGTCCTCCAAAGAGCAACTTGTTGGCTGATCTGTTCCCATGAGGATGATGAGCAGGTAGCAGCCTCACTCAGTCTGCAGTCTTCAATATATATATATAATATATATATATATATATATATATATATATATATATATATATATATATAATATATATATATATATATATCCTATTGTTTATTAATTGGTTCAAAAACTGGAACTGAAACAATATTAAATTTACATAATAATTGTTATTCACATTGTCTTCATTAAAGAAACAATTGCATCACGAATGCTGGATCATGTCAGGTCATGTCCATCCTATGTTGTGTGTGTGTGTGTACTCACCTAATTGTACTCACCTAATTGTGGTTGCAGGGGTCGATACTCAGCTCCTGGCCCCGCCTCTTCACTGATCGCTACTGGATCCTCTCTCTCTCTGCTTCCTGAGCTTTGTCATACCTCTTCTTAAAACTATGTATGGTTCCTGCCTCCACTACTTCACTTGCTAGGCTATTGCACTTGCTGACAACTCTATGACTGAAGAAATACTTCCTAACGTCCCTGTGACTCGTCTGAGTCTTCAGCTTCCAGTTGTGACCCCTTGTCCCTGTGTCCCCTCTCTGGAACATCCTATCTCTGTCCACCTTGTCTATTCCCCGCAGTATCTTGTATGTCGTTATCATGTCTCCCCTGACCCTTCTGTCCTCCAGTGTCGTCAGTCCGATCTCCCTTAACCTTTCCTCGTGCGACATTCCCTTGAGCTCTGGGACTAGCCTTGTTGCAAACCTTTGTACTTTTTCTAACTTCTTGACGTGCTTGACCAGGTGTGGGTTCCAGACTGGTGCTGCATACTCCAGAATGGGCCTAACATACACAGTGTACAGTGTCTTGAACGATTCCTTATTAAGGTATCGGAACGCTATTCTCAGGTTTGCCAGGCGCCCGTATGCTGCAGCGGTTATTTGGTTGATGTGTGCCTCCGGTGATGTGCTCGGTGTTATGGTCACCCCAAGGTCTTTCTCCCTGAGTGAGGTCTGTAGTCTTTGTCCACCTAGCCTATACTCTGTCTGCGGTCTTCTTTGCCCCTCCCCAATCTTCATGACTTTGCATTTAGCTGGATTGAATTCGAGAAGCCAGTTCCTGGACCACATGTCCAGCCTGTCCAGGTCTCTTTGCAGTCCTGCCTCATCCTCGTCCGATTTAATTCTTCTCATCAACTTCACGTCATCTGCGAACAGGGACACTTCAGAGTCTATTCCTTCCATCATGTCGTTCACATATATCAAAAATAGCACTGGTCCTAGAACTGACCCCTGTGGGACCCCGCTCGTAACAGGCGCCCACTGTGATACCTCTTCACGTACCAAGACTCGTTGCTGCCTCCCTGTCAGGTATTCCTTTATCCATTGCAGTGCCCTCCCTTTTACGTGCGCCTGATCCTCCAGCTTCTGCACTAATCTCTTGTGGGGAACTGTGTCAAAGGCCTTCCTGCAGTCTAGGAAAGCGCAATCTACCCACCCCTCTCTCTCGTGTCTTACTTTTGTTACCTTGTCATAAAACTCCAGGAGGTTTGTGATACAAGATTTGCCTTCCATGAACCCATGCTGGTTTTCATTTATAATCTTGTTCCTTTCCAGGTGTTCGACCACTCTCCTCCTGATAATCTTCTCCATGACTTTGCACACAATACATGTCAGAGACACAGGTCTGTAGTTTAGTGCCTCGTTTCTGTTTCCTTTCTTAAATATGGGGACTACATTAGCTGTCTTCCATTTCTCAGGTTGTTGCCCAGTTTCAAGGGATGTGTTGAAGATTGTGGTTAGAGGCACGCACAGCATCTCTGCTCCTTCTCTAAGGACCCATGGGGAGATGTTGTCCGGTCCCATCGCCTTTGAGGTGTCAAGGTCACTTAAAAGGTCACTTAAGAGTTTCTTCACCTCCTCCTCAGTTGTTCGTATGTCATCCAACACTTGTTGGTATATTCCCTCTTGATGTTCCCTTCCGTGCTGTCTTCCCACAGCCCTTCCTGTCTCTACTGTAAAAACTTCCTTAAATCTCCTGTTCAGCTCCTCTCATACCTCCTGATCATTTCTTGTGAGTTCTCCACCTTCTGTCCTTAATCTGATCACCTGGTCTTTGACTGTTGTCTTCCTCCTGATGTGGCTATACAACAGTTTCGGGTCAGTCTTGATTCTCGATGCTATGTCATTTTCATACTGTCGCTGGGCCTCCCTCCTTACCTGTGCGTACTCATTCCTGGCTCTGCGACTGATCTCCCTATTTTCGTGTGTTCTCTGCCTTCTGTACTTTTTCCATTCTCTATTGCACTTTGTTTTTGCCTCCTTACACCGTCGGGTAAACCAGGGGCTCGTTCTGGTCTTCCCGTTGTTACTGTTGCCCTTGGGAATAAACCTTTCCACTGCCTCCTTGCATTTTGTTGTTACACATTCCATCATTTCATTTACTGGCTTTCCTGCCAGTTCTCTGTCCCACTGGACCTCCCGCAGGAAGTTCTTCAACCCTATGTAGTCCCCTCTTTTATAGTCAGGCTTTTCCCATTCGACTCCTGTTATTCTCTCCACTTGCAGCTCTACTATGTATTCAAAGCACAGAACCACGTGGTTGCTAGCTCCTAGGGGACTCTCATACTTGATGTCCTCAATATCTGAGCTGCCCAGGGTGAACACAAGGTCCAATCTTGCTGGTTCATCCTCCCCTCTCACTCTGGTAGTGTCCTTAACATGTTGGTGCATGAGGTTTTCCAGCACCACGTCCAACATCCTGGCTCTCCATGTTTCGGGACCTCCATGTGGCTCCAGGTTTTCCCAGTCAATCTCCCTGTGGTTGAAATCCCCCATAACCAGCAACTTTGCTCTGCTGGAGTGAGCTCTTCTTGCCACCTCAGCAAGTGTGTCCACCATTGCTCTGTTGCTCTCTTCATATTCCTCTCTTGGCCTCCTGCAGTTCTGTGGTGGATTATACATCACTGCAATGACCACTTTGTGTTCCCCAGACTGAAGTGTACCTGCTATGTAGTCTCTTTCTCCCGTCTCATCTATTCCTTCCATTTTCTCAAATTTCCATCTGTTTTTTACGAGCAGAGCAACCCCACCTCCCCCCCCCTGCCCCTTCTATCTTTCCTCATGATCTGGTATCCTGGTGGGAAGATTGCATCTGTTATTGTCTCCATGAGTTTTGTTTCTGTAACTGCTATGATGTCTGGGGACTTCTCATTGATTCTTTCTTGCCATTCCTCATGTTTATTCGTTCATCCATCTGCATTTGTGTACCAAACCTTCAACTTCTGTTCTAATACTGTAACTGTGGTGCGGGGGGTGGAAACAGAGGGATCGGTGTGTGATGGTTGGTTTGGATTGTTCAGTTGCCTTGGGGGTGTCGTGGCTGGAGTCCTTCTGCAGGTGTTTCTGGGGGGTGCGCTTGTCCTTCCATTTGATCTTGGGTTATTCTGCTCTCCTTTTCCATTTCCTCCCATTTCTCCTTTCGTTTTTGAACTCTCTCTTTCATTGTCTTCCTTTCGTCCTGTGTTCTGTCTCGATCGAGGTACACACTCCGGAACTCCTGCTTGCCTCTCAGCCGTGCTTTCTCCTGCAGGATCATGGTTCGGGTTGATTCTGCCTTGAAAATTACTTTGAGAGGCCGATTCCTTTTCTTTGTGAACCACCCAATTCTCCGAAAATTTGCCACCTGGGTCATGTCCCCCCATGTGTGTGTGTATGTGTGTGTGTGTGTGTGTGTGTGTGTGTGTGTGTGTGTGTGTGTGTGTGTGTGTGTGTGTGTGTGTGTGTGTGTGTGTGTGTGTGTATGTTTGTGTGTGTGTGTGTGTGTATGTGTGTGTGTGTGTGTGTATGTGTGTGTGTGTGTGTGTGTGTGTGTGTGTGTGTGTGTGTGTGTGTGTGTGTGTGTGTGTGTGTGTGTGTACTCACCTATTTGTACTCACCTATTTGTGGTTGCAGGGGTCGAGTCACAGCTCCTGGCCCCGCCTCTTCGCTGATTGCTACTAGGTCCTCTCTCTCCCTGCCCCATGAGCTCTATCATACCTCGCCTTAAAACTATGTATGGTTCCCGCCTCCACTACGTCACTTTCTAGGCTATTCCACGGCCTGACTACTCTATGACTGAAGAAATACTTCCTAACATCCCTTTGATTCATCTGAGTCTTCAACTTCCAATTGTGACCTCTTGTGTCTGTGTCCCATCTCTGGAACATCCCGTCTTTGTGTGTGGTGTGTGTGTGTGTGTGTGTGTGTGTGTGTGTGTGTGTGTGTGTGTGTGTGTGTGTGTGTGTGTGTGTGTGAGTGTGTGTGTGTGTGTGTGTGTGTGTGTGTGTGTGTGTGTTTGTGTATGTTATTACATAACCCTTATTAAATAATCTCCGTTATTTCCTGGCGAAGAAAGCTTATTATTTAATCAATGCAGCTTATGCTGGATGCTGCCTCACGGAGGCGCCAGAAGCAACAGAGAGTGAAGCAACATAGATGTTTCCAGTCTTCCACAAGAACCAGTCTTTGGTTAGCATTACTATCTTCTTTAATTACGGGGGACTCAAAGCTTTACAGAAAAGAATTAAGAGCACTTCAGGAAGTCCCAAGGTTCTTCATGAAATCACACGAATATTTTTTTGTCTTGTAGGTATTTCCGACAACTTAGAAATGCAGTAGTAGCTGGGGTATTTACAGAGCGCTTTAACTACGTAGGTTACTCAGCGCTCTCAGCAATAAAAATGTTTATATAAAACACACACACACACACACACACACACACACACACACACACACACACACACACACACATTAAAAGCAAATATAAAATTAAAACACAGTAAAGTGTGGAAAACATAAAGGAAATCCTTGACTGGCGTTCTCAGTGAAGATGGGATAAAGCACTCTCAGCCAACTCCAGTCTCGCTAAGGCTTTAAATTATGTATGGAACTTTCCCGTGCAGTTTTCACTGGGACCTCCTGACTTTTTCTAACTTATTTTATTCTCAGACTTTGACTGCCTTTCACTTGAGTGAATCTGTATAAAGATCAAAACCCACGAAGATTTTCGTGATTCAGAGATCGAAGTGTCATGTTCCAGATCGATGCACAGATGTAACTTTTCTGTTTGCAAATAAAGTAAAGTTTCTGTAGAGATTTCCATTCCTTGGAGTCTTAAGAAAGAAATACCTGCCATTGTTTCGTACACGATTCACCAAGCAAGTTGTTACTGCCATATTGATTGGTCTGCCCTTTCACTCTGACCAATGAACGAACTCGATTCGATAATACCTGTCGCATAACATCAGTAGAGAAGCCGCTGAAAATAGGAGAAAATGGCGCCAATATATGTAGACGATTATATATATATATATATATATATATATATATATTATATATATATATATATATATATATATATATATATATATATATATATATATATATATATATATATATATTATATATATATATATATATATATATATATATATATATATAATATATATTATATATATATATATATATATATATATATATATATATATATATGTATATATATATATATATATATATGGCTTAAACAGCAACGCTATTTAACTACTTTACCAGTGAAATGGGGGGGGGTTACCTCCCGTTAATGAGATCGTCACGCGATTGCGTCCCATTCCCCTGGGTGCTGCATAAACCCTACAGGTTAAGCGCTGCCCAATGAATAAAATAATCCTTTAATTTCTTAATATTGTTGGGTAAGACAAGAAATAATTGATAGCAAGGCAAAAATTAACACGCTACTCGTCCGTTGAAACAGATTTTGATAAAAAGAAGTTCGGCGGCTTCCAAAGTCTCTATATTGTTTATATTTATCTGATGCAAAACTAAAAGATTCAATTTATAGACATGTAAAAATTTTCCGCTATTTCGGCAAGAGTATTTTATTGTGAAGCTCAAAAGAGAAAATGAAAGGCGTTCCTTCTGTAGAATTCTATTTTGAAATTTGTGCTGAACTATTTTATCTTGGGATGTCAGTAAGAAAATCCTTTCGTTACGGGTTATTGACTTTTGATATGCTTACTAACTAAATCTCAGTGAACAACAAAGTTTGCAGCATAAAAACAGTCATTGCGGACAGTGATTATACCAGGTATGGTGCAGTGAAAATTGTCTCATTTCCCTCACAGGTGACGGTCGAAATATACAGACAAGCATCCTTCCTTTCATTAACGGTACGCAACACCTATTACTTGCAGGGTAATGAGTGTCTTGTGTCAGTGTCAGCTTGCCAGAGGTAGTATAGTCAACTGTCCCTCTCCAGCCTGACATCGGAACCTATCTACTTCGTGGCTCCATTTTAAGAAATCAGTGGTGACTTCACGATTACTGTAGCTGATGCCCTGTTACTGGGCATCATGTCTGTCACTACATGTTACAGGTAATGATGTGATGTAATGGCTTAGAAAACCGACAAGTTAAAGTATGAGACAATTGAGCAGCGTCTGGGAATCTACAATAACGATTCCATTCTCGCATCACCCAGCGATAATCGTTCACCTTTTAACGTTTCCTAGTTACGGTTGGTCACCTCGTTGCCAGACGAACAGCGATCGTTGTTTTTTAATCTGGATTATTAAAGGATTAAAAATTACATTTCCCGAAGTTTACCTAACATTCTGACAGATACAGCAAAATCTAAAAGTTTCTTCTGTCGTTCCTGAGCTTCAAGATCCTTCTTGAATCCCTTTCTGTGTTTCAGTTTTGTGCTCCTATTGTCTTACATCACCTCCCACCGTGATAGTTCTCTTTGATCCAAGTTTTTTTTTTTATTTCCTCTCCGAAAGATTCACTTCTCTGCTTTGAACTCTCACTCACACTTTCTTGATAATTTACAGTCTGTTCACGGCACTCTGGAAGCATCAATGTGCTGCGCTCTCTGATGCTTCCGATTTTTTTTCAGTTCACTGAATGTTCAGCATCTTAGGAAAGGTTTTACCTTTCAGACTATTTCTCAATTCTTGTTCAGTTTTAAAAAAGGCTTGTTAGCAGCATTGTTGGTGCTAACAAGTCCGCCTATCAACAGGTCATTGTTATAGTCTGGAAGAGTGTTATCTCCCAACCTTACAGTGGGACGCTCTACTCTACTCGGCAAGGAATATCAGGTCACGCTTATGGTTCAGCATGGCCACTGGCTCTCATGGGCACTGGCTCTCATGGGCACTGGTTCTCATGGCCACTGGTTCTCATGGCCACTGGCTCTCATGGCCCCTGGCTCTCATGGCCACTGGCTCTCATGGCCACTGGCTCTCATGGCCACTGGCTCTCATGGCCACTGGCTCTCATGGCCACTGGCTCTCATGGCCACTGGTTCTCATGGCCACTGGCTCTCATGGCCACTGACTCTCATGACCACTGGCTCTCATGGCCACTGGCTCTCATGGCCACTGGTTCTCATGGCCACTGGCTCTCATGGCCACTGGCTCTCATGGCCACTGGTTCTCATGGCCACTGGTTCTCATGGCCACTGGTTCTCATGGCCACTGGCTCTCATGGCCACTGGCTCTCATGGCCACTGACTCTCATGGCCACTGGCTCTCATGGCCACTGGCTCTCATGGCCACTGGTTCTCATGGCCACTGGCTCTCATGGCCACTGGCTCTCATGGCCACTGGTTCTCATGGCCACTGGCTCTCATGGCCACTGGTTCCATGGCCACTGGTTCTCATGGCCACTGGCTCTCATGGCCACTGGCTCTCATGGCCACTGGTTCTCATGGCCACTGGCTCTCATGGCCACTGGTTCTCATGGCCACTGGTTCTCATGGCCACTGGCTCTCATGGCCACTGGCTCTCATGGCCACTGGTTCTCATGGCCACTGGCTCTCATGGCCACTGGCTCTCATGGCCACTGGTTCTCATGGCCACTGGCTCTCATGGCCACTGGCTCTCATGGCCACTGGTTCTCATGGCCACTGGCTCTCATGGCCACTGGTTCTCATGGCCACTGGTTCTCATGGCCACTGGCTCTCATGGCCACTGGCTCTCATGGCCACTGGTTCTCATGGCCACTGGCTCTCATGGCCACTGGCTCTCATGGCCACTGGTTCTCATGGCCACTGGTTCTCATGGCCACTGGCTCTCATGGCCACTGGCTCTCATGGCCACTGGTTCTCATGGCCACTGGCTCTCATGGCCACTGGCTCTCATGGCCACTGGTTCTCATGGCCACTGGCTCTCATGGCCACTGGGTCTCATGGCCACTGGTTCTCATGGCCACTGGCTCTCATGGCCACTGGCTCTCATGGCCACTGGCTCTCATGGCCACTGGTTCTCATGGCCACTGGTTCTCATGGCCACTGGTTCTCATGGCCACTGGCTCTCATGGCCACTGGGTCTCATGGCCACTGGTTCTCATGGCCACTGGCTCTCATGGCCACTGGCTCTCATGGCCACTGGTTCTCATGGCCACTGAGTTACAGAAAGACACGCCTTCAAACGTAGTAACTTGCAAACAAATCAACAAACTCCAGATTTATAGAGGATATAAAATTTATATAAGTGTAATAAAGTGTTACACATTATTATTATACAATTATTATTATAATTATTATTATATTATTATTATTATTATTATTATTATTATTAATTATATTATTATTATTATTATTATTATTATTATTATATTATATTATATTATTATTATTATTATATTATTATTATTATTATTATTATTATTATTATTATTATTATTATTATTATTATTATTATTATTATTATTATTATTATTATTATTATTATTATTAATTATTATTATTATATTATTATTATTATTTATTATTATTATATTATTATTATTATTTTATTATTATTATTATTATTATTAATTTTTTATTATTATTATTATTATTATTATTATTTTTTATTATTATTATTTTATTATTTATTATTATTATTATATATTATTATTATTATTATTATTATTATTATTATATTATTATTATTATTATTATTATTATTATTATTATTATTATTATTATTATTATTGTTATTATATTATATATTATTATTATTATTATTATTATTATTATTATTATTATTATTATATTATTATTATTATTGTTATTGTTATTATTATTATTTTATTATTATTATTTTATTATTATTTATTATTATTATTATTATTATTATTATTATTATTATTATTATTATTTTATTATTATTTTATTATTATTATTATTATTATTATTATTATTATATTATTATTATTATTATATTATTATTGTTATTACTATTATTATTATTATTATTATTATTATTATTGTTGTTGTTATTATTATTATTATTATTATTATTATTATTATTATTATTATTATTATTATTATTATTATTATTATTATTATGTATCTAGCAAGTGTTATTATTATTAATATGGAGCTTTTTGCCCTATATATTATAATTATAATACTGATAACAGTAAAAATTATTCATTAAACCAGTATGTCCCCCTTTGTGCTAAAATTAAAACAATTGAATTAAATTTGCATTATGAAGGCTGACTTCCCGCGCCTCGGATTTAGTGCGCAAGAGACGCGGCTCCTCCATTTGTGTATGCAAATTTATTGTATATACTGTTTATATATCTTTTGTTCTGAGTACTATATTTTTCTTGAGAAGTTTTCTTTTAAGTAAACAGGGAAATTCTTCATTGGTGTTGCGGTAGACCTTGGTCTTGATGTAGTCCATGGTTTGGAAGTTGTCCTTGGTGTTGAGGTAGTCCTTGGTGTTGAGGTAGTTCTTGGTGTTGAGGTAGTCCTTGGTGTTGAGGTAGTTCTTGGTGTTGAGGTATTTCCTTGGTGTTGAGGTAGTTCTTGGTGTTGCGGTAGTTCTTGGTGTTGAGGTAGTTCTTGGTGTTGAGGTAGTTCTTGGTGTTGAGGTAGTTCTTGGTGTTGAGGTAGTCCTTGGTGTTGAGGTAGTTCTTGGTGTTGAGGTAGTCCTTGGTGTTGAGGTAGTTCTTGGTGTTGCGGTAGTTCTTGGTGTTGAGGTAGTTCTTGGTGTTGAGGTAGTCCTTGGTGTTGAGGTAGTCCTTGGTGTTGAGGTAGTTCTTGGTGTTGAGGTAGTCCTTGGTGTTGAGGTAGTTCTTGGTGTTGAGGTAGTCCTTGGTGTTGAGGTAGTTCTTGGTGTTGCGGTAGTTCTTGGTGTTGAGGTAGTTCTTGGTGTTGAGGTAGTTCTTGGTGTTGAGGTAGTTCTTGGTGTTGAGGTAGTTCTTGGTGTTGAGGTAGTTCTTGGTGTTGAGGTAGTTCTTGGTGTTGAGGTAGTTCTTGGTGTTGAGGTAGTTCTTGGTGTTGAGGTAGTTCTTGGTGTTGAGGTAGTTCTTGGTGTTGAGGTAGTCTTGGTGTTGAGGTAGTTCTTGGTGTTGAGGTAGTTCTTGGTGTTGAGGTAGTTCTTGGTGTTGAGGTAGTTCTTGGTGTTGAGGTAGTTCTTGGTGTTGCGGTAGTTCTTGGTGTTGAGGTAGTTCTTGGTGTTGAGGTAGTTCTTGGTGTTGAGGTAGTTCTTGGTGTTGAGGTAGTTCTTGGTGTTGAGGTAGTTCTTGGTGTTGAGGTAGTCTTGGTGTTGAGGTAGTTCTTGGTGTTGAGGTAGTTCTTGGTGTTGAGGTAGTTCTTGGTGTTGAGGTAGTTCTTGGTGTTGAGGTAGTTCTTGGTGTTGCGGTAGTTCTTGGTGTTGCGGTAGTTCTTGGTGTTGAGGTAGTTCTTGGTGTTGAGGTAGTTCTTGGTGTTGAGGTAGTTCTTGGTGTTGAGGTAGTTCTTGGTGTTGAGGTAGTTCTTGGTGTTGAGGTAGTTCTTGGTGTTGCGGTAGTTCTTGGTGTTGCGGTAGTTCTTGGTGTTGAGGTAGTTCTTGGTGTTGAGGTAGTTCTTGGTGTTGAGGTACTTCTTGGTGTTGAGGTAGTTCTTGGTGTTGAGGTAGTTCTTGGTGTTGAGGTAGTTCTTGGTGTTGCGGTAGTTCTTGGTGTTGAGGTAGTTCTTGGTGTTGAGGTAGTTCTTGGTGTTGCGGTAGTTCTTGGTGTTGAGGTAGTTCTTGGTGTTGAGGTAGTCTTGGTGTTGAGGTAGTTCTTGGTGTTGCGGTAGTTCTTGGTGTTGAGGTAGTTCTTGGTGTTGAGGTAGTTCTTGGTGTTGAGGTAGTTCTTGGTGTTGAGGTAGTTCTTGGTGTTGCGGTAGTTCTTGGTGTTGAGGTAGTTCTTGGTGTTGAGGTAGTTCTTGGTGTTGAGGTAGTTCTTGGTGTTGAGGTAGTTCTTGGTGTTGAGGTAGTTCTTGGTGTTGAGGTAGTCTTGGTGTTGAGGTAGTTCTTGGTGTTGAGGTAGTTCTTGGTGTTGAGGTAGTTCTTGGTGTTGCGGTAGTTCTTGGTGTTGAGGTAGTTCTTGGTGTTGAGGTAGTTCTTGGTGTTGAGGTAGTTCTTGGTGTTGCGGTAGTTCTTGGTGTTGAGGTAGTTCTTGGTGTTGCGGTAGTTCTTGGTGTTGAGGTAGTTCTTGGTGTTGAGGTAGTTCTTGGTGTTGAGGTAGTTCTTGGTGTTGAGGTAGTTCTTGGTGTTGAGGTAGTTCTTGGTGTTGAGGTAGTCCTTGGTGTTGAGGTAGTCCTTGGTGTTGAGGTAGTTCTTGGTGTTGAGGTAGTCCTTGGTGTTGAGGTAGTTCTTGGTGTTGAGGTAGTTCTTGGTGTTGAGGTAGTCCTTGGTGTTGAGGTAGTCCTTGGTGTTGAGGTAGTCTTGGTGTTGAGGTAGTCCTTGGTGTTGAGGTAGTCCTTGGTGTTGAGGTAGTCCTTGGTGTTGAGGTAGTCCTTGGTGTTGAGGTAGTCCTTGGTGTTGAGGTAATCCTTGGTGTTGAGGTAGTCCTTGGTGTTGAGGTAGTTCTTGGTGTTGAGGTAGTCCTTGGTGTTGAGGTAGTTCTTGGTGTTGAGGTAGTCCTTGGTGTTGAGAAAGTTCTTGGTCTCAAGCACCTTGGTCTCAAGCACTGATGAAGCCACTGTGTGGCTTCATCAGTCCATACAAAGGAGAAACGTGAAGGACAGGAGGAGAGTGATGTAATCAGTCCCTCAATCTTGAATCGATGTGGTCAGTCCATCAATCTTTAATAGAATACAGCATATGTGCTGAGAAGTGCCTTATATACCGTAGGCAGGAGAGGTGCAGCAATCGTAGGTGGTGTCACATTTGTTCACTGTGGAATTAGGTCGTGCCCAAGGGTTAGGCAAGCGAAGAATTCCCAAGTATTAAGATCCGAAAAGTTGCAGTGTCTGTTCTTCACGTTTCTCCTTTGTATGGGCTGATGAAGTCACTGTGTTGCGAAACGTTTCCTCAATAAAGATACCCAAGAGTTGCACATGTGTCTAATTTATCAACGTGTCGGTTCTCTGAACCATTCATCTACAATCGACAAAGGTCCCTTGGACAGCACTCATCCCCTAGTTCATAGGTAATTCTTTGGCCGTACGCAGTCTTTAGTCCAGAGGCCGCCCGTGGTAAACACGAAGCCCTTGTTTCACGGACAACCCTTAGTTCATATAGTCAACCCTTGGTCCACAGGCAGCTCTTGGTCCATAGACAGCTCTTGGTCCACAGGCAGCTCTTGGTCCATAGGCAGCACCTGGACCACCGACTACCAATGAAAATCTTCAGACCTTCTAAGAGGCCCACTGTCTTTGCTGACAATGCTCTTGATATTAAGAAAGTTGAGATGCCTTTGTTCCTTTCCATGGATCAAACATCAAATGCCACCCACACGATACGTGACAAAAGAAGAGTTTCACTTCTTGCTACTCTTGTTTCTCATGAAGTACACTCAACACACTCACACGAAGTACACTCAAAACACTCACATGAAGGACATCCACAATGACTTCTTGCACACTGGGTCGGAACAGGCAAGTGCCTGAAAGAAGCCACAGCTTCCCGTAAGACACTTTTATTGCAAGACACATTCCTGTAAGACACTCTCCAGTGAGGTACGTCCCTGAGGAGGGAGACAAGTGAGCAACACTCGGTTTTACCCATGTCTTGCTCATCAACTCGTCAGTGCTATACTGTATACCATTTATAATAAGATATCAGCGTAACATGACACATGCCTGACGTTGCTGGATTCAAATCATATTTGTCACTTTACAACAAAAACTCACATCCATAAAACTCACCCAAAATATTCAGGTGACGTAACTTTTCTGACCTCTCTCTTTCCGTTTACCCACAAATATTTTCACTGCTCTGTACAACCCCCCAGTCTTTCTCCTCCCCATTCTCACCATTAATCTTATGACCTGAAAATATAATCTGTCCTGAGAGCATGTCGTGCTTTGTCGTCACACCGCCATAAATAATGAGAGACAAGCCAACCCTCCTGTGTGTATGCAGGCAAACTGGCTCGGCCTCAGAAGAGATGTCTTGGGTAAATATTGTACTTTGATCCATAGCTTTAAGACAAGAATAAGATTCTGGGTGTATTTATGATAGTTTTAGCCCGAAAGCAGCCAAGATAGTCATTCTCAACATAATTTATATGAGTGAACCTTTCACCCCATCCACCCACTGTACTAACCTACATTTTGGTATTTTACACACACACACACACACACACACACACACACACACACACACACACACACACACACAACACACACACACACACACACACACACACAACACACACAAACACACACACACACACACACACGCACACACACACACACGCACACATACACATACACATATATATACATATATATATATGCATATATATATATACATATATATATATATATATATATATATATATATATATATATATATATATATATATATATATAATATATATATATATATATATATATATGTAAAATATGTAAAACTGGTCAATTAGCAAGAACTCGTTTAAAATTAACTCCTTTCTAAAATTTTCTCTTATACGTTTGAAGATATATTTTTTCATTAATGTTGATGTAAAAATTTATAATTTTGCACCGAAAGGAACTTAGAAAACTTACCTAACCTTATTAACAAGAACAATTTATTTTAGCCTAACCCACCTAAATATATTTTAGATCTGTTTACAATAATTTAATACTAAACAAACACAGTGAAATATATTTTTTTCGTTAGGTTCAGAATGATTTTGGCGAAATTATTGCATACACAAATTTTCACTTGTCCTATATGGCAAGATGAGCGTTGCTATTTAAGCCAAGATCGCAAGTTCTGCCTATTCGGCACGACATATATATATATATATATATATATATATATATATATATATATATATATATATATATATATATATATATATATATATATATATATATATATATATATATATATTTATATATATATATATATATATATATATATATATATATATATGTATATATATATATATATATATATATATATATATATATATATATATATATATATATATATATATATATATATATATATATATATATATATATATGCTCAGTAACAATAATAGCCCACATGGATACAGAAACTCAAAAGATAATTAATCAATAAACGAGTATTTCGAGCCTATGACTCCCGCTGAAACACCAGTAAGTCATGGACCACTATTATCCGGTTCGAATTATGTTGTAATAAAATTGTTTCTCCCCCTTATGGACAAGATAATTGTGTTTATTATTTTGATTGCCAATAGAGGTCGCTATAAAATCCCGATTTATTGGTTGCGCTCGGCCGGCATCATGCTCTGACCTGGGCGTTGTTTCCCATTAAGCCTGATGTCGCTCGTTTGCCATATATTACACTGACGCAGCCGCTTGATACGATTTTGCCTTTGCTTTTGTTTAGTCAGTGTTTGCTTAATGTACGGCCTACAGGTACTGCGTTGGTCACCTGGTACGTTGCTGTCTTTGACCGGTGCAAAATGAAGACTTAGAAGACACCTGCTGTCCATGTTCACCTATTAGTGAAATAGGTACCTGGGTGTTATGTTGTGGGTCGCATCCAGGGACAAAATTGACCTAATCTGGCCGAAATGCTCTGCATAATAAGGGGCTTTCTATATAGTAGCATGTCATTGATATCAACTAGTCCTGTATACCTTGTACATGACCTGAAGAATGCCAAATCCCATTGTTTACCCGACCTTATCCCAATACAGCATTCTTCAGGTCACTGTGTCACACCTCACTCTTCGCCTGTATATATTGTCTTTTAACCTCTGTGTGTTAGAAGTGATCATGTTTCCAGGACAGAAGCTTTTTCCATATAAATATATCCTAGTGACTGTTATGTGTCTTTCTACACCAGCTGGTTCATGCGCCAGCTGGTTCATGCGCCAGCTGGTTCATGCGCCAGCTGATTCATACACCAGTGATACCAATGTTCTGTATGCTTCTAAGTAAATATATATATATATAAATGCTGAGAATTTAGTGGAGATATAAAACTGTGTATATAGAAGAAAATACTAAAATATTATGACTTTCCAAGACGGCGTTAGCCGCTATCTTTAAAAATATCTTTCATAATACAAAAATAGCCTTCAAAATATAAAATTTCTAACAGCTAATATATATATATATATATATATATATATATATATATATATATATATATATATATATATATATATATATTATATATATATAATATAGTCACGAAATCTCAATAACGCTATTAAAAACTAATCACAAAGCTTTTCAGGACTCGCTCGCCATTGGTTCGAGCTTCATGCGTTCTGTGATTTATAATACAGACTCTTGAAATTTGTCAACAATATTCAATCCACTTATGTATGCAGCGATGGACACTTAGTCCAAACAACAGTGGCAATTTGAGGTACAAATGTTGGAAGCGACGAGTGAGGAGAGTCTAGTGTCGTGTTGTCCTGTGTTTAGGTGTATTGTATCTCCTCGCATAGATACGAGTAATAGGCTATATGCTGAGTAGTAACTAACTTGGGGATCTATGATCTACAGTTTATATAAAGTCATTTATTAAGTGGGTATGGTCCGTCGCCTTTACACCGGTACTCATCAGACACATTTACTTATATTGGCTAATTAACAAAAGTTTTGCTAAAATGTGTTCTTGGTTAATATAGTGCTATCCTAAATCTCTCGAACTGATTTCTCATAACTCCTTCGCAGAATAGATATGAGATGCACAATAGTCATGAGGTGCACAATAGTCATGGGGTGCACAATAGTCATGGGGTGCACAGTAGTCATGAGGTGCACAATAGTCATGGGGAGCACAATAGTCATGAGGTGCACAATAGTCATGGGGTGCACAATAGTCATGAGGTGCAAGATAAACTAACCACTACCGTGCACAGGATGGCTACGGAGGAAATGAACTGCAACAAAATCTAATCTAAAACCTTAAGTAATATAATCCAGTGTCAAATCTTACGACTATTTACGTTTTGTCTTGGTTGTTATTACAACAATACCTGCATTGGGGAAAGTTTTTTGCGGCAGGATTCTGGTAACTCTTGTAATAAATTTGTAGTTTTGGATTTTATTGTGCTTCGCGCTCTGCATTTTACCATTCTGGACTGAGGCGGGAGGATGTTATGCAGATTCTCATGACAAAGACTCGTTAGGTTGGATAAAACTTCAGAAAAACGACGTGTTAAAATTTTAAGTGCCTTAAAACGTGCAAGTTTAAGTTCCTCTGGAAGTAAAGCGAGGGTCAGTCTTGTTGGGTCTTAGGAGGTCTTATTACAATGCAATTGAACAAATACTCCTCTGAGGACACGCTACTGCAGACTTGTACGAGTGTGCTCACCTACTGTTTGGAAGGTTTCAAACATGCTTCCTGGCCTCGGGTCTTAAATCTTGTCTACAAGTTTTTTGCAGATTCCTGGCCTCCAGGGACCGACCATATCTACTCGTGAAGCTTCGTATAATGTTTGCCTCCTCCAACACCGATACCTCTTCGCTCAGCGCATTCCATTTACACTCTTGATACTGAAAAAGTATTTCCTGAGATAAAACAGGAGGAAGAATATGGTACAAGCACTGAAAACCTAAAATTTTACTAAATATCCCACATCCTGTTTTAATCATTTTATAATGGTATTCTTAAAGGGAGACAGCCCATAGAGAATGCATAATTGAGGCAACTCAAACTTTGCGTATCAATGGAAGCTCATAACTAGATCTTATTCCATCTGGTTCTCTATTTAGAGGATTTTAAAAATTGCATTCCAACTTTGCACAGACACGGGTACTAGAGGGCGTCAGTCAGCCTTACAGTAAACATCACCTCAGGAGGGATATTGCTACACGTGTTCAGTAACATGATTCGTGGCACACATGTCAACCTCATAATGGCCAACAAATCAAAAGAATCTGTTACAAAATATGACGTGTCCATGGGTTAAGATGTTTTCTGAACACCCCAAAACAATAGCTGGAAAATTCAATCACAAACTAAACACTGAAGACGGGGACACGCAAGCATAGTTGTGGTACTGTACAGTAGCTTTAAATAAGTTAACCCACTGACGTCACCAACCAATCATCGACAGAGTGCTATATCGACGTCAGAGCGAGACAAAAATCAACAGAACTGTGGGAGAGGAAGCGAACTAACATGCCCACTCACTGGTGCTTCCTGCGCTGTCAATTATGGCGGGACCATGTTCAACACACACACACATCCTTCGCTCATCATACACACACACACGCTCTGCGTGTATGCGTCAGAGTAAATACTCTTTGCGAGTCTTACTCCTGTGACATTGCGGCGGTACCCCCTGGATGACTGCTGTCTACCAGCCCGCTCCCAACACTCGAGCCAAGATTCGACCTTGTGGCATGACTCCAAGTCGGGAAGAAGACCATTTACACTACCACGCCACTGAACCAGTTGTGTTGAGTGTTTCTACGGGACAAACAGGTTCTTGAGACCACAAATTATTGAACCCTTAGGTTCTAGCGATCGCAGGTTCTATATAGACCACATATTCTGAATCAATGGATCATAGGATCTAAGGACCACAGGTTCTGAGAACTACAGGTTTTATGAAGCACAGTTTATGATTCTAGGCACCACAGGTTCTTGAGGCCACAAATTCTATGGAGCACAGGTTCTGAGGGCTACATATTCTACGAACCACAGTTTCAGATTCTAGGAACCAAAGGATCTAGCGAGGTAACGCGGGTGCACATAACACCCTGCAATTAATCCAGCAACAAACACTTTAGCAGAACAATCAGCTCTCGTAACTGCTTTCAGGTTATACACATCTAGAGATGCTTTTGTCTGTTTATTTACACAGAAAGTTCACACTTCCTAATTCAGATATTACAGTATCCTTAACGTTAGAGAACTGTTTGATTACGACGCTAGATGGCTCCTGTGGTTACGTAGTAATTTTCTGTACCACAGTGCCTTCGCTACATTGTTACTGATGTGCACAAAATAACAAAAAATAAGAATATAATGTTACTGAATAAAGTGAGAGACACACAGCTAGAAGTGTGTGTCTCTCGCTGTAAATACACCGGGAGTTGACTTTAATCTCTTTCTCTGTTAAAGATTCAAGCAGCTTTTTTGATGTACAGGTGAAATTTGAGCTTAAATATTAGATGCAGTTGATAGGCCTTAACCCTAACAGAGCAACTAAGCTCTTCATCTGCTCTCTCTCTCTCTCTCTCTCTCTCTCTCTCTCCTCTCCTCTCTCTCTCTCTCTCTCTCTCTCTCTCTCTCTCTCTCTTTCTCTCTCTCTCTCCAAGAAAAATGGTGGATCTACTGGGATATATTGCTAAATACAGTCAATATTTTCGATGCTTCTGCCTCACAACACATCACTCCTCAAGGAGATGTGATTGTGACATGAAATTTCTCTTATACTGTCAACCTGAGGCCCAGAAAATTTTTCTGGGTTTGTGTGTTTAATAAATAAAGAGTTGAGTGATATCTGTCTATATCAGCCTCAAGAGTAATGACAAATAATACAACATTTTAACAATATACAAATCGCATTCTACGTTATTGAAAATTGATTTCAAAGAGCCATGTGCAGGCTCTGTCATACCTTCAGTAAGTTTGACTGGTAAATAACGCTTGATCATTAGTAAAATGAAAAAATATTGTACCAGCTATAGCCAATATTGTCTCAAATTAATTTGTAAATTCGTTTCTGTTTTTATAATTACCTTTTTTTATATTTGGTTTAGTTGTACTTCCACGTAAATACTTACCTTTGCGACAGTATTCAGTCTAATGAACTTTCTGGTATTCCTGTTATTTTCTTTACGTCAGAGAGTCGCTTCCCTCTCCTTTCTAAAAATATTTTTATTATTCATATTTATAGAAGATGGCAGCAGACCTAAGATTATTTCCCCTTCCGTCTTACGAACTTTCAGAGGACCGTCATTAACAAGAAGCCAAGTGGTGTCCTGTGCGTGACGCTCGGTGCAACATCGCCAGCTAGACTCTCAGTGCAACATCGCCAGCTAGACTCTCAGTGCAACATCGCCAGCTAGACTCTCAGTGCAACATCGCCAGCTAGACTCTCAGTGCAACATCGCCAGCTAGACTCTCAGTGCAACACCACCAGCTAGACTCTCAGTGCAACACCACCAGCTTGCACACTGAGAAATATACACTGTAGCAACCATCATATCGATTGTACCACAGAATTATCGCAGTGGCGAGCATTTGCAAGTATTGTATTTCTCTCATACCCCAGCATCACCACGATGAGGAGAACCTCGAGGAGATTTTCAAGCTTGGTGAAGTTTGGTGAATCATAAGTCCACATTATTGATAAACTCTGGTGTTTCAATGGTTTACACTACTGGTAAGGTCAAGTGCCTCGGTTCATTGCTAGTAAGGTCAGGTGTTTCACTGGTTTACATTACTAGTAGGATTTGACACTTCAGTAGTTCACATTTCTAGTAAGATCTGGTGTTTCACTGGTTCACATTACTAGTAAGATCTGGTGTTTCACTGGTTAACATTACTAGTAAGATCTGGTGTTTCACTGGTTAACATTACTAGTAAGATCTGGTGTTTCACTGGTTCACATTACTAGTCAGGTCAGCTGCCTGTATATATCATATTGTTACAGTGTGTGTGTGTGTGTGTGTGTGTGTGTGTGTGTGTGTGTGTGTGTGTGTGTACTCACCTAGTTGTACTCACCTAGTTGAGGTTGCGGGGGTCGAGTCCGAGCTCCTGGCCCCGCCTCTTCACTGATCGCTACTAGGTCACTCTCCCTGAGCCGTGAGCTTTATCATACCTCTGCTTAAAGCTATGTATGGATCCTGCCTCCACTACATCGCTTCCCAAACTATTCCACTTACTGACTACTCTGTGGCTGAAGAAATACTTCCTAACATCCCTGTGATTCATCTGTGTCTTCAGCTTCCAACTGTGTCCCCTTGTTACTGTGTCCAATCTCTGGAACATCCTGTCTTTGTCCACCTTGTCAATTCCTCTCAGTATTTTGTATGTCGTTATCATGTCCCCCCTATCTCTCCTGTCCTCCAGTGTCGTCAGGTTGATTTCCCTTAACCTCTCCTCGTAGGACATACCTCTTAGCTCTGGGACTAGTCTTGTTGCAAACCTTTGCACTTTCTCTAGTTTCTTCACGTGCTTGGCTAGGTGTGGGTTCCAAACTGGTGCCGTGTGTGTGTATGTGTGTGTGTGCCGTGGTGTGTGTGTGTGTATGTGTGTGTATGTGTGTATGTGTGTGTGTGTGTGTGTGTGTGTGTGTATGTGTGTGTATGTGTGTATGTGTGTGTGTGTGTGTTTGTTTGTGTGTGTGTGTGTGTTGTGTATGTATGTGTGTGTGTGTGTGTGTGTGTGCGTGTGTGTGTGTTGTGTGTGTGTGTGTGTGTGTGTGTGTGTGTGTGTGTGTGTGTGTGTGTGTGTGTGTGTGTGTGTGTGTATGTGTGTGTGTGGGTGTGTGTGTGTGAGTGTGTGCATGAGTGTGTATGTGTGTGTTCTCACCTAATTGTACTCACCTAATTGTGTTTGCAGGGATCGAGACTCAGCTCCTGGCCCCGCCTCTTCACTGATCACCACTAGGTCCTCTCTCTCCCTGCTCCATGAGCTTTATCATACCTCGTCTTAAAGCTATGTATGGTTCCTGCCTCCACTACGTCACTTGCTAGACTATTCCACTTCCTGACAACTCTATGACTGAAGAAATACTTCCTAATATCTCTTTGACTCGTCTGCGTCTCCAACTTCCAATTGAGACCCCTTGTTTCTGTGCCCAATCTCTGGAACATCCTGTCTCTGTCCATCTTATCTATTCCAAACAGTATTTTATATGTCGTTATCATGTTTTCCCTAACCCTTCTGTCCTCCAGTGTCGTCAGGCCGATTTCCCTTAACCTTTCTTCGTAGGACATTCCCCTTAGCTCTGGAGCTAGCCTTTTTGCAAACCTTTGCACTTTCTCTCATTTCTTGACGTGCTTGACCAGGTGTGGGTTCCAGGCTGATGCTGCGTGTGTGTGTGTGTGTGTGTGTGTGTGTGTGTGTGTGTGTGTGTGTGTGTGTGTGTGTATGTGGAGCACACAGCAGTCAAGGGTAGTCCTGGTTGTTCCTCTTTAACGGCTCCCAAACAAGATTAATGGCAAGCCCTGAATTTTACACCGACGCTATTCATGGTGTGTAAACAATGCAGGGCCAGAATATGACCGAAAAGTTCACACACTACAATACTGCCATCGTGAACACTGTCACTGTATACTGCCATCGTGAACACTGTCACTGTATACTGCCATCGTGAACACTGTCACTGTATACTGCCATCGTGAACACTGTCACTGTATACTGCCATCGTGAACACTGTCACTGTATACTGCCATCGTGAACACTGTCACTGTATACTGCCATCGTGAACACTGTCACTGTATACTGCCATCGTGAACACTGTCACTGTATACTGCCATCGTGAACACTGTCACTGTATACTGCCATCGTGAACACTGTCACTGTATACTGCCATCGTGAACACTGTCACTGTATACTGCCATCGTGAACACTGTCACTGTATACTGCCATCGTGAACACTGTCACTGTATACTGCCATCGTGAACACTGTCACTGTATACTGCCATCGTGAACACTGTCACTGTATACTGCCATCGTGAACACTGTCACTGTATACTGCCATCGTGAACACTGTCACTGTATACTGCCATCGTGAACACTGTCACTGTATACTGCCATCGTGAACACTGTCACTGTATACTGCCATCGTGAACACTGTCACTGTATACTGCCATCGTGAACACTGTCACTGTATACTGCCATCGTGAACACTGTCACTGTATACTGCCATCGTGAACACTGTCACTGTATACTGCCATCGTGAACACTGTCACTGTATACTGCCATCGTGAACACTGTCACTGTATACTGCCATCGTGAACACTGTCACTGTATACTGCCATCGTGAACACTGTCACTGTATACTGCCATCGTGAACACTGTCATTGTATACTGCCATCGTGAACACTGTCATTGTATACTGCCATCGTGAACATAGTGAATATACTGATAGGCCATCCCAGTGGATGGCCAGTGAGTATAATGACACAGAGTATACTGCCACTGTGATTATACTGATATGGTGAACACTGTGAGCAGTATACTGAGTATATTGACATGGTTAACACTGTGAGCAGTATACTGAGTATACTTCCACCGTGAGCACAGCGAGTATGCTGTTATCGTGAACAGTAAGTATACCGCCACTGAGAGTACTGTGAATCTCTTGAGTATCTCCACTTCTTCCGCTGTCTCCATCTTGAAAGTCGGCTATGTATTCGACTGAGACTCCTGCTGTGTAGACGAAACGTTTCACCAATAAAGATATGTGAGACACATGTGTTTTATTCATCAATATGTCGTAATGATCCAGTAGTTACTAGAGGCTCTAGATCCAATCTACCCCAGGTTGTGCAACTCTTACAAAGATTTTATTAATGTGAGATGTAAGTGTTATGGGTTTACATTTTTCTATGATTACTTAGCTACCACCTTCGTGAGGCTCCTGTATCCACACTCCCTCTCCCTAGAATATTTAAGGTACACGGAAGTTTGTTTTTTTCAATTCTTGGTGGATAAGGAGTTCCACAGGTCCGGATCTGGGGGCAAAATACACGGGCAAGCTATTAGTTGATAAATTAGACATATATGGAACACCTGGGTATCTTTATTATGGAAATAATAAATAATTAAGATAAGTAAGTGTTACAAATGTGTCTAATTAATCGACTTGTGGGTTCTTTGAACCATTTAGCTACATGCATGATACTAGTGGATTCTTCCAAGTTTAATAAGGTTAGTGCTTTGTCTGCAAGAGTTTTAAGTATCGTTCATCAAATATTCACTTGCATCATCGATCTTTAGTCTAATTAATGGCTCACTAAACACGGAGTTACAATGTGACTTCAGTTTTTGGCTCGTTTCTTTTCTCGTCAACAGTGTTAGTTCCATCTCCTTTAAGCTTGGATCTGATACTTGATTTGTTTTGGCTCTAAATTTTGCAAATGAGGAAAAGTATTTTGGGTTTGTTTTAGTTTCACTGGATGACTCTTTAGTTCCGTCTGTCTCTCCTGGTCTTGGATTACTCAGTAAATTTGAGCTCAGTGTTTGTCAGACAAGCAGAACTCTAAACAAAAAAATATTGGAAAATTTGTCCTTTGTATTGAATCAAATTCAAATTCATTTTTTATTTCTTTGTATGTTGTACATGGATTGTTAGGTTCAAAACAAAGTCACTAGTATGCAAATGCATTTCCGGTGAATGTACATAATATGACTTATTTTTATGTTGGCACTAAAACTAACTCATAACTCGCATTTATTCTTGCTCAGATTTACATAATATAAGAAATCCCAGTCCTACCCACACACTAATTCTGCGATGTTCGTGCTGATCTTCACGTAGTTATCTCAACCATAAACATGTTAAAATCTTGATATTCAGTCATATTATCACTAAGTTATTTCGTACAAAAATTTGCATTCTGGCTTCACAAAATTAATGTGGCTCGCTAAATCAGCTCAGCAAATTCGGCTTAAAAATCCCATCTTATATATATAATATTTATAATAGTACATAATAACACTTAATACTAAACATACAAGGTGAAAAATTATTGATGCACAGATATGAAACATTGCTAAAGAGATCTATACATTTCACCCTCAGATGGAGAGTGAAATACATGACTCACTCAGAGAGTCTTCTGAGACCTAAAGATATACCGTAGATCAGTCATTGAGTCTTCTGAGACCTGAAGATAGACTGTAGATTAGTCAGTGGGTCTTCTGAGACCTATATATATATAGTATATCTGTCAGCTGGTCTCTGAGTCCTAAGTGCATAATTTCATTTTCCATGTGACATGGTTTCTCACTTTACATCGGCCAGTGCTAATTACACCTTAAACGTGTGTACATTAAACATAGTTACAAGGAAGACAAGTGTACGGCTGGTAAAAATGTTCATAACGAATCGGTACGGCAATTATTATCGTAATTCCCTTTGTAATTTATTTAATTATTATTGTAAATAGTGTAGGCATTAATATTTCCGTTTGATGCTGTGTCTCTTACGTATAATTATAATTGAGTTTAAATATTTCAGAGCTGCAGTTATTACCACGATATAAAATATTTACAATATACATAATATTAACGTTACAGGCAATGTACAACAAACTGTTTTTCAAGTATTTTTCTTGGTAATACGAATACATGACAAAAATAGAGTTGTTTGAGAACAAGTTTATGTACAAAAATAATATAGATTTAATTAATCACTACATATATATATATATATATATATATATATATATATATATATATATATATATATATATATATATATATATATATATATATATATATATATATATATATACATTTATATATATATACATTTATGAAGGGATTCAGGGAAACCGGCAGGCCGGACTTGAGTCCTGGAGATGGGAAGTACAGTGCCTGCACTCTGAAGGAGGGGTGTTAATGTTGCAGTTTAAAAACTGTAGTGTAAAGCACCCTTCTGGCAAGACAGTGATGGAGTGAATGATGGTGAAAGTTTTTCTTTTTCGGGCCACCCTGCCTTGGTGGGAATCGGGCCGGTGTGATAATAAAAATATATATATATATATATATATATATATATATATTATATATATATATATATATATATATATATATATATATATATACAAACACACACACACCAGACATCTCTCCGTGTTGGTTTTAAGTGTTTTTGGTCGATGTTGTGTCCCTTGTGGGGTGGTAAACTTTTGTGGTTGTTGTAAAAGTTGGTGACGATTTGTTGGTGGTCATATGTGTTGGTGTTTTGGTGTCCCGTTGTATTGTTGTGGTCCAACTGTTGTTGTTGTTGGTGGTCAACTTTGTGTGGTTTTGTTGTACAACTTTTTGTGGTGGTGAATGTATGTTTGTTGTCAACTGTTGTCGATGTTGTTGTGTCCTTGTGTGTTGTGTTGTGGTAAGTTGGTGACGTGTTGTTGTGTGACTGTTGTGTCTGTTGTGGTCACTGTGTGTCGTTGTTGTTGGTGTGTTGTTGGTGCAACGTTGTGTGATTGGTGTGCAACTGTGTGCGATGTTGTGTAACTGGTTGGTGGTCAACTGTTGTGGTGAGTTGTGTGTGGTATGATGTGTTGTTGGTGGTCATGTTGTTTGTGGCCATGTTGTTGGTGACGTTGTTTGGTGTTGTTGGACATGTGTTGGATTGTTGTTGTGAGTGGTTGTTGTTGGTGGTCTGTTGTAGTTGTTTTGGGTTGGTCCACTGTTGGGGTTTGTGGGTCCAATGTTGATGTGTTGCAAATTTGTTGGATTTTGCGGTGTTGTGTGTGAGTGTGCTGTGAGTGTTTGCCAATGTTGTGTGACGATGTTGTTGGCTGTCATTTGTGTGACTTGTTGCTTGCAGTGCTACTTGTGTACCATTGTGTTGTGTGACAGTTGTTGTGGTGGTCAACTGTGTGAGATGTTTTGGTTGTTGATGTGTTGTTGCATGTTTGTCGTGTTGTGTGAGTTCCAAGTTGTGTGCGATGTTGTTGGTGTAACTGTTGTTGTGGAATGAGTTGTGTCATGTTGTTGGGGTGATTTGTTGTGGTTTTGTTGGTGGTTGTTGTTATGTGACTTGTGTGACGTGTTTGTGGTATGTTGACTTGTGATGTGTGTCAAACTGTTACGTGTTGGGGTTTGTGACTGTGTGTACGATTTTTTGTGGTGCCAATGTTGTTGTGGTTTGTACTGTGGTGAATGTGATGTGGTGGACTTGTTGTGTACTGTTTTTTGTTAGTTGTGTGTGTTCACTGTGTGTGTGTTGTTGTGTGTTGGTGTGACTGTTGTGTGTCGTTGTGGTGTCATTTGTATGATATATTGGTGTTCCATGTTTGCAGTTTGTTGGTGATTGTGATGTCAAGCTTGGGCGAACGTGAGTGTATTTGTGCTTGGTAGTGTACATTTACGTTACTGTGATTAAGGTGGTACGTGTTGACTGTGTTACGTTGGGTTGTTAAGAGTGTCATTGTCTACAATTTGTTGGTGTATGTTGGAATGTTGTACGGTAGTTTCTAAACCTGTTGGACTTGTATGTCAAATTGACTGTACTTTGCTTTGTCTATAGATTTACTTATTATGTAACACTGGACCAACTGACTGTAAGATTACAGAAGTTGCATTCATGTGACCGACTGTTACGACGAGTTCTTTAATTTATCAGTCACCATGTTGAACTGCTTGCAGAGTTCGTATCGGTGATTAAGTATCATGAGTGTGTGAATGTTTTTATCCAGGCTACCTGAAGTACACTTGATCTTTTTTATTTAGATGTAAGTTGACAGCTCATTAATGTGTATTTTGTTGTCTGTTTTAGTATTTGTGTTCAGACTCTTAGGTTGGACTTAATTTTTGTCTGTAGTTATACAGTAATGTCTAGTCTTTTGATTTACTATTGGACTCCCTGTTTTCAAATTGCACACTTATTGATTAGTGCAATAATTCTGTTAACGAAATGTGCTATAGTTTTAACCGATTCTAAATATGATGATATTGTTAAGATACATTTACTAAGATGACTCTGAGTAAAGCTGACATATATTCTCGATAATTTCGCATAATTTCATGCAAACTTGTATTAGCTTGAATTTGGCAATTTTCGTATCTTTGAGTAGTAAATTGTTTTAGAATGTGTCTATTAATTTTATAATGACTTTGTATATTGTTATTATAAGTCTTTAAGACACATATAACACGAGTTGTATTGTACACTGTAGTTGATTGTATGTGGCAAACTGTATTTGCGCATGTTTGATATTCGACTGACATGTCTTAGTAATTTGTATGTAATAGCTGTTGTGAAATGTGCGTGTAATTATTCGAAGCTTGCGGGTCCCATGGAATAATGTTATTTGTCCACTTATTATTAAAGTTTATATATATATAACTATAATAAATTTGAATTTTTGCACAATTGTATGTAACAATTAGTATGTCAACTTTACTGACGAATTTTTGGTCCAACTTTGTGACGTTTGCTGTGGTCCAACTTTTGTGTGACGTTGTGTTGGTATAAACTGTTGTGTGACGTTGTTGTTGGTCCAACTGTTTGTAACGTTGTGTTGGTGGTAAAACTGTTGGTGACGTTGTTGTGTCCAACTGCTGTGTAACGTTGTTGTTGGTGGTAAAACTGTTGTGTGACGTTGTTGTTGGTCCAACTGTTGTGTAACGTTGTTGTTGGTGGTCCAACTGTTGTGTGACGATGTTGTTGGTGGTGGTCTAACTGTTGTGTGACGATGTTGTTGGTGGTAAAACTGTTGTGTGACGTTGTTGTTGGTGGTAAAACTGTTGTGTGACGTTGTTGTTGGTGTCCAACTGTTTGTGTGACGTTGTTGTTGTTGGTGGTCCAACTGTTGTGTGACGTTGTTGTTGGTGGTCCAACTGTTCTGTAACGTTGTTGTTAGTGGTCCAACTGTTGTGTGACGTTGTTGTTGGTGGTCCAACTGTTGTGGGGACGTTGTTGTTTGTGGTCCAAACTGTTGTGTGACGTTGTTGCTGGTGGTTCAACTGTTGTGTGACGATGTTGTTGTTGGTCCAACTGTTGTGTAACGATGTTGTTGTTGGTCCAACTGTTGTGTGACGTTGTTGCTGGTGGTCCAACTGTTGTGTGACGATGTTGTTGTTGGTCCAACTGTTGTGTGACGTTGTTGCTGGTGGTCCAACTGTTGTGTGACGATGTTGTTGTTGGTCCAACTGTTGTGTGACGTTGTTGCTGGTGGTCCAACTGTTATGTGACGTTGTTGTTGGTGGTAAAACTGTTGTGTGACGTTGTTGTTGGTGGTCCAACTGTTTTGTAACGTTGTTGTTGGTGGTAAAACTGTTGTGTGACGTTGTTGTTGGTCCAACTGTTGTGTAACGTTGTTGTTGGTGGTAAAACTGTTGTGTGACGTTGTTGTTGGTCCAACTGTTGTGTAACGTTGTTGTTGGTGGCCCAACTGTTGTGTGACGATGTTGTTGGTGGTGGGCCACCTGTTGTGTGACGATGTTGTTGTTAGTCCAACTGTTGTGTGACGTTGTTGCTGGTGGTCCAACTGTTGTGTGACGTTGTTGTTGGTTGTAAAACTGTTGTGTGACGTTGTTGTTGGTCCAACTGTTGTGTAACGTTGTTGTTGTTGGTAAAACTGTTGTGTGACGTTGTTGTTGGTCCAACTGCTGTGTAACGTTGCTGTTGGTGGTAAAACTGTTGTGTGACGTTGTTGTTGGTCCAACTGTTGTGTAATGTTGTTGTTGGTGGTCCAACTGTTGCGTAACGTTGTTGTTGATGGTAAAACTGTTGTGTGACGTTGTTGTTGGTCCAACTGTTGTGTAAACGTTGTTGTTGGGGGTAAAAACTGTTGTGTGATGTTGTTGTTGGTCCAACTGTTGTGTGACGATGTTGTTGGTGGTGGGCCAACTGTTGTGTGACGATGTTGTTGTTAGTCCAACTGTTGTGTGACGTTGTTGCTGGTGGTCCAACTGTTGTGTGACGTTGTTGTTGGTGGTAAAACTGTTGTGTGACGTTGTTGTTGGTCCAACTGTTGTGTAACGTTGTTGTTGGTGGTAAAACTGGTGTGTGACGTTGTTGTTGGTCCAACTGCTGTGTAACGTTGTTGTTGGTGGTAAAACTGTTGTGTGACGTTGTTGTTGGTCCAACTGTTGTGTAACGTTGTTGTTGGTGGTCCAACTGTTGTGTGACGATGTTGTTGGTGGTGGTCCAACTGTTGTGTGACGATGTTGTTGGTGGTAAAACTGTTGTGTGACGTTGTTGTTGGTGGTAAAACTGTTGTGTGACGTTGTTGTTGGTTGTCCAACTGTTGTGTGACGTTGTTGTTGGTGGTCCAACTGTTGTGTGACGATGTTGTTGGTGGTCCAACTGTTGTGTGACGATGTTGTTGGTGGTCCAACTGTTGTGTGACGTTGTTGCTAGTCTTCCAACTGTTGTGTGACGTTGTTGTTGGTGGTCCAACTGTTGTGTGGACGTTGTTGTTGGTGGTCCAACTGTTGTGTGACGATGTTGTTGGTTGTCCAACTGTTGTGTGACGTTGTTGTTGGTGGTCCAACTTTTGTGTAACGATGTTGTTGGTGGTGCAACTGTTGTGTGACGATGTTGTTGGTGGTCCAACTGTTGTGTGACGATTTTGTTGGTGGTCCAACTGTTGTGTGACGATGTTGTTGGTGGTGGTCCAACTGTTGTGTGACGATGTTGTTGGAGGTAAAACTGTTGTGTGACGTTGTTGTTGGTGGTAAAACTGTTGTGTGACGTTGTTGTTGGTGGTCCAACTGTTGTGTGACGTTGTTCTTGGTGGTCCAACTGTTGTGTGACGTTGTTGTTGGTGGTCCAACTGTTCTGAAAACGTTGTTGGTAGTGGTCCAACTGTTGTGCGACGTTTTTGGGTGGTGGTCCAACTGTTGTGTGACGTTGTTGTTGGTGGTCCAACTGTTGTGTGACGATGTTGTTGGTGGTCCAACTGTTGTGTAACGTTGTTGTTGGTGGTCCAACTGTTGTGTGACGATGTTGTTGGTGGTCCAACTGTTGTGTGACGATGTTGTTGGTGGTCCAACTGTTGTGTGACGTTGTTGCTAGTGGTCCAACTGTTGTGTGACGTTGTTGTTGGTGGTCCAACTGTTGTGTGATGTTGTTGTTGGTCCAACTGTTGGGGACGATGTTGTTGGTGGTCCACCTGTTGTTGACGATGTTGTTGGTTGTCCAACTGTTGTGTGACGTTGTTGTTGGTGGTTCAACTGTTTGTGTGACGATGTTGTTGGTGGTGCAACTGTTGTGTGACGATGTTGTTGGTGGTCCAACTGTTGTGTGACGATTTTGTTGGTGGTCCAACTGTTGTGTGAAGTTGTTGTTGGTGATAAAACTGTGTAACGATGTTGTTGGTGGTCCAACTGTTGTGTGACGTTGTTGTTGGTGATAAAACTGTTGTGTGACGATGTTGTTGGTGGTCCAACTGTTGTGTGACGATGTTGTTGGTGGTCCAACTGTTGTGTGACGATGTTGTTGGTGGTCCAACTGTTGTGTGACGTTGTTGTTGGTCCAACTGTTGTGTAACGTTGTTGTTGGTGGTCCAACATTGAGTGACGATGTTGTTGTTGGTCCAACTGTTGTGTGACGATATTGTTGTTGGTCCAACTGTTGTGTGACGATGTTGTTGGTCCAACTGTTGTGTGACGTTGTTGCTGGTGGTCCAACTGTTGTGTGACGATGTTGTTGTTGGTCCAACTGTTGTGTGACGATGTTGTTGTTGGTCCAACTGTTGTGTGACGTTGTTGCTGGTGGTCCAACTGTTGAGTGACGATGTTGTTGTTGGTCCAACTGTTGTGTGACGTTGTTGCTGGTGGTCCAACTGTTGTGTGACGTTGTTGTTGTTTGTCCAACTGTTGTGTAACGTTGTTGTTGGTGGTAAAACTGTTGTGTAACGTTGTTGTTGGCGGCCCAACTGTTGTGTGACGATGTTGTTGGTGGTGGTCCAACTGTTGTGTGACGATGTTGTTGTTGGTCCAACTGTTGTGTGACGTTGTTGCTGGTGGTCCAACTGTTGTGTGACGTTGGTGTTGGTGGTAAAACTGTTGTGTGACGTTGTTGTTGGTCCAACTGTTGTGTAACGTTGTTGTTGGTGGTAAAACTGTTGTGTGACGTTGTTGTTGGTCCAACTGCTGTGTAACGTTGTTGTTGGTGGTAAAACTGTTGTGTGACGTTGTTGTTGGTCCAACTGTTGTGTAACGTTGTTGTTGGTGGTCCAACTGTTGTGTGACGATGTTGTTGGTGGTGGTCTAACTGTTGTGTGACGATGTTGTTGGTGGTAAAACTGTTGTGTGACGTTGTTGTTGGTGGTAAAACTGTTGTGTGACGTTGTTGTTGGTGGTCCAACTGTTGTGTGACGTTGTTGTTGTTGGTGGTCCAACTGTTGTGTGACGTTGTTGTTGGTGGTCCAACTGTTCTGTAACGTTGTTGTTAGTGGTCCAACTGTTGTGTGACGTTGTTGTTGGTGGTCCAACTGTTGTGTGACGTTGTTGTTTGTGGTCCAACTGTTGTGTGACGTTGTTGCTGGTGGTTCAACTGTTGTGTGACGATGTTGTTGTTGGTCCAACTGTTGTGTAACGATGTTGTTGTTGGTCCAACTGTTGTGTGACGTTGTTGCTGGTGGTCCAACTGTTGTGTGACGATGTTGTTGTTGGTCCAACTGTTGTGTGACGTTGTTGCTGGTGGTCCAACTGTTGTGTGACGATGTTGTTGTTGGTCCAACTGTTGTGTGACGTTGTTACTGGTGGTCCAACTGTTATGTGACGTTGTTGTTGTGGTAAAACTGTTGTGTGACGTTGTTGTTGGTGGTCCAACTGTTTTGAAAACGTTGTTGTTGGTGGTAAAACTGTTGTGTGACGTTGTTGTTGGTCCAACTGTTGTGTAACGTTTGTTGTTGGTGGTAAAACTGTTGTGTGACGTTGTTGTTGGTCCAACTGTTGTGTAACGTTGTTTGTTGGTGGCCCAACTGTTGTGTGACGATGTTGTTGGTGGTGGGCCACCTGTTGTGTGACGATGTTGTTGTTAGTCCAACTGTTGTGTGACGTTGTTGCTGGTGGTCCAACTGTTGTGTGACGTTGTTGTTGGTTGTAAAACTGTTGTGTGACGTTGTTGTTGGTCCAACTGTTGTGTAACGTTGTTGTTGTTGGTAAAACTGTTGTGTGACGTTGTTGTTGGTCCAACTGCTGTGTAACGTTGCTGTTGGTGGTAAAACTGTTGTGTGACGTTGTTGTTGGTCCAACTGTTGTGTAATGTTGTTGTTGGTGGTCCAACTGTTGCGTAACGTTGTTGTTGATGGTAAAACTGTTGTGTGACGTTGTTGTTGATGGTAAAACTGTTGTGTGACGTTGTTGTTGGTCCAACTGTTGTGTAACGTTGTTGTTGGTGGTAAAACTGTTGTGTGATGTTGTTGTTGGTCCAACTGTTGTGTAACGTTGTTGTTGGTGGTGGGCCAACTGTTGTGTGACGATGTTGTTGTTAGTCCAACTGTTGTGTGACGTTGTTGTTGGTGGTAAAACTGTTGTGTGATGTTGTTGTTGGTCCAACTGTTGTGTGACGATGTTGTTGGTGGTGGGCCAACTGTTGTGTGACGATGTTGTTGTTAGTCCAACTGTTGTGTGACGTTGTTGTTGGTCCAACTGTTGTGTAACGTTGTTGTTGGTGGTAAAACTGTTGTGTGACGTTGTTGTTGGTCCAACTGTTGTGTAACGTTGTTGTTGGTGGTAAAACTGTTGTGTGATGTTGTTGTTGGTCCAACTGTTGTGTGACGATGTTGTTGGTGGTGGGCCAACTGTTGTGTGACGATGTTGTTGTTAGTCCAACTGTTGTGTGACGTTGTTGCTGGTGGTCCAATTGTTGTGTGACGTTGTTGTTGGTGGTAAAACTGTTGTGTGACGTTGTTGTTGGTCCAACTGTTGTGTAACGTTGTTGTTGGTGGTAAAACTGGTGTGTGACGTTGTTGTTGGTCCAACTGCTGTGTAACGTTGTTGTTGGTGGTAAAACTGTTGTGTGACGTTGTTGTTGGTCCAACTGTTGTGTAACGTTGTTGTTGGTGGTCCAACTGTTGTGTGACGATGTTGTTGGTGGTGGTCCAACTGTTGTGTGACGATGTTGTTGGTGGTAAAACTGTTGTGTGACGTTGTTGTTGGTGGTAAAACTGTTGTGTGACGTTGTTGTTGGTTGTCCAACTGTTGTGTGACGTTGTTGTTGGTGGTCCAACTGTTGTGTGACGATGTTGTTGGTGGTCCAACTGTTGTGTGACGATGTTGTTGGTGGTCCAACTGTTGTGTGACGTTGTTGCTAGTCTTCCAACTGTTGTGTGACGTTGTTGTTGGTGGTCCAACTGTTGTGTGACGTTGTTGTTGGTGGTCCAACTGTTGTGTGACGATGTTGTTGGTTGTCCAACTGTTGTGTGACGTTGTTGTTGGTGGTCCAACTTTTGTGTAACGATGTTGTTGGTGGTGCAACTGTTGTGTGACGATGTTGTTGGTGGTCCAACTGTTGTGTGACGATTTTGTTGGTGGTCCAACTGTTGTGTGACGATGTTGTTGGTGGTGGTCCAACTGTTGTGTGACGATGTTGTTGGAGGTAAAAACTGTTGTGTGACGTTGTTGTTGGTGGTAAAACTGTTGTGTGACGTTGTTGTTGGTGGTCCAACTGTTGTGTGACGTTGTTCTTGGTGGTCCAACTGTTGTGTGACGTTGTTGTTGGTGGTCCAACTGTTCTGTAACGTTGTTGGTAGTGGTCCAACTGTTGTGCGACGTTGTTGGTGGTGGTCCAACTGTTGTGTGACGTTGTTGTTGGTGGTCCAACTGTTGTGTGACGATGTTGTTGGTGGTCCAACTGTTGTGTAACGTTGTTGTTGGTGGTCCAACTGTTGTGTGACGATGTTGTTGGTGGTCCAACTGTTGTGTGACGATGTTGTTGGTGGTCCAACTGTTGTGTGACGTTGTTGCTAGTGGTCCAACTGTTGTGTGACGTTGTTGTTGGTGGTCCAACTGTTGTGTGATGTTGTTGTTGGTCCAACTGTTGTGTGACGATGTTGTTGGTGGTCCACCTGTTGTGTGACGATGTTGTTGGTTGTCCAACTGTTGTGTGACGTTGTTGTTGGTGGTTCAACTGTTGTGTGACGATGTTGTTGGTGGTGCAACTGTTGTGTGACGATGTTGTTGGTGGTCCAACTGTTGTGTGACGATTTTGTTGGTGGTCCAACTGTTGTGTGAAGTTGTTGTTGGTGATAAAACTGTGTAACGATGTTGTTGGTGGTCCAACTGTTGTGTGACGTTGTTGTTGGTGATAAAACTGTTGTGTGACGATGTTGTTGGTGGTCCAACTGTTGTGTGACGATGTTGTTGGTGGTCCAACTGTTGTGTGACGTTGTTGTTGGTGGTCCAACTGTTGTGTGACGTTGTTGTTTGTGGTCCAACTGTTGTGTGACGATGTTGTTGGTCGTCCAACTGTTGTGTGACGTTGTTGTTGGTGATAAAACTCTTGTGTGACGATGTTGTTTTTGGTCCAACTGTTGTGTGACGATGTTGTTGGTGGTCCAACTGTTGTGTGACGATGTTGTTGGTGGTCCAACTGTTGTGTGACGTTGTTGTTGGTGATAAAACTGTTGTGTGACGATGTTGTTGTTGGTGGTTCAACTGTTGTGTGGCGTTGTTGTTGTTGGTGGTCCAACTGTTGTGTGACGTTGTTGTTGTTGGTGGTCCAACTGTTGTGTGACGTTGTTGTTGGTGATAAAACTGTTGTGTGACGATGTTGTTGGTGGTCCAACTGTTGTGTGACGTTGTTGTTGTTGGTGGTCCAACTGTTGTGTGACGATGTTGTTTGTGGTCCAACTGTTGTGTGACGTTGTTGTTGTTGGTGGTCCAACTGTTGTGTGACGATGTTGTTGGTGGTCCAACTGTTGTGTGACGTTGTTGTTGGTGGTCCAACTGTTGTGTGACGTTGTTGTTGGTGGTCCAACTATTGTGTGACGTTTGTTGTGGTGGTCCAACTGTTGTGTGACGATGTTGTTGGTGGTCCAACTGTTGTGTGACGATGTTGTTGGTGGTCCAACTGTTGTGTGACGTTGTTGTTGGTGGTCCAACTGTTGTGTGACGATGTTGTTGGTGGTCCAACTGTTGTGTGACGTTGTTGCTAGTCTTCCAACTGTTGTGTGACGTTGTTGTTGGTGGTCCAACTGTTGTGTGACGTTGTTGTTGGTGGTCCAACTGTTGTGTGACGATGTTGTTGGTTGTCCAACTGTTGTGTGACGTTGTTGTTGGTGGTCCAACTTTTGTGTAACGATGTTGTTGGTGGTGCAACTGTTGTGGTGACGATGTTGTTGGTGGTCCAACTGTTGTGTGACGATTTTGTTGGTGGTCCAACTGTTGTGTGACGATGTTGTTGGTGGTGGTCCAACTGTTGTGTGACGATGTTGTTGGAGGTAAAACTGTTGTGTGACGTTGTTGTTGGTGGTAAAACTGTTGTGTGACGTTGTTGTTGGTGGTCCAACTGTTGTGTGACGTTGTTCTTGGTGGTCCAACTGTTGTGTGACGTTGTTGTTGGTGGTCCAACTGTTCTGTAACGTTGTTGGTAGTGGTCCAACTGTTGTGCGACGTTGTTGGTGGTGGTCCAACTGTTGTTGTGACGTTGTTGTTGGTGGTCCAACTGTTGTGTGACGATGTTGTTGGTGGTCCAACTGTTGTGTAACGTTGTTGTTGGTGGTCCAACTGTTGTGTGACGATGTTGTTGGTGGTCCAACTGTTGTGTGACGATGTTGTTGGTGGTCCAACTGTTGTGTGACGTTGTTGCTAGTGGTCCAACTGTTGTGTGACGTTGTTGTTGGTGGTCCAACTGTTGTGTGATGTTGTTGTTGGTCCAACTGTTGTGTGACGATGTTGTTGGTGGTCCACCTGTTGTGTGACGATGTTGTTGGTTGTCCAACTGTTGTGTGACGTTGTTGTTGGTGGTTCAACTGTTGTGTGACGATGTTGTTGGTGGTGCAACTGTTGTGTGACGATGTTGTTGGTGGTCCAACTGTTGTGGGACGATTTTGTTGGTGGTCCAACTGTTGTGTGAAGTTGTTGTTGGTGATAAAACTGTGTAACGATGTTGTTGGTGGTCCAACTGTTGTGTGACGTTGTTGTTGGTGATAAAACTGTTGTGTGACGATGTTGTTGGTGGTCCAACTGTTGTGTGACGATGTTGTTGGTGGTCCAACGTTGTGTGACGATGTTGTTGGTGGTCCAACTGTTGTGTGACGTTGTTGTTGGTCCAACTGTTGTGTACGTTGTTGTTGGTGGTCCAACATTGAGTGACGATGTTGTTGTTGGTCCAACTGTTGTGTGACGATATTGTTGTTGGTCCAACTGTTGTGTGACGATGTTGTTGGTCCAACTGTTGTGTGACTTTTGTTGCTGGTGGTCCAACTGTTGTGTGACGATGTTGTTGTTGGTCCAACTGTTGTGTGACGATGTTGTTGTTGGTCCAACTGTTGTGTGACGTTGTTGCTGGTGGTCCAACTGTTGAGTGACGATGTTGTTGTTGGTCCAACTGTTGTGTGACGTTGTTGCTGGTGGTCCAACTGTTGTGTGACGTTGTTGTTGTTTGTCCAACTGTTGTGTAACGTTGTTGTTGGTGGTAAAACTGTTGTGTAACGTTGTTGTTGGCGGCCCAACTGTTGTGTGACGATGTTGTTGGTGGTGGTCCAACTGTTGTGTGACGATGTTGTTGTTGGTCCAACTGTTGTGTGACGTTGTTGCTGGTGGTCCAACTGTTGTGTGACGTTGTTGTTGGTGGTAAAACTGTTGTGTGACGTTGTTGTTGGTCCAACTGTTGTGTAACGTTGTTGTTGGTGGTAAAACTGTTGTGTGACGTTGTTGTTGGTCCAACTGCTGTGTAACGTTGTTGTTGGTGGTTTAAAACTGTTGTGTGACGTTGTTGTTGGTCCAAAACTGTTGTGTAACGTTGTTGTTGGTGGTCCAACTGTTGTGTGACGATGTTGTTGGTGGTGGTCTAACTGTTGTGTGACGATGTTGTTGGTGGTAAAACTGTTGTGTGACGTTGTTGTTGGTGGTAAAACTGTTGTGTGACGTTGTTGTTGGTGGTCCAACTGTTGTGTGACGTTGTTGTTGTTGGTGGTCCAACTGTTGTGTGACGTTGTTGTTGGTGGTCCAACTGTTCTGTAACGTTGTTGTTAGTGGTCCAACTGTTGTGTGACGTTGTTGTTGGTGGTCCAACTGTTGTGTGACGTTGTTGTTTGTGGTCCAACTGTTGTGTGACGTTGTTGCTGGTGGTTCAACTGTTGTGTGACGATGTTGTTGTTGGTCCAACTGTTGTGTAACGATGTTGTTGTTGGTCCAACTGTTGTGTGACGTTGTTGCTGGTGGTCCAACTGTTGTGTGACGATGTTGTTGTTGGTCCAACTGTTGTGTGACGTTGTTGCTGGTGGTCCAACTGTTGTGTGACGATGTTGTTGTTGGTCCAACTGTTGTGTGACGTTGTTACTGGTGGTCCAACTGTTATGTGACGTTGTTGTTGGTGGTAAAACTGTTGTGTGACGTTGTTGTTGGTGGTCCAACTGTTTTGTAACGTTGTTGTTGGTGGTAAAACTGTTGTGTGACGTTGTTGTTGGTCCAACTGTTGTGTAACGTTGTTGTTGGTGGTAAAACTGTTGTGTGACGTTGTTGTTGGTCCAACTGTTGTGTAACGTTGTTGTTGGTGGCCCAACTGTTGTGTGACGATGTTGTTGGTGGTGGGCCACCTGTTGTGTGACGATGTTGTTGTTAGTCCAACTGTTGTGTGACGTTGTTGCTGGTGGTCCAACTGTTGTGTGACGTTGTTGTTGGTTGTAAAACTGTTGTGTGACGTTGTTGTTGGTCCAACTGTTGTGTAACGTTGTTGTTGTTGGTAAAACTGTTGTGTGACGTTGTTGTTGGTCCAACTGCTGTGTAACGTTGCTGTTGGTGGTAAAACTGTTGTGTGACGTTGTTGTTGATCCAACTGTTGTGAAGGTTGTTGTTGGTGGTCCAACTGTTGCGTAACGTTGTTGTTGATGGTAAAACTGTTGTGTGACGTTGTTGTTGATGGTAAAACTGTTGTGTGACGTTGTTGTTGGTCCAACTGTTGTGTAACGTTGTTGTTGGTGGTAAAACTGTTGTGTGATGTTGTTGTTGGTCCAACTGTTGTGTAACGTTGTTGTTGGTGGTGGGCCAACTGTTTGTGTGACGATGTTGTTGTTAGTCCAACTGTTGTGTGACGTTGTTGTTGGTGGTAAAACTGTTGTGTGATGTTGTTGTTGGTCCAACTGTTGTGTGACGATGTTGTTGGTGGTGGGCCAACTGTTGTGTGACGATGTTTTTGTTAGTCCAACTGTTGTGTGACGTTGTTGTTGGTCCAACTGTTGTGTAACGTTGTTGTTGGTGGTAAAACTGTTGTGTGACGTTGTTGTTGGTCCAACTGTTGTGTAACGTTGTTGTTGGTGGTAAAACTGTTGTGTGATGTTGTTGTTGGTCCAACTGTTGTGTGACGATGTTGTTGGTGGTGGGCCAACTGTTGTGTGACGATGTTGTTGTTAGTCCAACTTTTTGTGTGACGTTGTTGCTGGTGGTCCAATTGTTGTGTGACGTTGTTGTTGGTGGTAAAACTGTTGTGTGACGTTGTTGTTGGTCCAACTGTTGTGTAACGTTTGTTGTGTGGTAAAACTGGTGTGTGACGTTGTTGTTGGTCCAACTGCTGTGTAACGTTGTTGTTGGTGGTAAAACTGTTGTGTGACGTTGTTGTTGGTCCAACTGTTGTGTAACGTTGTTGTTGGTGGTCCAACTGTTGTGTGACGATGTTGTTGGTGGTGGTCCAACTGTTGTGTGACGATGTTGTTTGTGGTAAAACTGTTGTGTGACGTTGTTGTTGGTGGTAAAACTGTTGTGTGACGTTGTTGTTGGTTGTCCAACTGTTGTGTGACGTTGTTGTTGGTGGTCCAACTGTTGTGTGACGATGTTGTTGGTGGTCCAACTTTTGTGTGTGACGATGTTGTTGGTGGTCCAACTGTTGTGTGACGTTGTTGCTAGTCTTCCAACTGTTGTGTGACGTTGTTGTTGGTGGTCCAACTGTTGTGTGACGTTGTTGTTGGTGGTCCAACTGTTGTGTGACGATGTTGTTGGTTGTCCAACTGTTGTGTGACGTTGTTGTTGGTGGTCCAACTTTTGTGTAACGATGTTGTGGTGGTGCAACTGTTGTGTGACGATGTTGTTGGTGGTCCAACTGTTGTGTGACGATTTTGTTGGTGGTCCAACTGTTGTGTGACGATGTTGTTGGTGGTGGTCCAACTGTTGTGTGACGATGTTGTTGGAGGTAAAACTGTTGTGTGACGTTGTTGTTGGTGGTAAAACTGTTGTGTGACGTTGTTGTTGGTGGTCCAACTGTTGTGTGACGTTGTTCTTGGTGGTCCCAACTGTTGTGTGACGTTGTTGTTGGTGGTCCAACTGTTCTGTAACGTTGTTGGTAGTGGTCCAACTGTTGTGCGACGTTGTTGGTGGTGGTCCAACTGTTGTGTGACGTTGTTGTTGGTGGTCCAACTGTTGTGTGACGATGTTGTTGGTGGTCCCAACTGTTGTGTAACGTTGTTGTTGGTGGTCCAACTGTTGTGTGACGATGTTGTTGGTGGTCCAACTGTTGTGTGACGATGTTGTTGGTGGTCCAACTGTTGTGTGACGTTGTTGCTAGTGGTCCAACTGTTGTGTGACGTTGTTTGTTGGTGGTCCAACTGTTGTGTGATGTTGTTGTTGGTCCAACTGTTGTGTGACGATGTTGTTGGTGGTCCACCTGTTGTGTGACGATGTTGTTGGTTGTCCAACTGTTGTGTGACGTTGTTGTTGGTGGTTCAACTGTTGTGTGACGATGTTGTTGGTGGTGCAACTGTTGTGTGACGATGTTGTTGGTGGTCCAACTGTTGTGTGACGATTTTGTTGGTGGTCCAACTGTTGTGTGAAGTTGTTGTTGGTGATAAAACTGTGTAACGATGTTGTTGGTGGTCCAACTGTTGTGTGACGTTGTTGTTGGTGATAAAACTGTTGTGTGACGATGTTGTTGGTGGTCCAACTGTTGTGTGACGATGTTGTTGGTGGTCCAACTGTTGTGTGACGTTGTTGTTGGTGGTCCAACTGTTGTGTGACGTTGTTGTTTGTGGTCCAACTGTTGTGTGACGATGTTGTTGGTCGTCCAACTGTTGTGTGACGTTGTTGTTGGTGATAAAACTCTTGTGTGACGATGTTGTTTTTGGTCCAACTGTTGTGTGACGATGTTGTTGGTGGTCCAACTGTTGTGTGACGATGTTGTTGGTGGTCCAACTGTTGTGTGACGTTGTTGTTGGTGATAAAACTGTTGTGTGACGATGTTGTTGTTGGTGGTTCAACTGTTGTGTGGCGTTGTTGTTGTTGGTGGTCCAACTGTTGTGTGACGTTGTTGTTGTTGGTGGTCCAACTGTTGTGTGACGTTGTTGTTGGTGATAAAACTGTTGTGTGACGATGTTGTTGGTGGTCCAACTGTTGTGTGACGTTGTTGTTGTTGGTGGTCCAACTGTTGTGTGACGATGTTGTTTGTGGTCCAACTGTTGTGTGACGTTGTTGTTGTTGGTGGTCCAACTGTTGTGTGACGATGTTGTTGGTGGTCCAACTGTTGTGTGACGTTGTTGTTGGTGGTCCAACTGTTGTGTGACGTTGTTGTTGGTGGTCCAACTATTGTGTGACGTTGTTGTTGGTGGTCCAACTGTTGTGTGACGATGTTGTTGGTGGTCCAACTGTTGTGTGACGATGTTGTTGGTGGTCCAACTGTTGTGTGACGTTGTTGTTGGTGGTCCAACTGTTGTGTGACGATGTAGTTGGTGGTCCAACTGTTGTGTGACGATGTTGTTGGTGGTCCAACTGTGGTGTGACGATGTTGTTGATGGTCCAACTGTTGTGTGACGTTGTTGTTGGTGGTCCAACTGTTGTGTGACGTTGTCGTTGGTGGTCCAACTGTTGTGTGACGATGTTGTTGGTGGTCCAACTGTTGTGTGACGATGTTGTTGGTGGTCCAACTGTTGTGTGACGTTGTTGTTGGTGGTCCAACTGTTGTGTGACGATGTTGTTGGTGGTCCAACTGTTGTGTGACGATGTTGTTGGTTGTCAAACTGTTGTGTGACGATGTTGTCGGTTTTCCAACTGTTGTGTGACGTTGTTGTTGGTGATAAAACTGTTGTGTGACGATGTTGTTGGTGGTCCAACTGTTGTGTGACGATGTTGTTGGTGGTCCAACTGTTGTGTGACTATGTTGTTGATGGTCCAACTGTTGTGTGGCGTTGTTGTTGGTGGTCCAACTGTTGCGACGATGTTGTTGGTGGTCCAACTGTTGTGTGACGTTGTTGTTGGTGATAAAACTGTTGTGTGACGATGTTGTTGTTGGTGGTCCAACTGTTGTGTGACGTTGTTGTTGTTGGTGGTCCAACCGTTGTGTGACGTTGTTGCTGGTGATAAAACTGCTGTGTGACGATGTTGTTGGTGGTGGTCCAACTGTTGTGTGACGTTGTTGTTGGTGGTCCAACTGTTGTGTGACGATGTTGTTGGTGGTCCAACTGTTGTGTGACGTTGTTGTTGGTGGTCCAACTGTTGTGTGACGTTGTTGTTGGTGGTCCAACTGTTGTGTGACGTTACTGGTGGTAGTTCATCTGTTATGTTACCGTATGTGGCCGCTCAACTACTACGGATTTACACATGGCAACTATTTAAACATAGTAGACAACGAAGCTCATACCGTAAGTCAACAAGCAAATGCTTAGGGAAGATTTAGAACCTGCTTACGGGAGAACTCTAACCCAAGAAAATTATCTTAAGTGCTTAACAGGATCACTTAACTCACCCCTCCCTCCTGAACGTAAGTGGGAGTTTGGTTAAGAAGGATTAGAGCCTATCAGCTACACGAGATGTTTTAAGGCTGCATGTAACCTGTTTACTACCAGTCAAGAATCATTTTTTCCTTTAAACATGAATTAATGAAATCTCTCAGTAGACATGAACGCTTTACTGTGTAAATATTATTATCCAGAAGTTGGTGACACTCAGTGTATATTTTCTGCAAGTTGACTTTAAGTTTCTTGACTGTACACGAATAACCCGCACATAGGAGGGAGGAGCTTACGACGACGTTTCGGTCCGATTTGGACCATTTACAAAGTCACACTATTGTGCCCTGTGCTTTTTTGTTACTTGACTGTCTCTGGTGATCCCGAAGACGAAATCCTGCACACTGTTATTTGTATGTTATTATGCCTCCTGAAGTAAGAACTTTGTAGTAAATGTGCGTTATTTATGAGCTACAGAAACAGGAACTCCGGGGTCACTGACAAACAAAAATATTTCTTCTCCAGGTTTTTCTGTCTTTTATATTCTTGCTCACTAAACGACCTCCTCATACTCCCCTCTGGCACTTTTTTCCCCTCTCTTGTTCTTGTTCATTCTATTAGTTTATTAGTTATTTTTCTGTTGTATTTTACTACAGGTATAAAGAGACTTGTTTATTTGCTCTCACATGACGTGTAAAAAGTTCCTTGTTTATAAACAGCAGCGCGAGATTGTAAAGTACTTGTTATCAGCTACACAATCAGATGAAACTGCATTGTTTTATTATTGACAATGTAAAGCTGAACACGACCTCGACAGACATGACAGAGCTGCATTATTCTCTCCCAGACCGATTTAAATAAGTAAAATAATCAGTCAAACTTGAAATGAGCAGGAAAGTAAAATATTTCCAGGCAACAGTTGTGTCGACAGTGCGAGTGAGGACAATGTGTTACAGGGCATATGCTGCCTCCTCTATATTTATTAATATATATATATATATATATATATATATATATATATATATATATATATAATATATATATATATATATATATATATAGCTTATACTTGAAGGACGAAATGTTATCGCCTAACCAAAAATTATGAACGAATTCCAAATTAAAGCTGAACAAAATACTTCTAATTTAACAAACTTTACCACTTAATATCATCCAGTGTTTATTTCTAACTTTTGGGTTAGTTTTAAACTGTTCTATTTTTGTTGATCATCTTGGATATCCTGGGCTGTGAGCTCCTCAGGCAGAAATATATACTAATTCTTTTGATTATTACCAAAGGGCCTTAGGACTGATTATACTATTTGCCACGATATTCAAATGTGAGTCTGTTTTCTCCTTAATTTCCATAGAGCAAAATGACAGGACGTCCGGTCGACCCAATGATAGAGAGTCACTACACCTCTTTACCTCGAAGATAAAGGAGTTTAGAAGCAAACAGAGCAGCTGAAAAATTAAGTTGCATAAACTCAAAAGCCCCAAAATAAGATAAAAAAAAACTGAGGGCAGGTGTACACAAAATGATAAAGCAAGTGACAACACGCTACTGAGACTCATAAGTCTTTCTTACATGGGTGGACACAGAGTGAGCGGAGTCCAGCACGCCAGCCACCCTCATGGAGGACGGGAGAGACAAGAAATTTTATTCTTAGTAAGAGGAGAAATGAGATCTGTTAGAATGAGGGTAGAGCCGAAAGTACTGAGGAAGATGAATAAAGAAAAGCGGGAAGTACCAAGGAAAATGCGCTGGTTAAGTAGTTTTGTGTCTTTATCTGCTGTAACCAGCTGAAAGGAATAAGAAAAGACTCGGACGACTACAAATCCATATCTCTTTTAACCAGATTAAATACATTCATGAAGTCTTCTTTAACTACGACCTTATCTGCTGTTGATTAGCTGCCATGACAGATTCTGAAGCCAAACTGGATTAGCTACAGCAAGTTGGCAACTTCTGTAGTACTAATGTTTCTAACTGCAGCTTTGGCAACGAAAGGATCTTACTAACGCAGCTGGACCAGATTCCAACGTTCTTCCTTTTCAAGGCTGAGAATGATGCTCCGAGGAACCGTTTGAATTCTTGAGCTATTAGCGTAGCTAGACACTTGCTGAAGAATATTACTATCTCAGAGAGAAGGAGTTCTACGATTCCGGTAATCATTGGATTAATCTTCTTTGAAGTGCTGACCGTATAAGTGATCTATAAGAATGGTCTACACTAAACAGAAGGAAAATGGTGCAAATATGTTCGATCTTGCAAGAGATTCACTTCAGACGATAATTGTAACAGCAGGAAAGTAGTCCTTGTGTGCAGACAAATGAGGTAGACAAGAAAAATGAGCACTACAGAGGACTTACCAGCAGCAAGAGACGAGAGTCATAAACGTTATACGATATCGACAAGTTGATGAGCAGGACACATCGACTTGTCGATAATGTATACCGTTTATAATACTTATAATACATGTGTATCACAGCAACATGGTGGCATCTCGGTACAGCTGTATTATCCAAATCTATTGCTAACATTTTTTGTTTTTAGCCTGATGTACTTCCACTACTGGGCCCCCTCACATCTGTAACGTCACCTTCAGCTACTGCACCTTACTTCTAGATACATTATATAAGCCTTGGGGTCACGAATCTGCTTCGGTTCGGTCTAAAGAACTGACCACATTCTTTCAATACGGAGGGACTGATCACTTAAAAAAAAAAAAACTTCGTTTATACTGTCTCCAGTGTTATAATCGTTAGTATCCGACTGAAAAAGTCTGCTGGGCAGGCAAAACATTTTGACAAAAAAGATGCCCAAAAGGATGCACATGCGTCTTCCCCTTTAAAGAGAGGGAGTGAAAAAAAATTACAGGGGCCCAAATTTGGTTAATTTTTTTTCTCTCAGAAGATTTTTAAATTTTTTGAAAGAAAATTTTAATTTTGAAAGCCCTGACACCTCGTTTAAGTTTCAAAATTAAAAATATTACTGATAAAAAAATTTTTCCCCTTTTTCTAACCCTTTTATACATATCCTTTTAAGAATTTACACACATGCACAAAATACACATTCAGTTAAACCCCCTTTCCCCCCCCCCCCGTCCCCAAAAGCACAAACAACACACACATTTCAGGGCCCAAAAAATATAAAAAAAATTGAAGAAGGGAAAAACATTATCATCAATAAGAACAAGCCCGGGGACGCATTTTTTACACCGGTAAGGAAATAACAAGCAAAAATTCCCCCACACCAAAATTTTCTATAGGATTTTTAAACGAATAATGAACATTTTTCTACTAAGAAAAAAAGCCCTCTTCAAGTCCACAATCAGTAAGAAACACCCACCCCTAGCAACAGTACACAAATATCTTTATACGTAAAAAGTCAACCGGGTTGGGATACAGTCTTCAACACGTTCAATACGTCCCGATGCCAGGGATGCAAAAATTACGGGGGCATGAATATTTACTACGTTCACTAACCACTGCAGTGAAAAATTTCCCGCACTTTTCCCGGGCCCCAAACCGCCCACCCCCCGGCACCTTCCCCACAATATATTCCCTTTGTGAAAATTTTTCAGAGTTAAAAAATATTATTAAACCTTGATTTTTAAAATGTTTTTAGTTTGAAAAAGTACCTTCCCCCTTTCGGGCACAAAGGGGCCAGGAAAATATGACTGACCCTGCAGCCACATATAGGTGGGGAATAGGTGAGTACCAGACATAACACTTCAGGCATCTGGGAAAAAAGGGGAAAACAAATTAAACGCTTTACGAAAAAACCTTCTTACAAATGAAAAACCTTTTTAAATTTACAAAACCACCACAAACACCAACCACAAAAAACCCCACCACAAACACACCACCCCCAAAACACACCACCAAACCACCACCACAAACACATCACCACAACAACACCACAAACACACCACCACAAACACACCACCACAAACACACCACCACAAACACACCACCACAAACACACCACCACAAACACACCACCACAAACACACCATCACAAACACACCACCACAAACACACCATCACAAACACACCACCACAAGCACACCACCACAAACACACCACCACAAACACACCCCTTGGGGCCAGTGACCATGTGGTTTTAAGCTTCGAATACACAGTAGAGCTACAAGTGGAGGGAGAAGCAGGAAGGCCAGGACGAATGAAGCCAAACTACAAGAAAGGGGACTACACAGGAATGAGGAACTACCTGAACGGGGTTCAGTGGAACAGAGAACTGGCAGGGAAGCCAGTTAATGAGATGATGGAATATGTAGCAACAAAATGCAAGGAGGCTGAGGAGAGGTTTGTCCCCAGGGTAACAGGAGTAATGAAAAAGCCAGGATGAGCCCATGGTTTCCCCAAAGGTGCAGGGAGGCAAAAACCAAGTGTGCTAGGGAAAAGGAAGAAATATAGAAGGCAAAGGACCCAGGAGAATAAGGAGAACAGTCGTAGAGCCAGAAAACGAATATGCAAGATAAGAAGGGAGGCCCAAAGGGCAATATGAAAATGACATAGCAGCGAAAGCCAAATTGACCCGAAACTGTTGTACAGCCACATCAGGAGGAAAACAACAGTCAAGGGCCAGGTAATCCCGGCTAAGGAAGGAAGGAGGAGTAGACCCAAAAGGAAATGACCGTGAAAATATGTGAAGAACTCAACAAGAGATTCAAAGAAGTGTTTTTCCCGAGGAGACAGAAGGGACTCCAGAAAGACGGAGAGGTGGGGCACACCACCAAGTGCTGGACACAGTGCACACAACCGAGGAAGAAGTGAAGAGGCTTCTGAGTGAGCTAAAATACCTCAAAGGCAATGGGGCCAGATAACATCTCCCCTGGGTATTGAGAGAGGGAGCAGAGGCGCTATGTGTACCCTAACAACAATATTCAATACTGTACATCTATCGAAAACAGGGAGATTGCCTGAGGCATGGAAGACAGCAAAATGTAGTCCCAATCTTTAAAAAAGGAGACAGACATGAAGCACTAAAACTACAGACCAGTGTCACTGACTGTATAGTATGCAAAATCATGGAGAAGATTATCAGGAGAAGAGTGGTGGAACACCTAGAAAGGAATGATCTCATCAACAGCAGCCAGCATGGTTTCAGGGACGGGAAATCCTGTGTCACAAACCTACTGGAGTTCTATGACATGGTGACAGCAGTAAGACAAGAGAGAGAGGGTGGGTGGATTGCATTTTCTTGGACTGCAAGAAGGCGTTTGACACAGTTCCACACAAGAGATTGGTGCAAAAACTGGAGGACCAAGCAGGGATAACAGGGAAGGCACTACAATGGATCAGGGAATACTTGTCAGGAAGACAGCAGCGAGTCATGGTACGTGCGAGGTGTCAGAGTGGGCACCTGTGACCAGCGGGGTCCCGCAGGGGTCAGTCCTAGGACCAGTGCTGTTCCTGGTATTTGTGAACGACATGACGGAAGGAATAGACTCTGAGGTGTCCCTGTTTGCAGATGACGTGAAGTTGATGAGAAGAATACACTCGATCCCAAGACCAGGCAGAACTACAAAGGGATCTGGACAGGCTGCAGACCTGGTCCAGCAATTGGCTCCTGGAGTTCAATCCCACCAAGTGCAAAGTCATGAAGATTGGGAAGGGCAAAGAAGCCGCAGACGGAGTACAGTCTAGGGGGTCAGAGACTACAAACCTACTCAAGGAAAAAAATCTTGGGGTGAGTATAACACCAGGCACATCTCCTGAAGCGCACATCAACCAAATAACTGCTGCAGCATATGGGCGCTAGCAAACCTCAGAACAGCATTCCGACATTTAATAAGGAATCGTTCAGGACCCTGTCCCACCGTATACGTTAGGCCCATATGGAGTATGCGGCACCAGTTTGGAACCCACACCTAGCCAAGCACGTAAAGAAACTAGAGAAAGTGCAAAGGTTTGCAACAAGACTAGTCCCAGAGCTAAGAGGTATGTCCTACGAGGAGAGGTTAAGGGAAATCAACCTGACGACACAGGAGGACAGGAAAATAGGGGGGACATGAAAAACGACATACAAAATACTGGGGGGAATTGACAAGGTGGACAAAGACAGGATGTTCCAAGATTGGACACGGGTAAACAAGGGGACACATTTGGGAAGCAAAAGACACAGATGAATCACAGGGATGTTAGGAAGTATTTCTTCAGCCACAGAGTAGTCAGTAAGTGGAATAGTTTGGGAAGCGATGTAGTGAAGGCAGGATCCATACATAGCTTTAAGCAGAGGTATGATAAAGCTCACGGCTCGGGAGAGTGACCTAGTAGCGATCAGTGAAGAGGCGGGCCAGGAGCTCGGACTCGACCCCGCAACCTCAACTAGGTGAGTACAACTAGGTGAGTACACCACCACAAACACACCACCACAAACACACCACCACAAACACACCACCACAAACACACCACCACAAACACACCACCACAAACACCCACCACAAACACACCACCACAAACACACCACCACAAACACAACCACCACAAACACACCACCACAAACACACCCACCACAAACACACCATCACAAACACACCATCACAAACACACCACCACAAAACACACCACCACAAACACACCACCACAAACACACCACCACAAACACACCACCACAAACACACACCACAAACACACCATCACAAACACACCACCACAAACACACCACCACAAACACACCACCACAAACACACCATCACAAACACACCACCACAAACACACCACCACAAACACACCACCACAAACACACAACCACAAACACACCACCACAAACACACCACCACAAACACACCACCACTAACACACCACCACAAACACACCACCACAAACACACCACCACAAACACACCACCACAAACACACCACCACAAACACACCACCACAAACACACCACCACAAACACACCACCACAAACACACCACCACAAACACACCACCACAAACACACCATCACAAACACACCATTACAAACACACCACCACAAAACACACCACCACAAACACACCACCACAAACACACCATCACAAACACACCACCACAAACACACCATCACAAAACACACCATCACAAACACACCATCACAAACACACCATCACAAACACACTACCACAAACATGCCACCACAAAAACGAGTTTACAAACACGTCATGACAACACAGAGCCCCAGGTCAAACACAACACTATCACAAACACATCTACCAGCAAACAAAACATTATAGTCAACAAAGCACCACGACGAAGCAACACTGCAAAAAACATCAGGGTAAACACAGTCACAAACACAAACATGCAACAACCAACACGACATTTTTACCACCTCAACCTGCAACCACCAAGGACTAAAAAAGTCTACCATCATCACAACCACAACCTCACTACTCAAATGACGTACACACACACACACACACACTGGAGTTCTATGACATGGTGACAGCAGTAAGACAAGAGAGAGAGGGGTGGGTGGATTGCATATTCTTGGACTGCAAGAAGGCGTTTGACACAGTTCCACACAAGAGATTAGTGCAAAAACTGGAGGACCAAGCAGGGATAACAGGGAAGGCACTACAATGGATCAGGGATTACTTGTCAGGAAGACAGCAGCGAGTCATGGTACGTGGCGAGGTGTCAGAGTGGGCACCTGTGACCAGCGGGGTCCCACAGGGGTCAGTACTAGGACCAGTGCTGTTTCTGGTATTTGTGAACGACATGACGGAAGGAATAGACTCTGAGGTGTCCCTGTTTGCAGATGACGTGAAATTGATGAGAAGAATTCACTCGATCGAATACCAGGCAGAACTACAAAGGGATCTGGACAGGCTGCAGACCTGGTCCAGCAATTGGCTCCTGGAGCTCAATCCCACCAAGTGCAAAGTCATGAAGATTGGGGAAGGGCAAAGAAGACCGCAGACGGAGTACAGTCTAGGGGGCCAGAGACTACAAACCTCACTCAAGGAAAAAGATCTTGGGGTAGTATAACACCAGGCACATCTCCTGAAGCGCACATCAACCAAATAACTGCTGCAGCATATGGGCGCCTAGCAAACCTCAGAACAGCATTCCGACATCTTAATAAAGAATCATTCAGGACCCTGTACACCGTGTACGTTAGGCCCATATTGGAGTATGCGGCACCAGTTTGGAACCCACACCTAGCCAAGCACGTAAAGAAACTAGAGAAAGTGCAAAGGTTTGCAACAAGACTAGTCCCAGAGCTAAGAGGTATGTCCTACGAGGAGAGGTTAAGGGAAATCAACCTGACGACACTCGAGGACAGGAGAGATAGGGGGGACATGATAACGACATACAAAATACTGAGAGGAATTGACAAGGTGGACAAAGACAGGATGTTCCAGAGATTGGACACAGTAACAAGGGGACACAGTTGGAAGTTGAAGACACAGATGAATCACAGGGATGTTAGGAAGTATTTCTTCAGCCACAGAGTAGTCAGGAAGTGGAATAGTTTGGGAAGCGATGTTTATCTGGAGTTTATCTGGAGAGAGTTCCGGGGGTCAACGCCCCCGCGGCCCGGTCTGTGACCAGGCCTCCTTAGGTCAGTGTCCCAGGATGCGACCCACACCAGTCGACTAACACCCAGGTACCCATTTTGCTGATGGGGAACATAGACAACAGGTGGAAAGAAACACGTCCAATGTTTCTACTCTGGCTGGGAATCGAACCCAGGGCCTCGCCGTGTGAAGCGAGAGCGTTAACCACCAGGCCACCAGGATCCATACATAGCTTTACGCAGAGGTATGATAAAGCTCACGGTTCAGAGAGAGTGACCTAGTAGCGATCAGTGAAGAGGCGGGGCCAAGAGCTCGGACTCGACCTCTGCAACCTCAACTAGGTGAGTACAACTAGGTGAGTATAACTAGGTGAGTACACACACACACATACGAGAAGCCCAAAAGAAAAAGACAGTTGTCACCATGCACACAGTACAGCACAGGGCGTCGCAGCACAGTGACACAGCAGCAGTAGCCAGCAGCACAGCAGCACAGCAGCAGCACAGCAGCAGGCATAGCAGTAGCAGCAAGCAGTAGCAGCAGTCACGTAGCAGCACAAGCACCAGCACCAGACCAGCACCAGCAGTTACACACAGCACTGCAGCAGAGTCGCAGTCCAGCACCAGCACCAGCACAGACAGCACCAGCACCGCATGCAGCAGCCAGCACCAGCACAGCAGACAGCACAGCAGCACAACAGCTCCAGCACCTGCAGACGCACCAGCACCACCAGTAGCCAGCTACACCGCACCAGCACCAGCACAGCAGCAGTAGCACAGCACCAGCACCAGCACCAGCTAGCACCAGCACACGCAAGCCGACCAGCACCAGCAGCACGCACTAGACACACAGAACAGGCCCCACACCACACAGCACCAGACAACACAGAGCACGCAGCAGTACCTACCAGCACCAGCAGAGCAGCACACCACAGCACAGCAACAGCACCAGCACAGCAAGTCACACAGCAGCGCAGACAGAGCACAGACAGTACAGCAGCAGCAGCCACAGCACGCACAGCACCAGCACAGCAGCACGCAGCCCAGCACCAGCACCAGCAGTAGCACAGCACACCACACCTGCACCAGCACGCACAGAAACAGCACGCAGCACAGGCAGTAGCACCAGCACCAGACAGCACCAGCACAGCACCAGCAGCACAGCACCAGCAGCACCAGCACCAGCAGCCAGCACACCGACCAGAGCAGCAGCACCAGCACCAGCACCGAGCACCAGCAAGCACCGCAGCACAGCACCAGCACCAGCAGTAGCTGCACCAGTTGCACAGCACCAGCACTAAGCAAGCCACAGAGTCACAGGCACAAGCACAGCAGCAGCCACTCAGCACAGCACCATGGGACAGCATCACACCAGCACCTAGCAGCAGCACAGACAAGCACCAGCACCATGCAGTACAGCACCAAGCACAGCAAGTAGCAGCAGTAAGCACAGCACAGACCAGCACCAGCAGTCCAGACCAGCAAGTAGCACACAGAGTACGCACAGCACCAGCACAGGTCACCAGCACCAGCAAGCACAGCTGACCAGCACCGCAGCCAGCAGCACCAGCACCAGTCGACTCAGCACCAGCAGCACCAGCACGCAGCACCAGACAGCAAGCAACCAGCACCAGCACCGCAGTAGCACAGCACCCAGGCACAGCACAGCAACAGCACCAGCACCAGCACACAGAGCAGCCACCAGCAGTAGCAGCCAGCACGCACGCACCAGCACGCAGCACCAAGCCCACAGCCGCCAGCACCAGAGCAGCAGCAGTAGCACCAGCACCAGCCCAAAGCACAGCACAGACCAGCAGTAGCACACCACCAGCACCAGCAGCCAGCACCAGCAACAGCACAGCACCCAGCCAGCATAGCAGCCAGCACAGCACGCAGCACCAGCTAGCAGCAGCACAGCCAGCACCAGCAGCCAGCACAGCAGCCAGCACAGCACCAGCACCAGCAGCAGCAGCAGTAGCACCAGCACCAGCACAGCAGCACACCAGCACCAGCAGCAGCACCAGCACCAGCACCAGCACCAGCACCAGCACCAGCACAGCACCACCAGCACCAGCAGAGCAGCACAGCACCAGCACCAGCACCAGCAGCACAGCAGCAGCGCACCAGACCACACAGCACCACACACCAGCACAGCACCACACCAGCACACAGCACCAGCACAGCAAGCAGCAGCCAGGCAGCACAGCACCAGAGCACCAGCACCGAGCACCAGCACACCAGCACCAGCACACCACCAGCATCCAGCCACCAGCACCAGCAGCAGCAAGCACCCACCACACCAGCACCACCAGCACCAGCACCAGCACCAGCACGCAGACACCAGCAGCACCAGCACCAGCAGTCACCAGCACCAGCACCAGCACCAGCAGCAGCAGCAGCACCAGCACCAAGACCAGCCACCAGCACCAGCACCAGCAGAGCACAGCAGCACAGCAGCCAGCACCAGAGCACAGCACCAGCACCAGCACACGCACCAGCACCAGCAGTCAGCAGCAGACTAGCACCAGCCACCAGCACCAGCACAGCACCAGCACAGCAGCGACCAGCACCACAGCACCAGCACCACCACACAGCACACCAGCACGCAGCATCAGCACCAGCACCAGCAGCACCAGCACCAGCAGTGCACAGCACCAGCCGCACCAGCCAGCACCACACGCAGACAGCACCAGGCACCAGCACAGCACCAGCACCAGCAGTAGCACAAGCACCACACCAGCACCACACCACCCAGCACCAGCACCACACACCAGCAGTAGCACAGCACCACACCAGCACAGACCACCACGCACCAGCACCAGCACCAGCACCAGCACACACCAGCACCAGCACCAGCACCGTAGCAGCAGCAGCTAGCACACAGCACCAGCACCAGCACCAGCAGTACCAGCACCAGCACCAGCACACACACCCAGCACAGCACCAGCACCACCCACCACCAGCACCACACCCGCACCAGCACACACAGCACCAGCACCAGCAGAGCACCACCACCACCAGCACCAGCCACACACACCCACACACCAGCACCACACCAGCACAGCACTCACCAGCACGCACCAGCACGCACCAGCACCAGCACCAGCACACATCAGCACCACCACCAGCACCAGACAGCACGCTCAGCACCAGCACCAGCACCAGCCCAGCCACCAGCACACACCAGCACCAGCACACACCACCAGCACCAGCCAGCACCAGCCCAGCACCAGCACCAGCACCAGCACAGCAGCAGCAGCCACCAGCACCACCACACCCAGCACCACCACCAGCACCAGCACCAGCAGTAGCACCACCCACACCAGCCCACACACCACGCACCAGCACCAGCACACACAGCAGTAGCACCAGCACCACCCAGCACCCAGCACCACCAGCACAGCAGCACAGCACAGCACCAGACGCAGCACCACAGCACCAGCAACCAACCAGCACCAGCACCAGCCACCAGCACCAGCACCAGACGCAGCAGTGCACCAGCACACCAGCCCACCAGCACCAGCACCAGCACCGTAGCACCAGCACCCACCAGCACCAGCACCAGCACACCAGCACCAGCACCAGCACAGCCAGCACCACCAGCACCAAGCACCAAGCACCACACCAGCAGCACCAGACAACCACCACCAGCACACCAACCACAGCACACAGCCAGCAGTAGCACCACCACCAGCACCAGCACCCAGCAAAGCACCAGCACCCAGCACCAGCACCAGCACCACCAGCACCAGCCACACAGCACCACCACACACTCAGCACCACCACACCACAGCACCAGCACCACCAGCCACAACGCACCACACCACCCCAACCAGCACCACCAAACAGCACCACACCAGCACACAGCCAGCACCACAGCACCAGCACCACACCACCACCCAGACACCACACCAGCCACACAGCACACAGCACCAGCACCAGCACGCACAGCACCTAGCACCCCAGCACCACCAGCACCACCACACCAGCAGTAGCACCACCACCACCACCACCAGCACCACACCCCACCAGCACCACACCACCCACCAGCACCAGCACACCACCACCAGCACACCACCACAGCACCACCACAGCACACCCCAGCATGCACCACCACCCAGCAAGCCACCACCACACCAGCACCACCACCACCAGCCCACACCACAAAAGCCACCAGCCCACCACCACCCACGCACCAGCAGTAGCACCACGCACCACCACCAGCACACAGTGCACCACCAGCACACAGCACCAGCCAGCCACCACCACAGTAGCACCACAGCACCAGCAACCACCACACCACCACCAGCACACACCAGCACCACCACCAGCACACACACCAGCACCACCACCAAGCACCACCACCAGCACACCACAACACACCACAGCACCACCACCGCAACCAGCAACCACCCCACCACCAGCCAAGTAGCACACACACACACACCACCACACCACCAGCACCACCACACCAGCACACCACCACATACCAGCACCACACCACCACCACACACCACACCACCACACCCACACCACACCACACACACCACCACCAGCGCAGTACACCACACCACACCCAGCACCACCAACCAGCACCAGCAGTAGCACCACACCAGCACACCACCACACCACCCACACCACCACCACACCAGCAGTAGCACCAGCACCACCACCAGCACCACCAGCACCACCACCCACCACCACCAGCGACACCACCACACCACCACCAGCACCACCACACCACACCACCACCACCACATAGCACCACCTCCAACCCACCACCACCACCACCACCACCAGCACTAGCACCACCACACCACCAGCACACCCCCAAACCAGCACCACCACCAGCACCACCAGCACCACCAGCACCACACACCAGCAGTAGCACCACCATCCACCACCAGCACACCACCACACCACCACCAACCACCAGCACCACCACCACCACCAGCACAACACACCACCCACCACCACCAGCCACCACCACCAGCACCACACCACCACCACCACCAGCAGTAGCACCACCAGCACCACCACCACCACCACCACACCACCCCACGCAGCACCACCATCCACCACCACCACCACCACACACCAGACCACACCACCACCACCACACCACCACCAGCAGTAGCACCACCACAGCACCACACCACACCACCACCACCACCACCACCACCACCACCAGCAGTAGCCACCACCACCAGCACACACCAGCTACCACCACACCACACACCACCACCACCACACCACCACCAGCAGTAGCACCACCATCAGCACCACCACCACCACCACCACCACACTCACCACATCACCACCACACACCACCACACACACACCACCACCACCACCCACCAGCAGTAGCACCACCATCAGCACCACCACACACCACCACCACCACCACCACCACCACCTCACAGCAGTAGCACCACCATCAGCACCACCACACCCCACCACCACCACACACCACCACCAGCACGTACACCACCACACACCACACACACCACCACCACCACACCACACACCACCACCAGCAGTAGCACCACCATCAGCACACACACACACCACCACCACCACCACACCACCAGCAGTAGCACCACCATCAGCACCACCACCACCACCACCACCACCACCACCACCAGCACCACCACCAGCAGTAGCACCACCACCAACACCACCACACAGCACCACCACCACCACCACCACACCACCACACCAGCAGTAGCACCACCATCAGCACCACCACCACCACCACCACCACCACCACCAGCAGTAGCACCACCATCAGCACCACCAGCACCACCACCACCACCACCACCACCACCACCAACAGGCGAGGAAAGTATTTCCTAGCTCCACTTGCACGTTCAAGTGTCTTAGTTATACTTGTAAGTGGCACGATTTTTTTCCAACTTCATCCTGACTGGCTGCAAGCGTAGCGGACGGAGGATCGAGCCTCCACCACTCCTTGAGCTGAGTGACCCACACGGATTTAGCGCTTCACATAGTCTAAACAATAATGATAATAATAATAAGAGGAAGAACAACAATAATAATATAAATAATAGTAATAATAATAGCAATAGCAACAACAACAACAATAATAATTATAACAATGATAATAATAACAATAATAATAATAATAATAATAATTATTATTATTATTATTATTATTATTATTATTATTATTATTATTATTATTATTATTTTATTGTTATTATAATTATTATTATTATTATTATTATTATTATTATTATTATTATTATTATTATTTATTATTATTATTATTATTATTATTTTATTGTTATTATAATTATTATTATTATTATTTTTATTATTATTATTATTATTATTATTATTATTATTATCTTTAGAAGGTGTTGTACTGAGAGCTTTCGCTTCATTAATATAAACTGCCAAAAAAATAATTATTGAAAATTACTAAAACGCCACAGAATGTTCTCCATCAGTGTACGAGAGAAATGTACAATCTACATGTGCCCAAGAAGCGATGTGTACATGAAAGATTAGATCCAAATCCATCTAATGAATCTTTTCTTTACGAGAGCAGGTGGCTCGGTGGGCAGAGAAAACAAAATCAGATGAAGGACAGGCGTACACTAAGTACATTGAGAGATAACTCAGTAAACGTAAATAGTCCAAGAATTCACCTCACACCTTCCCTTCGCTTATAAGAAGAATCACCAATAAACCCGTAAGTGTTTTCAAGAGTGATCTTGACACGTTTTCCAACCTGTGGGAAAGATGACTCCATGACGCGGGTACCTGTTGGTTCTTGACTTATAAGATATTCCCGAAGAAATAAAATAACTACGTGCCGTGGTCCAAATTAAATATTAAGTAGAACCATTGACCAAGACTTCACAACATTACAAAACTTGGACAAAAATGGATGATGATAGATTTTTACTGCTAAAGACTTTCATTAACGGAAATCAATGAGGCTTGACGAACGGTATTGCTTCTCGATGCCCAAACACACTCTGAAACTACGACTATACTAGTTGTCCAGGGACGACTATACTAGTTGTCCAGAGGCGACTATACTAGTTGTCCAGAGGCGACTATACTAGTTGTCCAGGGACGACTATACTAGTTGTCCAGGGACGACTATACTAGTTGTCCAGAGGCGACTATACTAGTTGTCCAGGGACGACTATACTAGTTGTCCAGAGGCGACTATACTAGTTGTCCAGGGACGACTATACTTGTTGTCCAGGGAGGACTACTAGTTGTCCAGTGACGACTATACTAGTTGTCCAGGGAGGACTATGCTAGCTGTCCAGGGACGACTATGCTAGTTGGCCGGAACGGCTATACTAGTTTTCCAGGGACGACTATACTAGTTGTCCAGAGGCGACTATACTAGTTGTCCAGGGAGGACTACTAGTTGCCCAGGGACGACTATACTAGTTGTCCATAGGCGACTATACTAGTTGTCCAGAGGCGACTATACTAGTTGTCCAGGGAGGACTACTAGTTGTCCAGGGACGACTATACTAGTTGTCCAGGGAGGACTATACTAACTGTCCAGGGACGACTATGCTAGTTGGACAGGGACGGCTATACTAGTTGTCCAGGGACGACTATACTAGTTGTCCAGAGGCGACTATACTAGTTGTCCAGGGAGGACTACTAGTTGTCCAGGGACGACTATACTAGTTGTCCAGGGAGGACTATACTAGCTGTCCAGGGACGACTATACTAGTTGGCCAGGGACGGCTATACTAGTTGTCCAGGGACGACTATACTAGCTGGCCAGGTACGGCTATACTAGTTGTCCAGGGACGGCTATACTAGTTGTCCAACGACGACTATACTAGTTGGCCAGGGACGACTATACTAGTTTCCCAGGACGACTGTACTAGTTGCTCAGGAACGGCTGTACTAGTTGCCCAGGTACGACTATACTAGATGCCCCGGGACCAATATACTAGTTGGCCAGGGACGACTATAATAGCTGGCTAATATATTGGCCAAGGACGACAATAATATAGGTCAGATTATGTCAAGTTGGGTTAGGGTTGATTTGTTTAGGTTAGGTTAGGTTAGGTTAGGTTAGGTTAGGTTAGGTTAGGATGGGTTGGGTTGGGTTGGGTTGGGTTGGGTTGGGTTAGGTTTATTTGGGTTAGGTTAGGTTGGGTTAGGTTAGGTTAGGTTAGGTTAGATTAGGTTAGGTTAGGTTAGGTTAGGTTAGGTTAGGTTAGGTATAGGTAGGGTTGGGTTGGGTTGGGATAGGTTAGGTTAGGTTAGGTTAGGTTATCTTAGGTTAAGGTTAGGTTAGGTTAGGTTATCTTAAGTTAGGTTAGGTTAGGTTAAGTTATCTTTGGTTAAAGTTAGGTTAGGTTATCTTAGGTTAAGGTATTAACTCTTATTAACGTATAATTAACCGATAACAGTGAAATTTAAAAAAAAATGGGCCTAGTGCCTGGCAACGCGTAACGTATAGGCCTCGGAGAGTAGGCTGCTAGTTGAAGCGGTTAACACATAGACGCAAGAAATCACGTTCAGGTCTATCCTGGGCGCGAGTTGATAAAGCAAAATCTAAGAGAGGATTGACGGTCCATGTGAGATGAGCAAATTTGCAACATAAGAGAATGTACGTGACGAAGAAAAATTAGACTCATGTGCAACAACACTTGGGTATCTTTATTATTGCAACGTTTCGCCCCACAGTAGCCTCATCAGTCCTATACAAAGAAGAATGGTGAAGATCAGAAGGTGCCACAGAAATCACAGCATCAAGTACAATACGGAAGAACAGATCCAATTCTGAATCGACCCAACCACTGAAGCTATCTTCTTTAACCCGCGCACCGCATTGGTTAAGGCAGCACAACCATCACTGGTGGTCGTTGTGGCACTGTTGTCGTCTGTGTTGGTCTAACACTTCAGCCAGCCTCTCTCACAAGCCAAGCTCCTCTAAAAATAGATCATTTCGAACAAAATATTATTCGCTGGTACATGTCTTCTTGAGAATGAGTTTATTTTGGCACCAAAACATGAATAACCTTACCTAACCTAATTCAAATAACGTAATATAACCGACCTTAATTCTACCGAGATTAATTGATCTGTATATTTTGACCCCCTTCTGCAGAAGAGGACCCCAGGAGGTGGTCGAAATATACAGATCAATTAATTTCCTGAGTTTCTCTCTCATGTGTGTTGTTATTGAGCATAGATACAATTATTTAATATCAATAGTACATAGTATTAACCTCACGAAGATTAATTTACACCTTGACTTGACAATGGTCCAGGGAGGGACCGAAACCTCATCCTAGGGATCCTCTACTAAGTGCAGGATTTTGATGAACTGTTCCAGCCACGGTATTGTGATTAATTAATTTATACACACTGCTTCTTTGGCGAGAATTATCGTAGCATTTTTTTCTGCCAAGTTTGAAAGCTCTGCCTGGAGTGAGTGCCACACCTGGTGTAGCAGGTTCCACACCTGGTGTAGCAGGTTCTACACCTGGTGTAGTGGGTTCCACACCTGGCGTAGTGGGTTCCACTCCTGGTGTAGCGGGTGCCACACCTGGTAAAGCGGGCTCCATACCTGTTGGAGCAGGTTCCACACCTGATAAAGCGGGTTCCACACCTAGTGTAGCAGGTTCCACTCATGGTGTAGCGGGTGCCACACCTGGTGTAGCGGGTTCCACATATGGTGAAGCGGGTTTCACACCTGGTGGAGCAGGTTCCACACCTGGTGTAGCAGGTTCCACTCCTGGTGTAGCGGGTGCCACACCTGGTGTAGCGGGTGCCACACCTGTTGAAGCGGGTTCCACATCTGGTGTAGCAGGTTCCACTCCTGGTATAGCGGGTGCCACACCTGGTGAAGCGGGTTCCACACCTGATGGAGCGGGTTCCACACCTGGTGAAGCTGGTTCCACACCTGGTGTAGCGGGTTCCACTCTTGGTGTAGCGGGTTCCACACCTGATGGAGCGGGTTCCACACCTGGTGAAGCGCGTTCCACACCTGGTGTAGTGGGTTCCACACCTGGTGTAGCGGGTTCCACACCTGGTGTAGCGGGTTCCACACCTGGTGTAGCGGGTTGCATTCTGAGTAAGACTCCCTCAAGCAACACCGGCTCACCACAAAACAAGTTCCTACTTGAAAAAAGGACACCAGTAGGGTACACAATTAATCCGTACACTGGACAACCTTATGCAACGTTTCGGTCAGACTTGGACCATTAGATAGTTAATGGTCCAGGTTGGACCGAAACGTCATCTTGAGCTTCTTTCTCCTGTGTCCTGGTTATCTGTGTCTTATTCCAGTCAAAGTTCTTTACGACAGTACAGTAATAGTACACAACAGACAGTAGTAAACAGAGGTAGTTTAGGGTGAAAATCATCAGGGATTGTTCAGATATTATTGCTTCCAGAGATTGTTATAGCTGTGTTCATTATTAATCGCAATTTTAGTGAATTCCGCTGCTTTTTTTTTCATTACTTGCGAGAAATGGAAGAATTATGCATCGAAGTTACTTTCAACATATGACAACGAAATTTTAGTTTGCTAATAACTCTCAGGGAAGAAAAATAAATCGTATTGATGTTATGCAGTTATCGCCAGCCACCAAGGCTGTTCCATGGTGAACTGAATGTTGAATATTTTATGCACTGGTGAAGGATGCGCAAATTTCCCGATCGAGACTTCATTAGCATGTAATAAGCGCATGTCCAGTTGTTACCGAACTTGTGTGTGCTTGAACTTATGTACGCGCACCTACAACCACGTGCAGTAATTCATGCACGTGCCTCCCCGGGAGGAAGACGATGATGTTCAACGCACGACTGCAAGCGTGAGTAAACGCACGTAAAGTCTTAAAAATATTTTTCCTAATCATAATAATTAGCAAGTCTTCATAACAACCAAAATAAGTCACCCCTGCGACAACCTTTTCAACGTATTTCTGTTCAACGTATTTCTGTTCAACGTATTTCTGTTCTTCTAATTTTTCACTGTGGTATTTTTACACACACACACACACACACACACACACACACACACACACACACACACACACACACACTGACCTCCAGTGTCGGACTGGCGACACTGGAGGACAGAAGGGTCAGGGGAGACATGATAACGACATACAAGATACTGCGGGGAATAGACAAGGTGGACAGAGATAGGATGTTCCAGATAGGGGACACAGGGACAAGGGGTCACAACTGGAAGCTGAAGACTCAGACGAGTCACAGGGACGTTAGGAAGTATTTCTTCAGTCATAGAGTTGTCAGTAAGTGGAATAGCCTAGCAAGTGAAGTAGTGGAGGCAGGAACCATACATAGTTTTAAGAAGAGGTATGACAAAGCTCAGGAAGCAGAGAGAGAGAGGATCCAGTAGCGATCAGTGAAGAGGCGGGGCCAGGAGCTGAGTCTCGACCCCTGCAACCACAATTAGGTGAGTACATACACACACATACGTAGTTCTATATATAAAGTAACGGAATTGAGACAGGAGAGAGAGAAAAAAAAGGAGAGATGGGCGGACTGTGTTTTTTCGGCAACAAGAAGGCCTTTGACACTGTACCCCACATGAAATTCAGGTAAAAGTAGGGCATGCACTCAGACGGATAACATGCAATCTTAACGAAAGTAAAGAGTGATTGTCCGGGAAGAGATGTCAGAATGGGGACGAGTAACTAGCGGGGTTCCTCAAGGATCGGTACTAGGACCAGCAATGTTTATGGTTCATGTGAATGGCATACCAGCTGGGGTGGAGTACGGTGCATTCCTGCTTGCTAATGTAAAACTAATAAGGAAAGTATAAGCAAATGAGGATAGGGAAAGACTTCATACTGAAGTGGACGAAATGCAACACCGGTCAACTCCAGCAGATGCGAGGTTATGAAGCTTAAGAAAGGAGCCAGAAGACCGGACACTGAGTATAGACTCGGGGACACAAAAGCTGGGGTGAGCATATTGCTTAGCATATCCCCAGAGGCTCCTCCCTCTCTAGGCTTCACCTGACGATAGAGAAAATACTCTGGCGATGCTGAAATGAAACCTCTGAAGCTGCCGTCGCTACTGAACTTATAGTGTGATGCTGAACGAGGTCGTTATACTGAAGCCTTCCAGCTCGGGAAGACAGATTTCTTGACCTAATTAACAAGAACAATCTCATGTAATGAAATATAACAGGGAAACATAACTTTTGTTTCCACTTTGTAAAAGTGGAAACAAAAGTGGAAACAAAAGACTCTGATAGTAACACACTACTGATGTACTCTTGTCACCGTGTGTGTGTGTGTGGATGGGGTCTCCCCTCCCTCTCCAGAGTGGGGTTTCTCGTCCCTCTACAGAGTGGGGAACCCCTGCCACATCGTTCCCAATTAAGAGATATGGTGACAGTAAAGTAGTAAGACCGTGGTGGCGACAGTATGTTGGTGACCTCATGCTGATGTTAGCGTGATGGTGTCAGCGTGGTGGTGTCAGCGTGGTGGTGTCAGCGTGGTGGTGTCAGCGTGGTGGTGTCAGTGTGGTGGTGTCAGTGTGATGGTGTCAGCGTGGTGGTGTCAGCGTGGTGGTGTCAGTGTGGTGGTGTCAGTGTGGTGGTGTCAGTGTGGTGGTGTCAGCGTGGTGGTGACAGCGACGCTCCAGCTGGTGCTGGTGGCACTGTGGTGAACTACCAAGCACCACAGATGGTTATTTCCGGCAATAGCGTCACTCGCTGCGCTTGGCACCAACATATTTAGTATCATCAACACGACTTAGTTTCCACACTTTATACGAGCGACAGTGTTACACTGCTGCCTTCATACTGACACACGAGGCACGAGCCCCTACCTAGGTACCCAGCTACTGTGTAATAATTCTTCTACTAACACGTCAAAAAGAAGACCACCCCCCCCCCCCAAAAAAAAAAAAAAAAAAATCTACAATACCATTAGTACGGTCAGACAAACACTAAGCTTGTGTTGAGCAACACAGACTTATGCATTAATAATTTCTGATATATTATAATATTCGTTCATCAGAGATACGCACTATCAGGGGAGTGCAATTAATTTATGGAAAGCCAAAGCTAACTGTCTGTATGAAAGTCAAACAGCATCCCGTGAGTCAGTGTGATGCAAAGTCGCCGTTACCCAGGCAGTGAAAGCGGGCATTCTTATTCCAGCGCAGTCACTGTCGCTCTAGCGGCTACACAAGTGAATACAAATAGCTCTCATTCCATCTGCCAAATGAAAGTCAGCAACTAATTGACGCCTATGGCTTTAAACCAAGAATCAAGACCAGGGGCTAAAATTAGAAAACGTGCATGAATATTGGATGAGGGGTGGGAGATGAAAGCAGCAGCAGCAGCAAAGTCGGGGAGGGTCAGCATCCCTGGGTCAATATTTCACTTCCCTAGGGACATGACAATGGTTTTAATGGCAAGACTACCCAAACTCCGTAGAGCCACCAAGAACACTTCCTTTTGAACAATAATACAAGGAAGACTACCTACGCTCCGTTAGGCCTCAGAATACTTCCTCCTGAAGAGAAGTACAAGGCAGACTTTCCATATTCCTTTAGGTTACTCAGATACTACCCACAAGACTACTACTCAGGTTCCGTCAGGCTACTCAGAATACCTCCTCTCTCAAAATTATAGAGGTTCCGTCTGGCCACTAAGAATGCCTCCTTTCTCAAGACTATCAAGGTTCCGTCTGGTCACATAAGATACATCCTGTTGATACACACTAAAAGGAATACTTTAAGATGTGCAAACTAACAATAAGCATGAAAACAAGAACAAGCTGTCGGAAGCTCATCTGGCGCTTGTTATAGAGATATGAGAAGTGGATGTGAGGTAGCGGTGCCAACTGGATATGAAGCTAGAGAGTTAGTAGTGCCATCTGGCAGTGCATCTGGGTAGCTTCAGAGCTGTCTGGGAAAGGAATCCTGGCTAATAATTCACATTCTAGTAAAGGAAAATTCCAGTATTTTTTATTACTGGATTTACAATAACATTAAATATATTTGGCTTTCGCTAGTGTAATATGGCGGTGATGAGTTACATTCATTCGAGATTCTTCAACGCAAGTCCAGAACGAAACACCAGATCGGAGACACATCCATCCGGCCGATGTGAAGCTCTTCTGTTGTATACCCATTAAGTTATATGAGCAGAGAATTTTTTTCACAAAAGTTGCTCAAAATGTATTTTGAAAAAAGTCAAAAGAAAATGAGAAAGGAATGGCTAACAAGCCATTATAACACA